>CM073770.1:1602484-2202484 GCA_037158775.1 Hetaerina titia | reverse complement strand
TCTCAACAACACCCAATTATAGCTAGTACTAACTTGTTTGGGAAGTAATTTAACGAAAATTGACGTTGAAGTTACGGCCTTGAGAGAAGAATTTGGTCGGGCAAAGTATTCACAATTTTTTATACTTTTTGCCAACATCCCTCTCACAAGCTCCTTTAGGAGTAGGGAATGTGTGACGGGATCTTTGAGGAAAGACGTGCATGAAAGAAAAGGGTAAACTTTGCTGTGAAGCGTCGCGGTGCATGGCCGAGAAAGCCAGTCTCTCTGAGTCGAGGAGATAAGCAAGTATTGGATTTTGAGATGTGGGTTTGGAGGAGAATGGGGAAAATAAAAATGACGGAAAGGGAAAGAAGCGGTGTAGGTCAGGCCAGGACGTAGGACGAGAGAAGGTTGTCGGGAGGAATCCAGAGAAGGCAGGATGAGTGGATTTGCGAGTAGGTGATGTTGAAAGGGAATGGGATTGTCGCAGGCCGTGGTTCACGGTGTAGCCCATGAGGAAGCGAGGCAGGTGGATGGAGTAAAAGATATGGCGAATTGGATAGAATGGAAGTAGCAGGTAAGCAAGTGAATGTTGCGAATATTTTAGTATGATGTCAGCTGTTTTATCGTTAATGGGTCCTTAGAAGTGCTCCAGTGAGACCGAAATCATGAAGTTTTGTGATAGTTTTCAGGGTTCATCTATTTTTTTATCTTTAGGACTACTTACCAATAATAAAAACGGATGAAATTGCATCGATTTCGGCAGCGTACTACATCCATCAATTACGTTTTACAAAGATATTGTAATTTTAATGTTAATGTTCCAAAATTACGGAGTGTAAGAGGATGCCTGGGTAGATTAACTGGCTAAAAAAGCACTCGGCTGAACATCGAGGGATTCGGGGTCAAATTCTGGTCAAGGCGAATGATTTTTAATGTCTTAAATTATTGCATTGTTGTGCACATTGAGCGGATGATTCCGTTAAAAGTTACTGTCGCGGCATTTCCCGCAGTTTCTTGGAACTCGAGAAAGAATTTTACTTATCCAGGTGGAATCAAATAAAACATCATTTCACTGTCCAATAACAACACTCTGATATTAACGCTGAGGATTAAAAATGACTCGGATAATCCCACGTCTATTTTCCCTGCCATGTATCGTTCCGTGGGTCTTACTTCAAAACATAGACCCAAGCAAAAATGAAATGAACCCCGGGATCGATATGATTTTGTATTTTGCGTAGGTAGTAACAGCCTCACTGCATGTTTCGTCTGTGCATGAAAAGCGTCAAGAGGGGACGTAACTTTATTGTCCATGCTTTAGGCGTTTAGCATCCTTGCTCGGGAAGCCCGCTGTAAAAGCGAGGACAAAAGTTATCTACGCAACATAAAAAAGTCGTAGAATTCCCATTATTCATTTCATTTATCATCATGAACTGCAACAAGCTACACCGAATGTATTCGGTAGAAGTGCGGGCGGGGAAATACGAAGGCTGCCCAGAAAGTAATCTCCGTTAAGCTATAAACAATGCGCTTGAATAGATACAGATAGTTTATTATTTCAATCTCCAAATTCCATCTCTACTATTTTGATGCATACTCGCCAAACAGATTTAAAAAATCGCCAATTCTCTGGACTAGTTTTCAAAATCCTTCGGCATAAAATTCTGCCGCCTGAGATCGCAGCCAACCGATGACGGAATTTTGAAGTTCCTCGTCGATACGAGCACAAACCATGAAATAGCCTAACTTTTCAGTCGTGTTTCCAACCAACAGAGTCGTAGATATCTGTGGAAAACTTTCGAAAGATTTCAGATATCGTGAAACGCCGGTTTTTAAGAACTTTTTGTCAATTTTCAGGTTCAGTTTGTTCGTTCACCGAAAACGGACGGCTACATCATCATGGAATTTTATGTTAACACTCTTGAACGAATGGACTTTTATATTAACTCTTAAACGAACGACGTCACTGACGCATAACTCTCGTTCCTCATCGCTTTTGGTCCGTGCAGAGCATAAAATTCAATGACGAATGTCAGTAGCTTTGAAGTTTTTTATGAGTAAAAACGTTATCACTCAACGGATGACACATTTGGCGTCATTTCCGATTGTATTGCTCATTTTGACTTACTACTGTAAACGAACAAGTGGAGCGACCTTCTAACCACTGCAGCTCGAGGCGTACTAACCAAGTGTGCGACGTACGTCGATAAAACGACCATTCGGCTGCCTCTAATAATTCTTACGCTTCAGGAAAACAGAAGTTACACTCAGGACAGCCCTCGTATAGAATGAGATAAGCGAAAAAATGAGGACCAGCGAGGCGTGCGCGATGTGTATCGCCTAGCAGGTTGGCGGGAGGAGGAGGGTCATCCCCTGAGGAGGGTCTTCTGCTCCTCCCACCCCTCGAACCCTTCTAGACGCACCCACCCTTCCTCCTCTTCGCCCCGTGGGTGTCTCGGGGATCGATTCGCCCTTTCCTTCCCCTTACATCGTCCACTTTTCATCTGCGGAAGTGCGCCTCTCTCTCCCCCCACCGACAATCCCTCCCTCCAATCACACCTCTCCATTGGAGCAGATCTAAATGGACAAAAAACAGAAAATAATCGAAGATTTATAATATGTAATTCGGTAAGACTCATTGCGCTCTTATTGAGGCTTCGGGCGTGGGAAAGGAAGCTGAATGGACTCCATCCTGTCCACTCCCTGCTTAGGGTATCCTCCAAAAGAGCGGCAACAGTTTCCTTGACGATTTCTCCCGAGTCCTACATTCTGAGAACGTCCTCTTATTAAGCAAAACGGAGGAGATGCCCTAAGGCTCTCTTCGAGTCGTGGCAAACGCGGCCTCTTTTGTGACATTAAATTATTATTGTATTTTCGCGAGTGAAATTGTTAGTCATGTTGAGCTTTGAATGGTGGACACGTGTATAAATTGTTTGGGGAGGAAGAAAACATGTCCATTTTCCCAGAATATTCTCTAATCTGAGATCTCAAATCGCTTTTTCATTTTGTTAGATACGGGATTATAATAATGAAAGGGAAACAGTCGAATGTCCCCCTCCAGCCATAGTGTGCCATGGCACAACAACCATGGATTGTGACACTTAATACGGCTATCGGGTTATTGGATGAGGCGATTGGTTAGAGACGTGATTGGTTGCGTTGGCAGGGCAATCCGAGGATATATTTTGCAGGTGTTCTCCGTCATTGGAAAAACATAAATTTAATCATCGCGTGTTACTAATATTAGTGAATGGCCATACACCTTCACATTAATGAGGTGGTTAGCAGAGGGTGATCTCACATCAGAACACTTTTGACATAAAATAGTCTTTCCTCTAATCGCGGTCAGGCAACATTATTCTGATCTCTTATCGTTCGTGGGCAAAAGAACTTCTTGAATTTATTTTTTCAACACTTATCCCTTTTAATGTTATTGACATCAAGTCTCCTTCCGTAGCACGATGGAGGTAATAATACATTTAAAACATCACTGCTAAAGGAAAGTCCTTCCAATTCATGCATGGCATTTAATCTGAAATTAACCTCCGCTTCGGGAGTGATTCTCGGCCTAGTATTCATCCAACGTTTTGGATACTGATAGTGCATAGCAGAAGTTCTCTTTGAAGTAGTATGTCGGTTGTGAGTTTTTTATCAATCTATTGGCGAATAAAAATAAATAACGTCTGTCATAAAGGTAGAGGTCATCGAAGAAGAGTGTGACTTTTCGTGAACGAACTTCTATTCTGTTTTCTATATTAATTATATTATAGTTTCCATATCATGATTGATTTGCGAATATATTTTTCAAATATGAGAAAAAAATTAAAGCATTTTGAACGATCGATTTCTTCGCCCGAGAGGAAAATCTTCGAGGACTCCTTCTCAGAGGCTCTCTTGAGACCTGAAGCATGGATGCAAGCGTTCCTTTTGAAGGAGACGCACTCGATGGACTAAAACAGACTTTAACATGGAAGAGGATCGAATTCAGAAATCGGGAAAGAAGTATTTGGCGATTCGCGTGATGGATTTGGATAAGAATTTTGTGCCAACTATATGGAAGGAAGTAAAATTTCAAGGGTAGCTTGAATAATTAATGACATTGAACAGCGAAATCTTTTGGTGATTCTGATAGATTCAACATTAACTTCGACTTTTAACATTTTAAAATATGTAATTAACATTAAATTGAAATCAAATTACATAAAATGAAAGTAATATACATAATTAAGTTTCCAGTAAATCGTTTCACATGTGATGTGGTTAATGTATTAATGGAATCCTATTGTAGGGGTCTCAATCAGAGACTCTTTGAGTAGTTAAGTAAATACCTATAACCAATAGTAAGAGGACTTTAAGAAGCTCCAACAACATTATTTCGTCAACCGGTGACCATAAATGGGGAGAGGTGAGGGCTTGATAGCAAGAAGACAAGCCAGTATCGTAGCACTGTTCAATATAAGGAGAGCAATGGAAGTTGTTGGGATGAGGGGCTGCATTGATGTTCGTAAATGTATTTTGAATTTTGTCTTGTTTAAAATATTTTACCAATTCGATAAGTTTACTGTTTTTGGTACCTGTCTCGTTGTTCATAATGTTTTTTTGTCGCATGAGTACGCTTTCGGCAGCGTCGCATTTGAAGTTGTTCATCTGTTTGTTTAACGTTAAATCTTTGAGTGTGAGGACGTGGCCTGTTTCATACATGTACATGGATGTGTTTGGCAACAGCTGATCGATTGAAACGACCGTTTTTGTCATGAGCTAGGTGCTCTCTCGTCTGGTTTGTCCTTCATAGGACGTGGTGCGTTGGCAAGTGGTGCATTTAATCTCGTAGAACCCTGATTTTTCTAATGCGGGAGTTTGTTCTTTGGAGTTTCCTTTGAGGTTCTTAAGTGTGTTCGGGTTTACATGCGTGGTGTTTGCGTCGACTTGTTGGAACACTTTTTGGAGAGGGTGGGGGAGTATGAAATCATAATGAATTTCTTTTTATGAGTGTTATGTTGTGATGTATTTATTATTGAGTTTATTCTTTTTGTTATCTCACTTTCTATCAATAATTGGAGGTTGATATGCATACGTTGATTGTGGCGATGTTTCTTTATGTGTTTAAGCTCGTTGTTGTTCCGTTGCTTGTTTTTGGGTACCGTAAGCAATCGACGCATAAGAGAATTGAAAGCCGCCATTTTGCGACTGTACGGGTGGGGTGAGTCGGCTTTTATGAAGATACCGGTGTGTTTCTGTTTTTTATGAATTTGCCCCCATTGATTTCTGATAACAAATATCTCTAAAAATGGGGGAGGGGGACTGTTTGGCGAGTGCGACTATTTGATCTTACTTGTAGTCGATAGGGATTCATCAATCGCTGTTCTTTAGGTTTTTTAACTTTTCAATTTGGAGACTCTACTCGAGGAATTTATCGTCTTCTGGGGAGGACAAACTCGACCCTTCACCACCGATTCTTTCAACGAAGCATTGCTCCCGATAATATAACGAGAGGGACACGCGACCGATTGACACGAGGATCTCATTTCCGTGCGACGTCAGTGGACAAGGGCGTACCCGGGCCGTCGGCGCCCGGAGGATGTCCTTCTCGGTGAGGGGCCTCGCGGCGACAGGCCCTGCCCTCGCAAGCGCCCCTGCCCGCGGAAGGACATCATCTCCAATCCCACAACCGAAAGGATCGACCGTCGTCTTCCGAGCTGATACTGCCAATGTGCTAATTAATTGATCCCCGTCCCCCGCGGCGTAAGCGGATCCCCCCCCTCTCGGCACTCCGGGGGACGGAGTGATTTTCTCCGAGGCACGGCGGCGGAGGACTCGCAGGAATGGATATCCATCCGTCCGCGGTGGGAGACGATGGTCTGAGTTTCGCAGTCGCCTTCGCCTTATTTACTCGCGAGCGAAGGGGATCTCCGCCGCGAAAAAGTTTTGTTTCCTTGGCGGTCGAGCGTCGTCGATTACGAAATGCAATTCACTCCGCGCCGTGTGTTCGTCCTCGCACGTTATTAGGGACGGACGCCCGCCCGCCCCCACTCTCACCGGCGCCTCAAATCCACCTCACACCCTTGGGAGACTCCGGGGAGGGGCCTCTCTCCACGGTGACCCCCCGCAAGGTCGCGGCCGACACGCCGCGACTGTTTTTTCGCCGTCACCACCCTGCGCTTTCCACCAAGTGCCACTGGCGCACGCACGATTCCCCCCCTCCGTCGTGTGTTATGGTGGGAGGGGACGTGAAGGTTAGCCCTCCCGAGTGAATGAGTGAGGACGCGGCACAGGGGGGAGGGAGGCGGACGAGAGTCGGATTCGTGCTCGGACCGATATTCTTCCGGTCGCTCTCTCTCTCTGCGCAAACAACATCTCTGCGCTCTAGTGCTCCCTCCTCAGTACTGCATCGTGAAAAATCTATTCTACAGGCACATTAACGTGAAACACTGGTATACAATGACTACTAACAGTATCTTCTTGAGCCCTAAAGTATGAAGGTACATACCCGATTTAGATGTATTTTAGGGAAAGTCACTCCTTTATGGGGAGAAACAGCAAATAAATTGATTGGCTGCGTAGATTTTCGCGGCGGTGGCTTGAAGAATTCTGCATGTCCGGGTTTTCACCGCGTTGTTGTTTGAAGCCGACTACAGTTTCGCCGAAGTTTCATCCGGCGTCTTCAGGTCGAAGATGAGGATTCAGATTTTGGCCGTCCTTATATAGGTGGTCCCGTCCGGGTGCTGCTCTCTGATTGGTCCTTTTTCGGAGGACTCTCTTCCACGCGTTATGGAGATGGTAGCCTTCATCTCTATTGAAATTCGCCGGGTTTTTGGCTATCTCAATGGCTTCTCTGATTAGGCGTGGGTAATATCTACTTTCTTTACTTATGATTGTAGCGTCATGGAATAGAATATCATGGCCGGGTTCACTCCATTTATGCTCGGAGATGGCCGAGAGGTGAAACTGTTTGTTCGTAGTAGCCCGGAGGTGTTCTTTCATCCTAACTTTCATAGCTCGGCATGTTTCCCCGATGTAGGCTTTCCCACATGAACACGGTACTTGATATACCCCTTCGTATAGGTCTTTCGAGATTTTGTCCTTCGGTCCGGGGAGCGCGTCCGCTATTTTCTTGGTGCAGTTGAACCTTGTCACCACGTCGTGCTTTTTAAGGATTCTGGCTATCTTCTCGGATGTTCCCGATACGAAGGGGATAGTCGCGTATGCCTTTGGGTCCGGTTCCGTCTGCTTGATTGACTTGTCAGAATCTCGTCTTCGCCTTTCTTCCCTGGCGGTCCTTTTTAGGACCATATCGTTCCGATAGCCGTTTTGTTTTAGTGCTCTCAGGAGATGTTTCTTTTCAGTCAGCAAAGAGTCGGCGTCAGAGATTTCATACGCTCTGTGAACTAGTGTGTCCACCAAAGATGTCTTCTGGAGCGGATGGTGGTGAGAGGTTGCGTTTAGATAACGGTCGGTGTGCGTCTTCTTTCTGTAAACAGCATGTCCCAGCTTCCCACAACTCTTCTTTTTGACTAAGACGTCCAGGAAAGGTAGTTGGTTGTCCTTTTCTACTTCCATCGTAAATTTGATGGAATGATGTTGTGAGTTGAGAAATTGAAGAAATTTCCGAAGTTCTGCTGCGCCGTGCTGCCAGATGACGAAAGTATCATCCACATATCTTAACCACATCCTAGGTTTTTTCTCGTACTGATTAAGGATCTTTTCTTCAAAATGCTCCATGAACAGGTTAGCCACTACCGGAGACAGCGGCGAACCCATGGCTGCACCCTCCGTCTGCTCGTAGAATTCTTCGTTCCACAAAAAATAAGCATTCGTGAGGCAATGCTCCACCAGTGTGGGGAAGTCTTCCGGAATGCCGTTGGAGGTTAGGCCTCTGATGATCTCTACCGATTCCTTAATCGGGATGTTAGTGAACAGTGAAACAACATCGAAGCTCACCAATAATTCGTTGCTGTCCATTGTGATCTTTTTCAGGATGTCGATGAAATGCCTGGAGTTTTTCACGAATGACGATGTTTTTCCGATGTAGAACTGTAGAGATTGGGCCAGATATTTCGCCAGTCCGTATGTTGGAGCATCGATCTGGCTGACTATAGGTCGGAGTGGTATCCCCTCCTTATGTATTTTCGGCAGTCCGTATAATCTGGGTGGTTTGGGAGCCGAAGAAAATAGTCCACGTTGTTCTTCCATCGGAATGAGGGATTTCTTTATTATAGCTCTGGTGTTTCGCTCTATTTTTGCTGTCGGGTCGGTCTTGAGTTTCTTATACGTCCCGTCTTGGAGAAGTTCCGTAATTACGGAACTTCTCCAAGACGGGACGTATAAGAAACTCAAGACCGACCCGACAGCAAAAATAGAGCGAAACACCAGAGCTATAATAAAGAAATCCCTCATTCCGATGGAAGAACAACGTGGACTATTTTCTTCGGCTCCCAAACCACCCAGATTATACGGACTGCCGAAAATACATAAGGAGGGGATACCACTCCGACCTATAGTCAGCCAGATCGATGCTCCAACATACGGACTGGCGAAATATCTGGCCCAATCTCTACAGTTCTACATCGGAAAAACATCGTCATTCGTGAAAAACTCCAGGCATTTCATCGACATCCTGAAAAAGATCACAATGGACAGCAACGAATTATTGGTGAGCTTCGATGTTGTTTCACTGTTCACTAACATCCCGATTAAGGAATCGGTAGAGATCATCAGAGGCCTAACCTCCAACGGCATTCCGGAAGACTTCCCCACACTGGTGGAGCATTGCCTCACGAATGCTTATTTTTTGTGGAACGAAGAATTCTACGAGCAGACGGAGGGTGCAGCCATGGGTTCGCCGCTGTCTCCGGTAGTGGCTAACCTGTTCATGGAGCATTTTGAAGAAAAGATCCTTAATCAGTACGAGAAAAAACCTAGGATGTGGTTAAGATATGTGGATGATACTTTCGTCATCTGGCAGCACGGCGCAGCAGAACTTCGGAAATTTCTTCAATTTCTCAACTCACAACATCATTCCATCAAATTTACGATGGAAGTAGAAAAGGACAACCAACTACCTTTCCTGGACGTCTTAGTCAAAAAGAAGAGTTGTGGGAAGCTGGGACATGCTGTTTACAGAAAGAAGACGCACACCGACCGTTATCTAAACGCAACCTCTCACCACCATCCGCTCCAGAAGACATCTTTGGTGGACACACTAGTTCACAGAGCGTATGAAATCTCTGACGCCGACTCTTTGCTGACTGAAAAGAAACATCTCCTGAGAGCACTAAAACAAAACGGCTATCGGAACGATATGGTCCTAAAAAGGACCGCCAGGGAAGAAAGGCGAAGACGAGATTCTGACAAGTCAATCAAGCAGACGGAACCGGACCCAAAGGCATACGCGACTATCCCCTTCGTATCGGGAACATCCGAGAAGATAGCCAGAATCCTTAAAAAGCACGACGTGGTGACAAGGTTCAACTGCACCAAGAAAATAGCGGACGCGCTCCCCGGACCGAAGGACAAAATCTCGAAAAACCTATACGAAGGGGTATATCAAGTACCGTGTTCATGTGGGAAAGCCTACATCGGGGAAACATGCCGAGCTATGAAAGTTAGGATGAAAGAACACCTCCGGGCTACTACGAACAAACAGTTTCACCTCTCGGCCATCTCCGAGCATAAATGGAGTGAACCCGGCCATGATATTCTATTCCATGACGCTACAATCATAAGTAAAGAAAGTAGATATTACCCACGCCTAATCAGAGAAGCCATTGAGATAGCCAAAAACCCGGCGAATTTCAATAGAGATGAAGGCTACCATCTCCATAACGCGTGGAAGAGAGTCCTCCGAAAAAGGACCAATCAGAGAGCAGCACCCGGACGGGACCACCTATATAAGGACGGCCAAAATCTGAATCCTCATCTTCGACCTGAAGACGCCGGATGAAACTTCGGCGAAACTGTAGTCGGCTTCAAACAACAACGCGGTGAAAACCCGGACATGCAGAATTCTTCAAATAAATTGATTGCTTAAAATCGGGTTCCCTTCACTGATTTGGAAGTAAAAATACCTTAATATTAGATCTCAGGATCGTTGTATGTGGCTAATTTTTTACACGAATTTAATTATTTAAATTCTGCTTACAAAATTGCTTTATTTCTTTGCCACTTCACGCACACTTCTGGAAAAAATTGTTACCGATACTTTTTATACAAACCTTGTTATGCTTAATGGTGAATTCCTCTAAAAAATGGGCGATATGTTGGCTTTCCAGCCGGTTACCATTTCGCATTTTAAAGTTGTTATTGCCTTCAAATTATTCAAAGGAAAATTTAAGCTTTGTTCAGACTTAGAGAAAGAATATCCAGGGCGATATCTTGTCAAGGGGTTCTGGAATATATAATGTAATCGACAGTTATTATTCTACAGGAATATCAGCGGAGATCTGTCTATTCCAATAGCGTGAAACGTTATTGCCAATGTTAATTGATGACGTGTTCTATTTTCCTGTTAGCCAGAGCATTGTTTGTTGAAGACGATTTTGGTTAAGTTAATGGTTCAGTTTTCTATTGATGTTCTTTGCAGTTTTAATTCCTCCCGTTCCACCGCGACTCATACATATGGATATGGCCAAGTGAGTCTGGTCAATTGCCGTCGTGGTAAATCTGCGACCCGGCCGGTCTAACGAGTGTTGCGGATTCATTCAACAATTCGTAAAACGGTTTTTTCGGCCGCATGAAGCATACGTTTACGAATTAAAGTTGTTTCCTGAGACATGAATTTCTGTCATGTCATCGTCCTCCAAAGTTGAGTCGGCCATTTTGGACCAAGTGTCAGGGGCTCGGAGGCCATATTCCCCGGTTTCCATGGACCTTCGACAGGTGCCTCCGCCATCATGTGATGGACCCTGGTGTCCTTATCTGTCGTTTCGAGAGGAGAGTGAGGCGTGGACGGGATCGGGAGGCGGGTCAATCGAAGGAGCGTGTGCAAAACGGGAACCGGGGAAAAACAGGTCGGAAAATGGTGATGGAATAGTGAGTCAAGTGGACCTTGGCTCATTTTGGTAGATTTTCTCTATTATTATCCAGTATTTGATTCGATTGTAACCAGCCGTAGGTTTATATAGCCTATTATCTTCAATAAACTGCGGAAGATGCTGCAACAGTAACTTTTTGACGGAGTCATCCCCTAATATGCATTTCAATGCAACCATTTCAGAGTGTACAAATCCCGGTCAAGGCGAATGATGATTACACTCTGAAATTTTTGCATCGAAAAGCTCATTATATATTTTCTCTTTCTATTTACAAGTGCTGTTTTTTGCCCCTTCATTATTTTTCTTATAACGACGAGTTTCATTTTTTAAATTCGAGTTTAATCATTGGACTGCGTAGTAGATAGCTTATATCAATACGACGTGAACTTCGCGGGTCATTCCAGACCCCCAGTGGGATTTTAGGTCTACGACATTAAAAAAGAATGACTGACTGGTGTACAGTGGTTGTGCACGGCGAAACACAGGATTTTGAAAAGTGAAATGTAGCTCAAATCTGCGGCGAAGCACAGGTATCGCATCTTAATGCGAGGGATTGATCCCGGTACCTCCGCATCGAGATATACTTCGAGTTCTCGCGCTCGGCACCAGTATTTTTGACCTCGATGCTTATAGCGAAGTGCCACTACCTAATTTTCTTGCTCTAGTCACCAACCCCTAATAAATAAAAACATTAAATCTGGCAGTAATTGTGGCAGTTATTAGGGGAGATGACAAACTTTTGAGGTCATTTGCGCCGTTAGGAATATATTTAAATGACATGAGTGCTAACTATATTTACACACACTACTTCAATTCTTCTCCACTTCTGCGAGGCGAGTTGCTAGTGACAAGAACGATAGTAAAATAAGAATTAAGTAAAACAGAGATAAAATTCTAAGCTACTTAGAATTTTAAAAATTATTTTTCCCCTTAGTGCAGTCAGTTGCTGTTATTCTGATACAATCCCGCTCGCGGGAAAAATGAATTAAGTTGGTTATAAACGTGTATTCTCTATTCTTATGGTCATGGTCTTTCATAAGGTTGCACAATTTTATTACATTTTCCAAATCATTGCTGAAGAGACCCGCTCCAATGTATGCAAGAGATTTATTTCGTAAGCTAACCTTCGTTACGTGAGTGCTTCGCAACCTAATTCCTCTTATGATCTAGATACGCCACTACGCATATCGTAACAAAGTTTTACTAATCTAGTTTCCATTCGCTGCGCACGATCTCATTCGGCAACTAAACCCACTTCGTGAGGATCCTAAATGCTAGCGGTACAGTCTGAATGACATGTAATATTTGATGTTTTCCCGGCGTGCGATTGCGGTGAAGTCTTCGCGGGTTTATCCACTGGGTGGTCAGGATATAAGTTGCCGCTGATGAAATTCTTGCTTACTGCTGACTTGGCGTAAAACCTGCGAAAAAAATACCCTATCTGATATGATGCCTAACTACGTATCGAAAGATACATCGCTCTTTAAACTCTCTTGACTCATTCCCCGCAATAGGTACTCTTCCAATTAACCCGAATTTCATGCCAACTTGTCCAGATACAAGTATTCCCTGCATGTGTTTCACCCAAGAGATGTCGTGAGTAAGGGTGACGTGTATTTAAAATTTCGGTATTCTAGATGCGGTAGTTATTCGAGAGAGAATTACTCCTATTCCACAAATTCATCACTACACATACTCAGTAAGTTCAACTCTCACTCCAATGTGTCGCAAGAAAAGAAACGAAGAGAGTCGTAAATATGTCACTCCGTCCGATCCCCGCTCCTTAAAGATACACACAAGTTTAAATATGAAGTGGACTGTAGCTGCGCCGAGGATTGTATAAAAAGTATGGGTAACAGTTTATTCCTGACGTGTTTGCGTGAAGTGATGAATTCAGGCCTTCGGTTAAGTGTGCGCGTTATCGCAGATCGTATTGAAATTGATAAGACGTTGACAGTGCAGACATCATTATCATTGAAAATTTGACGATACAAAAGATCTGCGCTAAACTCGTCCCGAAGGGCTCCAAGGTAACCGCCTACCAGACTAAAAACGTCATTACGACGAATCCCCTACCCACTTACAGTCCCCCGACTTGGCACCAGGAGGCAACTTCCTATTCTCATAAGTGAAATTCTCCCTCAAAAGACACCAGCAGCATGGTTTCACCTTAAGAGCCGTCAAAGAGGCTGACACGCGTACCCTTAAGGACCTTCCGCCTACCAGAGAGCATTCGAGTCTTGGAAAAGCCGCTGGCAAAAGTGTGTCCACGCTCAAGGGGTGTACTTTGAAGAATTTTAGGCATTTTTGCAAAATCTAGAGAAATAAATCTGTTTTTTTTTTCTACTTTTTCCCGTTTCTTTTTGTGCAAAGTGTGTGAGTCACATCGTTTTTCATAGACATAGTATGTGTTCACGAATGTATTGTCTTTCGAAGGGGATGCATGAGCGCTATTCAAAGACTTGAAATTTTATTTGAGGCCCAGAGTTGAGGCTCCTCAATCGTCGGGAATCATCAATGAAGAATGCAACAATTTCAGAGCGTAAAAATCATTCGCCTTGACTGGGATTCGAACTCGGATCCCTCGATGTCCGACCGAATGCTTTAGTCAGTTAAGCTATCGAGGCGTCCTCTTAAATTTTGCGGCATCTCCCGCAGTTTCTTGGAATTTATCAATGTAGAAATTGAAGAGAAAATTTCCAGTATGTTAAAATAAGTCGTACAGAATAATTAAGAGGTTATTTCAAACATGAAGAAATCTTTGGCGCGATGGATCCTTTAGATTTTGCACAGACTTGGCGAGGAAGTGGACAGTACTTTTACAAGAACTTTTGATAGAAATTCGCATAAATTCTATTTGTTGGTGTGCATGTGCCACGCGCACACCATACTATATGAGTTCTGCTGCAGGACCGTGATTCTGTCAGCGAAAGCACCACGGCTCTCCTTTCAGCGCGGGAAGGGATTCTCGTCCGGGCGAAAGTTAGTGTACGTACTGCGCGGTCGTGTCGCCCGCGTTGTCCCGCGTTGTCGTGGGGATTTCGATGGCCGACTTGGCGCGGCGCGGAGGCACCATAACAGGTGGCCGGCCATTGGGCGAACGAACGAACCAAATTGGAAGGACGCGATCGGGAAGGGGCAACTCGGCGAGGGAGTGCGGTCACGCCGAAGCAGCTTCATCGCATGCATGAGAGAGACGTGTTATGGTGGCGCCGATTGCTACGAATGGATCCGAATTATTTTATTTAACGTACGCCCAGGAACCACTCGACCTTATCCTAAGTGACAACTACTTGTTTTCATGATGAAAGAAGTACTTGCGGGCAAATATTTTTGCGAGTTTTGATGACATGGCTACTCGGCTGCTGATGTATGCCCGGACATGCAAGGAAAATCTTTTTTTTTTCAAATCATAGCAAATATTGCGTCATCTTTTGCACAGTTTGGCACACTTAGGGATTATGCAGATAAAAAGTGATATTTCAAGTGATTGCGTATTTTGAACGCAATTATGTCAATGGTGGTCTTGTGGAATTTGCTTTATTGCAAAAAGGAACAAATTTTGCGATTCGACTTGCACAAGTTTACGGCACGAACATATGTTTCCTTGTGAGCGTAGGACGTGACTCGTAGGGGATCGGAAGAGGGAGGAGAAGGGTGGGGAAGGGAGGAGTAGGGATCATTGCTACAGTTGCACAAAAATTCAATAGATCTCGGCCAGTGCGTTTAATACATAAACAGGATTTTCAAAAGAAAGACCCCAGAAGGGTGCGGCAGAACCAATGGTGCTCATCCGGTGTCGTTAGCGTTGAACATTCGCATTGTTTGAAAAGAACGTTTGCAACGACCCCCCCCCCCCTCAGCCCCTCCTTCGCCCCCGAAATGCAGGACACCGCCAAGGGCCCCACGACACAAGTAAGCCACCCCAACCCACGGAGGGCGGCCCCTCTGCGCACGGCGGTGTGTTCCTCTGCCATTAGCGACCAACTCCCATTTCTCTTTCCACCCACCGCCTCGCGTTACCCCGGGCTGCTTCTCGGCCATTTAGCGACGTCACCGCTCCGACCCCTCTTCGATTCCCTCCCTCCGCCCCAATCTACTGCACGCACCAGGAATTGAATTCTGCGTTTTCACCGTGATGGCGGCGAACCACGACGAACCTTGATTGCCCTTGCAATAAAACCGTGATTGTGAAATTATGCTATCTGTAATTATTATTAGAATTTCTTGTCCAAAGTTTTTATAAAAAGGATCGGGAAAAGTTTCGAAAAAACAGGTTTATTTCAGATAATGCTACAATGCCTGGTAGGTTCCCTGATGGGTGGATTCCGGAAGGTCCTTAATGGTACGCGTTCAAGCTTCTTTGACGGCTTGACTAAGGGTCCCATGGTGGTGTCCTTTGAGAGGGAATTTCACTTTTGGTAATAGGAAGTTGCCTGCTGGTGCCTAGTTGGGACTGTATGGGGTTGGGGAACCGTCGTGGTGCCGTTGCAAAAGGTCTTGAATAAATACAAACTCGACTCTGCTCTTGGTCGTCCGTTCGAAGACGAGTTTAGCGCAGATCTTTCGCATCGCCAATTTTTCAGTGATAATGGGGTGCACTGTCACTGTCTTATCAATGCCAATTTATGATCTGCGATCGTGCGCAAACTTAACGGACTGTCTGATTTCAACACTTCACGCAGGCATGTCTGGAAAAAATGTAACGGTACTTTTTATTCAAACCTTGTATATTATTTCTATGACATGATTTCGAATTATTAGCCTACACAGCTAAAGGGTAGGGAGTCTGTCGCTAGGCCTCTAGACTCCCGAATAATAGTTGGGAATAATATGGGCAAGCTGGGAAAAGGAATTTTCTCAATCATTTACTCGTAAATGACTATTTCTGAAATCAAATCAAAATTTGGTGATTTTCCAAAAACATTTTTTGCCTAATTTTGGGCGCCAATGGCTGTAACTACGTACTATTGTTATACTTTCGCGAAGGCTTGAGGAAAACTCCCATTTCTCTGGCAATGATTGGAGTCTATTGGCCTAGCAAGGATTTCTTATAATTCTTTATCGGGACAATCTGTTAATGGGAAAGGTGCTATGCAAATTCTATAGAAACTTAAATGTCACAAGATGCCACCATTCGCCTTTCTTCTCAGACTCAGAAGAAGATGTCGAAAGTATTGATTTCACGCGGTTACTTATATTTATTCTAGGTTCCATTAATTTTGGTCAAGGCATCGTATCATAACTATGTACGAGACCTGTCCAGAAAGAACCCTCTGTTTTCGTGTAGCGTGAGAAGTAGTGGAGGTAGCTGAATGGTCGCTGTATTGACGTACGCAGTAGGTCAGTACGCCTCGAGCTGCAGTGGTTGGAAGGTCGCGCCGATTGTAATTTGTTTACAAAGAGTCAATATAAGCAATGCAATAGGAATTCTCGCCTAATTTGAAGTGCGTGCAATGATAAGGTTTTTACAGATAATTAAACTTCAAAGCTGCTGACATTCATCTTTGGGAAATTCGTGCTCTGTACGGACCAAAGTGTGATGAGTGTCAAGAGTCGTGCGTCAGTGTTGTCGTTAGTTTAAGAGTGAACACAAGTGTCCACGATAATGCATGTGGTGAACAATGAACTGAACCTGAAGATTGACGACAGTTCGTGAAAAAATAGGCGTTTTACGATATCTGAAATCTTTACATAGTTTTCCACAGATTTCTACGACTCTATTGCATGGAAACACGGCTGAAAAGTTACGCTGCTACATGTTTTGTGCTCGTCTCGACGAGGAACTTCAAGATGCCGTTATCGGTTGGCTGTGATACCGGGCGGCAGAATTTTATGTTGAAGGGATTTGGTGACTAGTTCAGATACATAACAAATGTTGAAATGTTTGGCGAATAAGTATATAAATAGTAGAGATATGTAGTTTTGAGATGAAAATAATAAATTTTCCGTGTCTATTCGAGTGTATTTTTTAAAGCATTACGGAGATTACTTTATGGACAGCCCTCATACATAAATATCCATTTAGCCATAAAGTGGTTTAAGAGATGAGTTAGAGCTAGCGTCCTCTGTGTGTGTAACGCGAGACTGGCCGTTGAACTGAGGCATCGTCTCCTCACCTCACCGTTGAACAAAGCAAACTAAAGGATAGATGGACCATGATAGTCATTAAGAGCTAACCCTCGGTGATGCAATGTTTTTGCAGCCTACATCCTCGTCCCCTCACACGCTCATCATGTTCGAAAAACTCATCCCATTCCATATTCCGTGCGTGATATGTTGACTTTAGCGCAACCATCGGCTTCCCTTCTCGGCGCAAATGATTCCTTCGCTCGCGCAGGAAGAGGGGGAGGGGATGGCGAAGGCACCACTTTCCCCCTCTGCAAATCAGAAAAGAGGAACCGGGAAGGGAAAACTGAAAAGATGAGCAGACCTTTCGGAATGGCTGCTGCATCACGACCAAGCGGAGTTGATAGAGCGAGTCTCGAAAGCAGGAATTGGGCGGGCGGTAAAAGAATGAGTGCTCTGCAAGCTTTCAAAGCATTCCCCGTCCAGTTGGTTATAGCAGCAGCCGGCTGAGATAACGCTCCTTAGGATCGTATAAGGGAGGGGGAGTGCGTTTCTGAAATAGTCGACGTAACTATGATTTCCTTGCAAAAGATTCGATGGCTTACGACACGAAATCACATTAATGAAGGCCTTATGTTGGGGACTACTAAAATGACGACCAATGAATTTATATGGGTTAAAATGATGACCAATAAAATGTCGGTGGGAAGCAAGGTCTTGTACTCCAATACGAAAGATATTGACGCCGTCAACCATCGACTCGATTCAGAACACTAGCATTGCGATGTGTAACGTATGGACGATTTCAAGAAACTGCAGGAGATGCCGCAACAGTAACTATTAACGGAGTCATCCGCTACGTGTGTATTATAATGCAACAATTTCAGAGAGTAAAAATCATTCGCCTTGACCGGGAAAACGATATGGATCAGCAACGACTCCCGTGAGCCATGAGCAGCATTGTGCCCGTGGAGGAGCCTCTAATTGCCCGCACGATTCCTCTGCAATCAGGAAGCGAGTGATGTAATTTGATTAGTTATTAGCGTGTGAAATTTCGAGCAATTGGCGAGATCATTTCCGGAAAGTCGACTCTCACACGTCTGTCTGACTGACAAACGAATTGATAACTTTGAAACCGCTATCTCAGCGCCCTAACCGCAAAAATAATCACATATGTATCTCAGCAATGCACGTCCGCATGTGGATCGGTTATTTTTATTCACCCAGGCGGAATAACTGCGAATGGAGGGGAATCAGGTCCAAACGATACCCCAAACTCCGTCCGAGGGGCACCCGACCATTCCCAATGACCGCTCTTCCATCGATCAAGGATCTCTTTCTATATCTCCTCATCGCCCGAGAGAAATTTCTGTGATGATGCCGAAATGTACGCTATTTTCAAGGTGATGAACTTTCCTCTGAGAAGAGATATTGGTAAATAATGACCTCTGATGAAAGGCTGTCTGGCACCCGGAAAGGCGATCATGGCTGCCAAAGGCCAATTAAAGCCAAGTCTGCAGTTGCAATCAGGTAGACGAATGCCAAGGGAAAGTAAATCAAAACTGGTTTAGTTTATAACCGACGAGTGCAATAGTTTTTTTAAAATTCAGTCTTAGATCTTCTATCCGTGAACTGACTACTACTGTGTCACTTGTGGTGATTCAACGCATTTCTTGTAAAAACTCCTATTAAAATGTTGTGGAAAGGATTATTTTAATATGCAATTTGTGAATATCGCCTATAAATTAGTCTTTGTAATCAATTTTCAAGACATTGTTCCACATAGTGTTGAATAAATTCCTTATGAAACTAATTGAGACGTAAAATTAAATCGCGTCTTTACAGAGTAATCGTTAAATGACTAAAACCAATAATAATGGACCTACTATATATACAAGCAATGGTGATATATCAGGTATTTTAATTATAGTAACGGGAAATATGGTTACAAGTTTGACAAGTATTTGCTGGCGTTTTTAATGGAACACATGACGGTTACGTTTCCTTCATCTAGGATTTTACCATAACCTTTACTGATAAATTAGACATAAATTGGACATTTTTTTTGAAGATTTTACTTATCCTTTTACACACAGATACATCGAGAGAATAGTTTTTAAAGGTCAGAAAGCTTAACTGTTTTCCATTGGGTTTTTTAGTTCAGATTCCCTGCAAAATCGCGCTTAATCAATGCAGAATATTTTTATCTCACAGTGGATCATTTACGTAAAATGAAGACGCGTCACGCAGAATGATAATTATCAGGACATACATAGTGTTGAATTTTCGTAACTTTGGTGATTTGAATTATCTTTGAAGTTAAGAATGGTTGCACAATTATAGTACCATTGAATGAGTACGTAAATCTTCAACTTTAAAGAAATGCTCTTTAACATTAAAGGAATTATTCCTTATATTCCGTCTATATTCCGTCTCTTCATCTGTCCTCGTACTAGATTGGAAATTTTCTTAAAAAAAAAGATTGACGCTAATTTTAACGGCATTACAACTGGTAAAACGAGTTGCTAGTCGTAGCCACTTTAAGTGATGCAAGAAATTCGTTATCTAAACCGGAGAGCCATAAGAATTTTTAAAAACATCAATTGGTGCGAAAATGTTTTTCTATTTATAAAATACAGCGATATTTGTAAAAATTATCGGATCATTTATTAATAGTTTTTTCGTTAAATAAGACCGCTCCCCAAAAAAATTGAATGTGCATTGTAGCTGCGAATAAAACGTCTGATGCGTTACAATGATGATCATTTATTGAAACCTGGATCGTGAATTGCGGTTTACTTTTTTTGACAGTATTTTAAAATCATCCACCAGTAAATAATTTATCAGCCATCATTATGAGAAGAAAAAGTGCCAAGAGCAGATGTTTTACATTACGATTTCCCCCATAGAATAATGAATTAATGGGCGATAAATATTCACACTTTTATTATGCTAATAGTTTCGGCTTAGTATGCAATTTTTTGTGCCATCTGCATTATTTACGTTGCCTTTCATCCGGTGGTTGGAATAGAGTGGCGAGAATTGCTCCCTTGCTGATAAAGTGTCCAGATCCGCTGACTTGTCGGCTATAATAACCTATTCATGCTGGAGAACATTATTTGTATATCTATGAGTTGCAGTTTGAATTCGGCGTTTTAATTTTATACGTAGTTAATATTAGTGTGCGAAAACTATGACATGGGGCGTGATTTTGTGCCACAGGAAACTTGGTTATTGAAGTAAGACGATAAGCGTAGATCGGAGGCTTTTAGAATATGGGCTTGGAGAAATATGGGAAAAGTAAAATGGAAATCGAAAAAATATGTTCGAAGGAGTGCTGGACATGTTGAGGGAGGAGAAGGTTGTGGGAGAAATAAAAGATGAAGGAAAGGTGAATGCAGAGCATTTTGATTGGCGATGGGTTGTTGAAGACTGTGATAGAGGGGAGGATATGAGGCAAACAAGAAATTATGGATTTGAATAGAATAGATAGGGATAGAATGGACGGAATGAAGGGAGGAAGGAAGTGTACGGAGATGAAGAGAGACTTGTAGAGTAGGATGTTGGATTGCGTTTCTGGCCCAGAAAGGTAGGAGTGTTTAGTCTGTGTCCATCTACCCTAAACGGCAGATTACCAATTAATCATTATACTATTATTATTCACCGTTCATTGCGATGCACTCGTACAATTGGTGTATTATAGTTGACATTCATGATGCACATGGCAACGAGGAATCAATGTCCAGCGCAAGGCACCTCATTCCGATGATAGTAAAACAGAAACTTTACACGTCCACAATAAAGCCTTCCCTTATTGTGGAAGTGTAAAGTTTCTTTTTTAACCCTCATCTTGATGGAACTCCACAACCTAAAATTGTTATGTATACCTCATTTCGAGTTTATAGGTGGTTGCAATCAACATTTCCAATACGCTGTATCCTTGCGTTCAGTTCTAAAAATTTATAATATTGTGCGTATTCACATTCCATCAGTTTAGGAAAACCGTAATAAATGGTTAAGTAACCATAATTTAATTTCCGAACATTTTCGAGCTCCTATACTAGATGTGACACTCTTTTCAATCTTGGACTACCCAAAAGGCTATCGCTGTAAATTTTTATCAGACCAACAATGATAATAGGCCCGCTGGAGTGCTGGGCCGCGGGTGGGTTGAGTGAAGTGGGGGAAAGCTTTCGAGCTACTCCTTCGCGGGAAATCAGCTCGTCTCCCACGTTATTATCTAGAGGAAAGAATCCTTTACTCTGTAGTGCTTCGGAGGAGGCTGTTGCATGCGCATCTTTCGACGGAATTAACGTACATTGTTTTAATAAAAAGTATCGGGAAAATAGATTATTTCAGATATTCTATATTATCGGGACTGTAAGGGAGTCGTCGCGATACCGTTGCAGAATGTCTTCGCAAGCAGACACTCGACTCTGCTCTTTTGGTCGTCCGTCCAAAGACCTTCGAGAGGACGAGTTCAGCGCCGATCTTTTGTATCGCCAAATTTTCAGTAAAAATGGTGTGCACTGTCATCTTAAGTCAATGCCAATACGACCTACGATCTTACGCACACTTAATCAACGGTCTGAATTCAGCACTTCGCGGAAACACGTCAGGAAAACTTTGTTGCCGATACTTTTTATGCAAACCTTGTATGTATTTTCATTTAGGCACATTATTTTGAGAAATGCCTCTTTGGCACTGAAATCGAAGGCAGCGGAATTGATTGGTTAAAATTAAAGCCGTCTTGGTACTCAACTGTTTTTACCAGGTACAAACAAGTATACGTTCTTTTATTCACACTTGAGGCATAAATAAAAATTCCTTCGATGAAAAAATCTTTCTCCGCGAAACAAACGTCTTCTCAAAATATTAAGTTTCAGATGCAGTAACGAGTGGTAGCGTATGATTGAAATTTTATTTTCCAAAGGTAGAGGTAGACTGCCCACACGATGGTAAATTCATTGATTTTACTATTCCCTTTTAACCGTTCTCCAGGTTCGAGGTCATATATAATTTTCTCCATTGATCTATCGCCATCTGTAAAGCCCCTTTGGATTTATCGTCTTCGGTTTCCATTCCTCCCTCTTTCCCGCCCACATTATCGTTTCTTCATAGTTCACCGCATCGGCGCATTTAAATTAATAATAAATGTCTTTCATTCGTTGCTTCTGTAGCCATCTTAAAATTTCTGCTTCTTTGAAGAAACTATTCCTTGATTTATTTTTTTCTTTTCCAATTTGATTATTTTTGTTCATTGTGAATAAAACTTCGTACTTCGTATATATTCACAATTTCTTATATTGTTTAAATGAACGATGACCTTAGACAAACATGACGTTAGTGGTCGAAAAAATGGTCGTGTAAAAATATAAGAAATTGTGGAAATATAGAAATTACGAAGTTTTATTCGAAATGAATGGGGGCAAGTTCAATGAAGTCACGCCGAAAATCATCAACTTTGATCATTTCTGCAAAATTCTTGTTTTAGCATGGCAGTGCTCTGCTTACTTTTGCATTAAAAAGTCAAAGCTTTTAGTTGATTAAATAAATTCATGATGTTCTGATATTTCTTATTTATATGTTGTCTGAATCAGTGTTGTAGTGCCTTGTGGACCGTGTTCAATTGTCATTACATTTTATGACTGGCTGCACTTACTCACAGCTACCATTTTGTGGAAGTAGAGAGAGGAGACGTCTCTGAAAATTTTAAATTAATTAAAAATATCACTGATAGTTAAGTATGTACAACGGGAAACTATTGCATATTGATTGGATGTAAGTCGTCAAACATCGAAAGAACAAGTGCGGTGATCGACCAAATGTGGTGCCATCTGATAAGCGTAACAGAGCTTAATCATTTGGCAATTCATGCGTTTCCATTGATATATTTATTACTTGCAATGGATACCCACTACAGAATATCCTTTGATGTGCTACAACTGCAAGCAACTTTATTAATGCAGTATTGTAGGTTACTCATTCCTTGAACATGAAGGAGGCATAAAAGAATTTTAAGCATCTTGAGGAAGAATACTCTCCAAGGACAATGGATTTTCTATTTTCGTGCAGGGATACAAGCTTCCTTTGTATTTTCATTATTTTAACAAAGGATTCTCTTAAATAAAAAACAGACAACTTAGAATGGAAAGAGGTTTTGCGGGGAAAAGACTACGTTTTGCCTCAAGACTGAATTTTTACGTTTTAAAATTATTCGTTAATTACTAATCGTACAAAAAAGTGATGATATCAATAGTTTTTTAGACTTGACGCTGTATCCGAAATATTCTGACATGATGAGGAGATTATACTAATACCCAGACCTATTCTTCCATACTACAAATATGTATGCTGCTTCCATGAAATATGCTTCGGAAATTGCATGTTATCCGAACCAGTTTGTCTTTGGATTAAAGTCAATTTAAACCATAATAAAAATGGACCGTTAATAGGCACTTGCATAAATATGATATAAATGGTCGTGACACGCACTAATTACGATAGAATTGATGAAAGAACCATTTTTTTATTGTTAAGGATGTTTTCGTTCTTAAAGAGCTCGGGAAAGAACCTTAATGTGCTTGATTGTAGGCGATAACTCTTCTCCTCTCATGAGAAGCAGGATAACCGTCGCTGGGAGACGTAAAAGAGGGTTAGTAAATAAAATGGAGGTGGCGATGAAACCTTCTAACAGAAAAAACGATTGACAATGGCTAATAACATTTGCCTATTCATCCAGAGACGCTCTACAGTTCTTATTCATGAAGTTTTATTTTTAAATGGTGAAATAGACATAACATCTGTGTGGACGAGATTGGAAGTGATATAAATGTGAGGACACGTAATTTCCCCCATTTCGGGGAAATATATATGGGGGAAATTACGTGGCCTCACATTTATATCACTTCCAATCTCGTCCACACAGATGTTATGTCTATTCCACCATTTAAAAATAATAAACTATGTGAATTAAATTTAATATATATATGTTATATATATATATATATATATATATATATATATATATATATATATATATATATATATAAATTCACTGATAAGTCATAACAAACACAGAAACCAAAACACAAAAGAGGAAAAACTCACTGGTTCTCGAATTTTCGGTGGTCCCACCACCTTTCTCAAGAGGACAGTTCTGTTCCTAATTCCTCTTGAGAAAGGTGGTGGGACCACCGAAAATTCGAGAACCAGTGAGTTTTTCCTCTTTTGTGTTTTGGTTTCTGTGTTTGTTATGACTTATCAGTGAATTTACATTACACGTTTGTGGGTTTTCCAAAAAAGTGTATATATATATATATATATATATATATATATATACATATAGTATATATCGAGAATTTTTTCATTTCACGGGCTTGGAGATTCCGATTGTCAAACTTTTTTTTGTTGGTATACATGCCTCCGAAGTAAGATAAAACTTTCAGCTGTTTTCATTGTGGACTTTATCTGTGACAGCCACTAAAGTTAGACGTGTTTTATGAGCTCGGGATGGTTGCAAATACGGTGCCCGCGGATAGAGAGGGAGTAAGGGAGGGAGCGTTTGGTATTGTAGGGGTTGCAGCTGTTGAACCAGCTGTTGCAACCATCCCGAATCCCTCAACAAATACCTCAACAACCTTCACCACTCCCTCCTCCAACGGGGATACCCAGATTTTCTCCTTCACAAAAAAATCCTAAAACATTCCTACACTCCCAATCCTCCCTCAACTACAGACTCCTACCCTCTCTCAATATGCACCACCTACTTCCCTGGCATCCAGTTCCTCAACTTCATCCTCAGAGACCTGTACCCCATCCTAAAAAAATCACAACGTTTCGTTCAACCTTCTTCCCAAATGCCCCTCTGTTGCCTTCAAACGGCCCGCCAACCTATCAGATCTCCCTAAATCCACCAAGCCTCTTTCCAAATCTCCTGCCACCCCCAGAACCACATCCACTCCTTGCTTGCGAGCAAGATGTAAAACTTGTCCTATTTTCACCACTCCACTCCTCTCCATCCCACCTTTTAACTCTCTTCCGCCCTTCCCCCACTCCTCATGCACATCTCAGAATGTAGTCTATCTTCTGACATGCAAACTCTGCACGGCATTTTACATAGGCCAGTGCTCCACACCCCTGAACCTCAGGATAAGCAATCATCACGCCTCAGGTAATCCCTCTTCCCCGTCCGCGGGTCCTCCCATCCCAAAACATGCCTCCCACCACAACACCTTCTTCCACCAGCGTTACAGTGTTTCCGTTCTAGCATCTCTTCCCCCGTCCGATAACCCTATAAAATTAAAAAGATGGAAATGGCATTTACTTGGCTGTGCAAAGCTTATCAACATCCGGGTCTCAATGTTTTTATAGAGGGTTGAAGTGGATAGGTGTGGATTCGTTTCATGCGGGATAGTAAGATATTTTGTTTGTCCAAATACATTGTGTTATTCTTGACCTGGGTTTTGACTTGTTGAGTCCTTGATGATGACTTTGTAGGTTGACATCTGGCTCGTAGATGTTTTCGTATCTGTGGATGAATTATTAGTTTTCTGTGTCGCTTGGAACTATCTCCACATTCCCCCTCTCATTCCTATCCCATCTCCGCTCCCCTCTTTGGACGGCACAATAGAACACAGAATAAAACAGATAACACGTAAAAGATCACTCACAATTTAGATTATTTGAGCATTCGGCCTACTCCGAGGCCTATATATATGTATATATAACATTTGGACGACACAATAGAACACAGAATAAAATAGATAACACGTAAAAGAACACTCACAATTTAGATTATTTGAGCATTCTGCCTACTCCGAGGCCTTCTTCAGGTCAGACTCTAACAGGGATGTACTTAGGAGAATTTCGAGGGATCGTGGCAATATCTGATATTAATCTATTTTTCCGAAACTTTTCCCGAAACCTTTTATACAAACCATATATTTCCTTCTACGTTCATGGTTTGTACAAAAATTTTCGGAAAAATAGATTCAATTAAGGTATATCGCTGTTGTGCCTCAAAATTCTTCCATAATGGTAGAAAAGTCTGCATTTAAAATTTCTGAATCTGTTTGCGAATCTTCGAGGAGTAGATGAAAAATAAATGCAATGGCATGGATAGCTCGTTGCCCAATCATATTAGTGACCTCGCCCCTGCGCAGGTAGTTATATTTTCCGCCCTCGGATCGAATGCTATTGCCCCCCGCCAGCAAGGTGGTTGCACATTCTTCGGAACACGTTTCCGTCATTTCCTCTGCATTGCGCTCTCCGGGCCCTGAACAATTATTTCGTCACGTAAGGGCGGGGGCGGCCGCCCGTCTCCTCCCCGGCGTCTGTGGCTGTGGCAGGCGGGGACAGGGGACGCGCCGTCGCAGCATCACAATCGCCCCTCCGGACTGCATTGCTCTGGCGTGCCAAAAGACTTCCCCCAACCTCTTCCACCCCCTCTCTCCTCCCGTGTGCTGACCGGGAGGAGGGGGGTAGGGGGCGTGGTTCCCTCGGGAGGGAGGAGGATGCGCGACGGGCCGCCCACACCGAGTGGACATTCGTTGGAGCGTCGGCCCAAAACAATTTAAATCAAAGGTCTATTATCGTCATCGTTGTTACGTATGATGACACGTACCTTCGATTTAGAGATGCTTTATGCAAGACGATTCAAGGTTCAGTCGGCATGGCGATGTGGACGATTCATGCATCTTACGGATTTGAATATGATCCCGACAAATTCGATACAGACCAGGAAGCGGGAGAATTCTATTTTGAATTACATTACGTTTTTGCAGACACCACGCGGTCTCTCCACTCAAGTCCTTCAATCCTTTGTCTCCGTTGAAAATTCTGAATGTGACGCATACTGCCATTCTTCGTGTTGTTAATATAGTATTCCTATTCCCTACCAGCCAATATTCTCTGATGCAGTATGTTCTTTCTTGGTTGCTCAATAGGCTAAGCTATTGTCCATAGAATCCCGGGTTCAAAAATGGTTAATTCGTCTGGGCAAGACCTGAAAAAGGTTATCCAAGATATACGTATGTTGCTTTCTCAGTACTACTGTCCTGCATGAATCTTAAGACGTCATCTGCAAGGGAACTGTCCTTCGTCATCGATGCGTGAATTGAATTGCGAGCATCGTAGGGCCGAGCACGCGTTGAGCTCCGATCGAAACGACCCCTCGAGTCTCTGTGGGTTAGCTATCGCATCCCGCTAACATCCCGCTACTCGATGTAAATGCTCGAAAGTTCAAAAGTCTATTTCATCTGAGCCCTTGGGGTCAAACATGCACCACTGAAATGTAGGTCAGGTGTGCTCGGAGGCAATTCAGTCAGGTGCCTGAGTAAAGATAATGTTCCCTGCCATCGCAGTGTTCCTACGTAGCTCGTGATGCGTGGGCCCTGGTGCACGTGGTCGTGAATGAAGGTAACGGCACCGATCATAGAAGTCCTGGTTTATTCCTCGGCACCTGTGGAGCACATGCCGTTCTTACTGATGAATCCTTGTTGTTTCCGGTCCGGCTGGGTGCGGGGATTAGCCTGATGGGCAAAGCACCAGCTGAAGTGTGTCCACGTGCTCACAAGGGCTCCTGGGATATCTGACAAGTGGACACCTATCAGTGTCCGAGCGGGGGCGACAAAAGGTCACCAGCGGAGTGCAACAAAACTAAAAAAAGGCGAGAGAAAGCGTTTTTCACACTTCACGCCAAAAGAGCCGCCGCGAAAACCGTTTTTTGTGATCGGCTATTGGCATGCCATTGAGCAAGTTTTAGGCGACGAGGGGGTAGTGATAAATGAGCCGTCTTTTCGCGAAACTAAACTAGCTGCGTCTCTTCGGGAGAGAGTCATCTTCAGTTGGGATGAGGTTGCATCTCATGCTTGTTTTCTTCTTTTGCGCAGGGAATATCACTCGGTGAAAAAAGTTTAGGGGTGATAGGTTGAAGTAGAGGAGAGGCGGGAACGTATCAAAAAAGATATACCCGGAAACTGAATTACAAATAAATAAAAGCAGTAAACGAGAAAAGGTTAAGGAATCCAAGGATTGCAGAAGATCTGGTTTGGAATATAGACGAGAGAAGGAAATAGGGGAGTGAACACACTGAAACACGTAGAGGGAAGTAGCGAGAGATAAATAATAAACTAAGAAAAATACTAGGGGGATAGAAGTAGTGTAAGAATACGGAGAAATTGAAAAGAAAGGGTACAGAAGGCGAAAGAACTGTCGGGAAGTACGATAGGGAAATATGTGCACGCGAAGAAAAAAAGTAATAGAAGAAATCCACGTGAGATGGAAAGAATGCGCAAAAGAGCAACGTGGCCGAGGGAAGAAGGAAAGCAAATTCAGACGTGCAAATGGAATGTAATGATGCCTTAGGCCAGGGCTGCCCCATTTCATGTTATGGAAAGCATTAAAGGAAATGGAATCGAATCATAGGCGGATGGATAAAACCCCTGCGGAATAACTATGAGTTTTGGAAACCGTAAAAGGAGTTTTATTGGCTATAAGGGGGGGGAGAGAAGTTTAGATGGTATAATGACTCGACAGAGTAAATTGGGTGAAAATAAAGATGGTACAGCACAAGATGAGGATGGACTGGAAGGATAGGCGACTGACTTAGCTGGAGCCAGACTGCAGTTGGGGGCCGCGGAGATGGCAGAGAGTTGGGTGGGCCCGTGTTAAGAACGGGGGTATGAGAGAGTGTCGCCTCACATTCGTTCTGTTCAACTTGTACGGTTACATAAATAACAAAAGAGGCATGGGAAGATTGGGAGGTAGGAATGAAAGTCGGTGTGGTACTCGGAAAAACCGTTAAGATTTGCGGATGTTGAAGCTTTACTCAGCCAATCAGCCAGAAGGTTACAGTGGTGGGTGAATACATTTAGAAATCTGTGTTATAAGCATGACGCGGAAACCAATGTAAATAAAATTAAGACAGTAAAGTTCTCGAGAAATAGGAGGGCTGAGATGCGCATTGAACTTACGACCACACACTAAGGCAGTAAAACGCTTTACCTGCATAGGGAGTATTTTGGATTAAGGTGGTCAAAGTGGCAGGGGACTACACATAAAAGAGAATAATAGCATCAGGCAAAGAAGCTTTTACGATGAGGGGATAGTTAGTGACGGGTCTCGAGTGAGGATGTAAACGGGGAGTATTGAACATCGTCACGTGGAGGATGCATAGATGCATGGAGGATGCATTATTCTGTATGGTACGGATACTTGGTCCTTGTGGGAAGAGGATGGGTGTCGATTGGAGGCATAAGGGATGTGGGAGTGAAGAAGGTGAAGTGGACAGAAAGGAAAACAAACGAAATGCTGGGCGTCGTGAGGGAGGAGAGAGGATCGTTGAGAGAAATCCAAAGGAGGCACGAGAAAGGTGGATGCGAAGAGCATTTTGGTTGGCGGTGGATGGTTGATGACTGTGGCAGAGTGGATGACGTTGGATGTGCAAGGTAGGGGGAGGGGAAGTAATAGGATTGTTGGACGGAAGGAAGTACGCTGAATTGAAGAAGGAGGGGTTGTTGCAGTGTGCGTATGTCGTCACATATCGCCGTGTTAGGGGAGGATATAAGGGTAGTAGTGGTTACTCAATGGACCAATATAAAACCCACCTCGATACGTAAACCGCCATTGGTAATAATAAATAAATATTTAATTTCTATAATTATATTAAATTGGTAGCGTTCATGGTGACTGAAGCTTAGCAAAATGTGCGCCGTCGAAGTAACTGCGCAAGGAGATCTCGCCATATCTCCCTTTAATGTAATCCCCCTGGAGTATCGCTGGCGCTCTGATCGAGGTTAAGTCTCCTTCGACAACTGCGCTTTCCTTTAATCTCTTCTGACCATTCAATGCTTCTGCAAGTATTTTATTGCACTCTCGGCTGAGATCGGAAAATAAAGAGCTTTTTTCTAAAATAGTTATGTAAATATGAGTTGCATGTGTAAAAGGCTGTCAGCATTAAGCGCGAATGTGGACCACCGGACGGTAAGAGAGAGAGCGAGGGTTTTCTCGTGTGGTGGGGGTGTTCAGGGGGAAACATTGTGTTTCATAAATAACTTAAAATACGGCTGTTCGTACCCTAATCGTGTTTGTGTAGTAACGTGTTGAACGATAAAACGTTCACCTGTCGAGAAAATACTAACTCATCAATTTATTTCCCTCTTAAACTTTTAAGGTGACGCCTTCATTTCACTAGATAAAAATTCACCTCCACGTAGATATGTTAAATTTAATTCGTCAGACGAAAGGGGATATCACAGAGGTAATTCGAGTTTGGTTCTCTGCGAGACCAAAGGAGAGAGACGATCTGCCTTATTCACTGAAATTACGCCAAAGGATAACTGCTGTTAATTTTCTATGATAAATTTTTTCCTTGAGAAATGGACAAATCTTTTGGCATGAATTTTTGACATGGGGAAAATTTCTGTTGAATCAACTTTAAGATTAACATAAATTTAAATCTGATTTAAATTCACTGGAATTGATCAGGTTTATCGGTACTTAAATTTTATCTGGTCCTAATATCAGTTCACCGACAACAGTTAACTCCCGAAGGTTTAGAGGCCAAACGGAAATAATATAAACATTAGAAACTCATACTCGGCGCGAAATCGTGCCCAATAAACAAACTTGTTTGCATGACTTCATTATTTTTTAAATAAACAATATGCGAATATTTGTATGTGAAAATTATTTGAAAATCTCAAATCCCGTGCTAGTACGAGGGTAGACTGAAAACTAATGCACACATGCTGGTAGACCACAGCAAAATGACCTTCAGAGGCACTCTTGGTGACATGTGGAAGTAACATTCCCCCTCAACACGCATGCGCAGGTTTGAGGTCGTAACATTCATCCAATGTATTGTGAGAAGCGGAAGTATGGAGACGTGTTCTAGTGCTATTATGTCAACGCGAGTTAAACAGCGCGACTTCAAAAGTGATTCCTACTGAGATTCATCGTCGTTTGAAGGCTGTTTATGGTGACGATGCTGTTGATAGGTCTCCTGTAAATCGGTGGGTATTAAAATTTCGTGGTTGCGAGCCTGGAAAAGCCATAGTTGTTGATGAAATACGCAGCGGACGTCCGGTCAAGGCCGCAGACGATAAACTTCGCAAACTCGTCGAAGTTGAAAAAAGACGTCGTAGTCACGTAGTTGTCCGTAATCACTGGCGAAAAAATTATAAAAAGAAGAAGTGCGATCCCCTGACTTTGTCTTGATGACGTTCATATATCGTATGTATAATAAGGCGGCTCCTCATTGAAAAAGGATTCCCTCATTTTCCAATGCTAATCTTTAAATATGTATATGAGGATTTCTTGTACATTTGGTTTGGATACCTTATATTGGTGCCCACATTGTTCTGAGAATGTCATATTTTCCCCTCTTTTAGCGTTTTGCGTCTTAGAATACTTGAAAAGACGTTCCTACCGCACTGCACTTCTGTTAGCATTGCTCATTAGAAGAATACGCTGGTTTTCCTCTCGACGTAACGGCCAAAAATAAACGGCGGAATGGTTAGCGTAGAATAAAAAGACCGATACGTTCGGCGTAGACAGTGTTCATAAACTGATATCTAAACTGCACTTCATTTATTTACTAATTCTGTGTTTCCTGTTACTAGCGGATACTTATTTCTGCACTTGGCCTCATTCAAACTTGAATGGAAAGAAAAACAAATGAAACACTACGAACCGCCATGAAAAGCGCGGTGCTTTTGGATCGTTTTCCAAAATGGACGCAAGCTCAATTTCTTGAAAACGCCTTCGTTTAATTTTTAAATTTAGCAATTTGAATGCCTATTATCGATCGCTTAAGATGACGCATTAAATCCTAAAAGGGTGCACTGGCATCAACCATTCTTCAACCCACCACATTTTCTGTCTCCCTTTATTCCGTCAAACGCTAACAATAAGTTTTTTCCTTCAACATCACTTACTCAGTATCCTCATACTCTGTGTCACAACTCTTGTGCAACACTCGATTGCCTCTCAACATGCCTTACATCCAATTGTCTATTGTTTAATCTCTCCCCATGACTTTTACTCTTACCCAACTTTCCCTAGTCAGTTTTTCCGTCCGTCCATTTCACATTAGCAACACGCCCCACTCACACTTCTCATAAACCTTCCCAACTACGCTTATCCTCTTGACACAGCGACCAAGTTTCCGAGCCACACAACGCAATTCTTCCTGTCTTGGCCTCTCCCCGTTGTCCATTGCTCTTTAATTACGATACCGTCTCGATGCTGCGAAAAATGTATTTTGAACTTAGTAAAATTCCACAACACGCGTATTGTCGATTGGGAGTTAACCGTTCACAAAACACGTCGTGATGGAAGTTCACGCGTGGAAGCTTATTTGTACTTTGAAATTTGTTGCTTCACCAAGTGATCAGTCGTGCTTATTTTGTAAATTGAATCGCTCGTGCTACAGGAATGAACGCGTTGTGAGATTGGATGGTGTTCGGCTGTTTTCACGGCTGTGCTGGGCTGCCAGCGAGCAACTCCTGACGGCGATAAATTCGCGCCCTCTCTGGGGGCTTTCAAAGGGCGTCGCGCGGGACGTTAGGAAGTGGCGTCAAGAGGCGAAGGCATCGGGCGTCGCGTCGTCGTCCGCCCCCTAACTGCGTCGTCGTCGCGGGAGGGGAGCGATCGACATCGGAGACGCGCACCATACACCACCACGGACGTGGTGCTCGTCGGAAAGGCAAAGGAGAGCGAGTGAGGATGGGGTAGGGGGCTAGTGCGTACTTACCCGGGTATGAAGCAACCCGACGTCTGCGTAAGAAACGTTCCTCTCTCGGGAACCGTGAGCCCGACGAACATCACAGCGACGACTGACGGCCCTCGCGTTCCACGCCATCTCGCCACCCTTCCCTCCCCCCCTCACTCCCCTCCTGCCGCGAGGCGACGGCGGGGGTGGACGGAGATCCCGCGCCTGCGCAGTCGGCCCCCTCTCTCTCGCTGTCCCGCTTTGGTTTTCGTGGTGGCTGTTCCATTCCGCCACCCCCTTTCGCACCACTTCGCCCCTAATTGTGTCCTCCACCATCCCCCCTGGGGAGGGGTGCACCCTCCCCTCCCCCGCTCCCCTCCCACCCCATCGCCCAACCGAGATCGAATAAAAACACGGAAGCGGGTCAAACGTGAGGCACGCGGCCGGGAGGGGGGAGGCAGGGTGCCCTCCGGGATGCCCTTTCCTCCCAGGGGTGCGGTCCGGCCCGTGCAAGCACTCCTTTTTTATTTCCCTGCCCCGGAATAAATGTCTGTCGGTTGGTTTAAGGGAAAGGGTTTTGTTGTCGGCGGCTCTTTCATTAGTGGCGGGGAAGGTCGTGCGCGCCATTGTGAGCCACGCGCGCCCGTTGAAATCGATCCGCTTTTGTTTCCTCGCATGAATGCGCCGCGCGCGTACATTTTACGCAATTTGTGCATTTTGATTCGTTTTTTGTTCGACGCTTTCGATCCTAGAATGGCAGTTTTGTAATCGCTCCATGCATGCATCAATACACCAATCACATCCGCTACGAGATTTAGAGTTTCAGGATTTCGGAACCCAAGGTCGATGGATAAGGGTTTAAGTGACAACTTCGCGTAACTTTCAACAAGTAACTCGTACTCTTAAAAAGTAGTAAGTTCTCCTACAAGGAACGTAAATTGGATGGTGACACTCATCTGGTCTGTTAACATGGCGAAGATGCTTCATCATTAATTATTCCCCATCCATTGCGATATGAATCTGTCTAGCAGGAGCACTTTAGTAGTAATCGAAATTCGATGCCATTTTCATCAGCAAAGCAAAGGTGATTGATAATCATATTGCACTTCTTATTCTGAAAACTAACGGACGCGTTGAATATTAATTAACTCCTTGCTTGACTTATTTTAAGTCGTTAACGACAGAAATACTGTAAAGTTTCTCCTGCAGGTATATTTAATAATATGAAAGTTTTCGTGTTTTCCTGTCGTTCGTGTCAATAACGTCTACAATCAAATCTCTGTATTCGTACAAGAAATCTAAAGTGATAATTATTTTGTCAGTTTTTTACTGCCGAACTCTGAATGGATAAAAATAATCTCCCTAGGTTAATCTTGAGAATTTATTTTATCTCCGTTTCATCAATAATTTTCGCTCCAGGGTTTACTTAATCGAAGGCTGTAACGCAACCAGTTTTCGCTCGGGGACCAGCCTGAGTGATCTATATGCCATTGACTCCTTCGTTGAATCTTTAAAGGCGAGAAATCGATGAATCATGAGACTCTCGTCCCTAGAGACTGCTTTGGTATGCCCACAGACATGACTTCCGAGATATTTCCCTGCTGATAAATTTAATTTTCATTGCGAAGTGTGGAAGGCATTCAAATATTCGGGTTTTATTCTGTCGGTTGGATTGTATAATTACTTGAATTTATTTTGGACCTGCGGGACTAACCCGGTTTTCTCATGCCTGATCTAAATTAATGATTCCGTGATTCATAAGTAAACCAAGGATTGAAAAAATGAAATTCTACCGTTGTTATGCGATTTTTGGTGACTGTTCTTTCATTCATTGTAGGATATGTTGTGTAAAAATGAATTTTGAAGTTCTAAACCAATAAATATTAACAAATATTTACGGCTAGGGTTACCAGAATGATTTATTGAACAACCTAGTGAAACACGCTCATTTACGACCCAATGAAAAATACTTGACTTGCGAGGCTGAACATTCGGTCATTTCGGTGTTGTCTTGCAGCTTCAGTAAACGTTATTTTGCTGTTAATAAGGCTGTAAAATAAGATGCGATCGGCCTAAAGCTATGTAGTTTTTAGGATTGAATCGTGACCGAAAGACCAAATCAAGTTTTTATTGCCGCCGTTTGCCATTGGATGATCACAAAGTTACAACAGTGAATCAATAATGCGACTCTTTATCGCCTCTTCAACCATGGCATCGTGTGTTCGACCAATGGTGGTTCCGTCATTGCCTTATGATGATGCCTTGAGGGTCTGTGAACGGTAACAGATGGCGCTGTTTGGAACGAGGCGTCAAGTTGGGGATGCATCAGATACGGGCGGCGCTTTGCACGTTTTGGATGCCGGATTCACACACCTTTCACGAGCCCAGCGAAAGACGGCACACGAGTTTCATCCAGTCACCAACTGGCATTGCAACTCAAAGGTGCTCCTTATAACCTTTAAAGTTTCTTAAATGATCGAGTGAATATTCAATGAACAAAGAAAAATTCGAGAATAGCGAGTGAAATTTCTCGGATTGAACCCAGTGATGACTTTTTCAATGAAAAGCCATGAGATAATATGGAAATTTCGGTTTCCTTGCATTGAATACGAGTATAAAAATACCAGATACAGTTTTAGGATTTGAAATAGGAGGAAAATAATTAAATGTCGTGTTCTTATGATTTCTGTTACAGAAATGCCGCATTCGCGAATGGGATATTCTGTAAAAGCGACGGTTATGTCTTTCTCCTTGTAATTTGTGAGTTTGCTTCCGCTGAAGTTCGTCGACCATGTTCTTGACTTGGTCAAAGATATTCTTATGTAATTCAAAATTCTTTCTCGTATCTCGAGGGGGTGTATTCATATATATTCCGTTCGTACGTATGGCTGATTTAAATTACATCGCGGTCCCACCTGGACGCTCAATTGCAATTTGGGAGTGCTGAATTTTTAATTATATAGAGTGACATCTCTATGATGTGGAACAACTGTCGGGATGCAAATATTAATGTACACGAGTATTATTCTGATTTTTGCGAACAAAGAATTGATTTATTACGCCAACAATTGACATAGACAGATTCAGCATCCAAAAAAATACGAGGTATGCCCAATAAATACGCGAATTGAGGCAATTAAAAACTTAATTTTGCAAAATTTAGTCTACATCGCTTTTGTTCCCTTCAAAGTACTCTCCATTCGTTGCTATGCACTTACTCCATCTTCTTTTCCACTGCTTAAAGCACCATTAACAATCCTCGGCAGTTAGGCTTTTTAGTTGTCTCGTCGTTTCTTGGTTTATTGGGTCCACATCTTCCCAGTGATGTCCCCTCATTACATTTTTGCATTTTGGGAATAGATAAAAGTCGCAGAGGGTGAGATCTGGGGAATAAGGAGGACGATCAAGGATGGTGTTTTAATTTTTTGCCAGAAACTGGAGAACAATCAATGCTGAATGCGCAGGGGCATTGTCATAGTGAAGGACCAATCCGTCATGTTTGGTTAAAATATTGTGTACTGTTTATTTTCCTAAATTCAGTGCATAAGTAAATTAATTCGGACAGTTTTTCGAGGATCGGGACCGCTCACGATCAATGTTATCGGCAACACAGGTGGTTGAGGGTCATCCCGGCCTTGCATCATCCAGCTGACAGTTTCAGCCTTAACTCTGTGGAATTCCCTCATGATGAGGGTAAAAAATAAGGAAATCTTTACACTTCCACACACTTTTAATACAATACGACCATGGATTCGATGATGCACAGCATTCAAACCATGGTGGTATTGTATTAAAAGTGTGTGGAAGTGTAAAGTTTTCCTTATTTTTTACCCTCACTTTGCATCATCCATCTCGTTTGCGATGGTCTTGTCGGCCATCTTTAAAGCATCTCTGAAGAAAACGGATGGTTTCTTCAGAGCCTTATCACCGATTTCGTCCCGTATGAAATACAAAATACTCCTCCTCTGACTCGCAGTCGCGTGCACATCCATATATGCCATGTGCAGATTTGCGCCTGCTAGACCCAGCTGTCATTTGCAATTTTCCCGATCAATGAGGACAATATTCATTCGATATGATCACCTTTTTCTCCATTATGACAGTATAGAATGTACCTCCGAATAGCTGATGAATTTTATGTTCAATATATTATTAATATTTTCCGTTTTCCTCCGTACTCACATCTTGAAACACTATGGACAAAATGAAATGGACGGGAAAGACAGGAAAAGTGAGCAGGTAACCACGGTAGGGGAAGAGAGAGAAAGCGAGGAGGTTGTTGGCAGCGATTCGGAGGCAAAAAGAGTGAGCGCAGGGCGTATCGAGAGGGGCAATGAAATATCGAAGACTGCGACATGGAGGGAGGGAGAGATTAGCCGGACTGGACGGAATGAAGAGAGGTACTAATTTAATTGCATGTGCAGGTGAAGGATTGTTTATTGCAACGTGGCGTGTTAGGAACTGTGGCAGTCCCGGGTTACGTCAAAAACCTACCGTGATCGGTAGGTTTTTGACGTAATTCGTAGTCGTAATTACGGCACCAAAATTGTATTCTTACCCAAAAAAAGTATTTTTTCTCTCCAAAATAAGTAATTATACGTACTCTTATCTTTCATCATTCGATACATGATTATCTTAAGATCCCAATAACTTCCTCTCATCCCAAACGGACCTACCCCTATCCTACCTGCACCCCAGAGACTATTTTCTTCCGGAGTCCCCTCCCACGTCCTGCATGCGCGGCTTCCTCCTCTGTTAGTCACGGAATCCATTACCACCCGCAACGCCCTCTGCTTCTGGGTGCCGAAAGGGACGGAATCGAGCACCAAGGTGGCACCATCGTATGTGTGCCTTCCCACAAGACACCTTGCTCCGCAAAGAGCAATCCATTCGCTATGTCCGGCATTTTCATCTCGTGGAGCCAAGGAGAAACTTCCCCGCGTTGAATTTACTCAAAATATAAATTACCGCCCCACCCTCTCCTCAATCGACCATTTCCCAGAGGTATTTAGCATCCCCGGACAATAAATGCCTCTATCCGGAAAATATTGCACAACATCCGTCTCGTAAATGAGCCCCTCCCACTCATGGCTGCGACCGCGCACTCATCATCACCCTCAGCACCTACGCCCACGCGAACCGACCCGGCAACCCCACCACGGGACCGGGAAGGAGTTTCGAGCACTGCAGGGCTTTTCTAGATTAAAGGGTAGGTCATCGTGTATGTTAAATAGTGGGTCTCTAGAGTCTTCTTTGCCAAATTATTTTGCTTTAAATGAAGTGAGGGTGAGTGATAGTAGTACTTCATTTAACACCAATCAGATGGCGTCGGACGGAAAATTTTATAAGGGATTCAATGTTAATAAGAAGACGACCTTCGTTAAAAATTCAAAAAACCGTAATGTCAAGGGAGCTTCGGCAATTCACTACCTGTATAGGTAGTGAATTGCCGAAGTTTAAAAAATAAAGTCGCAGAATATCATCATATCATTCAAAACACTGCTGCAGATATAATTATGGTGCCAGAAAGCTGGTCATCCACTGATATTGCCGTCACCGGCAAAAGAAGTCCTCTTTTCAAAAGATGCGGAAGTACTCACGAGAGCAATATAACTTTTGGACGGCACAATAGAACACAGAATAAAACAGATAACACGTAAAATGACACTCACACTGTAGATGATTTAAGCTTTCGGCCTACTCCGAGGCCTTCTTCAGGTCAGACTGAAAGGTTTTGAGGGAACAGAGCCTGGGGAAGCAAGAAGGGGGGCGGAAGGTTTAGGGACTGTTGGGAAAGAAATTAAAGATGGCGGTTAAGGGTGGGAATTTTAAAGGATCGGAAATATAGGATGTATGCGGATTCGCGAGTTCTCACCTCTATGTTGGTGGCTGAATCGGGTAGGGATTCTAGAACTGTTCGGGAAAAGCATTCGTCAAATGTGAACTTGCGTGTAAAGGGATAGGAAGAGAAGAGAGTGAAGCAGAATTACATGAGTAGTGGTGATTGTTCATTCGGATGGATAAGGGGGTAATGCATTCGCCTATGTGGAATGAGGTGCAGTGTTTGCACGATAAAAGATAGATAATATTTTTTGAGAGGCAATTAGCGTGGGAACGGGGTGAAGGGACAATGAGGGGATGTGGGGAGAGGGGAGCAGATCTGATTAGGAGACATGTTTTACATCGGGGGCGATTGTAAGTTCGGGAAATATGAGGAAATTCGTCAGGGCGGGGTGCCAAAGGGTTGGTGGTCGTACTTTCTGGACATCCCTAGTATTCGGCAATGATTTCGTTTGAGCAGAAGAGAAAGTTTCTGATATATATTACGGAGTAATGAAAGGTTCGAGATAATGTACATCATAAAAGTACTTGGAAATCATCTACTAAATCATTTTAAATGCTTTTATAAGCAACAATCACTCAAATTTTGTGCAACCAATTTTAGTTAGCCCCAAACGCACAACGAATTATAAGACAATAACTAAAAGTTTACTTTTTTAATCATTGGGTGTTTGTGATATATTGAAAATTGTTGTGTCATTTCTGATTTTATTCACTTGCTATTGGACGATAAGTCTCCATAGTTGCTTCTAGATAAATTCTTCTTTTCCGAAGTTAAAATAGATATCTTTGACACCTTTTTAGAACCCTTCCCTATCCCACCTATTTCTTGCTTCCAATTCACCGCGAAACAACCATTTCAAAAATGAAGATGTTCAAATGCTGGCTATTTTCTGCCGTTGGACACTAATGGGTTAGCTGGCACGTATCACGTGTATCCAAATATTGATCGAATTGCGAAATTAAAGTGGTTTTCTGAAGAAACCTAAGGGCGGTACAAAAATAATGATTCTCTGTTTCGACTGAGATTTGCGGAATAAAGGAGAGTCTTCGAGGAGCCAAACCTGTATAATGTGGAGAAATATTAATCGCCCAGTAGTTATCCTTGAGGACCTTGAAGTTTAATAATATTTATTACTTAATTACATGCGCCGTAGTCCCTCCCACTCTCTCAATCACAGAGAGTAAATATTTATAGCATTTTGTGCAAGTGTAATAATTCCTTCCCTTTTACATCTAATGTACGTATCAAGATAATCAAATTCGTCGGCATTCACAAATCATTGTCTCGCTCTCTGCTCATTATTTTTGATGAAATTATTTAAATGGTAGACCGTATTTGCTTTTTAATGTTTGACGATGTTTTAATGTTATCCTTAATTGATGCAGCTGTTCGCTCAAGTCGAATGAAATACTCATAATATTAATTCCAGCCATGTTACCGATATGGGTCGGCAGTAAGGACAATCTTAATATCTCCGCGCACGCAGAGTTATTTCCGAGGCAGGTTTCGATATCCGGCCCCGGGTCATGTCGTGTCGCGGCGTTCGTCACTCCTCTCCAAACGGAGATTGAAGTCGTTTTCATTTCATTACTCTCCCACGGCGCGGCGGTCGGCTGAAACGGTAATGGGCGAACGTCTCGCGCTCTCCAATGGGATTGGGTTCGTGGATGCGCCGGCGGTGGGGATGGAGCTTTTGGCCTCGGACGCGGAGATGATTACGAAGATCAAATTCAACTCTACATGTTTCCACGTGTAGCATCTGGGTGAGCCGAACGCTTTGAGTCGCCTCCTGGATTTATTCCATGAAAATATTCTATTACGTATTTTCGAATCCATTCCCAGGTGTGGAGTTTATGAGTGATCCACGCATACATGGTTTGCATAAAAAGTATTGGTAAAATTTTATTAATTTCAGATATTGGTACAATGCCTCAAATTCTTCCAAGTACATCCCTTGAGTGTCGACACACACTCTTGCCCTCGCGACTTTTCCACGACTCGAAGGCTCCCTGGAAGGCGGAAGGTCCTTAAGGGTACGCGTGCAAGCTTCTTCTTCGGCAGTCAAGGCCCCATGGTGGTGTCCTCTGAGGGAAGTAGAATTTCACTCTTGGCAATGGGAAAAAGTCTGCTGGTGCTACTTCGGGACCGTTAGGGGGTTGGGGAATCGTCGCGATGCCGTCGCAGAATGTCTTCGCAAGCAGACACTCGACTCTACTCTCTTGGTCGTCCGTCCAAAGAGCTTCGGGAGGACAAGTTTAACATGGATCTTTCGCATCACCAAATTTTCAGTAATAATGGTATGTTTCTGTCACTTTTTTATCGATGCCAATACGATCTGCAATCATAGGCACACTTAACCGACACGGTCTGAATTCAGCACTTCACGGAAACACGTCAGGGAAAAATCGTTACCGATTCTTTTAAAAGAAACTTTGTATAAAATGTTACCAGCATAATAATTGCTCATTCTAAAAGAAAAGATTTTTCGGAGTCAGAAAGTTCACATAAGTAAAAATTTCAAATGACCTGAAGTTAATTTCTGCCTTTTTTATTTTGCCTGTTTTGAAAGAAGTTTTTTGTAGAAATTATTTTGCTTGTATTTTCTTGGTCTTCAATCAGTCCTGGGAATATGGTAGATCCAAAAAAATTATTAATTCATTTATTCTATTATGATTCGTGCTATGTTTAACAAGTCAATTCGCCTAATTGAATTCCTTTGCTACAAAGACGACTATAGAACTTATTAAACACTTATATCGTTCCGAATTGTAGCAATTCGTCTCGGCGTCTCTGATTTGTCCGATGAAACGGTCATCATTTTTCCTTTTAAAATTCTTTTTAAATATATTCTTTTATCAAAATTTAAGAGCTGATTCCATATTTCTTGCCTTTAAAAAGCATTTATTTAGTGAAATTTTTCCAGAAGTGAACACCGCATCCATGGAGTGCCCAATTAGTCACTCATTGTGATTGCAAGGCATATAAGGTTTGCCCGTAGGGAAGTTTTTTTTACTTCCTTGTGATATTGTTTGCCTTCAAAATCACGGATTCAGCATCCTCGAATGGATTTCTATTTTATTCTAGAGTACACTCAGCGAAGTTTGCTGGCGATGCCTAAATTCCTGGCACGAAGCCACGTCTTCGGCATCCGGGGACAATAAAAGCACGACATGGCGTCCGAGGGAAGTTGACGGGGGGCCGCGGGGATGGGGGCGGAAAGGGTCCCGGGAATCCTGGGGCCGGCGTCTCCTGTCGCATTTCGAGTCCTTTCCTATTTTTCGCGTGCCATAAAAACGACAGAAGCAGCAGGCAATCCCTCGGCGCGCCACAGCCTCATCGCCGTAGAAATAAAACCAAGTCTCTTTGCCGGCAAAGCTACTTGCTTTCCTTCGAAATTTAAAATATGGAAACGTCTGAAGCGAAAATGTGCAATAATTAATGCGTTTTTCAATTTTTTTTCATGGAAAATATCGTATTATACGCATTTGCATGTAAATAAAATACTTAATCACCCTATATATCTGTTTTGGATATTTTTAAAAACTTTATTAATAGCCTTAGGACAGAAAGAAAAAGATAGCATTTGAAACGATTCGGAATGCGGAACAATGGAAGATTCTAAACAACAGACTAGCGAAAGTGAAAGAAGACACATAAACCTTAGTAGAAAACAGAGATAGGGAGGCATTAATAAATGAGTACACTGGAGAAAATTATAAAACGGAGAAATTCGAAGCCTGTCCAGGAGGTAACTATTTTTATACATAGTTCATACATCCATTCAAGTTGAGGCATTTATCATAGCCATGTATCACAAGCTATTCAATTTGTCTCTCAAGAAATCAGCCGCCTTACATTTTAACCAGTGTTTTACTCCAGCATACAATTCTGCGTCACTGTCAAAGCGCTGTGTTGCAAACCACGAATAGCGAGCGGTACATAATCGTAAATCGGCAATTTTCACGAATTATTTCGTTGATTTTCACCCTCAGTTCATCCGTCGCAAGGCAAGGTCAATCACTGCGGTCCTCGTCGTAAAGATTGGTGCTGTGGCCATTTTTAAACTGAATGCACCACTGCTTCACTCCACCTTCACTCATTTTTCCATCTCCGGACACAATCCACAAAGTTCCCCATGAATATTTCAATTGGCTTGTGTTAGTTTTTCGCCAGTAAAAACCTAATCACAGATCGAACACTTCACAACTCGATCTGTGATTTTCTCTTACTACGCACATTTTAACAGTTCCCAGAGTGAGTATAGAAGAACCACAGTCTGTCTGCACACACCACCACAGCAGGATGCGTGCACTGAGTGTAGGAACGTTTAGACACGAAGATGGTGGGTCTAGTCATACCTACCGCCACGCTTGGCCGAAACGTATGTTACTTTCTGAACAGGCCTCTTATTTGAATAAACCAAAGAGTAGATGTCATAAGTACCAACAGATGAAGAGAATAGGGGAAAGAGATGGCTGGCTGGCAAGCTGTGTCCAACCGACCACGAGGTTGAGGGATGGAGTGAGAGACATTTTGAACGAGGGTTGAAAATCATATGTTTTATGTCATTTTCTTATACGCTAGGAAACGGAATTTCGACAAATATCCTCCAAGCGAAGAGAAAAATGATTTCGTGACCTGCCTCCCATTTGCATTTTTCAATTCGAACGCCTCTTCATCCCCTTGGGCCTTTCAATCTTTTCCCTTTATCGAAGAAATTCTCTCTCTCGCTCTCCCCTCGCTGGGAAAACGCCAGTCCCGCATCGCGATCCCGGTCAACCCGTCGGGACACCGCTCCCCCCTCCTCACCCTGGACACCCGAAAGGGTGACAGCGGGGGCGGAGGCGCTTACATCGACAGGTCCAAATCCATCACCGCGGCTCAAATCAACCAACCGGAACTATTTCAAACTCAATCCCGCTGGTTGAAGGTGTCTCACCCTCGAGACGAATAATCACCCACCGGACATATTCTGGCGGTTACAACGATACATCATTTTACCTATTATCACACATTTTTAGGTGCATGTGCGGGTGTAAGTTATTTTTTTTATTAGGTAATCTACCTTTTAAGGTAGGTTTTTGGATGGACACAACTATCAAATAAACATTTTGTGACTCCCCACCTAGCAAACTAATCTATATCAGGTCCCTCTTCATCTCGGTGTACTTCTTTCCTCCCTTCATCCCGTCCAACAACCCTATCCTGTTCCTACCCTTACCTCGCTTGCCCAACATTCTCCCCTCTATTACCCTCTTCAACATTCCACTACCGCTCAATACGCCTTTCATCCATTTTTCCTGCCTCCATAGGATTTCTCTCAACAAACCCCTCTCCTCCCCCACCATTTCTAGTACTTCCTCATTTGTTTTCCTTTCGGTCCATTTCACCTTCTCCATTCTTCTCCACTCCCACATTTCAAAAGCCTCCAATCGACGTCTATCCTCCTGCTTCAGTGACCACGTTTCCGCGCCGTACATAGCTACGCTCCATATCAGAGTTTTTACGAGTCTTGTCTTAATATCCCTACTCAACGTCCCCGTCATGAACTCCCTCCTCCTTGAGAAAGCCTCCTTGCCTAGCGCAATTCTTCTCCTTACGTCCCTACCACTTTGACCGTATTGGTCCAAAACACTTCCGAGATACGTAAACTGCTCTACCTGCTCTATTCTTTCCCCGCCTATTTTAATGTTTAGCTTAGCCTTTTTCTTTCTAGAAAATCGCATAACCTTTGTTTTATTAATATTGATTCTCATCCCATATTTATCTCACTGAACCTCCAATTCACTCAACAAAGCTTGCAACCCCTTGGCTGACTGAGCAACTAATGCTTGGTCATCAGCAAACCTAACCGATTTTACGAATTCCCCTCCGAATTTCATTCCTACCTCCAGGGTGTAAGTGAGTAGATAGTATATGTATTTTCATGCGCGTTAGTTGAAAGGGTTTTTGAAAGAATCTATACGCCACTGTAAGTGTCGGTTGGCATGCACATGTAGGTTTTGCATGTGGTTGAATTCCCTTTTACGCGTGGTGACCTAACACCCTCCGCCACACACCCTTGTGGCGGCGTACGGGGTATTATGTAGATGTACATCTTTCAATAGAGCCTCCTTCATTATGTAATTTTCCATAATTTCCCTCCAATCGGTTATATAACCGTCATTTTTCCTTTAAAAAATGTGTTTGATGAGGGCCGTGTGATGTCATTATCTATACATATCCAAGGAAAATATTTGTTTTGATGTGAATCAATACACAGTTTAAAAGATACTCAGTAAACGATTAAATTACTATTTTCTTTTTTGTGAACATTACAAACTCCATCCCACGTTACCTCGGGAGATGCACCCTGCATACAAGATTTGTATAAAAGTACCGGTAACAGTATTTTCATGACATGTTTGCGTGAAGTGCTGAATTCAGACCGTTGGCTAAGTGTGCGCGAGAATAACAGATCGTATTATTGGCACTGAGAAGACAGTTAAAGTGCTAAAAATCACTGAAAATTTGGCGATTCGAAAAATCTGCGCGAAACTCTTTCCGAAGGTCTTTGGACGGACGACCAAGAGCAGAGTCGAGTGTCCGCTTGGGAAGACCTTCTGCGACGGCATCGCGCACCAGCGGACTACTTCCTATTCCCAAAAGTGAAACCCTCCCTCCCTCAAAGAACACCCACCACCATGAGACCCTAAGTCAAGTCGTCAAAGAAGCTTGGACGCGTGCCCTTAACGACCTTCCTCCTACCAGGGAGCCTTCGAGTCGATGGATTGACGAACGTTTGGAAGTTGCTGATATCGTTCTCATTTTCTTCTTTTTTTTTGTTTTATCAATCCAAAGATATACTTTTTGGATTTAACAGTGAACAAATATAATAAGATTTGGAATTGATTTGTACCAATGAAAAATATTTTATCCTTTTAAGGTACTTTTAATACGAAGATGAGATACTTTTAATGCAACCATGTACGAGCTGGAGCGGAAGGATCGGAAAGAAAGTCTCGGCGCATTTATCATCGGTTATTCTTTAGATAGATACATTATTGCGTCGTTAGTAATGAATCTGTTTATCCGATGGAAAACATTTATCGCATCGGGGGACTTCCGATATGAATATCTATGAAGCTGTATCGATTATTTCGATTCATTCAGGCATTCCCTCGCTCCCTCCCCCTTCGTGTGTACCACACCCCACTCCCCCGCCCCCTAACCGCCGCGCGTCACGCAAAAGGGGGGGGGGGCGGCCGCCTCGTCGGTCGTCCGTGACACCTCCTCCGACGTCGCGATCCCAAAGTCAGCGCTCATCTTCCTTTCCTTCGGTCTATTTTGTCCTCGCGACGGCCCCACGCGGTAGAGTGGGGGCGGAATGTGCCGTCTTTCGGAGTAGTGGGTCGTCCACGGGGGAAGGTTGCGTGCGACTCTCATTCTGGAGGGAAGTGGGGTTCGGCTGTGAGTGTGACCCGAGGGCCGCCCGCGCTGCCGGGGATCGGGAAACGAGAGAGCGGAGGGACGCGTGTCGCCGAGTTTTTGCGGTAGGCCCGCATTTCACGTTAATGATCTCATCTGTTCTTTCGTCTAATTCAGGCGGCCATTTAAAGTTTTAGATGGTTACTGTGGTGCTTGTGAATGTGCTGAAGCCCTAATAAAAATGATAATTACATGAAGGCACAACCGAAGTATTCTTGACACTGAAATAAGAATGTAGAGTGCATATTAAATTACGGCAACCAACATCTAGAAATGATCATTTTTTTATTATGATGCATTGTCAGTTCTTGGCGTGAGTATATCTTAGAGTCAGTATTAATCAAGTTGTTTTCATTTCGTAACAATAAAATAAAATTTATTTTCCTTCTGTATTCCATATTGAAATGAAATATTCACTTTGTAATTCCACGCACATTATTTGAAACACGACCCAGGTTTCGAAGTTGAACGTCATTATCAGGTCGGACCTGACGATGGCATTCAAAGTCGAAACCTGGGTCGTTTTTGAAATAAAATGTGTGAAATTACAAAGTCAATAATAGCATTACAGTATTTTATGTAAATTCCACAAGGCTACGCAGGAGACAACAAAATTTACTCTATTCTGTTAAAATGTCTCGTAAGAATCTTTTTTAGTCGACAGGTTTGATTGTACTGAGGTAGGAATGTTTAAATGATTTCGTAACTCGGTTTTGGAGAAACCCAAAACTTTTAGTTTCGCTAAACTTTAAAGTCCGTTTGTGCTGTTTTGGAAACGATTTTTTTGCTTTGTAATTGTGTAATCGAAATAAATTAATACTCCTGCAGTACTGATCATCTCAGGAGACTCCAAAAGAGATTCATGTCTTCAAATAAACGATTATTAATGTCAGATGTCGGTGAAAGACGATCACGGCTTACATGTCGACGTGAGAGTCGTAATTTTCCACTGGAAGAGGATATAAACTACTGGTCCACCACAGGCAGGTATTTGGTATTGGCGCACACCAAATTGAGATTCGAAGGTTTACTAGTTGGAAAACAAACGTGGCTTGTTGAAAACTCTTATATTTGGAGTAACAATTTCCTCTATCTTTTCTGACCATTTAATAACACCCGTGAGCAGCTACGAAAACATCGCTGTTTCTGAACTTTGCTGATCTCTTAAATATTTAAAAGCTCACCAAAACAATGCAACGCATTACTAACAGTTGTTTTATTAGATGTTATTCGATCGTGCGATTGATATCTGATTAGTAGTCCCTCCGCTGCGGACAAAAAATGAAAAATATGCAAAATTACAAATGAGCCTCCATGTCCATATATATTTGAAACGGTACCTTTCGCCTAAATGATCCAAAACAATCATTTATGAGGCGTTTCCTCGGTCGTAGTTGCTTCTATCTTGCACTTTCACTTGCTTCAATTTTTCATGTTGGTATGTCGATACCTTTAGAACTGCTGGGAGCCACGTCGGACTGCATACCACATTCTGCTACAGGGAAGCTGTAAAATATTTAATTATTTGCAAATTTCAGAACTATGGAACCTAATTTTAAATAAATTATTCGCCATTTATTGATTTAAGATATAGAAAGTGTACGTATTTAACTATTGAATGTGTATTAATTAAATGCCAACTCGAAAATGATTACTAACATGGAAAAATTAACCGGTATTTCTTCAAAATTGTGACTTTTTTTGCAATCAGAGCTCTTTAGATTTGCTTTAATGACTAAATTGTAAGATTTCTTTAGTCTTTCAGGTTTTCACTAAGCAGCGTTTTTTTTACAACCAGTTCCGATACATCGTATCATTCTCAGTTAAATCCTCAAATCCATGAATATTTACGCGAACTTTTACGCACATGATGAAATATGTCAATGGTTTCAGATAAATTGTTCTAATATTTAACTGTAATTCATCATTTTTTCCATTTCCAGTTGGATAATGTATCGTTCACGGTCGAGATAGTCGCAGTCTACAATGGTCGCATCTCCACCAGACGGCGCGAAAATCCTTTGATGAGCACTAGCAGACAAAAAAATCATTCGTCGAAATCGTAAGACATCTCCGAGTAACTGAAGACACTATGTGGTAAGTTGCTTTTTACGCATGCATGTACCCCGTATTCCCTTCAAAAAGTCTAAAAGTCTATGAAATAATACTTTATTATTCAGAAGTGACATAAATTGCTATAGAAAAATTCCACCCCAAAAATATCGGCGTGTTGCGTAAATAAACTGAGCATTCTGAAACGTTTATTTGACTGACGGAAAGGGACTCCCCCCCCCCTCAGTATATGTATTTATATAAAATTCCCAACGAATCGGAACGGGATAAAATACCATTCCGGAAAAAAAACGCGGAGGCCGGAAAACCTTACCTAAATTGAGACTGAACGTTTTACGGGTGTCCTAATTAAGACGACGGTTCCGACGACCAGATTGCGGGCGAAAAAAAGCAAGGATGCAGCGGTGACATGATGACGACCGACTGCCCTGCCCCTTTTCAACTGACTACTCTTCGTGCCTGGAACTGCCTTAAACCCGAAGAGACACGCACCGCTGCTTCGATCCACACAAAACCGTCGAATGGAGGGAAGTGTACCGCCAAGGCGACGCTTATCTCGAGCCCTTCATCAATTACGCGCGGCTTGCATCGCCAGTTGCACGGCCCCGGACGGCGTTCCCCGAGGTTTTTCGCCTACTCCCGCGGCGACGGAGATTGCTCTGCTCTCCTACCCACAAGCACTCTTCCCGTTTCTTACGCCTCGGTCACTAGAGACGTCAAACTTTTTTCTTTCCTGGGTCGTTCAGGGTCAAATATGCATTTCTCTAAGGAAAAATTACTCTTTTCAATGGTCTATGTATATAAAAGTATGATTGATTGGTCATCGCCATAATTTACCTATATTTCTGCAAACATATTTCATAGATTACGCTCATATTGATAACGTATTACAAAACTTGACCAACCCTTGCCAAGGAAACCCCAAGTGTTTGGGGTGAAAGAAATATGCATTATTGCTATGAATCAGGGCCTAATTATGTTTTACAAATACGTTTAAGTGTTCGTAATGGTTCTTTGACGGCCGTGGAATTAAACACTTCTTGTGATTTTTAATATTTACAATCCTATTCTACTTATAATGGATATTTCATATTGGAGAGAAATAATAATTAACAATTGCGATTTCCACATAAGTATTTGTATTCACACGACCCGGGTTTCAGCACTTAGTGTCATCTTCTGGTGAAAATGACATACATGTTGGCAAATATATTGGTAAGGGATATTTCGTAAGTTAACACTCGTAGTGTGTTGATTTTTCGTATGTGTGTTGATTGAATGTAAGGAAAGCAGTATTCTGGTAGTGATTTAAGTGTGGAGGAAAATATATTACACGATTTGTGCGCATTCCTGTGCACAATCATACAGATGTTAATGATTAAATCGTACGACACTCATTGCTAATCCAAATTGCTCCCGCCGAAAGATCACCTTTGCAACTTTTAAGTTGCTTTCATCTGCTCTTTCAACTTTAATGCTAAAATATTTCCTCGTGGAATCTTCATTCTTCGACGAACGTAGCGACATTCGTTGCGAATCATGAAACGACAATGAATATAAACTCGGTAAGGCTCCAAAATGTTTGTACATTCGCTAGAGGAGCAGCTTTATAAATACTAGCCAAAATTAACACCTGGATCTAGAAATAAGTACGTTTAAAAACAGTAAAAGCAGTTTCCAGCCACCGAAATCATTTCTGTAAAACATTAATTATTCATCAGGAAAGTGTTTTCCTCAGTTGAAGTTACACCAACATGAATAATTTGTGGTACAGCCAACACACCCACTAACCTAAACTCACCTTGTGTTTGCGAAATTTCCGGAATTTCCCTCATTTGAATATCTTCGACGCTGGAAAACTTACATTTGAATATAAATGCTTCCATAAAGTTTTCCAGTAAATGGCCGAACCAAGAGAGTGTCGTTACAACAAGTAGAAGTTTCAGGGAAAAAACACTCTTGAGTGCATTCATAAGTACTTCCTTGAGAAGTTGTGGGGTGAGAAAATGGCACAAGTGGATACAAAAGAGTGAAGCCACAATGATCATGGGTCCGCAAGGCCCACAATTGTCAGGTAGGGCTGCCCACCGATTCACGAGCAAATCTGAAGCAGTGTACAAGGTCTGTGCCGAAATTAGTACGACTAAGTACGACTAAGATTCATTGCCAGAATTGATACATTCACTGAAAAGTCTTCGAAGTAGCACCTTTGTGCGTCCACACACCGCCTCGTACGCATTCTAGAAGGCGGCGCCCGGAATGCTACTAAGTCCCCTCGTCACGACCTGTTGTAACACTTCCACCGAGCCGTGGTGACGTCCTTTCATCACGGATTTGAGAAGGCGGGAGAAGAGGAAAAAATTCTGGTGGGCCATTGTCTAAAATGTTTGGATCCTCACTCACATGGTCGAGAAGCTTTAGGTAGATCCGCGTGCGAGTTTCCTTTTGTTCGTCCGAGAGCACTCGCGGCACTAAATTCCCCTTAAACACCTTTCTCATTCTCATGTTTTCGGTCACATTTTGATGCACATCACTTTTAAAGATGCCAAGTTCATCACAAACTTATGCTAACACTTAATCTTCGATCCCTGTCAAACAAAACCATCACTCTTGCAAAAGTTTTGTAACTTTTTGAGGCCCAAAGGAGTACTGAACGTTCGGCGTCTTCAACATCTTACCTGCCCTCCGGAAACAACTAGTGACACTGAAAAACACCCGATCTACCCATGTCGTTGTCACCATTAGCTGCCTAGAACATGTCATGAGTCTCTTGCCCGATTTTTCCAATAACCGGTTCATGTCGGAGCGTAACAAGGTCACGTTACAGAGGTTTCGCAAACGAACGATCCGCACTCCGCAGAGTCTGGGATTCAACTGCCACCGGCCCTTAGCCTTTCATGAGACTCCTCTCCCTCAAACCAAGCCAGAGAAACCGCCGCCCGTCAATCCGTTTATCCTGGAAAAAATAAGTCCTCTTATTGGGACAGATCTTGTACGAGTGATAATTCAGGACCCATGAAATAGAGCTACGATTTCCAGATGATAAAGATATGAAGACTACGGGAGTGAAATTTGGATCCTTGAACTGGGACGTAAAGGATGTCAGACTAGGGGTAAATTAGGGCACCAAGATTTGATCCTGTAAAAGAAAGATCGGAAGGGCTTAAAAAGGAATACCTAGAGCTGCAAAAGAAATTAATAGCTGGAGCGCCAAAAGAAAAAGAATGAAGAAGCCTAGGGTCGTAGGTGAAATAATAAGGAGATGAAGAATGGTTAAGGAATTGTAAGACTTGATATGGAATTTTGGAGAAGAAATGCACAGGAATACTGGATGCAGTCATATGAAAACCGAACACCTGCCATAACAGCCCGCTAAAAATGCTAGATTTTTATGCGTCGATACTGCCATCGCTGTGGTAGGAGAATTGCGTAGTAGCAACTCAGAGGCGCATGCAGTTGTTGGGTTATGTCCTCGTTGGTGCACCGACTGGTCGTTGTAGCGGTTATCGGTTTTAATTTGTCTTCCCCCCACGTAATATCAACTAAGGGGAGGAGAAACTACAAATGTGAACGGAATGTGATGGAAGAAGAGTTCGATGGGGAGGAACTGGGGTCCAGATGAAATGGGCGAGAAACAGAATGGAGGAGAATCCGTCGGGAAGTGGGAAAACGTACCCTTAGAGATACGTCTGGAGAAACTGTAATCAAGCAATAAGATATTGAGGCAGTGGGAGGTGATACAGGGAAGAAAATTACGGCAGAAGATTTAGGCGACTGAGATTTATTAGTTTTAGTATCGTGCAAGCCACATTAGGGTGTGTGGTAGGGGGTTGCCAGCGGCGCATTCGAGTGAGAAGCGTTGATGATTTTTCACCATAAACCTAAGTTAATGAGGTAAGCTCAGTTGCAGTCAATTTGTTAGCGATTGAGAAATAAGTAGGGAATGAATGAAAGCGAATGAGGCTTTGATAAGTTGTTTCATTTATGAAAAGGAGAACCCGATGAGTTAAGGAAAAGAGTGGGAGAAATTCGTGCCTTATTCCGAACCGATTGATCATATGAAAGGGAGTTGTTCGGGTGGGACATCTGGGTGCGTCCATCGGCAGCGATATGCACTTTCGCACGCAAGAGGAGCAGGTAGTGGACGCTGCGGATTATCCGTAAAAAAATGGAGACTAGGGCAAATCACGAAGCAGTAGGGGATTATCAATTATGATTCAAGATTATAAATATAATAAAATTATATATTATAAATTATAATCCATTTTGGAATTGGAAACGGGGAGGAATCTTCTGACGCCGTACTAATAATGAGATCACATATGCGCAATCATGTAAAATGTAACCAGAGTATTTTTTTTCTTGTTTAGTGTAATAACATGGGCGTTTGGCATAATTCAGCGAAGACAATTAATTAACGTATTGTAATGGATTGGAGTGAAGGCCATTAGTTAGTTTAAACTCTATATTTGATGAAAAGGCCTTGTTAGGGGCATATAATACCATGGAGGAAAACCGAAAACTTTCCGTTACAAGGAAGGTGAAGAGAGAGGTAAGGGGAGAGTAATATGCCAAGTAGAGAGGGATATCGACCGGAAGAGCAGCTCGAGAAGGGCGCATCCAGAGGAGTTGGCGGGGCAATTGGGAGGGCCGCCGGATATTCGGATTGAAGTGCTGGTATACCGATGAGGTTTTTATTCTGGAAGAGCGGCGAGGAGGGACGTGGGAATGGCCCGGGGCGAAAATGAAACTAGGCGGGGATTTGACCATTCATGACCGATGCGTGATAGTCTCATGTCTTTGGTCCATGGAAGTCGGTAATATTCCCGCAGGTCACGGGGTCCAGGGCCTCTCAAATTGGGTCAGATGAAAAGAAAAATTGTTGACGGAAATGTTTCGGTAAAACAATGTTTCCTCTCCAATGGAGGCGAAGGATTTGCCGAGCAAACAAAGAATTGAAGTTCCTTGCTTTGTAAATTACGGGAGATAGTTTTCTCATAAAAGAATGGACCAAGCAGATGCGATTCAAAAACATAGCGAAGGGGGATCGGGATGGTGTGGTAAATGACGTGCTGGCTTCACACCGAGAGGGCTCGGGTTCAAGTTCCGGGTGTGGCAGATATTTTTCAGTGAGATCCCGAACCCTACTTGAGGTGCTTTGTGGAGGGCACTTTCAGTGAGTATGCCGTCCGTCGAATGGGCCGTTAAACTGCGGACCTCTTGGTGCCTTTCGTTAAGAGTAGGCTAATTCCGACGCCGGGTTTCTCTCCACCCTTCATCCTTTCCTGTTCATTCCTAATGGCGCAAATGACCTCAGCTGTCGGTCGCCTCCCCTAAAACTACCAATACTAGCATTGCGATTTGAAAGGAGAAAAGGGCTCATGTCTGAGAAATGTGTTCAAATAGGTTAAGTGGAAAGATATTTAAAGGAAAGTGGCTAGCTCACGTCATTCCACGTACAGACATCGTGCACTTTCCACTACATTGAGCCATTTACTGTATATTTAAAAGCGATATTGAAAAACAAAAGAGTAATCCACTACTACACTATGATTTTTCAAAAAAAACAAAAAACTGGGGAAATGCATCGGCAGTTTCTTGAACGGAATAATTCGTGGATGGGTACCGAAAATATCCGTCAAGGCAGTGTTGAAATCTCGCATCACTCTAATTTTCGTTTATTAAGTCTTATAAAAATTCTTACCTGCGTGTCGGAAATCCAATCGACGGCGAACGAACTTAGGATGCTAAATGAAACTTTTGATGAAGTTATTTCAATTTTGCATAATACTATTGTACGTGCCAAGAACAGACTTCAGATCCTCAAAACTGTCTTGGAATTGGCAAAGGAGAGTGGAAAAACCGCAGGAGGCTTAACGGCGAGGAGAGCAAGTGGTGGACTTAAACTTGAAAGATATGACAAAGAATGAAGTTAGGATGCAGTCTGCCACGAGTGGAACGCAGTTCCGGGGTGACGAATTCCCGCATGCCTCAGTGAGATGCGATAATTCTAAGAAAAGCAATTGCGAAGAAGAAGACATAATTCAGTGTCAAGTCAAGGTATCAGAAAGTGCCACAACAGAAAGATGTCGAGATTCAATTCAATGCAACAATTTCAAAGCGTAAAATCATTCCCCTTGACCGGGATACGAACCCGGCTCCCTCGTCCGGCCAAGTGCTTTGCCAGTTAAACTACCGAAACAACCTCTTATAATCCGAGATCGACAGTCCACGGGGTGAAAGGCAAGCGTTAAATACTTAGGGTGTTTAAAGTTTGTATTTAACCCTTCTTCGAATGATTTTTGCGCTCTGAAATCGCTGCATTGCAAATTAGCGGATGTCTCCGTTGAAAGTTACTGGCGCAGCATCTCTCGCAGTTTCTTGGATTTTCAATATATATATATATATATATATATATATATATATATATATATATATATATATATATATATAGATGATTTCTTCGAAGTAACACGGAAGTGTTGAATAAAAAACTTAGACAGTAACACACAGCACGAGAACACATAAAAAGAACACTCACAATAATATCTTGATAATTTCGACGGACTTGAGCTCCGTCTTCTTCGGAAGATAAGATATGACTGAGATAAGTATATATACATATATATATAGTATATACTTATATACATATATAAAATTGAATTGAAATGCGTAGTAGTGGATGACTCCGTCGAAAAGTTAAAACACCTTTTTATCACACACTAATTGTTGTGAAAACAAAAACTCTCATCTTAATTTCTCGGCCAACCTGAATACAAGGTTTGTGTAGAAAGTATTGATAACAATGTTTTACTGACGTAATTTGCGTGAAGTGCTGAATTCAGACGGTGTCGGTTAAGTGTGCGAATGATCGCAGATCGTATTGGAATTGATAAGATGACAGTGCGCACACTGAAAATTGGCCAATGCGAAAGACAAAAAAAGAAAAAAAAAGATCTGCGTTAAACTCGTCCTCCCAAAGGACTTAACCGTTTGAGAACCAAGAGCAGGGTCGAGAGTCTGCTTGCGAATACTTCATACAACGACTTCGCGATGATTCCCCAACCCCCTTACAGTCCCGTCTTGGCACCAGCAAACTTTATTTCCTATTCTCAAGAGTGAAATCCTCCCTCAAATGACACCACCACGGTACCCTTAGTGCTGTCAGTGAAGAATGCACGCGCTCTCTTAAGGACCTTCCGCCTTCCAGGGAACCTTCAAAATGTTGAAAATCTGCAAAGGCAAAAGTGTGTCAACCCTCAAGGGATGTACTTTGAAGAATATTGAGAGGCATTGTAGCAATATCTGAAATTAATCTATTAATTCATGAAACCTTTACCTTTACTTCTTATGCGAACCATGTACTACAAATGGACTGCAATTTCTTATCATGAAGGTGTCATCCAACCAGGGAAATAAACGTGGGAATAAGCAGTAGAAGATGAGGAATGAAACATGGAGAAATGTTGATTTTTAAGAAGCCGAATGAATTCCGAGGAGCTAGCCTGTGGCCGAAGTAAAGGAAGGCAGGAACCCCTTTCCATTACTCTGGGTGCACCGAACACAGAAAATAGAGCAGGTTCATGTGAAACACTTCAAACTGTTGGCTTAAAATGACGGATGTAATTAGCAGACAAGGATCACCTACAGCAGACTGTAGGGGCATGAAGCAGAAAAGTTGCTTGACGAAGGGAAGTTTGGAATCTGGGTCCCTAAATTGGAGTACCCTAGGGTTCTCTAATATGAGTACAAATGAAACCAATTTCAGCATAAAATCATTAAATCAAATTCCATATGGCTTAATATGCCTTTGGTACCTCTGAAATAAATCTATAAGCCAAATATTAAAATAAGGGTGACAAGTTCTAGGTAAAAGCTTAGCTTGGTGGTTACACATAGAACATTGCTTTGGACGTCTAAAGGTTGCTCACGAGTTTGATTGTATATCCAGGACAGGGTTGGTGCAATAACACCCGATTCTGAATGCTCCCATTGCCAATTTCAACCCCCCATTGTGTATCAATGTCAGTGGCCTCAAAGATGGGTCTCTCTCTGATGAGCAAATGAAATTTCAATAGTCAATGTAAACAAAAAAGACAGACGGTAAACTTGACTCTGTCTTTTTTGCTTACATTGATTCATGACCGTAGCTATGTTCATTGTACATATTCAATAGTCAAGTTTAGACCAAACCAAATAAATATATACTGCATTAGCATCAAGGTACAGTCAACACCCCATGACACAAGGCTGAGATAGTATAATAATATTAAAAGTTTTAAGTCATTTATCCCTCCAAGGTCTTATATGTGACCAGCAGGTCAGTTGTTAATACTATAGTAATACAGATCTGACACACAAAATCTTCCAGACAAATTTCGCTCTCTCTCAATTGGCACACATTGCTTATAATGAAGTTATATTTTCCTAGTTTATGTTAAAATCTTTATTGTTTTTGCTCAAAGGGGGAAGACCTTATATATGTAGTAATGAAATAAATGAATCATGAGCTAGTGGGAAATGGCTGACGACAGCAAATGTAGAGTATGTTTTGAGGTCAGTTTGGGATGAGTTATTCCTCAAACTATACTTTTTCCTTCCCTTGCAATGACACTTCCAACTAGGCTCCATGAAAACAGGGAGCACTAAAAATCTTCTTCCAATTGAGAAATTTTCATATTATAATTCGAATGGAGCTCAACCCTCATTTATTGAGCCATTGTTGATGTTGCACCGTCAGCTACAAATTTATGTTAAATAATTGCCCTTCAACCTCCTTTTGTGTGAATGCAATTAGCTGGCCAAACAAAATTTTCACATTTTCCTTCAAAGAAATCTGCATAGTGATAGGTTTTATTGAACTGCACAAGTGACTTAATGAAGTAAAAAGTGAAATATCCAGGGTCGGGGCACACATCCCCACAATTAATCCATTATCAGAGTATTTTTATGGACTTTTTTTTTGGGTTGAATGCCGCTTACTTTTATTTGGTGGTCATATCCAATGCAAAGAACTTTACTGTACCCTTTTTTCAGCTGTCTAAATTTGGGCCTTAAATTTTTTTACTTTTCCATTTATTCATTTGCTACTTGAAATTGAATTTGGTTTCCATCAAAAATCAGAATCAGTATTCATGACAATGAGCCCCTACCATTATCTTAAAATTCAGCCAAAGGCAGAGTACAAATTAACGTAAAAGATGAACATTTTTGTTATGAAACCTCCTGAATTTTTCTCTAGACAAGTTTTTTTTCTCTGTCATTGTCAGCAAAGGAATCACTTTACCTGTTTGTAAATTTATATTACTAAATATGCAATTTATTTGCTTTCATAAAGCACATATATATGGAACTGACAATTTATAGTCAGATCAGGGATTTGCATATCCATAGCTACTGTTCATCGCACTCTAGGATGTAGACCACACTCTGCTGTTTGGTGATCAGCTGTGCAATGTTTTTATTTTTTCGTGTGAATTTTTATTCAGTTTGTCATATCAACTATAAATAGCTTTTTAAAGGCATTTCTGAAAATGCACAGAAAAATATGCACTTATTTCCCCGCTAGAAATAAGTGAACACCCAAACATTGCAAGAGCTTATTGAAATAGATACCTTAAACAAGTAAGACTGCAAAATTTCTTTTAAAATGTACATAGTATCATTTACTAAGAAGACACAACAGCATGGAATATACAAGTTTAGAGTACGGTGAGGAGAGACCTCAATCTTAGTACACTCTCATTTTTTTATATAAACAGTCATCACTATTTACACATTTCAAGTCAAAATACATCCTCTTTTACAAGCATCTTGATACTAATGTTGAGCAGATTTTTTTTTATGTTTACCCTTATGATTATTATTAACAATACATTTCAAAGACTATTAATAAAAAATAACTGTACACAAATTTCTAGACACCTGGTAAGTACAATCTTCCGATAATGCATATTAACTTGGTCTCCTGATCTGTACAGCATTCCTTTGAGGGGTTGGTTTGAAACTTGCCAGTCAGTTGATCAGTTCACAGTTTTGTTAGCAGACTGGGGAAGGGAGAGCTAACTTTGATCCCTGTCCTCCTCCTTTCCAGTGTTCCTTCATTCTCACGGAATCCATGTGCCACCTTGGGCACCGCCAAAATACTAAGGTCACAAAATTATGAGCATTGGCAACCAAGGAATTGATCAAATACGCATACAAAGAACAGGTTCTGTTTGTGGAAGGACTAACATAAGTGCATGAATCACTTAGATGGAAATTGTCACCCCTTGAGCAGGAGGGAATGAGCAAAGTCTGATAAACATCCACTGCCCAGCTACTTAAAAATTGACAAGATAGGGAATAGTATTTTATTTTGGAATTGTTTCCACCTCTACCTGACAGCAAAGCCAGAGCATTAACCATCCTACCAGTGGTACATTGTAATAATGTTCTGCTTGTGTAAAGGAAACATAACTGATATCTCTTTCTTTCTCAAGTGTTTAGAGAGGCATTAGTGCAAATCTGTATTTTTTTCCAAGTCACAAAACCCTCCGTGAATTTTTTTTGCAAGTCGTAAAACCCTCCATCTGTATAAAACTTCTAACAAGTCAAATGGATAACACACAGATATAGTAGATATAAACTACATAAAGTCATTGGTAAACGCAAAGAAATTAAAAGGGAATAGCAGAATGTATGAGGGAATTGGGTTTCTTTTGCCCAAGAGCCTTTTAAAAGGAATAGTTGAATAACATACAAACTATGAAAATTTCTCATTACATAGGTCAAAAAGTTAGTTTTCTGTTTTTCTGAAGACTCAGTTAGTAGAGCTGCAAGTGAGGAGCATTGGCAGGCCAAGCCATAGAACACACTGTTATATTGCCGTGGCTGACCACGTATCTTCAATAGTTCTGTTGACATACAACAAATTGGTCATTGTAAAATTGAGTCACAAACCATAAGAGAGTATTCACACATTTCCCCAACCGCATCATGCCAGTCCACTATTGTTGTGCATGATCCACCTCAAGCAAAAGAACAATTTTGTTCACCAAACCCCAATTCACTCGAGGGTCCCACCACGTTGGATGGGATGGGAGGGATGACGCCAACCAGTTTGATGAGGAGCCCCACTGTAGTCAACACTATCGTCACCCACACATCAATGAACCCTCCTCCTCAACATTTCTACTGCTTCATTGAACAATTTGTGACAAATCATGTCTAACAAACAGAATCACTCTTGAACATATGCTCATCCACTCACTCACACACATTTCCCACAATCATACAGATGCAAAAATATGCATGAGTTGCACTGCACCTGAAAAGGAAAGATACAACCTTAGTCAATACATGCTCCTAAGTATACAAATGAGCAAGCTTTGAAAACGCCAAGTATTGTGAAATCATGCAATTTGAAAAGCAAAATAAATGGAATATACTGAACTACGTTCTTGGATCAAAATTTTAACCATGAAATTTTTCAATTTGCATTAAATTCTGAATTTAGGAATTGCAGCAGAATCTCATATATTGTTATTTCCTCAAGACACCATTTATATTTCCCCACTAAACATCAATGGAGACATTGTTTCCTTTCAATTTGAATACATTTCAAGTGGATCGTGCATCAAGTGGCCGAGTTTTTATTGACTTTCGTGATGCACAAGTAAACAGGTTAAATTTATTAAAATGCAAGTTGGTGGACTATGTAAATTTAACAAAAAACTTATTCCAAGAATTTGGATGAAATATGATTTATTCTAGTAGATTTTAATACATATTTATATTTCATTTGTATTTTAGCAAATATACATCAACCATAGACCACCTATAAATAATAATATCCTAATTATTCATCAATTGGTTTCATTCTACTTCCTGTAATTCAGATCAATATGCAATGCCAACCTATTTCAAAACTCTTCTAAGGCTCAAGCCATGAAAAGCCCTTGGAGACGTGAAATATCAGCAGAAGCTGAGCAGCTAAGACAAGGGCAAGCCATTCTATTGCAAATCAAAGCAGGGTCAGGGGAGCAGTGTAAATGGTGGGGGCACAAACAGAATGAGTGTCACGCTGCCATAAGGTAAGCATAGACAGGAGAGCAGTCAGTATTGTGGTGATGAGAACAAGTTGAGCTTCAAGTGGTTCCAAGGGCATTAGAGCCGATGGAGTATTGGGAGTTGCAGTGAAGTGCAAACGGGCTGAATATCAAGTCGGGCAGGGATAGAAAAGCAGACACACAAGTGAAGGTGCCAAAGGTCAATCAATTTAAAGAGCAATTTATTTGTTAAATACTGGAGCGCTTTTAATTATGGTGAGACATGAAATCATTCTGTGAAGCCTTTAATGAAAAGAGAAACAGAATGTGCTGCGTTGCAAGTAAAGTTCCTCTTCTGTTTACGTACGTACATTCAAAGCCTGCAGAGCCATGAAAAACTCAGGTAACTGGGGAATTTTAAAAGAAATCATTATAATACCACTCTCCCAGCAAAATTAATGAAATTATGAGTTTTGGCCAGCTTATTTTATTTTTGCACTCTGCATCATTTCCAGATAGTGGAACCAATAAAACCAACATATTAAAAAAGTGCATTACAGAGACAGTAAATTTTAAAACATTTTTCTATCCAATCATCATGTTGCATAGAGTGTTAAAATATTTATTCCCCTCCATTAATGCCTGGCAATATTGCTTACTTTGCTTTAGCTAATCACTATGAGAATTCACCCCTAGTTAAGATTTGCAGCCCATTCCACCTCCATTTAATATATTAACCTAAAATGAGGGCACTCTCAGAAAGAATGGTGACAGTTATTTCTGCATTATTTGTATTTTTTTTAAATTCAGCAGTAAGAATGAATAAATGTGTCTGTTCATAAGCCACTACTCTAATGTGTATTTATTCTCCTATAGTTCCAGCAATCTAAATCTGTGGTATTGTGTGTGGACTAGTTAAAATGTTGCTTTGCACCTCAGATTAGGTACAATCAAAAGAAAATGTAGTATTTTAAGACTATTGCTACTTGGTAAAAGGTTATGTGGTTTTTCAGAAAGAGAAAGGCTTAGCTTACTATTAAATTAGGAGGGTGAAAACTAGAGCAGGTGGAACATTTTACTTATCTCAAAAGTGCTTTGGACTAAAATGGTCAAAGTAGTAGGGCTATATGGAGAAGAATTGCATTAGGCAAAGAGGCTTTCAAAACGACGACAGATGACAGGGACAATGAGTAAGGACACTATGAAAAGGCTTGTAAAAAATTTGATATGGACCATAGTTATGTATGGTGAGGAAACATGGCTACTGAAGCAGGAGGATAGATGTATATTGGAAGCTTCTGAAATGTGGGTGTGGAGAAGGATGAAGAAGGTGTTGTGGATGGAAAGGAAAACAAATGAGGAAGTGGGTGCGTGAAGTGTATTGTGGGTGTGGTGTGGCGAAAGGGAAACAAATGAAGTACTGGAGATGGTGGGCAAGGAGAGGGGATTGCTGGCAGAAATCATAAGTAGGCAGGAAAGATGGATGAAAAGCATATTGAGTGGTAGTGGAATGTTGAAGAAGGTAATAGAGGGGAGAATGTTGGGCAAGCGAGGAAAGGGCAGGAACAGGATAGGGATGATGGACAGAATGAAGGGAGGAATGAAGTATATGGAGATGAAGAGGGACCTGTTGTAGAGTAGAATGTTGGGTGGTGTTTTGTTAAGAGTAACAAAATACTTATTTGTTAGTCATGTCCATTGAAAATCTACCTTAAGAGTTGATTACCTAATAAAAAATGCCCCTGGCAATCAAGCTATGCTGAAAAATGTCAATGAACCACCAAGGCATTCAAAAACAAAATCCATTTTATAAACAGGTAAAAAAATCAATACATTTTTGCAAGTATAAATATAAAATTATTTTTCGAAAGTAGAAATCTACTTTCTGCATGCTCATAAAACGTTTTGAGCTGAGCTGAATAGCTAAATAAGTCCAAGAGTTTGTGATTTAAGAACATAATTCTGTGTTCTCCATTTAATTTGCTCTTTAAATTACATGTTTTCATAAAATTTGGTGGTTTCAAAGTATGCAAGCATAAGGATATGTGGAGGTTTACTATATTTTTGATTAGAATTGAACTCAAGGCCTGGCCAAGTGTTACCACCAGTAATACAGCTATCAGAATTCTATTACATGGTCTTGTGGGAAAACCTCTCTACCCTCACTATGTATAGAGAGAGGAAATGAAGCCACTCACCTTTTTAATCTTTGTATGAAACTGTATAAGGCTGTCTCTGTGGGAGAGGGGGGTGGAGCACACTACGTGGACTTGACCCAGGAGGCTGGTACCCACTGTGGCTCCCTCTCCAGACCATTTATTTCATTCAGGAGCTGTTGATACGCCCTCTCCGTATCATTATTGACTATGATCATGTCGAAGTAATGGCCATACTTTTCCTCCATCTCTCGCGCCTTTTCAATTATATCCTTCAGTTCCTCCTCCTTTGAAAGAGACAAGGACATTGATGTAAAATATGGGCCACAGAGAAGTCTACATTGAAATACATACAAGGGCTGCCCAGAAAGTAACCTCAGTTTGCATGTAGCAAGCAAAGAACTGAAGTGAACTGAATATTTGCTGTATTGACACACACACACCAGGCCATTATGCCTCGAGCTGCAGAGTATGGAAGGCCATGCCACTTGTCATTTGTTTACAGTAGCAAGTCAAAGTGAGAAATACAATTGGAAATCCCACCAAATGTAAAATCAGTTTAGTGATAAGGTTTTTACTTATTAAAAAACCTTAAAGTTGTGGACATTCATCGGAAAATTTGATCTCTGTACAGACTAAACATGTTGAGTGACAATAGTTGTGATTCAGTGGGGTTGTTAGTTTAAGAGTGAACAGACAAATGTTCATGATGTCCAAAAAATTGGCCATCCATCAAATCATCCGTCACAAGGTTAGGCCAGTCACTACGTTCCTTCGTGTGAGCATTGGTGCTGTGACTGTTTTTAAACTAAGAATGCATCACTGCCTCACTCCGCCTTCACTCATTGTTATTCCATCTACATACAATTCACAAAGTTGCCTATGAATTTCAATTGACTTGTGTTAGTTTTTTGCCAGTAAAAACCGAATCTCAGATCACATTTCACAACTCGTGTGATTTTCTATTGCAGTGCACATTTTCACATTTTGCAGTGAGCAAAGTGTAAGAACAACAGCCTACTCACACTACCACAGCAGGATGCGTGCACTGAGTGTAGGGACGTATGGACACAAAGATGGTGGCTTTAGCACTACCCATGGTCACGCTAGGCCGAAACATAAGTTATGTACTTTCTTGACAGTCCATATGACATTAATGCTTAGTCCATTTTGGTTACTCATAATAAAGGTTTCAAGTCAAATGAAAATATTTTGCTCTCTGGTTGGTACTTGGTTTCCTGGCTTTGTGATAAATCAAGAGGAAAGGATGCGGCATTATTGAAAAGATGAAAAAGGAGTTAAAAAAAAGTTAGTAATTGTGTTGTAAGTTGTTGCAATATTTAGTGCTTACACTATTTGCCCTACCTCTTAGGTAGGTTAAACTCTTTGTATGGTTGGGTGTTTTCAGCCTCAATATATTCAGTACAAGTAGACAACTCAGAATTTAATTTTTAAATTCCCCATCTAGAAGGATGAAAACTACTTACAGAATAGATTCTATTATTGAAATGTGAAATATATTACATTTTATTTTCTGCATGTATCAAATCAAATTGGAGATTGTCAAATAAAAAACATTCATGAGAAAACAAATAAAATGAGATGGGGCACTTTACAAACAGATAAATTCGTGTGTCAAGAGACTAAACACATGAGGTTGCAGAGATCTAGGCTGTGCCCAATGTCATTCAACACCCTGGCAGAAAAGGTTAAAGAGAAACAGTTCTGGTTCATCAGTTCTATTTTGGCCAATAGACTATTCCTTTTAGGATATGCCCATTAGAGAGTAAATACACTGTTATTATTTTACAACTTTCCCTGGAAGGAACTTCTGAATACAAATAATAGTAGAATTTTGAATGATAAAGTAAATTCACACATTTTATAGAATTACTTTCAGTTTCTAATCCAAATCAGAAAATGTGGAAAAAAATGACTATAGAATGTGAAACAGTGACAGAATAAAAAAAGAAGACCCACCTTAAAAGCCTCACCACTTCGTATTTTCTTCTGACGAAGTTTTTCAAGAGATGGCGGAGCAACAAACACTACATAAGGCTTGAGATCTGAGGCCCTGAGGATTCTCAAAGACTGCGGATGGAGGTTTAAGACACAGATTTTTGCAGAGGCCACAACACTTCGAATTGCATCCACACTTGTCCCATAGTAAGCACGTTCATACTCTCCATGCTCAACAAACCGATGAGAAATGATGTCTGCTTCAAATTGAGCTCGGGAGATGAAGTGATAGTCCTGGCTGTCAACTTCGCCGTCCTTCCTTGGCCTACTTGTGTCTGCATTGAAAAAAAAAGCAAAAATGTGGATCAGCTGACAGAAAAAAACCTTTGAATCAGACTTTGAATCCCCACATCCATGACATTGAAATATAGTTTGTGAATATCGGAAAAGAAATACTTAGTTATTCCAGACATATTTTATTAAACACGACCATGGTTTCCACTTACAAAGTCCTCATCAGGTGATGTGTTACAAAGTCATCATCAGGTCAATGAGGACTTAGTGAGTCAAAACCGTGGTCGTGTTTAATAAAATATACGTGGAATAACTAAATATTTCTTTTCTAATATGAATTGCTTCCACAAAGTGATGCCTGAAACCATTCTATTCATGGTTTGTGAAACCAAATCATTATTAAAGTGCATTATGGTTTTCAAACAATAATTTGTACAGTATTCATCCTTATATAAATCCTACCCTTATTTTTACCAAATATCAGCTATAAAAGTGAGGGGTGACATTTATAAACACCATGATCACCATTAGGGGATTACTCTGCCAGTGTCCAGAAAAGTGTTAGATCACTGAGATATGATATAAGTGGCAAGTAGTAATAGGTCAGTTGGACAATTGTTTGGCTCCAGTGCTAGCTTAGTATTAGCTTCAGTTCTTGGTTTCACTTTTTCTTGTGGTTGATTGCTTCAGTGAATAGATAGGAATGGAACTATCACAGTTGCAAAACTCCAAAATTTTGGGGTTGCAGTGTAAGAGGATGCCTCTATAGCTCAACTGGCTAAACCACTCAGCTGAACATTGAGGGATCTCAGTTTTAAATTCTTGTCAAGGCAAATGATTTTTACACCCTGAAATTGTTGCATTGCAATGCATATTTAGCAGATTACTCCATTAAAAGTTACTGTCATGATATCTCCTGCAGTTTTTTGGAAGATGTAATATACTTCTACAATTTATTATATTTTTACAAGACCATGGTTTCAACAATTAACATCATCAGCAGCAATTTTGAAAAAGAAGATGACATCAATTGTCAAAACCATGGCCATATAAAAATATAAGAAATTGTAAAAATATATAAAGTACAAAGTTTAATTCAAAATTAATAGTAGCAAGTTCCATAAAGTCACACAGAAAACTATGAACTTCATTTGTCTGGGGAATGATCTATGAAAATCTATCATAGATGAGTGGCATTAATGAAGAAGTTAGTCTGGGATGGGTAAGAAGCTACAGATCTCGTGGATGCCACACCAGGTCACACTAAAATCTTCAAGAGCTGCTTACTTAAATCCTGAATGGTATCTTTATGAAAGTAACGGACAAGATGGAAAACGAAAAGGCCTGTGATTGTCACCCCAGCAGCAGTTTATCGATCATTGGCAGCATTAACCGAGTATATCTGCTTGTAGCACTCCATGATGACCCATGGGGTACAGCATCATATGTGTCACATAAAACAATTAGAATGGAATGCTTTGCAATCAAAGCAAAATTCATTGATGCTCACGTGGAATTGCAGCTGCAAATCGATCGGAGTCCTCCATAAGCCGTTGACGAAGCTCATGACGTCCAATATTGGGAGGGCCAATGAGAACAATTGGTCGCTTGTGATTGGCACGGGGATAGTATAAAGCCACTTCTTCATACGTTAGTATTTCTTCCACATCATAATCTGTGAGGAGTAAACATTGAGGTGGCATATGAGCATATGATACATGCATTTCAATTGGATTCAAATGTCAATTTTTGGGCTTAAATTTATAACTTAAAGTAATGGGGCTCAGGAGAATGTGGAAATGAATATTTTTGCTGGCTTATTTTTGGGTAGAATTTGAACTATCATCCTGATTTGGCATATAAAAATGTGTAAGAAAGGTAAAGAAAAAAGAAATTTACATGTGTACTTAATGGGCATCTTACTGCTCTTATTAGTTTGTATATTCAATTACAACATAGCCATCTTTATAAGTTGCCGTGGATATTTTCATCCAAACTTGAATCAATATTTACAGAAAGATATTCTGAACAAAACAACTGGTAATGTAGAAATGATTATCCATGCAACGTTGCCATTAGTAATTACCTCAGCAGAGGTGCCATGTTGAAGGTTGTAGCCATTAATTTGAAATTGATGAGGATATGGTTAATAATTTTTTACCGAAAATATGGTGAAATATTATTTATATGATGACTATCTTTTTGTAATTAATACTTTACATTCAAATTTCATTGGCATCTCATACTGAACTAAATACTTAATGAATGGCATATAGCACTTTCCCTCCCTCAGTAATCATCCTAATTTCATGCGTCAATGATGACTAAAGTAATTCAACAAGCCTATATAGTAAAAATTACAATCAATAAGAAACATTAATTAATGCATATTAATTTTGAATTGCAAATATTACTCTGATGCAAATGATTTTCAAGGTATTTCTAATAGGTAGTAAATTGCTGATGAAATTGTACTCGTGGGAAACAGTAAGTACTTTAGGAAAAAGATTTGTGATGGAGCAACTATCAACACTAACTTACCTTGTTCACAAATTCGATGGCAATGGATTATTTTAAAGAATTGTAATTAAAGATATAATGCCCCCAGAGGTAAAGTGTGATGAGTTCACAGAATGATGCACTTACTGTCTTTGATTAATATGAAGTCTCATATGGTCTCAATGACCATTTTGTCCTTGAGGCATTCCAAAACAGTTTTCCAGCATCCAGCAAGACTGCCATTAAGTCAATCGCTTGCATTAGTGAGTTTATTTGAAAATTGTATTCAATTTATTTGATGAGGTAGCATGAGGGATTTGGATGAATGGTAACATGAGTGGTTCATGTAACAAAAGGCTGTATCAAAGAAATGTCACGGATGCTCCCACTTAATAAAATATATGAAAAACTTCTTCTATGAGGTGCCACCACATAGAATGATGCCCAAGCAGCATTGGGAGGGAAGAAGCTTTGCATGGAATGGATTCACTGGAGTGAAATCACTGACTGCAAGGCTTAACCAGGGCAAGAGACAGCAGAGCAGCAGCAAAAGTGTGGAAGCATTCATTTGCCTTGCCCACTATGTTCATTCTGCCCTGATTCTGAGAGCCACTGAGGAGTGAGAGTGTCTGCCACCAATAAATAAATTTTGATTTTTGGTACCCACCGTCATTAGGAGTTGCAGTGTACGGTTGATACCCACCGTCATTGTATGTCGCATTGTAAGCTACCTTCTTCTTCTTTTTCTTCTTGGCATTCTTCTTAGCACACAGCAGTAGAGTCCCACCCTTCCCTTTCACCTTCTCCTTTGTCCTCTTGTCCCCAACAATACTCTGCTTCATTGCTTCCCGCCTGTTCAGGAGAAATTAAAATATTGTTAATATTGGGAATATATCCCCTTGGTATTTCACATGGCACAATTCACACATGACTCCAGTCTTCACTCTTCAAGTCATTATTTTACCCCAAGGAGAGAAAATAGAATGACACATGTAGACCAGAACAGACTATTGGTGGTTTCAGCATTAGCCGTTTTACCATCAAAGTGAACCTCAGTATATTTTTACCCCTACATGAGATTTTTCTCATCCCATCCTCTGAATAAAAGTCAAAGAATGTTACTGAAAACATTACATTGTATATGACATATAACTCTAAGCCATGACATTGAAAAAATCCCTGCTGTACTAATGGAGGTGACTTCGGTGATGAATAAGGAGCCAAGGATGACTTACTGGTGCTGGAAACTTCGACTGGGAATGAGTCCGGCCAGTGTCTGATCTTCCTCACCCTCCCGGAAGGCTTGCCACCAATTTGGGTCTTCCTGACTGATAACATGTAAAATATCACCCTTCTGGAAGCTAATTCCCAGTTCTCGACATGGGATGTATGCATCTTCCTCAGGGTCATAATCAAAATGAGCCTTTACATGCATCTGGAAAAATGTGGGAAACATCCTCATGAGCAATTACATACAGCAATGTATGATGGAACATTAGGATAGCAAAATATACATATTTATAATGAATCCTAAACTTTCTTGGGCTATGCACTGAGTTATGAGCTGGCTCAGAAGAAAATAAATAAATTTCTCTTAAAAAATTGTCATATCTTTTCTGGGACATTGTTATGGTAGGAAGGATTTAAAAAAGAAATTTTCTCTCCTCATGCATACCAAAACTACAATAGCACAAGAACTACCACTTGAAAACAACAAAAAGCTTTTGGGATTCCACTGTGAACATTTTATGATTATATGTTTTTAGCAGCAATGGTGATAAATTTCTAGTATTCTGCAATGAGTAAACGCTTATATAGTTGCTAGTCTTTTCATATAACAATTCTAATTTCTGCCTACAAAAGGTTAGCATTAAAATATGTACTTATCTCTCTGATCCAAGCTTTTATACATTTTAACCTGATAAATCAGTGTATTTTATGAACTAGGTATCCTATGAGCCAGGAAATATGACAATATAACCAGGATGTATTTGTTCACTTCATGGATTTTTAAAGAGAGCATTTTATAGAGTAAATTGGGTAGAATTAATGAATGCAGTGTAATAGATGGGATCAGACTGGAGGCACAAGTGATTTATTCAGAACCTCTGTATGCCTCACACTACACAGGTCTGGGTAGTGGAGGGAGAGGAAGTATGGATTTGGCAGTGTTATGTGGTGGAATAAAACAGGGTTGTTAATTATCTCTGGTACTTTTCTATGCATACACAGAATGAAAGGTAAAAGTTATGTGAAAAGCTGAAGGTAAGAATAAAGTCAGGTACAGAACCCTTAAAATTAGATTTGCAAATGATCAAGCTGTAATTGGACAGACCACCAAAGGGTGGCATACTAAAAAAATCATTGTAATAGAAATGGCATGAGAATCAATACCAAAAGGAAAAGTAATTAGGTTTCTGAGAGGTGGAAAGGATAAGATGATTCAAGTGGGATGGCATAAACTGGAGCAGGTAGGACGGTTTACTTATCTGGGAAGTATTTTGCATAAAGATTATTCAAGAAGCTATCACATGGTATTTAAGAAGAAGGATTACTTTATGCCAAGAAGCTCTCAGAAAGAGAAGATAGTTGATGAAAAAATCTTGAGAAAGGATATAATGAAAATATGAGAAACAACTTTGATTTGAAGACCGGCTTCATTGGCATGGAAGCATGGTCCTTGAGGCAAGAGGATAAGTACACATTGGGGGCTTTTGAGATTTGGGTTTTGAGAATATCTGAAAAATATAAATGAATGGAAAGAAACAAACAATAAAAGAAGTACTAGGCATGGTGAGGGAGTAGGGAAAGTTGTCGGGAGATAGCCAAAGGAGGCAGGAAAGTTGGATGCAAGGCATTTTAATTGGCAATGTGGAACGTTGTAGACTAATACGTGTAGGGGAGAATGTGAGCATTGCAGATGAGGTAGTGGAGAAAAAGAATGATGGGAATGCTAGGCAGAATGAGAGAAGGCAGAAAATACATGTGCAGAGATGAAAAAGGGCTTCCTGCAATTCAGGGGGTTGTGCTCTGCATTCAAAATGCAGCATTAACTTGTTGGTGTGTCTATCCAACACCTATTTCAACCAGCAGACTAACATTAACCACAAGAGAAGCATGATTTTAGTTGTTTCAACTACTTAATACTAAAAAATTAACAAATAGATAAACATATGAAAATACCATTTAAATCCATTTAGAACTCATGGGGTTGGTACATCACTAAAATAGAATTGAAAAAGCAACAGAATGGCTATCTCTCAGCCGGGGATTAGCTCACCAGGGTGTCCCGCGTTGTGGGAACAGGGGGGGGTGGCCTCGGGAGGGCCCTGCCATCGGTGGCCATGGGCTGCAGGGGCGGATGTGTCTGAGCTGGCACCAGCAGAAATGTCAGCGTGCCCGACATTGCCGAGAGCAAATCACACACATCATTCACAGACTTCCCTCGCATCTCCACTCCATTCACCTCAAGGATCTCATCGCCTTCCCGCAGCAATCCAGATTTATCGGCAGCACCTCCACGAACTATCCTTCCAATGACAACCGCTTCACCTTCATTACGAACAGTAGCACCCTGCAAGCGTAAAGGCATTTGAGATGCAGTTCAGCCATTTGCTTACAATGAATTAGAACTTCATATGCACATATAAGCATACACACATTTTGGAGAGCACATGCGTGGATAAACTTGATTGATGTTTATTGGTTCCTAAAAGACATGTCTGAGACTAATGGGACACATCACATTACTTGCAAATATTCCAGATAGACTCAAATGCAATTGGAGTTTGAATACAAATGTGAGTCACAAATAAAAAACAAAGCAGCAAACAGGAGCAGTAACAGCATACATAAGTTTCAAGAAACTGTAACAGTAACTTTAACGGAGTCACCCGCTATGTGTGCATTATAATGCAACCATTTCAGAGAGTAAAAATCATTCGCCTTGACCGGGATTCGAACCCGGATCCCTCGATATCCGGCCGAGTGCTTTAACCAATTAAGCTACCGAGACATCCTCTTACACTGTGAAATTTTGGGGGCTCTAAAGGAACAAGATGTTATGACGAAATACTGTTACGGTATTTCGTCATAACTCTGAATTCAGAGTGTAAGAGGACGTCTCGGTAGCTTAATTGGTTAAAGCACTCGGCCGGATATCGAGGGATCCGGGTTCGAATCCCGGTCAAGGCGAATGATTTTTACTCTCTAAAATGGTTGCATTATAAAGCATACATAAGAATAAAATTATTTATCAACAGAGAGATATTAATATGTCCACAGTATAAAATTTATGCTTGCACAGAAACTGATAAAGTTTAGTCTAAAATGTTGACAAAGTTTCTATTCCCCTAAGTTTTCTAGGTAATGCTTTCAGGAATTAGACACCAGCATGACAAGGGTTCTTAGCAAACATAGCAATATGTCATGGGCAGTTATTCTCAAGTCCCTCCATTTACGCCTTCTTCTTTCTTTGTACATTAGCATTGGTTATCAAATTAAATGTGGCTTTGTTTGCTGCACAATAATAATAGCATGGGAAATATACATACAGGGAATAGTTAAAATTTTTAATTTCATAAAGTAAGGCCTATAACATGCCTTTGGAAGTTTTCCTAGGATTCTCACTTCCCATTTTTGAAGCCTAAAGAGGTGCATGGAATGATACAGGTGCTCCCACATGGGAATTTCATATTTCAGTCAACTAAGAATGAAAACATGATAAACTGAGAGAGCCATACCATCATCAACCATGATCACAATTTTACTCAGGAAGTAACGATCTATAGCAACTTCATAGCTTATTTCATCAAATTGAGTTTCTCAGGGTAGAGTCATGGATATGCATTGGTAGAATTTATACAGAACGACTACTTAAAATCAATAACAAAAGATGTCATTACATCTGTTTATTATGTTCAGTATTATTGATTTGCAAAATTCCCTGAATTTCCCATATTTTTCAAAATATTCCCGGACTTAAAAAACTGTTAACAAACACTGTCATTTTCAATGGGTACACTTTGCAGCATACACTGCTAGAGAGGTAAAAACGGGGTTTTACTTATGAGACTTTACTTAAAGGTTTTCAGTTTTTCCATTCATAGTGTTGTCTCATATGGTAAAGCTTTGCTTGAAGGTTATTTCAAAGTTTTTTTTGGCAGAAATAGCAAACAAATCTGGAGCAAGAATCTCAGAAAATGCATCCACAATTTAAGCAAAGATAAAATGACATAAAATGAGGGTTTGCATAAATAAATTTAGAAATTCAAAGAAGACAAATTATACATGCAAATATTTTGTAAAGTTTGTCCGAAAAATAATTTTTATAGTTGTTTCAACTTTTAGCAAGGTCTATAGAGAAGTGTAAATAGAAGAAGAAATGTGAGAAATAAGGTATTTTACTACAGTAATCTTGATACAGACTATTAATTCATTGGATAAGATCATGATACCAAACATTTCAATGTATTTCAATTTTTTAGATTCTCTGGCATTGAAAGCATTGTATGGAATAATTTTCTGTAGAAAATTACAATTGTTATCAAATCGGAATATATTTCATTCTGTAAATTAAAACCTAACTATTTGTATTTATAAATTAATTACCCCTCAACTCTATTTTATTCATTTTGCAAGTATGAAATTTATAATAAGAAAAAACTAATTTACATGGAACTTTTTGTGTTGGATTTGGGTGAAAACCCAAAGTTGCAGTTGTTCTGCTATCTCTATAAATATGTAAATACTGTATCCATTGCATAAATATTGATGATTCGGAATGTGTAGACAGATAAAACGTTCCTTCAACATTTCTTAGATGCATGCACTCCATATACTTGAGTATTTTTCTTATATGGAAAAACTTTTGAAATTTTTGTTTTCACAAAGAATATGTTTTCATGGCAACTAAAAATATTGTAACCATAATAAAATCACAATATTGAAATGTGAAACATCAGGAAAACCTAAATTTTAGATGACCTGACTTTATATTTTTCCCCACCATACCCATTTCTTCCCTTGCAGTCTTTAAAAATTTCAAAGAACTGTGGGAGGAATGCTGTGACAGAAAAGTTGTCTGCTGATCCACACCAAACTTCAGAAATCTCCCTGTAAAAATCATTTGCCTCTATCTGCCCTTAATTCAGCCTCTAGGATTCAACTATCGTCAGAAAACTATCATATTCCCTAATTTATTCAATAGATATTTTAATTTTCTGGCATGCTGTGGGCTCAGGCTCAAGTTCATAGCATGGCTGTCTTCATAAATTAAGTTAAAATTACATTCTCACGAAACAATGTAAAAATTTCATATTTTGGTACACATATCTCATTAGACTTCATGAAAACTGGTGTACTCACTTAAGATGGAATCATCCATGAAGAAGTATGCATATGAAAACAAAGTTTTTGCATAAACCACATAGATAATGTTCCTCAGAATATATAATTGGAGAGTCCAAATGGGTGGACTTTGAAAAAATTGTTTGCTGAAAGCTTGATAAAAATGAAAAAAGAAAAAATTGTCATGTGAATGGGAGAGTTTTGTGACCTGTGTACTTGCCCCCTGGGGATAGAGCTACGTGCAAGCAAGCATGCACTTACCAGTGGCTCATTGGTTTTCTCGATCTTGATGATTTTGATGTCCTCGTCAACATAGTGGGATGCAGAGGAAGCACTCTCGCTGCCGTGGGGGTGGTGCGTGGACGAGCGCAGTGAAACAGAGGAGGATGCGGCCATGGCATTGACGGAGGGTGTGCTGATGGGCGGGAGCACCATGGACGCAAGCATAGGAGGAGGTGCTGCATCTTCGTTCAGGCACCGCGTTAAGGCAAGCCCATCATGGGCCTGCAGGAGGCCCTCCGTCTCGTAGCGCGTCAGCAACTCAACCAGCTCAGCGGCATCCGGCAGCGAGCAAGGCTGCAGGCACTCCACGCACTGCAAAATGGCAATTGGAAGGCACTTGGTGAAGAAACACGCATGACAATGGTGAGTAGCCAAATATGTTGATAAGAAAAAATTGAACGGCCAGTGTTGCATGCAGGAAAACTTCAGTCAGTTCCAGCATTGAAAAATAAATAGTCATAGTTTTATTGGTTTCAATATCTTAATGCCACACATAATATCATAATCATCAATCGAAATCATTCCAAAGTTTTAGAATATCAGTAGCACACACACACCTCCCTGGCCAAGGCCTGGGTGTCGCCGCAAACAGGTGGCCCTGGAGGGGGTCTTGGTTGGCCCCTGGGCACTCCACTGCCAGATGCCACGCGCCCATTCCACACCTCCTGCACCCGATTGTGCACTGACAGGGCTTGACCAAACTCCTGGCTCAACAGCAGTGTCTGCACCGCTGCAACCTGCCCCTCCAGACCACGCAACGACAAGCTGCTCGAAGCACTCTTGCGCAAGGCTGCAGCAAGGCGTTGCAATGCTGAGGCTAACTCATTCAAACCTGGAAGGGAAGTTATCACTCTATAAATCCACATTTGTTGAGATAAGAGTCGAGCATAACTTCCAGCCTGATCACTTTCAAAAATGATTATTCTTTAGTTTATGTTCTTTTTCTAATGCTGGAAAATTTGCACCCAATTGACATTGCCCTATTCACTCCACATAATTAGCAAACATGTGAAATGGTACAAAAATACACACTGATTTATTTGGCAACAAATATATCCTCTTATCCATGCAGTTCAATATAATATATCTGGCTTCATATACATACACATCCATATCTGAAGGAGCTGATGACGGGGACCTTGTGTAGGGATGTTAAGAAAATACTCATAAAGACTTTGGAATGGGGCGTAGCTATGTATGGCGAGGAAACATGGTCGCTGAAGCAGGAGGATAGACATAGATTGGAAGCTTTTGAAATGTGGGTGTGGAGAAGAATGGAGAAGGTGAAATGGACCGAAAGGAAAACAAATGAGGAAGTACTGGAGATGGTGGGTGAGGAGAAGGGTTTGTTGAGAGAAATCCTATGGAGGCAGGAAAAATGGATGAAAGGCATATTGAGCGGTAGTGGAATGGTGAAGAAGGTAATAGAGGGGAGAATGTTAGACAAACGAGGAAAAGGCAGGAACAGGATAGGGATGTTGGACGGGATGAAGGGAGGAAGGAAGTACACAGAGAGGAAGAGAGAGCTGATGTAGAGTAGGTTGCTGGATTGGATTTTGTTTGGAATTACAAAATATTTATTTGATAGTTGTGTCCATCCTAAAACCTACCTTAACCGGTAGATTACCTGATAATAATGTATTGTAAATTACTGAGGAAGGAGATGAGATCTAGTCTCAAATAAAATACTAATTATTCAGATTAATGTATGAATACTGCCTATAAAAATTTTAACATACCAAATGCCATAGTATTTTACATTTGCCAATACACTAAAAAAAGTACCTACCACAGAGTTCAAAGTTAATACAATTCAATGTAATTCTTTCCTTTCCATAGATATATCATCATTAGATTTAAATTTCTGCCAAGTTAACTTTGCCCATCCCTCTTTCCAATTCAGTGCCAGCTTTAAAAGATTCTCTATTTTACCCGGGTTTCTGGATCATTTTCTCATTTACTTCTAGTTTTCATCTCTCCTTTCATATACTTAATCACAACATTAGTACTTCTAAATACAATACAATGTATCTAACTGAACAGTTTATTTATTTTTGAGTCCCTTTTCTAAGTTCACAATGCCAACCATTGATAACATCAAATTTTTGCCCAAAGGCCACTAATTAATTAATACGCTATCATTCTTTACGCAAAAATTAAATCTATGAATATTTGAATTGATACAATTACATGTATTGGTAACTAGAAGATTTGAAAGAAATTGAACTAACCATGGTAGCCCAAAAGGCACTAGAAAAATTAAAATCAATGTACCTGAAATGATAGGGGAGACATGGTAGCCCAGTGGGTAGAGTTCTGGGCTACTGACTGGATGGCCCAGGTTCAATGCCTGGGTATGCCTCACATGAGCTGTGTGACCTTTCTGATACCAGATCTACCTGGGAAACCAGAGGCAGCAGAGGGAAACAAACTGGCCCCATCATCATCAAAATGCATAAATTTCACATTCCAAGTAGGGCGTAGTACAAAGTGTGCCCTACTCTCACCCATTAAACCAACCTTCGGGTAGATAAGAGTGGTTGGTGGTGGCATGATTGACTGAAGAAAAATGGCAACGGCAAATGAAGATAGCAAAAATATTAAGCTAGACAAAAATTGTCTGAAGAAAACCTTGAGATAACAGTTTACATCAGAAGTAGCAGAGAGGAGAAGAAACAAACATTCAGAGAAGTTAGGAAGCGCAGAAATAATACAAAAGAATTGCATATGCCAAAGGATGAAAAAGGCTAGAGATGAATTGAAGAAGAGCCTGTATAAAAACACAACCTAGTTCAGGGAAAAGCAGATGTGACTTGCAGAATTGTGAGACGCTTCAACTAACTCAGAGCAAACAACAATTTGGGGGTGACGAGATAGAAATTCTTGTCAGATGAAGATAGTGCCAACAGATGGAAAAGTAATTTCATTCAACATGAGAGAGTGAGGTATTATTTGGAAGATAGTCATTGGTGAAAGAAAATTATTGACTTCATGATATGATAAATAAGTTCACATTTTGATGCATCATAATTATTACTCATACAGAAATGTCTGATAACAGATATGATAAGGAAAAGAAAAGATATTTACAGGTCAAACTGTTGAATGAAAGTTGTTAGTTTCTTCCAATTATGATTGGTGTAAGAATAATGATTGCAGGCTTTTTGTGACATTTAGAAGGTAATCCTAGTTAACTGGTGGTCTCATGTTTTGTTGTTTGACACTCTTTATCTAGCTTACTCATGGCTTCATACAAATCTAACATTAACTAATGTGCAATGGAAGCCAATGGGATACAATGATAATGTATAATATTAACCCCAGAATCAATGAGTAATGATACTTACCTCCTCTCCTCTGAATGCTTCATGCATATCGTTATCGCGAAAAATAATAAAACAAGGAAAATAGGTCATGGCTTACTTATGACCCGATGCAAGGGATACTGTGCTTCCGAGTCTCTCTCACTGATCTCTTCGGAACAGTAGCCATCATTGACATGCCCAGAGGAAGATGGGGGCCCGCGCAACGAAGACGATGTTGTCTGCTGTCCAGGGGGCCTGCTCTCAAGTGCGTGAAGCTTGCGTGAGTCCCTCAAGGAGGAGCGCAAGAATTCCCGCTCAGCAGCAGCTCGTTCCTCCTCTTCCTTCCTCTTCCTCAGAGCCTCCTGGTGGAAAAAGATTGAAACAGTGAGCTATGCAGAAGTCATTGTCGTTATAAAAGAGGGCACCCGCTGGAGTCAACTAACCCAATTTAACCAGGGTGCTCTTTCAATGGGACACAAGGGAGTGAGGTCACTGATTAAATGAGAGGGTCTCCAGAAATTGCATTTCCTAGCCATCTGGATGCAATATTTCTCTTGGAGTAAAACATCAACATAATGGAGGAATAAATAGAATGCATGTGAAATATCAACATCACACGCAACTTCAATGACACATCATTCTTACAAAGATGTAATGCATTTCCACCCATTTTGAAATTATTCATCCCAACAGAAAAAGAAGACCACAATATTGGTACCCAATATAATGCATGCAACATAAAAACCCAAGACTTGATATTATTCAAACAGTTTTTTGCATAAATAATTGTAGCAATTTTGCCCCAATATGCATTTCCCCCTTGTATCATGGCCTGTTCATCAATATTTTTAGATGTTACCAAACCTACACCACAATATGACAATTGTTCTATCTATTGGGAGGATTTATTATTGCCTTTATAGCAAATGACATAAATATGCATTAAGATGAGTATATATTCAAATTATGATATTTAGTGATTGAGATTCATTCAAATACATTAAAATAAAAGAGGTTAAAAGGTATGAAAGGAGAAATAACATGAAAACAAATTTTTTCCTGACATGGTTTCTCATCATATTTGGACTGAAAAGTAACAAACCAAAGAAAATCATTTACATGATTTTTTTTAATGCAACATGTGAATTTCAGTGATTTCATTGAAAAATGTTGTAGGAGTAGAATTTTTTGGCCAAGTTTTCCTCTCCTGGCTCTCCAGACAGCCATTCTGTGGGAGGTGACAATTTCTAAGAGTGATCAATAATTAAACCTCGTAAACTATATAAAAAAAAACCATAAACACAGTAATCAACCCGAAGGTCGGTTTAGTAGGTGATGGTAGAGCTCACCCATGTACCAAGCCCGACGGCGTGTGAATATTCACACATCAGGGTAGGGGGGCCAGTTCCTTTCCCTGTGCCGGTTATGGTTTCCCAGGAAAATCTGGTACCCGAAAAATCAACTAGCTTGGGTGGAGCTGCAGGTGCCCAAAGTGCCTTGCCCGGGAATCGAACCCGGGACCCTCTGGTCAGCAGTCCAACGCTCTACCCGCTAGACCACCGCGACTATATATATATATATATATATATATATATATATATATATATATATATATATATGTGTATGTATGTACACATTTTCCCGGTCGAGGAAGATATTTTTACATTCGTGATCTGCTCACGTCCGCCATCCCCACCTCTCTTGTGTTCGTCCTTTATACTATATGTGTTCCTTTATCATTTTCCTTATCTCTATTTCAATGGGAATGAATATTTATTCGCCAAATGGCGGTATTTCGTGATATATATATATATATATATTCAAACATAGAAATAGGTATAAGGAAAGGGGATAGGAAAACACATAAAAGGCGAACACAGGACATGTGGGGAAGGCGGTTTTTGAGCAGATCACGAAAGTAAAAATGTTTCCTTGACCGGGATTTGAACACCGGATCTTCCACTTGCCGGGCGGATGTGCTACCACTACACCACCGAGGAAACTTAATTTACCTTGAGATCTGCGATGTTTTTAAGACGCCCAAGTGCTCCGAATCATTTGCCAAAGGAAGGCTTTAGGGAGCTGTTCCACCCACCAAAGGAGAAATAGACAATACACACAAGAAGAGGGGACAGTTGGTTAGAAAGCATATAGTATCATATAGAATAGGAACAGTACGTTTCGTGGCACGTATAGCCAGAAGAAGAGATGAGCCACATTGGCCAGATACACATTCAAATACGAAGTCCCGCCATACGGCGCACAAATATTCATTCAAACATAGAAATAGGTATAAGGAAAGGGGATAGGAAAACACATAAAAGGCGAACACAGGACATGTGGGGAAGGCGGTTTTTGAGCAGATGACGAAAGTAAAAATGTTTCCTTGACCGGGATTTGAACACCGGATCTTCCACTTGCCGGGCGGATGTTATTTGAATGTGTATCTGGCCAATGTGGCTCATCTCTTCTTCTGGCTATGCGTGCCACGAAACGTACTGTTCCTATTCTATATGATACTATATGCTTTCTAACCAACTGTCCTCTCTTCTTGTGTGTATTGTCTATTTCTCCTTTGGTGGGTGGAACAGCTCCCTAAAGCCTTCCTTTGGCAAATGATTCGGAGCACTTGGGCGTCTTAAAAACATTGCAGATCTCAAGGTAAATTAAGTTTCCTCGGTGGTGTAATGGTAGCACATCCGCCCGGCAAGTGGAAGATCCGGTGTTCAAATCTCGGTCAAGGAAACATTTTTACTTTCGTGATCTGCTCAAAAACCGCCTTCCCCACATGTCCTGTGTTCGCCTTTTATGTGTTTTCCTATCTCCTTTCCTTATACCTATTTCTATGTTTGAATGAATATTTGTGCGCCGTATGGCGGGACTTCGTATTTGAATATGTGTATATATATATATATATATATATATATATATATATATATATATATTTATATATGTATATATATATATATACCCTGTATATATGTATATATATATGTATATATATATATATATATATATATATATATTTATATATGTATATATATATATATACCCTGTATATATGTATATATATATATATATATGTATTTATGTATGTATACACACACACACACACATTCAAGCACGAAATCCCGCCATATTGCGAACACATATTCATTCTGGATGGAAAGGAGACAAACTATGCAAATTTCACTTGAATAGAGATTTATTCACGACCCGGGTTTCAAACACTTAATGTCATCTTAAGTGTTTGAAACCCAGGTCGTGAATAAATCTCTATTCAAGTGAAATTTGCATAGTTTGTCTCCTTTCCATCATGGATAAATTTCACAAGGTTAACCCTAATACCGTTCGACATATTCATTCACATGGAAATAGATATAAGGAAAGGCGGGAGAGAGGGAAGTGAACAAAGTCCAGTCAGTCAGTGTTCATCAAGTATCCTCTCATTCTGGGACCACTAACACTAAGAGACAACGTTTTATCTGTTACGAGTGATTTCAAGGTGGGTAAATGTATCACGTGGGCTGAGATGCAAATCGAGAACCGTTGATTTCCAGCTAAGCTGTATGGAGCCATCCTCCACTTTGAATTTCTTAAGGCTGCAAAATGCCTAGAATTTCTATTTTTTCCGACCATCCCTTTCCTTTAAAGCCCTCAGCAATTCATACTGGTAGGGGACACCTTGCGTAGACGAGCTGTCCGGAGCACTTTTGCTGGACATTGATGGTTCGAATCCTTTTCAGGGCAAACTTATCTTCCCGAAGCCCAACCCGAACACCCATGTGCGCGGGTACACCCATTCCCACGGCACTTAGATATTAATGCGATTTCTGTTTTTGCAAGTGTATCATTAATGAACGTTGACCGGAGCCATTTCAGTCGGGTTTTGAGTGATCGCGGTTATCAATCGAAACAGCAGTCTGCCATGTTCGAAAAAGCGTTGCCGCGATGGGGTCCGCGTCAATTCCGCAGGGGAAGGGGGTTCCCTCGCCTCTTGATCGGCCCCCTCCTCGCCGCCGCGGCGCCAGTCGACGGCGGCCAGCGAGGCGGCGCCGTGGTGCGGCGGCGGGGCCTCCACCTGGACGTAGCCGAGCACCCAGAGGCGCGAACCGGGGAGCGGCCCCACACCCGAGGGGCACACGCAGTAGACGAGCGCGGCGGACGAGGCGCGTGGCCGCCACCGCCCGAAGGCGCCGTCCATCCGGGGGCCGCAACACCTCTTTCTCTCTCTGCCTCTCTCGCTGCTGCCGCCGTCGCCTCCGGCCGCCGCGCGACCCTCAATGCGAGCGAGACTGAATAATGCGGGGGCGGGAGTTAGTTATGTTCCAAAGAATGGACGGACGCCACCCACCCACCCCCTTCCCCTCCCCTACATCTATTTAGACGAAACACACACACGCGACCCCTCCCCCCGCGCACACTAACGCGAATCTCTTTTCTCCCATTCTTTCTAGATGGCCAAACACCCATCCAGCAGACACCCCCCATCTACCCCCTTCCCTCCTCACCCTCCACAGTATTTTGTTGCGACACGGGGCCCCCACCCCGCAGGCCGCTTGACCACGCCGCGGCACCCTTCGCTCCCCCCCCCCCCCCGTACTCCTCCCTTTGACCTCTCTGGACACACACACCTGCGCGCTCCTCCTCCGGCGCTGCGATCACAACAATATCCCCGGGGGCGTGCCCACTCGATTTCGGGGACACCCCCACCCCCAACGGCACCGAAGCGAAAACTTTTTGACTGCAAATCGTCAAACGTTTCGGTGGAGGTCACTCTAGCCTCTCCACCGTCAAACGTCTTGCATTTTTGAGGGTGACGCGTTGGTCACTTCAGCGCACGCGAGTTTAGATACTTCGTTTGAAAGTTAAAAAGAATATACGGACGCGGTAAAAAAAAGCAATAGGCACTGAAATAGATTTTGAAAACTTCCACAATGTCAAAAATCACCCACACGATTTTCACTCTCTAACAATCTAAAGGTTTAATATCTGGTGAACCACTCGGCTTACGCTAGCAAAACAATTCAATTAGAAAGCTCGTACGATTCCTAGCAACAATTGGAAATATAATTCGTTGAAAGTAATTTGAAACTTAATTTTTTAAAAATAGTTAATAAAACTTGAACTCATAGATTCATGAAAGAAAGAAACACGAATAAAGATTCACGCAAGAAAGTGCATAAATACGGGAAGGGTGATGAAGTGCCGACGGAGAGCGCACGCAGGGAACGAAATAATTCGGAAAAACTCGGCGGAATATCAACGGTAGAGGGGATTCATTCGCAAAGCACACTCTTCGGCGTGACGTTTTGCATAAAAATTGCGGTTCATTCGCAGGCGTGAGCCCTCTCCCCCCCCCCCTACATTACCTTTTGCTCGGTGACGTCGACGGGAGGGAAGGAGGAGTGTCAATGCAGTCAACTTTGCAGTCCTTCCATGTGATTTGTTAGCGCGTAGTTATTCGGGAGAGGCGACCGACAGCTAAGAGGCCATAACGCCATTAGGGATAGGAGGGTAATTTGGTAAGGGAAGATATTCAGGGGAATATGGGAAGGGTGGAGAGAAACCCGGCGTCGGAATGAGCCTCTTCTCTCTCAACGAAAGGAGTTCACACTTTTCGACGTCCCACCTCACTCGCGTACTCCACTTTGTTAGTTACCCTTAATTATAAGAAGTCCAGTCTTTCTGAAGAAAGTGGAATTGTGCTGAATTTCAGTGCGGCTTTGTGTCATCTGAACGCACCGAATGCAATCCTAGAGCTAATAGAATTCGAAACGAGACAACGTCCCGACTCTGTATTGACCTTATCCTGTGCCAAACCCTAGATATCTCTCTTCCCGATTATTGAAATTTTGTCTATCCCAAACCACATTGACTTCGAGCATTAGATGCCTCATCTTTTGACTCTGATAGTCTATCGCTCTATGATAATCTTTTCACGAGAACAATGCACTCCGTCTCATGCATGCAGTCCGATGGATCATCCCTCGACCCTACGCCCTTTCCTTTTCAGAAATCAATTTGAGAGAAATTCGGGATTTAGTTTCTAAGGTAGTCTCCCGATAAAGTAGTACCTGGCGGACAACCAGAAATAATCCAAGTGATAGCTAGACAATGCTTTAAAAGATCCGGAAGATATGAATGTGATAACTGGAGTTAAGATGGTCACCCAGTTAGCATAATGGCGCTTCAATCAGGGGTCACGGGTTCGAATCCTTGCGGAATGATGTCGCCGTGGTATTTTAATTTCCTGGACTGAAGCTTGATAGGTTTCTCGCTCGTCCGGCTAATCATATAATACTTAATAAGTAGTATGCATATCTTAATATATGCACGATTTAGCGGTGCGAACAGATCTTCGCCGTCGAATCATCCCCAAAGCTCAATTAATACTGGGGGACTGCCATTTCGGAATGTGGAGAATCCCACATGACATTCACGTTTGTCTACCGTCAAATGCCATAGCAAATACGGCAGAAAAACACCACTCCGGAATTATTAATCATTGGCAATTTTCCACAAAATAAAATTTTATTAATCGACCTGGTCTCGATGTAACTACATCATCTTCTGGTAGTCAGGTGGGTGCATTTCTCATTGTCTACGTAGACAATGAGAAATGACTGTTACCAGAAGATGATGTAGTTACATTGAGACCGGTCGAATTAATAAAATTTTATTTTGTGGAAAATTGCCAATTTTAATTGATCATGATATTCCACCATATCACGCCTGAAACGTCTCTTTTTATTTTTAACCACTCCGGAACACTGGCGACAATGTGCATTGATTATTAATTAATTATAGTTATTCGAAATGCTCTAGAGAAAAATATCCCACAAAGAAATTCTCAATTGTCATCACGAGTAAATACCAGTATACATGAGGTGGGTAGGTAAGATTGCCCATTTAGAGTAGATTTTTAAACACTGCGGCTTTAAAACCTAACTACGTATGTTTCGAATTTGTCCAAATGGCGTTTGCTGGATGTATGCAAACGATTTTCCATTGCTCCTCATGATCCACGGAATCGCAACGCCATCTACAACAACGCTGCAGGCGTTAATTTTCCCAACTGATTGATTTGCGCGGGAAGAGGCAACAATGTTGACGTTGCGCATTTTCAGTCCATTCTTTGCTATAACACTCCCTGGCTCAATTAATTAATGCATGCAACCTCCACATGACGGTTTTTTGTGAACTGTAAGTAAAAATACTATAACTGCGATGATCATCAATGTATGCCTTTCCCCGTGGAAAGCAGAGAGGACGGCTAAGTGATTCTCTCCGCAACTTTAATAAGTTTTGAAATGACGTCAACTGCAGGTTTCTTTCTTTATAAAATGATGCACTCATAAGCGACTGGTGATTGCAATGCTCAACGGAGAAGAAACGGCGGAGTGATGCGATTGGGAATAAACTTCGATCCTCCCACTCCGCGGAATTCCCCCCCCCCCCGCCCTCTTCCCTCACGGCTAGCACGCATCACGCCACTCTTTTCCCTTCGCCAATCGTCGGTTGCTCAGATAAGCGTGCGTGTTGGACCTGCGGGCAAGGCCGACAGATTTTTCTCGGCGTCGTGGATTGCAATGGGTAATTTTCGGCATTTTAATAACCTTGTCTTGGTGAACTTGTCTGGTCATATTTTGCGCCATTTTTGTATTTAGTCTCGGTCAATCTCAAATATCTAGAAAAGTATGGCGAGGGGAGGTGTGATGTGATAAGATGCGATAACAAGCAATTTTTTTTATAAATCCGCGCCCCATGCAAAACTTAAACCCACTCCATTACCACCACCTTTGTCATACATTCTCTTTCTTTTACTCTATCGACAATTTTGAGGCAGAAATTGAACTTTGAGAAGTTTTTTTCACATTGTACCCAGCAAGCCACCGCTAGGGTTTGTTGCACCGCTGTGTTATATGTCAGTTGGTGTGTATCTACGAGTATGTTAAGAGTCAGCTGGCTCTCATGTGGGCTGTAATCGCAAAAATTATAGCGGCGCAGTGGTTCTGGTTCCTTCTTAGTTTCAATGAACAAATTCACATTACTGGTCACATTACATTAGTATGAACTGATTTTCTCCTTGGCTAGTTGCAAATATTGGAGTTTGATCGGCATTTACCGATTATGAAATGAAGGAAAGCAATCATGCTCCCTAAATCCTTTAGATCACACACTGATGAAACTCGTGGCTCTGCCACAGCAGTCGCTCTGAAGACGCCTTGATAACGTCGATCGTCTCCGAAGACTTTGCTCGCATCTCTCGCGGAAATAACTGTCCATCTTGCATTGAACCGCTTAATTGAAATACGTTACGCCCAAGACCACAAGGACGTACACTTTCGAGGTTCGACCTTGGGTTTGGGTTGGGGAAGTTATTCTAACGGCCTTAGAATCACGTTAATTTACTGTTTTGGAGGGAATGTTTTGCGATTCGGGGTTTCCCGATCGTAAGCGCTAGGACAACTTAATTTCAGTTGTTCTCTAATCTTATTTTGATATTCTCCCGTTTTAAATGCGTTTTCATGGAAAAAGACTCAACATCACTAGCTTCGTCTATCAAGATACATCCTGGCACCTCAAGATACATTAGACCGTTCTTTAATTCTGCGTACATACTACCTACTTTTATTCCACGCAACACGCCTGTCCTATTCCTCCCCCTTCCTCGCTTGCCTAACACTCTCCCCTCCATCAATCTTCAACCGTCCACCCTCATTTCGAATGTTCTGAATCCACCTTTCCTGCCTCCTTTCGCTATCTCCCAGCAATCCCCTCTCCTCTCCCAAAATGCTTTTTACTTCTTTATTTTTTTCCTTTCTGTCCATTTCGCATTTTCTATCCTTCTCCACACCCACATCTCAAAAGCCTCCAACATATGCCTATCATCCAACTTCAAGGATCATGGTTCCGCGCCGTAGAAAGCTACATCCCATATCAAAGTTCTCAAGAGTATTTTCTTTATAACTTACTCGACATCCTTGTGACCAGTTTCCTCCTCGTGAAGGTTTCGTCACATGACTCAACTCTTCTTCCAAGAGCACTTTCAAATTTATTTCCTTTAAAATACAAAGGTGGGGGGAATTTTGCTAAGGAAGAAACAATGGGGTTAATATGCCACACGATTCAGGCAGTGTTGATCGTGGCAGCAAACGCATACTGTGGTGTCTTCTATATTTTGGGATGCCAGCAGTCTACAGAAGGATTTCTCAATACCTTGACAAAAACTCTGAGTCTAACACGATAGAATTCGCGCTCATTCTTTGGCCTATACACTTCCCCACAGTGCCAACAAAACAAAACCAACTCCAGGGTTGTTTCCCAAAACAAACAAATATCAATTCCCATTCACAACACCACTACCCTCTACAAAAGTACGACGAACTTCCACATACGCACGTACATCAAATATGTTCCCATTGTAGTAAAATGCATCGTCTTTCTAAAACTCACCTCAACAAATCCTTCAATGGAAGATTGTAATTAATCTATAACATTTTTATATTTGAGAACAATTTAACTGTAAAGCGCGAGACAGATCCATCGCTGTACTACATTAGAGTAGATACCACATTTTTAAACTGAATGCCATGGTAAGGAGGTGTCGATATGCATGCATGGTGTGATATATCGCATTGTTCTCTGCAGATTAGGTAATTATAATTAATTATTGCCGGCGATGTAATTATAAAACACTGTCTCAGGCGTTACTTTGAGGAAGTCTTTCATCGTAAATGAATGGGGACTAGAATGGTTTAAGGCGTCACTTTGTGGAAGTGATTCATATCGGAAAACAAAATACTTTGTTCTTCCACATACATTTTTTTACAAAAGAAATCACCACACCACACCATTTCTACAAAGAAATCCTTCTTCCCATTTTTCCAAGCACCTTATGGACGATAACCACGCAGGTGACTTTGTTCCTGAGATTATACATTTGGAGAAGAAAGGTTTAAGATTCGATGCCTTGGAACGTTTGGAAATCTCCAACAACACTCATTATAAGGGATATTGGTTAATGACATGATGCGTTCCTCACGCTCCCCCCTCCTGGACCTCCCTTTGTTCCTCCCCCCGCCTTACGCCATACCCAACCGCCCCCTCTCCCCCGTACACACACGCACACCAGTTTCCCTTCTCTTTCCCCTCCTCTCACTCTAACAGCACCTCCTCTTCTCTGTCTAGTACATAAAGCTCCTCTGTATTTCACCTGATGATGACTTTGTGAGTCGAAACCTAGCCCATGCATAGTAAAATATACGTGGAAGAACAAAGAATTTTCTCTTCCGAATGAAGACTAACTTTACAATTTCCACTGGGCTTTTAATAATGGTGGCATAATGTCACCTGATGATGTTGCCTTGCAGCGAAACAATTGTCGTGAAATATTAACGGCCCATTGGAAATTGCAAAGTTAGTCTTCATTCATTCCTTTACAATGTTGTAATTGTTCACTGTGCATGTTACAATTGTAATTGTTCAAGACATGCTATAATTAAGCCGTCTTTATCAGCATCATATTGGAGAAATGAGGATTTCGCCAATGTTCACTTCCGAAATGCCTCGGGGAAGGAGGGATCTGCGCAAAGAGAGAGAGAGAGAACTTGGCCTCGTTCGGCTGGTGAGTGGAGTGATAATTTTCGGAGAGTGTGTGTGGCGGGCGAGCGAGTGCACCTCTCCCGCCAATCCCACTCATTAGGCAACACCGTGGGAGGAGGAAAGGGCGAGGCATTCGACCGGAAAGGTGGGGCCGGCGAAGGGCGACTGGCATGCATGCATTGATCGGGGGGGGGGGTAGGGAGGCCAGGGGGCGCGTCCTTAGCTTCCGGAAGAGGAGGCCGGAAGTGGGGTTGAATCGCGGGCGTTGGCAGGGGGAGGATGGGTTAGCGAGGAGGCGGATGGAGAGGCCATAGGCAGAGTTGAGAGCCCAACAGTGAGGAGATGACGTTCCGCAGGCAAACTGACGGCTAGCTGTACGAAGTATTCGCCGATTAGAACAAACATTGCAAAAAGGGCACCTCCTTACTCTATTCTCTCGACCACAGACACCCATAAATAATTTCCGAGCAATATACGTATGTCTATCACGTTGAGTAAGGATGTTAAGAAAAGGTTCGTTAAAACTTTGGTATGGAAGGTAGTCATGTTCAGCGCGGAAACGTGGTCATTGAAGCAGGACGGTAGACGTAGATTGGAGGCTTTTGAAATGTGAGTGTGGAAAAGAATGGAGAAGGTGAAGTGGACCGAAAGGAAAACAAATTAGGAGGTAGAAAAATGGATGAAGAGCGTATTGATCGGCAGTGAGATGTTGAAGATTGTGATAGAGGGTAGAATGTTAGACAAATGAGGAAAGGGCAGGTATAGGATGAAGGAATGTTGGACGGGATGAAGGGAGGAAGGAAGTACACAGAAATGAAGAGGGACTTTGTTGTAGAAGAGGATATTGGGTAGGGTTTTGTTGGGAGGAACAGAATATTTATTTGATAGTTGTGCCCATCAAAAACCAATATTAACTGGTAGATTTCCTAATAACAATATGCCTATTGTCTACGGTACAAGTTCAAATATTATGACGGTGGTGGTGTCCTCAAGCGGCAAAATTTCTCCCAAAAATATTTGGACGCTGTTAGTGAATCATTATGGTACATGAACACAAAATCAATCTATGTGCAGCGATAAAACAAGTATATGCTACCACAAACAACTCCCACGTGCATTTATTTGTGCCTCTACCAATGTGCAGTGCGTGAATGTGAAGTCTAGTTATGAGATGCCGCGTTTACGAAAACCCGCGGTTATTTTCCGTCCGTTTCTCGGTGAAGAACTGCATGCATATATATTTCAAGCCTGTATTTCCTATATAACATGTCTATTTATTCCGAGAGGATGCCCTCTCCGCCTGGAATCTAGTAATACTAACTACTCCGTCCTACTTGCTTCTTCCATCGTCACCGAATCTGATTGCAGAATGAAAGCTTTTCAGCTTCTGATTTCGCATCGTCTTGCCGTCTAATTCTTACACCTTAAGGTGGGTCGAATTCTTTCGGAGTGCAGGAGTCCGTCCTCTTCAACTTGAGCGATGAAAACCAGGAGAGAGGGTAGAAGAAGGGACGAGGTTGACAGAGCCGACGCTTCCGGTTGAAACAAATGCGATCTTTTTTATTGCCTTCGTATTGCCACCCAGGAGGGGTTCTCCAAGAGTTGAGGCTTCTCGGATACAAAAATATTAATTGGAAACAGCTTAAGGAAGCCATTAAATTATTCCTATTTCGAAGTGATTTTCAAAATGGGGATTGCCATTAAACTTTGATAAATGTTCGGCGTTAAATTTCTTTAAAGGATCAGCGGGACTGGTTTAAAAACTAGCCGGAGTTGACCTAGAAGTAGGCAATTTAAATATACAAGGAACGTAGCCACGGTCGTGAATCAATGTAAACAAAAAAATGCCGAGACCGTACACTTTTACGGTCTCGCCATTTGTTTACCTAGAAGTACTTGACTAGGCAAAATACCTAGGTGTTACTATAACTATCAACTTAACTTGAGACACCCACATACGTAAAATCTGCGGGCAAGCGTAAAGAATGTTAGGATTTATTAGACGTATTGTTTGAAGGAGTGGCAACAAGGTCAAAGGAACTTGTCACCACGCTCTTGTAAGGTCTCATGTAGAATATGCATGTAGCGTATGGGATTCGAGTGAAAAAGACCTCATTCGGGAAATTGAGAAGGTCCAACGCCGGGCAGCCCGTTTCGTGGAAAACTGTTACGACAAAACGAAAAGCGTCACTGAAATACTTATGGAGTTGAGATGGGAATCATTATTAGAAGGACGATTTAATGCTAGTTACTGAATAAATTTAGAGCCACTTATTTCAGCTCCGAGGTCACGTCAGTTATTAACAATCCACCATACATTAGCCGCTTGGATCATCAATATGAAGTTTGGGAAATATATGTGGAGGTCTGTCGTTTATGGTTCATTTTTATTCCCTTCAATTTCGAACAACAAAGAATTATTTAATTGGATGAAATTACCACTTGTTTTGACCTACGGTTTCCGCCAGCATGTACTGAACATGCAAATGTTTTAAAGGTTTTTAGTGAAGACTTTTTTCCCTCCATCTCCCTTATTCATTGTCCATCCCACCTTGTGATTGCACCCCCTGCCAAACACCTTTTTGGTGGATCGCGGGGTATTTATGCAGATGTGGAAGTGAGGAAGGATGGGGAGTCAGTTTGAGGAGGGGTACTTGCACGCCAGACGTCATGTGCAGTGATTGATTGATTGCTGGTTCCGACGAGTCCGTGCTCAAAGCCTTGCTTATCGAGTGAAGTGTGCAGTAAGTGGAGACACGTGAATGCAACAGATGTAAACAGCAAGTTTGCATTCGTGAGCGGAGGGGAGGAATCCAGCCTCCCTCCCCTTCCACCCTCCCCCTTCCTTCCAGAAGGCTATCTCCCCTCCAACTACGCATAACTTCCCCTGTTATGTATGTTCGAGATGGGCCGAACCCACCTGCGCAGTAGGATGCCCAGTGTCGGGCAGGTTTTCCTTGAACGGACGATAGACATCGGTGCACAAGGAACAATCGCTCGAGCAGACCTCCAGTGCGTAAACGAGCATTGGGTGGCCTTTGCAAAAACTCTGAAAACGTCAGAAACTGAGATTTTCATCGGGAAACTATCTGAAGGTCGAGCCTTGAACGGAGTATGGATGGTTTGGGAGCCACGCGTCGGTCGACCTCTAACCTGGAACTTCCGGATGCTGTCCAGCTGCTCTCTCGTGGGCCCCGCGCTCACCCGGTCCTCCTCCTCCTCCTCCTGCGGTGGAAGCGCCGGCGCCATCCGCGGCGCCGCCACCGGAGGAGCGACCCTTGCTGCGGGTGCAACTGTCGCCTTCGGCCGGGACCCATTGGCGGCGGGGGCCACCGCCGGCGTCGACGGCTGGCCGCGAAAGTTGAAGTGGAGCTGGTGGTGCTGCAGGTTACGACCCGCGGGCGTGGGGGCCGCTCCGGATGGCCTCGGCGGTGGATACCTAATTGGGGGAAAGATCCAGAAAGGCGATCATAAGTCTCTTTCCCACTTCCTTCAAGCAAGCGAGACCTGAAAAATCACCTGGTTCATATCGTTTAAAATTAAAATCACAATTGCCTGGGAAGCAATTTATTTAAGTTAAAATGGTGTAAGATTACTACCGGATAAAATGAACGCAAATATTGGCTGTTTAAATGGAATTCCCAAATACCATCTCGCGAAACATTACGGGACACATCATTGCAACGTTGACGACATGAAGATCTTACTGTTCAAGAATTATGGACGCCTCCCGGACGCGATGGACAAAAACCCATTTTCCACAAGTTAAAAGAACATTTTTCATTACGTGGAAGTTGGCTCACGAAGCACACCTACAAAGTCAGCGATAGGTAAGATGCCTGGATTACAGACCAATTTCTTAACATCGACATTCTGCAAAACATTAGCATATACGTGTATGTACTATCATTAGTGATATATTGCTCTTTCTCGACAGTAGGAATATACTTTGCTATACAATCACCGTTTGCTAGATTTAGATTAGATTTGTGAAACGCTAGATTTGTAAAACGTTGTTATGATAAACTTATTAACGTATCCAAAATATTAGAGTAGCTAGACTGGGAATCACTCAATGAAGCGAAGGTTAAATTAAAGATAAAATCTTTTGCATGAATTGGAATAACATCTTTTTAGCAGTGATTTTGAAAACGTAATATTAGCCCCATCGTATTACGGCAGGGGGGATCATGCTAATAAAATTAGAGAGAGGTTAAGTGTAGAATACAGACAGAATTAAGATTTGATTGTTTTCACGAACGATAAGAGATGAGAATAATTCGATGGTTTCTGGCTCAACTTTGTGGAATTTCATGTTCATTAAATGAAGAACACAATTTATTTCTCTAATGTTCTATATTTTCGGTACCTGAGGATGGCGCCTAAGCGTTGAAACTGGTAGTACAACAAAAAAGCACAGTGGAAAAATATACTGTGCTCTTCATTTAATGAGTTCAGAATAACATTGTTCGACCGCGGTACATCTACATCTACATCTACATAATACCCCGCAAGCCGCCGCAAGGGCGTGTGGCGGGGGGTGTTAGGCCACCACCCAAAAAAAGGAAAAAAGAAAAAGGAAAAAAAGAAACACCGCATTCAAAACCAACACACACATGCAAACCCCAATCCACAACAGTGCACACATTCATTGCAACACCCCATCATTCGACGCGCATGCAACCACACATCTACCTATCCTCACTCCAAAAGCATGCAAGTACATACGCTTACCTAAAACAAATACCTTACATAATACCCCGCAAGCCGCCGCAAGGGCGTGTGGCGGGGGGTGTTAGGCCACCACCCAAAAAAAGGAAAAAAGAAAAAGGAAAAAAGAAACACCGCATTCAAAACCAACACACACATGCAAACCCCAATCCACAACAGTGCACACATTCATTGCAACACCCCATCATTCGACGCGCATGCAACCACACATCTACCTATCCTCACTCCAAAAGCATGAAAGTACATACGCTTACCTACAACAAATAATTCCACCCTAGGATGCAGCAAGAAACCTATCATGAACGTGCCAGCTAGTTTATAGCAAGTAGCCACGCGAAACACCACCACCACAAGAGCGTTCCACACAAAACTCTCTCCCACCCAAGGTGAGGAATCTGGCCCAACGCTGCAGGTGGGAGGAGGGCACACCCGCGGAGAGGGACAAGGGATGGAAGGGTGGAGCATGAAGTTCGTAAAGACGCTCGGGCATGCGGGAAGGGTTCTGACACAACACACAGGAGGCTAGTGAAAGTGCATGCAATTGAGTTCAACTAATTGTTACCTAGACGCGGAGGGTGGCAAGTGGCATTTTTGTTATCTCCGAGTGTAACCCTAGAGTTGTTATCCCGTATTGTCCGTGGGAAGAAGGAGTCCTTGAGTCTGCTAGTCCTGGCATCTATTTCCCGAATTTTGTACACATGATCCAAGCGACCTATATATGTTGGAGAGCGAATAATTTTCGAGACCTCGGTGCTGAAACATGCGGATCCGAATTTATTTAGTAAGTTTAACCTAGCATTGAGTCGTCTTTCTTCCAATGATTCCCATCCCAACTCCATAAGCATTTCAGTGACGCTTTTCGTTTTATCGTAACAGTTTTCCACGAAACGAGCTGCCCGGCGTTGGACCTTCTCAATTTCCCGAATGAGGCCTTTTTCATACGGATCCCATACGCTACATGCATACTCTAAATGGGGCCTTACAAGAGCGTGATAACAACGTTCCTTGACCTTGGAGTCACTTCTGCCGACAATGCGTCTAATAAATCCTAATTTTTTATATGCTTGCCCGCAGGCTTTACGTATATGGGTCCCCCAAGTTAAGTCTTTAGTGAATGTAACACCTAGGTATTTCACCGTATCAACTACTTCAAGGTCAACTCCAGCTAATTTGTAAACTAATCCCGTGGATCTTTTAAAGAAATTTACCACCGAACATTTATTAAGATTTAAAGGCAATCCCCATTTTGAATACCATTCATTAATGCTATTTAAATCACGTGCTAGAGTTAAACGATCCTCATCCCCAGATATCTCCCGATAAATCACTGTGTCATCCGCGAACATCCTTATCTTACTTTTCACTGCGTGGTTCAGATTGTTAACAAAAATCAAGAATAGTAACGGTCCGATAACACTTCCCTGAGGAACCCCCGAGGTTACTCGTACGCTGGTAGAACTAGCGCCGTCAAGGACTACCCTCTGTTCCCGGTCTGAAAGGAAGTCTTCAACCCAATTTATTGCCCCCTTGTGTATACCTGCGCCCTTTAATTTATGGATGAGTTTACCATGCGGAACCTTATCAAATGCCTTTTGAAAGTCTAAAAAGATCGCATCCACTTGCCTACCACTTTCACCCGATAAAAGTAAGTCATGTGTGAACAATCCTAATTGGGTCTCGCATGAGCGGGTTTTTCTGAATCCGTGTTGATTGTCACTTAAAAAGTTAATGTTATCAAGATGTCTCATTATGGAACTGACAATTATGTGCTCTAAAATTTTGCAACTTATTGAAGTGAAAGAAATGGGTCTGTAATTGCTGGGGTCCTCCCTGTCACCACTTTTAAAAATAGGCGTTATTTGCGCGGTTTTCCAATTCTTAGGGACTTTGCACTCAGTGAGTGATTTGTTAAATATAAATTCGAGATACGGGGCGATGTTAGGAGCTAAGTGTTTTAGCACCCGAGCTGGTATATTTTCGGGACCCGGGGATTTGTTTGGTTTGATGTCTTTGAGCAATTTGGCAATTCCTTGCTCGTCCACTGTGATTTTTGTCATGGGTTCAGTATATATTGTTTCTTGGAGATACGCGGTGGCTACATCGTTCGTGAAGACGCTCTCGAAGAATTCGTTTAGAATGTTGGCTTTAGCCTCACTGTCAGTATGAATGATATTGTTGCAGTCCCTTAAGCAAGCCACGGTTTGTTGACCCCCATTTATTTCCCTAACATATGACCAGAAAGCTTTGGGGTCAGTGTTCAAATACTCGCAGAGTACTTTACGTTTAAAATCTTGCAAAGCGCTACGTAATTGTGTTTTAGTTTCAACTTTAGAGGATCTATACTTGTCCAACAGCTATTTATTGTCCAAGGGTGATGAGTTCAGACCTGCTTTCTTTACCCTAGAGTGTAACATTCTTTGCTTTCGAAGGGCTTTTTTAACGCCTTTGTTGTACCACCTTGGGTCGCGATTTGCTTTAACGTATTTTACAGGGATGAAATCTGTTATTCCTTTTTGCATAATTTGGACAAACTTTGTCCAAGTTTCTTCCACGGTGGCAAGACTTAAGCGCGTTTTGAAATCGTGTAGTGAAGAGTTTAAATGGATGGCAAAAGTTTCAAAATCTGCTTTGTGATAATTATAAATTTTTCTTTTTGGCTTGACATTCTTTTTTATTTCTACGTTCAAGTTGATAATAACAGATTTATGGTCACTTATACCCTCGTCGGTTGATACACTATTAATGCGTTCCGGTGTATTCGTAAGAAATAAGTCCAATATGTTCTTTCCACGGGTGGGAGTGCGTACTGCTTGATGAAGCGAGTTTCTTTGAACCAATTTTAGTAAGGAATTGCAAGATTCGCGATCACGGGTCCGAGATTTAACGCTATTGCTATCCCAGTCGATACCAGGGAGGTTGAAGTCACCACCAATTATATTGATGCATTTATTATTTTTGCGTGTAAATCTATTTATTTGTTCATTGAGGGTATTAAGTGTTTGAAAATCTGAGTCTGGGGGTCTGTAGAAAGAGCATAAATTAATGTTGGGGTGATTGGATCGCAGTATGGTGCACCAAACACTTTCTATGTTATTATTTTCAAATGCAAGTTGTCTGCTTTCAAGATTACTCTTCACAGCCACGAAAACTCCGCCTCCTGGTCTTGTACCTCTATCATGTCGGTAAACTGTAAAGTTTGTTGGGAAAATTTCTTGGTCATTGATGTCATTACAAAGCCAACTCTCTGTGCCTAATATTATATCAGCCGAATGACATTGGATTATGTGCTCGAGATCCGCTATTTTATTTTTGAGGCTTCTGCAATTTAATACAAGTATATTTAGATTGTTTTTCTCTTGAATCACGCCCTTGTTTGTGTCTGACCGTAATTTACGACACGTTTGTGGAGATGTGCATGAAGTAGGGTCATGTTCGCGTAAAATTATTGTTGTGTATTCACCCCCTGCCACACACCTAGGCGGCGGGTTGCAGGGTATATATATATAAAATAAATCGGCCACCAACGTAAAATTAGAGAGATAGACAGCATCACAGACAGATTTAAGTGCTCGTTCTTTTCCCGTACGAAGAGCAACCGTAATAAAATCGGACCCAAGAGTGAAAAAATTTAATGAACTAGATCAAACAGTTTTAGGAAAATAAAATCACGCGAAAGACGCTTGCTTGTTCTAACTCGTGATGCTTTACGATCTGGCGGAAAGGAACAAGACAAGTGAATGCTTAAATATTATTACTGTATTTAAATGATGCCGCCGACAAAGTTCCTCTGAAAACATTGATACAGAAACTAAGACTTATGGTATTAATGTAAAAGTGACCGACTGCATGAGAGACTTCTAATCGAACCGTAAACGAAAATGCGATCGATGGGTTGAGTTAATTGGAGGCAGAAATAGGTTCAGGAGTGCCACAAGGAAGAATTATAGAGCGAAGACGTGCGTATGAGCTAAGATCTGCATGCCTATAATCCACGTGGACGTGGTTTTATGTACACGTGTAAGGATGTATATTAGTATTTGTGTATCATGCATATTTATACTCACACTTGCATACATGGTACCATGCCAACCATCGCTAGGATGTGTGGCAGGGGCTGATTACACACCAGACCAACTACGACACTAAATATTTTTACCCCTACCGCGGTAGGACGCTGTTATTCTGATCCCTTATCGTTCGTGGAACAAATGACATCTTAAATCTATCTGTTCTACACTTAATCTCTCTCTAATCCTATTTATATGATCTCTTCTACTGTAGTACGATAGGGTTAATAATATATTTTCAACAAAATCACTGCTAAAAATACAGCCTTCCCATTGTTATTCCTAAGATATTATATGTATTAATTGTATTGCTATTTCTGTAAAATTTGTGCAATTTATGTGTAAGTTTAATCTCATAAATCTCTGAAGAGAGGTTAGGTGGTAAACAAGACTCAATTGTTCCAATCTCGCCTCAAAATAAAAACGACTATCTGTCCATCTATCTTCCAATTTATGCATAAGAATTAATCTGTAATTTAACCCTCGCTCCGTGAGTGATTCCTAGCCTAACTCCTCTAATAATTTCATTTGCGCTACACGTGAATCAATTAGGCAATCAATCAAACTTCGTGAGGATTCCATATACTATCAGCATGTTTTAATTGAGACCTAACCAGCGAAAGATAATTTTTCTTGATCTTTTCATCACATTTACCCAGTACTCCTCTGATGAATTCTAATTTTTTTTTTGCTCGACCACATATGTTGTTTCATTATTATTCGTACTAGCAGTAGTCAAGTATAGGGTGCGTCGACAGCTAAGGTCATTTTGCACCGTAATTCTTTTTCGCTTTTGTTCTTTTACCAGTTACTGTGAACTTTGTGATCTACTTAGGACTCTGTAAACAAGATTTCCAAATACGTGTAAGGTGCAGTTTCCGGCTTTAGTTTCTTTTATATACGAGCTGATATTTGCTCGGCCCCGGAGGAATTATTAGGGCTAATGCTGGCACACTCAAAACCCCTCGCCTTTGCGGCGGCTCGCGTGGTGCTTTATAAATGTATATGATGCCATTTTTCCCGCGGACAGTAAGGGATCACAAGAACAGCCGAGGACCGCGATAGGAATGTAATTCAAATCGCAAATATTGAGATTATTCGCTTTGTTAGCCTTTCTACGGTGAGATGATGATTGCAGTGATCATTGCAACAGACACTGAACAATGATGGCAAACTCACATTCCGCCACCTTCGGACTGCCTTCAACCAAATCCGTGGACGTGGATCCTGGAAAAGGCTTTCGCCCGAAGTCGGTGTCGATCGACGGCTAACATTAACGAGAACGGAACGGGTATTGAATATAAAAGCCAATCCCCCCGCCACAAACCCTAGCTGTGGATCGTAGGGTGTTTTTTAAATGCATACATAGAGATTTTCACGGCCGCTTCAGCAGAATAGTCCCTCTTAATAATCCCTAACCACTAGTCTCATCCGAATACGGGTGACCCGCAACCCTCCAATCTTCTTTCGTTTATCTCTTACTCCCTGACAGCAGCGTTTCCGTCTCACCTCCCTTTGCATTTTACCGAGGTCTTCTCGACGGAAACTCCTCATCGGCCATTCGCCTCACGAATCCCTTTTCGTCAGAGGAGCGTTACATATTCGAGGCACTCTGCACCGAAGATGCATGTGTTGAATCATATGTAGAATTATTAATCTTGTTGGTTGCTTCAAAAACGGGTCAAACATTGTTCGGAGATTTCTATTTTGATGCGTTTGTGATCCTGCCTCATGTCTAGGCACTTAATATAAAAATTTTTCATATCCAAATTTCGCTGGTAAAATGTGATATGTCCGTTCAGATTACATTACTACAGCTTCAGCGATTTCTCGCACTTTCAATCGACGGCCCTCCATGATCCTCCATGGCAATTTTGCAATAATGTTGGGGTAGTGGAACATTTTGGCCGACCACTAGACGAGTCATCATCTAAGCTGTCCCGACCATACTTAAACTCGTTTTTCCGCTTGGCTGACAGTTGCCAATATGAAGGAGCAGAGTCACCTGGCAGAGTGTTCTGAAAGTCTGCATGAATTGTTTCCCTTTGCTTTCATACTTGTACCTTTATTTAAGAAGTTTTTAATCACTACGTGAATCTCAATTTTTTTTCCATCTTCACAAATCACTAGACGGGAACGACAACAGAGAGGCGTCCGCACCACAGATCTCTTCTCAGAGCACTGACGCGTTACGTGTTCACTCATAAAGGATTACCTATTACTACGCGCGGAACTAATTGCGCTAGCGCTGACATCTGGTGGTGATTCCAAGAACCTTTCCAACTACCCTCATACCGTGATCATCGGACGTCAAGAGTTCTCGAGGGAATACACTTCATATGTATCGTGTACTTCTTCTATTTTACACGATAGCGACACTAACTCATTTCTACTGATGCAATACCCCTCTCTCACATACAGACCAATCTCAGAAACATAGTGGGGTCCACCAACCCTTTACCCCTCCCCTCGATGAAGTTCCTCATTTTCCCCCTACTTGCAACTATGTAAAACCCCGATGTAAAACATGTCCGCCCATCAGATCTGCTCCCCTCTTCCCACATTCCCTCATTTACCCCTCACCTCATTCCCACGCTAGTTGCCCCTCCAAAAATGTTATTTATCTTTTGTCGTGCAAACAATGCACTTCATTTTACATAGCCGAATGCATTCCCCCCTTGTCCATCAGTATGAACAATCACCGTTACATTCAACATAGTTAGACGAGATGTAGTGGAATTTCGTCATTATGAGAAAAACAACATTTGCACTTTTCCACGAGTTTATTTGTAACGTACAACGCGTTTCAGTCAAGGTCTTGTATCTGAAGATGGTTCAATGAACTGAAACGCGATGCACGTTAAAAATAAATCTGTGGAAAAGTACAAATTTTGTTTTCCTCACAATCACCGTTGCTCCTTTAATTCTGCCTCTCTTCTCTTCCTATCCCTTCACACGCAAATTCCCACAACCTTTCCTTCGACCAGTGTTCCTCCCTAAACATCCAAAAATCCCTACCCGATTCAGCCACCAATATTGAGGTGAGAACTCGCAAATCCGTGTACTTTTTAGCAATCCGATATTTTGAAATTCCCAGGCTCGACCGTCACCATTAGATCCTAACCGTCTCCCCTGCTTCCCAGCACGCCCTGCGCTTCCCCGTCCCCGTCATCGCATTCCCTCTGCCAGAAACCTTCCAGTCTGACCTAAAGAAAGCCTCAGGGAAGGCCGAAAGCTTAAACTTTCTGAAATGTGAGTGTCCGTTTACGTGTTATGTATTTATATATTTGCGTTCCATTGTGCCATCCAAATTTTATAGTCACGCCAATGTACCCCGCCACTCGAAGGGAGGCGCAGTGAATACTCGCCGAACGAGCGATGGTTTCTCGCGAGTGGGGTTAGCCACCGGTGGCCGGGGCTACCATTATCAACCCATGACCCGTCTTCCTCTTCGCGGTGGGCGCACTTCCCAACAGGAGACCCCGGAACCGGTAGCCTTTTGGTCCCTGGAAGGACTGAGCGAAAAGGGGTTGCGAACCCAAATCTCGAGGAATGAGGACCTGACAAAAAACAGGTATCACCGAGCAATGGCTGTCCGCGGTGGGCCGGACAAGGACAGCCGAGCCGGAAGCCGAGCGGGAAGAAAGGTCCTCACCTCGGTGGTGTCTTGGTCCTGCCCACGAAGGAATCGGGTACGTCGACGGCCATCTCTCGGTGCGCGGGCCGTTCTTCGCCGGCGTCCGGGCGGTGGTCGAGGGCCATCATGGCGTCGCTCGCGGTGTCCAGCCGGAGGCCGGTGGGGCGCCCGGAGTCCGGGGCCGACGCCGCCACCACGCCCCCGGATACGGCGCTGACCACGCCCCCGCGGCGCCTGGAGCTGGAGGGAAGCAAAAGAGAAATGGATGCGTGCGTTAGTTCAGATGAAATAGTTTTCTGGATTAAGCATTTCAATTAGAATCTAACGTCTTAATTAAAGAGTTATTTTACATATGTATATATTTATGTGTGCGTGTGTGTATATGCCTGAATTGGAGTCAAACGCCTGCCACACGCCCGGAAATTTTACCTCGCAACCGTCGTGAGGGCGCATGGCGAGGAAGATAGCTTGTGCATATGTGGTATGAATAAAAAGTATCGGGAATACTTCCGGAAAAATAGATTTATTTCAGATATTGCTACAAGGCCTAAAAATTCTTCGAAGTACATCCCTTGAGCGTGGACACACTTTTCCCAGAGCAGCTTTAACACGACTCGAAGGCTCTCTGATTGACGGATTTCGGAAGGTCCACAAGGGTATTCGTGCAAGCTTCTTTGACAGCAGTTAGGATCCCATGGTGGTGTACTATGAGGGAGGATTTCACTTTTGGAATAGGAAATAGTAGTCTGCTGGTGTCAAGTCAGGACTCTAAGGAGGGTGGGGAATCGGCGCGATGCCGTTCTTCGTCAGGTAGTCGGTCACCTTTGGGTAGGGCTTCGGGGCGAGTTTAGCGCACCGCCAAACTTTCAGTGCTAATTGTTTTGCACTGTCATTTTATCAATGACAATACCCTCTGTAAATCATGCCCGCACTTAACCGACCGTCTTAATTTAGCAATCCACGTAAATAGGTCAGGGAAAAATTGTTACCGGTACTTTTTATACAAAGCTTGTAGAGTGCCGATGGATGTCGTGCGTCATGGATGGATAATGTAGTGAATGACCGCGAAGTCGCTGGAAATAAGAAGATCACACACAAGATCACAAACTTGCCTCAGTTCAGCTGCCATTTGGCAAAATTACGTGCGAGAGCATTGTTATAAATGACTTTGGGGAATAGTTCTTCGGAGGATCTCCTCCAACAGTGGCCATCGAGTGCTGTGGCAAACATTTCAAATGGACTAACTCGAAACTTCAAGGAGAAAAATGTATTCCCCATCCCTATGCAATGGCTGCCTGCCACTTAGACCAATTTGCCAAGCGTATAATTCACTCATTTCTGCGACCATCGCAGCTCAAGCGATTCCACCTTAAATATTCGACCGTGAATCAAATCAAGTGATTTAAGGCTCGCACGGAGAAAACCCTACTCACCATTTTTAAAACAAGTCTGTGATGTTAAAAAGGCATAAACGTGGCATTGAGTGTGCTGAGAGCAACTGTGTAACACACAGCCGAGATGCGAGGTGGGTGCAAGTGTAGGATTAGTTTTTTCGTTTTTATTGTGTCCGAGCGAAGTTTACCTCCATCCCCTTCCGCATCTCGTCCCTCTTTTAGGTCCTGAATTGAGATTCATTCACTATCCATATCAACGGCCACGATTAATATCTCACTCATCAGGAAAATATAATTTGAGAAATTGGTAACCCGAAATAAAACTGGATCGAAAATCGAATGGCACTAGTAGTAAAATGCACCTAGATCACTTATGGTGATCAATGAAATGCTCCAGAAAAACATGAGGGATGCCCAATTCTTGGGCTAGACGGGCAGTAGTCCACTAACTTCTAAACTAACAAACAACACCATTGCCTCACAATACTGTCACTCATCACATTTGGTCCGTACAGAGCGCAAATCTCCTGATGAATGATAGCAGCATTGAAGTTTATCACCAGTAAAAACCTTATCACTAAACGGATTTTACATTTCTCAGGATTTCCAGTTGCATAGTTTATTTTGACTTGCTACGGTAAACAAACGAAAAGCGGCGCGGCCTTCCAAACACTGCAGCTCGTGGCGTATTGCCCTTTTGTGTGTGTGTGTGTCAATACGGTATTCATTCGGCTTCCCCATTACTTCGCTCGCTACACGCACAGATAAGTTACTTTCTGCACAGCCCTTGTATAAGATCGATCCGGCATTACTCTTAGAGACATCAAACTGGCAATTTGGATCATTGAGCATCTGAAAATATGCTTAAAGATTTCATAAAAATCATGATGTTGTTTCAGAGATTGAGGGAAATGTGAAACCCTTGTTTTTCACCTGATAGTATTTTAATTGCCAGTTAATGATGCACACTTCAATTATTGACATCAGCTAAAGATGATTTTTGATCGGGGGAAAGGTCTCTAGAATTTGCTATTACGCTTGAATTATTCGCATAGTAAAATGGAATACCAATTGATGATGGAGAAAATACCAAAATATCGGCAACCATACTTTGAACAAATTTGCCTAATTTCATCCGTAGGGCATTGCAATCTTTCTGTTGTACATCCGTTTGCATTGCCGAAATAACCCAAGTATAGCTCAAGATATGACCTTACATTTCAAGTTTCCCGCACATTTAGAAAAGGAGAAGGAGGGACAATGAGAAGAGGGGGCACCGGAGGATAAAATTCTCGACAAAATTTTCAAACGACAATATAATTTCGTCTTAGAAAGCAGTGCCATTCTCGATCGAAGTAATTTTCCTACTGGTCGCAAAATACTCTTTCTATTCGCGCGTTCAAGTCTCCGTTCTCTTTCAAATGTTCCCACTTTGCAGGCGAGCGAATCCCCGGTTCGATTCCCGGGCAAGCCTCTCTGGACCCCTGCAGCTACACCCAAGTTATGCGATTTATCGGGTACCAGATCTTCCTGGGAAACTATGACGAAACTATGGGAAACTAACTTCCTGGCGAACTTCTCGGCACAGGGAAAGGAACTGGCCCCCCTTATTACCCAGATGTGTGAATTTCACAAGCCGTCGGGCTTAGTACTGGGTGAACTTTACCGTCACCTACCAAACCGACCTTCGGGTTGACTACTGTGTTTATTACATCACGCTTGCTGCGATTGCACGTACGTAGTGCTATTACTTTTTCCACCAGAATAAGAAAGTTTGATCTTGATATTTCAAAAATGTAATTTCCTGCAAGCTCACACGAGGGAGTGAAGACATAATTTAACACCAGCTTTTATTATGTCATTGTGGATAATTATGTTATGTTCGGCTAATATTGACAAGTGGCAGACAGGACTTTAGAGAAATAGCGTTAAGGGGATCTCTTACTTTGTCTCCGTTCCGACCTAAAATCACGCAATGGAAGTGCGGGTATTTAAACTATTCTAATTTTAAGTTCTGCTCGAATGACTCCCATAGGATAATTGCGCTCTAATCTAAAGATTAAATTAGTGTAATATCCTATAGAATCGAGTCCCTCGGTTTCATTATTAAACTAAAACTCCTACGCCTTTCTAAGTCTCTTTGTCTCGCTTACTTTATTTGTACCTAAGGAACTCCCAAAATGATATTTCCCCTGAGACTTCCTTTCTTCTCGTAAAAACGTTTTGAAATTGGAGCTGTTTACCTTTGAACTTTGTTTTATTCCTTCATTGAAACTTTCTACGCTGGATCTCAATTGCCACATATTTCAAAATTGGCTTTACCTAGATGAAATAAAATATTTCCTTCAGTTTTGAATTTTGTGAGTTCGGGTAATTCGATTCCAAATTTCTCCTAAAGGTCAATAAAATTTTATTCAATTTTTTACAATTTTCCCCACTCTTTACGGCGCTTAATTTTTTTTATTTCTAAGAACATAGCTTTACAATTACCGATGCCCTCTTTAATTTCCGGGTTTGTGATTAATTCAATATTTTGTTTACAAAGACATATATCGGACTAAAGTTTGCGTCGAGATTTTCCTCGTTGTTCAAACCAATGATATGGGAGAAACTCTATTTTGTTTAACTTTTTATAACTTTTGTATACATTTTTGGAAACTTTTGTATAACTCGATATTTTGGATTGTCATCGGGAGTGAACGCATATGCATTGCGAGAATCTCTGAAATCGGTGTATCAACAATCTTCTTTCGTTACGGAAACAAAATGCTATCGATTTCATTATTATAAAACCCACGGCGGGGACCGCAGAGTTTTGAGGTGAAACTTGTGTTTCACCTCAATCTTTTTCTCGAGTACCCAGCATTCTCCTCTCTACATATCACAGTCTTTAGCATCCCATTGCTACTTAATATACCGTGGATTTCTCTCAAAAACCTTCTCTCTTCCCCAGTGTGTACATTCAGTACTTGTTCCTTTGCTTTCATAATCCATGTACTAGTTGCCAAATGTTTAGACTCGTAGAATGTGAATATTCACGACTGGTGGAGAAATCATCCTGTACCACACTCACTCAGGAGGTAACTGCTGCGTGGCGGCAGGGGCGTGGCCGGCTTCAGTCGTCGACGCACCATGCCCGGCTTCGGCGAGAGAGGCCCCCTTGGGCGGGGAGAGTGATGGGCACGCCTCGGGGCGAACCGCTCCGAGAACCGCCCTCCCGACCGCCACCGTGCATCCGAGCGTCGATGTCGTGGGAAGACTCGTCGACGGAAATGCGAACGACGGCCAAGCGCCTCAACATACATTTACACAATGCATGGATCGAAGTGATCCATTGAGAATTGATCATAGTGCATGGTGGTCAGTAAGGGAAATTTAAGCAGAAATGTCAATCCCTGCCTTTTCTAGGTTTGCCCGAACATTCCTGATTTAATAAACCTTCATTAAATACTACACCAATAATATTGCTTCCTCTGGGCTCACTCTTCATTACATGCACTAAATAGGAAACGCAGAAATTGGGTTTTAATTATGACGGAATGAATGGCTTTCAATATTCCTTTTTGTGATGTTGCCTGTCATTGGCGTGCGCCTGACTCAAAGACCATTCCAGAGAGTTTTTGGCAGAGGTGATGAACGAAACTGAAATAGCATCCTTAAAAGTAAATAAGATATTTCCACCCTCTTCACACACATTTGAATCACTTGGCCCACTACCATTAGTAAAGTGAAACCTATTGAGTACCAACATCGACATCGAATTGAGAAACCAGAAGAGGAAAGCGCTAGGTATCGTGTGCATTCTTGAAGCGTGGCCCCTCCTTGAGATGGGCTGGAAAAGAACACAGGCAGGCGATATGCTTTCGGAGGAGAGCAAGAAACACCAAGTGGGTGGAGGGAAAGTGAGGAATGGGAGGGTCTTGCGAACGCTAAAAAGGGAAAAGGATCAGATAGACACTCAAGAGAAAACTGATAACGGATAGATGTGATAATAGAGGTCAAGGAGGGAGGAAGGGCGAAAATTGAATAAGGTTTGTATAAAAAGTATATGAAACAATTTTGCCTGACGTGAAATGCTGAATTAATACCATATGCTAAGTGTGCGCATGATCGCAGATCGTATTGACATTGATAACATGACAGTGCACACCATTTTCATGGAAAATTCGGCGATTCAAAAGATAGCACTGAGCTCGTCCTAAAGGTCTTTGGAAGAACGACCAAGAGCAGAGTCTAGTGTCCACTTGCGAGGACCTGCAACGACATCGCTACGATTCCCCAACCCCCTTACAGTCCCGACTTGGCACCAGCAGACTATTTCTTATTGCCAAGAGTGAAAACCTACCTACCTCCCTCAAAGAACACCGGCATGGGACCTTAAAGTGCCGTCAAAGAAGCTTGCACGCGTACCCTTAAGGACCTTCTTCCTACCAGGGAGTCTTTGAAAAGCCACTCTGGCTAAGTTTGTCTATGCTCAAGGGATGTACTTTGAAGAATTTGGAGTTTTTTAGGAGCAATATATGAAATAAATCTATTTTTTCCCAAAACCTTTGCCGATACTTTTTATGTAAACCATGTAGGTGGCTCGAAGAAAGGAGGCGAGAACAAAGGCATGAGGAAAATAACTGGGGATGGGGAAAAATGAGCAGGCCACTGAGTGTCTTTCTTCCTTCAATAAAAATTATCCACGACGGAAGTGAAAAATATCAGCGGTTTTCTCCACAGCGTGGAGTCGTGAAATTCTTTTCTCTTTTCGGTCCTCTGAACCCATGGGTAGGGTTATTAGTTTCCTGCGTGCTTTTCCGAGCTACATACGAAGGCACTGCATATGTCAGAGCCAAGCGAGAGAAATCACTGAGCGCACCAATCATACGATTCTCTGTTTCCTCCTTCAAAGCAAGGATGAGCTGTCTTCAAACGGTTTTTGGAATGTAATGTTCAGCACTTTGGGACGATACTCCATTAGGAAACGGATATCAATGAAATCCCCAGGAACGGAGATTAAAAAATTAACATTAAAATAAAAATAAATACATTTTGGTCGGAGCAATAAATGACGTAGGCCCTCGATCAATACTTTTTTCAAATAAAATGAGCATATAGCCTTTAAGTGGGTCGCGTAGTCCATAGATTGAGCATTAGACTACTGACCGGAGGGCCGGGGTTCATTTCCTCGGCAAGCCTCTCTAGACACCTGCAACTCCACCCAAGCTATGTGATTTTTCGGGTTCCAAATCTTCCTGGGAAACCCTAACCGGTACAGGGAAAGGAACTGGCCCCCCTACCCTGCTTATGTGTGAATTTCACACACCCTATAGGGCTTAGTACTGGGTGAACTCTACCATCCACACCTACCAAACCGACTTTCGGGTTTATGACTATTTTTTTATTGTCTTTAAATACTAAAACACGGGAGAAATTTGTCTGGAAAAAGTAAAATCAAAAAACAAAAGGTCGTCAATAACTGGTACTCAAGGGGTCAAGGTGTAAAGGGATTACCAGTTGAGGCTTGGATGTGGAGCGCGGTGTCTTAAATTGCGTAACCTGCACGCTTTGTCGAGGGGATGGAGAAAATAAGTTCAACAGATAAGAGAACAAACGGGGAAGTGCTAGATGTTGGATATACGTATAGTGATTGGAGAAATGTGAAGGAGGCAAAAAAGTAAATGCATGAGATATCGGGAGGCCGTGAGAGGAAAACGTGTTTGGAAATCAGGGAGGAGAGAAGGAAGAATAGGCGTTTCCAACGGTAGAAAGGTGGTTGGAAATTTAAGAAAGGAAAGAAGAAAGTAGGGTGTTAGAGACATAATAGTGTTTAGTTAGTCTATTAGCTTAAGATGTACGGTAAAATTTAGAACTCCATGATTATTTGCAATACTTTTCATCAAGGACTGTCCTTGATGTTCCGCAGAATACGTCTGAAATAATCCTCGCTGATTGTGATCGCATGGCCGAATTCTGGAATTTTCAAGGTGCTTTGAATGACCAAGTTAATATGACACCGCAAAATTTAATCAGAAATGCCCATATAATAACCACCCACTAAGCGAAAATAGACCTGCGTCTTTCCGGCTGGCGCGTTAACCACCGGATCAAACAGGCTCTTTATGACGATAAAACGTTTTTAGCCAGATTAAATATATATTTCAAATTGATTTTGGAGATATTTCTTTGAGATTGCGCAAAATTATTAACATCTTTGCCGCACTCTTAAAATATAGGGACCGAAATAGCTTGGACCCGAAAGGGTTCGAAACGACGATAAATTGTACGATTGAAGTTTCCAGTTTCCCGCTTAAGCTGCATTTCTCTCTCCGCTGGGGGCAATGGCGTGGTGACTAATCGACTGCGAAACTCTCTCTCATTTCCCAGGGAAGTAAATGGGTTCCCGCAAGAACAAAGAAAAATCTAAGCGTTTGAAATAGATTCCATCATTCATTCTGGTGAGATAATCTATTGAAGGTGTGCATATGAGGGCTTATCTCCTTGATACTATAGAATCTCTTACACAAGAAATACTGGGTCCAAAAATGTAATGCCATCAGGTTTGGCAGTAGTAAGTTTGTCCGCAAAAATACACCGAATTCTGTGACAGGTAATAAATAAGAATCGGCACTCAAAGATACATTGGTAACGTTATTCCATGACATGTTTACATGTGCACCCTGAATTAATACCGCATATCATTGTATGGCAATAAAAGGAACGGTGAATGGAAGTTATGAGCAGGGAGTTTAAAAAAATTGCAATTATGCCACCAAGATTTGGATTGGATCGTGTGCAGCGTAGAGGAGCTAGATTTGAAAAACATATTATGGTAAACTTAGTAGTGTATCCGAAATATTAGAGCACCTAGGCTGGGAATCACACTCACGGAGCGAATGTTAAATTACAGGTAAAATCTCTTGCATTATTGGAAGGGCGTCTCTTTAGCAGTGATGTTGAAAATGTATTATCCCAATCGTACTACGGTAGGAAGATCATGTCAATTAAATTAGAGAGATGAAGCGTAGAACAGATGGATTTAGGGATGCCATTTTTCCCGTGAACGGTAAGGGATCAGAAGAACATTGTCCGACCGCGGAAGGGGTAAAAATATTCGGGTCAACATTAATTTGGTGTGTATCCACCCCCTGCCACATACCCTGGAGGTGGCTTTCAAGGTACTGGAAAAATATCTCAGCCTGCCCTTTCACTGGGGAGGAATCAGGCATAATTTTTAATTGTCCGAACTCTCTGGGGTGATGGCCCGAAAACATTGCTCAGGTTTAAATTGTTCGCAGGTTGAAGGGAAATTTCACATTAGGTGACCGCTCACATGATAATGAAAATGATGGTGAAACCCCTTTTAATGTCACAGAGGCATTAATTCCGATGAATAGGGTGTTGCAAACCAGGGTAAGAGACATAAAACGTAAGTGTAACGTCAAATGAGCTCGTAATGGACGTTAATGCACCCGTAAAACTAAACTTTGAAAACGAATTCTTTTCGAAAAGAACCACTTAAAAAAAGCGAAGGAGTAAGCAAAAATGTTTACGCTTAAATTTTAAGTCTGCTCATCTCTGTGTCAGTGCAAGAATATCATAGGAGGGATGGTAAACGTTGCAAATCAAATAATCTTAAGCTATAATCAATATGTTAAGGGAATGAGGAATAAACTGTGGACTGGCAAATTATCATTGTAGTATCCTGATTGTGATGCACTATGTTTCAGTGAAACGTTAACAAATGGGAAAGTATGGCTCAAAAATGTGCTCAAATGGACAATATTAAGTTTCATAAGAAGGACAGAGATTCTATTGCAACTGGAAACATTTCAGGAGGTGGTGTAGTGGTAATGATCAAGTGCACGTGTTAATCTCATAGAATATGTGAATATGGAAACCTCGGGCGAAGAGTTCATTTGTACAAAGTTCGGAAGCATTCCATTATCTGTGGCGTTGAGCGACGCAAAGTTCCTCCGCGGGGTATGAGGCAGCGAAGTGTTTTGGGCGGTGGCTCTCGGAGACGCCTTTCCCTTGCCGCAGCTAATCACGGCGAGTGACGGACAAGGGAAGAAAGGAGCGTCAAGAGACGAGCGAGTGACAGTCGTGACTGTTGGCACCACTTAACACTGCATTGCCGAGATCGCCCCAATTATGAGCTCTCTAGAGTTCTCTAGTTTCACCTTATCAATATGCAAAGTTCAACAGGTTGGCACAGGGGTCTCGAATCCAAGGCAGGGTTGGCGAGAAGCCTTCTCTCGGGCGGGGGAGGAACTCGAAGACGTCAACCGCCCCCGCTAGCGAGTCCGCGGGGACCCCTCTCCGTCAACGTACTCATCCAATTAGTCTGAATGAGGCCGCCGACGGGAATGTAATTTTTCCCGGAGTGGACAATTCTTCGCACGTGTCTCGGCCTTGGCGCGACGAACGCTTCACGAAATCATGGCATCCCAAGCTGCGTGCAACGGACGAGTTCCTCAGTTTACCTTTCCTTTCTGGCGACTGCTTCACATGTTATTGGGGATACGTTGAGGGCGCCTCAATTTCTCGCGAGACCAAAAGACACCTCACTCCTTCCCAAATCGTAACTAATTTTTCTATCAGCTTTAGTAACAAACCCTGAATCATAAGCGAATAGTCCTGTAGTCCTATATAGATGCATAATATTTATTGCATCAGGACCATAGGAAACCGACCATCTCTTCCGTTTCATATAGGCAACTCAACTATTAATGCATTACTTAGCTCTAATAACACTGTTTTCATCCATCACTTGAGCTACTTACATTTTTACGCAAAAAACAAATTGAGATGAACTTGCTGTCACTAATGCTTTTTAATTTTGCATTTTAGCGACTTACGTTGCGTCCCGATATCCCAGGTAGTGGATTTGTTTCGCGAAGTCACCGTGGATGCGTATATTCGAGTAAGTGAGCGTCTTCCGACGGTGTCAAGGAATTTACCTATCTAGGAGTCAGAATTAACAATGAAAATAAGATATCCTAAGAGATCAACCAAAGGGTAAAGGAAGGTAACAGGGCATACTTTGCAAATGTAACAATCCTCAAATCAATGTTACTATCAAGGAACACAAAAATGAAGATCTATAAAACGCTTATTAGACCCGTGGTAACTTATGGAGCGGAAACATGGACATTAACAAGTCAGGATGAGGAAACACTTAGAAAATTCGAAAGGAAAATGTTAAGGAGAATCTATGGCCCAATTAGAGAAGGAGAGAGATGGAGAATTAGAATGAACATGGAGATAAACGAATTACTAGAAGGGAAGGACATAGTTAGATTTGCCAAGTCACTGCGGCTGGCGTGGTTGGGGCATGTAGAAAGGATGGAAAATGACAGAATGCCCAAACTGATACTTAATAGCAAGATGGAAGGAGTCAGAAGAAGAGGTAGACCAAGGAAGAGATGGCTACAGGATGTGGAGGATGACTTGAAGGAAATGGGAGTTACAAGATGGAAGGAAAAAGCAAGAACAAGAACTGAATGGAGGCAACATATGATAGAGGAAGCCAAGGCCCACACCGGGCTCTAGAGCTGCAGATGATGATGAGCGTCTTTCGAAAAACATTTCGAAAAACATAGAAAGGCCTCAGAGAGCGCTCCATACAAATTTCACCCGAAAGAGAATTCCTAGAAATAAAAACTTCAACAAGTATCGATATCACCGCAGGGGTACATTTAGAAAAACTTATTCCGGCTTCGATGCACTAAATAATTATTTCTTCCATCACAAGAGTCACAATTGCCAAAAAAACAGTGGTAGATCCCCGAAGAAGATTTAATTGAAAGCAATTATTGTATTTTGCTACTTATAATACGCATAATAATTTTCCGATAGTAAAAAACCATGAACACAGCAATCAACCCGAAGTTCGGTTTTGTAGGTTTGGTGGAGTTCACCCATGTACTAAGCCCGACGGCATGTGAAATTCAGACATGAGGGTAGGGGGGCCAGTTCCTTAATACACTGTGCCGGTTATGGTTTCCCAGAAAGATCTGGTACCCGAAAAATCACATAGCTTGGGTGGAGCTGCAGGTGCCCAGAGTGCCTTTCCCGGGAATGGAACCCGGGCCCCTCCGGTCAGTAGTCCAACGCTCTACCCCTGGACTACCACGACCCATAATTTTCCGATCTCAAAGAAAAAAAGATTGAGGTTTCCAATCTCAGCTTATCACACGCCCTCCAGGGTTTTCGATCCTGTAAGATATTGTAGTCACATTTTTTCTCAGTATGTGTTGAGAAGATGAAAAATAATGACCACCGGATATCAGGGGCATAGCAATTGGAAATAACTCTTTTGTACTTGTGTTGTCCTTGAAAACGAATTTTGATTGAGGTCGCCCAGATGCCCAATCCATCTTCAGAGAGAACAGTGTTAGCTAGCCTAGCTTACTATAGAAAATTATTTTCAGTGTTTCGGAAAAAAGAAATCTCGTCAGTTTTAAAACTCGCCTTCAATTCCGTGAAGTAAGGCACTCATAAAGGCAAGAGCTCTTCTTTGTTTAAGTTTTCCCATTGAAGACTCTTATTATATTATAAACAAAACCGAAACTTTAACGAAATGCCGAAATGAAGACATTATGAGCAATGGACGAGAAATTCTAAAGAGCCCGAGTTAGAAATGAAGAGATGAGGCTCGTGTCAAGTGTTTTCGAATGAGGACGAGGAAGGCGCAGGCACTGCTCGAAGGTGAAGAGAAAGGAGAGACAGAGAGAAAGGAATAGGCTCGCACATCAGCACTTGCAGGAATACCAAGAGGCCAACATAAACCCGGAATACCAGACAAGCGAGGGGAGGGGAGTTACCAATCGCTGCCAACTCTACAGAGGAAGCATCCCATTAAGTTGGGGAAGGAACAGATCATTAGATCCTAAACAAGCAGACTAAGACGCTTTCATGTCCGTGTTGTAAAAAGGAAAACCACTTGGGTCCCCGAAACTTCTTTTTCATGTCGCGAATCCACCTCGGCCGCATTAAATTGGACGGCTTTGGCATCGCTGGGTGCCAAGACCATCGCCCCCGACTGCTTGAGGCACGCCCCCTTCCGCCCCGCGCCAAAAAACCTTCACCCACCCTCGAGTATTCCTAATCTCCTTAAAATTCCTCCATCCACCCCCACCTCCCCCCCTTCTCTCTCCCCCCCCCCATCCCATGGGGAAAGTAACCTTGCCTCTCGCCTTATTGGGGCTTCCAAATCGATACGTTAGCAACCAGGTCGCCCTCCACCGCCCCCTCCCCCCCGGGGCTCTCGAAGCGATGCATTCAGATGCACGGCCGGGGGAGGGAGACACACACCCCCCGGGGGAACTCTTGAAGCAGAGGAAACAAAAGAAGGTGCGAAATACGAGAGAGAGTGGATCCGATATTGTTACGCGACCCACGCGAAGGGTTGCATGTAGGTTAGGGTAAGGTACGATATTTCTTTCGTATTTCGTACCGAAATCCCCACCAATTATTATTAAGAATATCTTTCGTAGAGATAACCTAATTTCCGATTTGAAGAATCAAATGGCAGTTTCTTAAAGTGCCAGACCCCGCTCCGTGTAAATGTCTGAAGAGGAAAAAGAAAGCCACTTAAAAAATCCCTGCGTACACATTTGTCGGCGTTTCATGTTTTCATACCATGCCTCGATATGGCCAACCGTATAGGATAGTTACTGACGAATATTGTGCCGTCATTTCACGCTACTTATCCATAATAATTCTCTGGATTTAAGTTCTATGAATGAAGATTTATCTCTTCCATTAAAAATGGCAACATGAGCACAGTCGAGATTTCAAGCATCCCCTACAATAGACCAAATAATCATTTTCAATGAGCACACATTGATGTTACTAGTCGTTTCCTTTATGGTTGGGTACATCATATTATCAATAACCTGGAACAAACAAGTCTAAATCTCCCAAATGCACATAAAATTGAGACTTCTTGAACAATTATACCAGTACTTGTGTTAAAACCAATTGAAATACCTCCTTACCGACTTATACGTCTAATGTACGAAGTAAGAGAACCATGAATTACGTTATAAATATTTGGACACCTACGATACTTAAGTTGAATAAGCCGACTGTAACCATGCATTTTTTGACTCACATTAAACTCGGCAAGCGAATTATTAGACAATATATCACGTCTACTAGCAATAGACAATCGAGGTAATACTTGCCTCACTTTTTAACAGAAATTATGTAATTCACCGAATACCTAGGCTAACAGATGCATACTTCGTGGTAGACATCGACGTTAATGTGGGTCATGCAAACAAAGTCCACATTATCTTTGATAATAGTGCTACTTTTCGAAGGGTTTAACTCTATTATTGGACTTTTTAAAATGTGCAGAGAATTTTCTTTTCCTCCAATCGTGATTTTCTCGTAGTTCGAAGGAGGGAAGAGTGTTGGTTGTGGAAACAGTTAGGAAAACTATGAAATAAAATGTGTTGTACCGTACGCTTCCACTTGAGAATATTCCATAGCGTAGTACCAACTTGGATAATTTCATACCGTATGGGAAAAATGACAACACCTCAGCTTGAATACGTGTCGAGTGTTGAAACCCTTCGCAGATGGACCTTATAGTTCGGAAATAAAACAATGATGCAGAGGAAAATTGTCCGTTTCACGGAGGATCAGGTAGCGCCATTGGGTCTCCTGGATTGGAAGACAAACACGAAGACTGCACGCACGGCTTAAAGCTTAAACTATTTGATAGAATTGATTCAATCGAGTGTTACTCCAATACCGAGGTAATAATACCAAGGTTGTCCAGAAAGTAACCTTCTTTTTACGTGTAGCGTGAGAATTGGTGGAGGGACCCGAGTGGTCGCTGTATTGACGCACACACACACACCAGGGGGGCAGTACCCCCTCGAGCTTGCAGTGGTAGGGAAGGTCGCGCCGCTTGTCGTTTGTTTACAAAATGAACAATACAATTGAAATTCCCGCCAAATGTGAAGTTCGTTCAATGATAAGTTTTTTATTGATAAAAATACTTCAAAAAGCTGCTGACATTCATCTTTTGGCAATTTGTGCTCTTTACGGACCAAATGTGATGGTGACAAAAAATTGTGCGTCAGTGTTGTCGTTCGTTGAAGAGTGTTAGCATCAATGTCCATGATGATGATGACGAAGAAATGGTCCCCCCGTCGTTGCTGAACAATGAACTGTAGCTGAGGAACTTCGACGAAAAAGTTCGTGAAAAACCCTCGGGTTTATGATATCTAAAATGTTTATAAAATTTTCTACAGATTTCTACCTCTCTGTTGCATGAAAGCACAACTGAATTGTTAGGCTACTTCATGTTTCATGCTCATCTCGACGAGGAACTTCAAGATGCCGTCATCGGTTAGCTGCGATCTCAGGCGGCAGAATTTTATGCCGAAGGAATTTGAAAAACTAGTCCAGAGACATGACAAATGTTGATTAAATCTGTTCGGCGAATATGCATAAAATAATAGGGATGTGCAGTTTTGAGATGAAAATAATAAAGTTTTTGCATCTCTTTCAGTGTTTTGTTTATCGCATAATAGAGGTTACTTTCTGGACAGCCCTCGTAATTTTAGTACCGCTTGACACTCTTTGCATGACTCTTTTAGCCTCTTCTAATTAGAGATCGAGAAAATAGCAACCACAGGGTGCGACAATCTCAAGAACTTCTCGAATACTCTAATGGCCTAATAACGAAATAGCACTAAGTACGCTGATTGCCTCCAGACACAGCGTAGCGGCGTGCAGGGCACGGTGCAGATGTTATGCGTCCTGCCACCCTTGGCTCCCTCTCCAATGCCCTGCCTCGACGAGGGAGGTCCTAAGGCCAGGGGCGCCCCTCGCACACCCCAGCCGCTTCTCACGCGGATTCGATCTTGACGCGGGAGGTCGGGCCCCTTCTGTGACGATGACAATCAAACCGAGGTTGCAGCGGGCCGCCGACCCGCGGGCTGCGACCCCTTTGCCCCTCCACACGAGGAAGGCGCGACATGCAGGAGCCAAAGAACGATAAGATCAGAAGAGGGCCGCTGGAGAAGATTTCACGAAAAATGCTACGCCCAACGTTTCCGTTTCAACATTTCCAATTCCCACGATGAAAGAATAAAATATCTAAAAATCTTCACACTTCACATTCAGTTTAACCGGTCTTGGTTTTGACAAAATCTTCATTCTTAAGTTAGAAAGTTGGTGGTTAGAGTTATTCGAATTACTCAAATTGTCGAAATCATGGCCGAATCTATGGAATGGACAGAGTGAAAATATGTCGAGGTGTTTTATTCTGTTATCGTGGATAATTTGTTAAACGTCCTGCCGGCTTTCATACGACCCATCAATGATTACTCAGGCAGTCTAGGGATTGGAGTTATTGTCAGATGCTCTTCAGAGGAGGTTAGGAATGAAGATTAGCTAGATAAGAAAGCGAGATTCTCGAGAAGTAGGCAAACTGGGTCAAACTGGGTTGTGAAGTGTTAGGGAATTAACTACGTAGAGAAAGCGGATAAGTTTGTGCATTTGGGCTGTACTTAAAGGCAAATCGATATTTGGAAAAGGACTGCGCCGCCGAAAAATGACGAAAGGAGGAGAAATGATTGCAAATAAGTTTAATAAAAATGTAAAGAAAATACAAGCAAAGGAGTGTCGCGCTGGACGGATCTGAAACCTGATCTTTGAGGCAAGAAGACGAGCAAAGATTACAGAATCTTTTGAGATGTGGGTATGCAGAAGGACGGGGAAAATAAGGTGAACTGAAAAAAAGATTGCGATAAAGTTTAAAATGTGATAAGCAAATGTTGGGAGGGGTAGTGGGATGTCAGAGTGCGTGATACAAGGGTGAATGCTAGAGTAAGCAGGGTAGTGAAGGTAGGAAGGGAATATTCTTGTAAGACAGCATGAGGGCAGGGAGATGGACCTCAAAAGAGAATAATAGAGGGAAAATGAGTATGTTATGAAACGCAGTAAATGATAGTCGTTAGAACCTTTCAAGATCTATATTCAATCGATAAATACTTTGAATGAAATGGTACACTGAATATTTATGAGTGCATCCAAAGGATGTGTCATGAATAATGAATGGGAAAATATCTATGGTGGATATTCACTATATACGTACGTGTTGAGTGAAGTGGTTCTGTACTGTTTCTGGACTGTACTGTTTTTTAAAGGACTCTCAATCTTGTGGGAAACCATAGCAGGCCCAAGGAATAGAGCAGGCCACTTCATTACCCTTCTAAGTATTTCATACGCTACAGCATTTAGTGCGAAATAAGATCTATGTTCACCTCCCCATCGGACCCTAGGGAGCTGTGTGATCAGAACATAATGTAATATACCGAGTTGACCCACCGACCCATTAGGTCAATTATTACACGACTGCATTCCGAGAATAAGTGGGAGGTAACTGCTTTTGATCCAAAAATCAAAATTACGGTGCCGTCGTGGCAGACGGACTGGGTGAGAAAGCGCGCGCCGAATCTTGACCGGAAGACACCACCAGGGAAAGACGGCCACCCCGCGCTGGAGTGCTAACTTGATTAAAGAATCGCGCGATGCTCACGATCCAAAGGTTTCACGGGGACAGGCGCTAAGACAATATACAAGGTCCGTCCAAAATGCAACTTCTTTTTTCCCAGAAGGACGGAAGGGTGGGGGGTTTCTCCGGCTGGGTTCGAGGAAGGGGAGTCTCAGGAAAGACTGGAGGCCGGTGGCAGTTGGCTCCCAGCCTTTGTGGAGTGCGGATCGCTCGTTTGCGAAACCTCTAACACGTGATCTCGTTAATGCTTACCAGAGCTTGACTAGTCTGGCATAATAACACCTGCACCCACAGAATTACTCGCAATCCGTCCCAAGAACGTGTAGCGGGGGTGGTCCAGGCACCAGCAATTTACTATGGACTACTCGTACATAAACATGCACGGGAGAGGCCTCGTATATCCATGACTTATTTTTTTCCCAGATTGACAAATGGACGGACGGCGGTTTCTCTGGTGTGGTTCGAGGGAAGGGAGTCTCAGGAAAGGCTAGAGGCAGGTGGCCGTTGGCTCCAAGCCTTTGTGAAATGCGGATCGTTCGTTTGTGAAACCTCTATAACGTGACCCCGTTACGCTTCTTCATGAACCGGTTTTTCGAACAGGGCTTCGCCATCAAATTTTGCGTGAAACTGGGTAAAACTGGGAAAGAGACTCGTGACAAGCTCAACGCAGCTTACAGTAGATCGGGTGTTATTGAGTGACACAAGTTGTCTCTGGAGGGTAGAGAAGATGTTGAAGACGCCGAACGTTCAGGGTGTCCTTCGAACTCAAAAAGTGGCGGAAATCTTGCAGGAGTGAAGGCTTTTTCGGATAGTAATCCAACAGATCAAGTGTCAGCATAAGTTTACGATGAACTCGGCATCCTTAAAAGTGATGAGCATCGACTTGTGACCAAAAACATAAGCAGCATGAGAAAGGTGTGCGGGGGTAATTCAGTGCCGGAAGTGCTCTCGGACGACCAAAAGGAAAATCGCACGCGGATCTGCCAAGAGCTTCTCCTCCATGCCTCAGCCATCCTAGGCCCCCGACGTTGCCACACCAGGCTTCTTCCTCTTCTTCCACCGCCTCAAAATCGTGATGAAAGGACCTCACCACGCTTCTGTGGAAGCGTTACAACAGGGAGCGTGACGAGGGACCTTAGCGGCATTCCGTGCGCCGCCTTCCAGACATCGTAAGAGGCGTGGAAAACCTATTGGGAGAGGTGTGTGGACGCACTAAGGTGCTACTTCGAAGGCTTTTGAGTCAATGTATCGATTTTGGTAATAATATTTTTTAATCGACTCAGTCCGACTACTTTTGGGAGATACCTTGTATATTGTCACAAATGCACAAGCCTCCGGGCACTTAGATAAAAGCATTCTCTACAAATTCATTAATGGTCGTGTTCCTGTGTACCTATAAATATTATTTTTGAATTAAATACGTAGGAGTGTTTATGTTTGATTTAGCTATGGTCGAGTGTCAAGTGGCGAGGAGGAGACGAATGCTTGATTCGATCCTCCACTAGTGATCCTTCCTATTCTCTCCCAAGGGTCCAATCTCATGGTCGAAGCGAAGCCGTTTTCCCTCGTCCCCGCGAGCAAACTCGACTGCACACACCCACACATGACCGCTAATTTGAATTTAAACGGGGATAAGAGGCTATTAAGGCGGTCCTCCCTTTGAGTCGAATTACTCAGATATTGCGAAAATTTCATCAAATCATCTCCTACCACGAATATAGGTTCATCCATCCACTGGTATCTTAAATTGTTGGCGTTTGCTAGCTATTTTTCACGTGATTTGCCCCCCCAATGATTAAATTTATCATGGGTTGTCATAGACGATGCTGGCATATTCAGTAAAAGATACTCGTATATCATTTTAAATATGGATAAATACCTCCGTTTTAAAAACCAATATATAATAGATTATTTCAATGTTTTTCTCGTAAGAGGAAAGGGATATATAGTACGTTCTCAAGTCGGAATATTTTCGAATGTCTTGTCGAGAAATGGATATGGCGCGTAAACCTCATGAATTTTAGTATTTCTCAGTTTATATGAGTATGACACTAAAATTTAAAGTCTCGTACTAAAAGCGATCTGTTGATTATTAGCTGCCAAAGAACAAAATATTATACATACATGTCATATAATGTAATAAGACCGAGGTAAACGGTTTAGGACTGGCTTCATAACTTGGCACTGATTTTTAACAGCATTGAATACTGCTTCATTTCCGAACTCTTAAGCTTACTTACTTAACAGTGGGTCGGGTTCCATAATGCATTCACCAACGAAAAGTGAGGAGTCAGGCGTGATATTGTGGAATCGAGACATAATAAGAACTTCGCTGCAATTTTCCACAATTAAAAATAATCAATTTTTAATTGTGGAAAATTGCAACAAAGTTCAAATGATGAATTCACTAATTTCGTCATCGCCATTAAGGTATTCCCCCTATTTTACATGTATCTTTTGCACGGCCCCTAACGACTGTTTGTTCGTAAACATGGTGGGGTTTGCCAAATCTTTCTTTATTCCTTCTGTCTGTCTTCACGCTGTCTAGAAATACCACTCCCACGCTTGCCCAACGTTTCCCCACCTTTCAACAGCCAGTATTTTATCTTTCACCGGTACAAGTAGTAGAGCATATCGTTAACGTTATAAACACACTATTGCAACTTTTAGTTAATGATGAATCAATTTGATTTTGATATCTATATGGACGAAGTCAATGAGATTGGATTGACTAATGAAGTCAATCAAGCAAAAGACGGTTCTTCAAAATTGTTGACGATGGAGGTGCCTCTGGTGCCCTGATCTGATACTCGATCTAGGGAGAGTCACAACAGGCAAGAGTTGCTCGGAAAGGTAATGAAAAGACTCGCGTTATGAAATCTGGGTTATTGCCTAGGGTAGAACCACACGCCTCCATCGGTGCTACGCAACCCGGTAACATACTTCGGGCGGAGAGCTTTCTTCTTTCCTTGGTACGCGAGACCAGGAGAGGCGGCCGTGGCGTAATGGTCGCCGCTTCGCGATCAGCTGGCTTTTTGAAGGCGGCGGCTGAGAGGGAGTGGCGAATTCGGGGGTGGCACGTGACTACATTCACGATTTAAACGCTTGTTGTGGCAATACGTCGGTTCATTTTGTTTATCTGCCACCTCGAAGCCACGCAGGACCCTCCGACGATGTCACTACATACATAACTACCCTGCGGTTTCCAAGGAAACTCCGCCATGGATAGGATTCCAGTAGGATTCCATTAAGGATTTAAGACTGGAAATTCCCCGAGTACCTTTCCAGTAGGTTAGGACGTTAAACAGACTCCGTAATCCTGAGGACACAGCAAGTTTATCGGATGACCTTAATGCTATAAAACTCTGGTGTGACACTTGAAAATTAGAATTAAAATTAAAAAAGTGCGTAGTGATAATTTTAGGAAAAAGAGCAATTTCCTCCCGAAGGTCTACTGCATTGGGAACATGGAAATGGAATGTGTAGACTCAATTAAACAAATACCTAGGGGTTACCCTCATTCGCCACCTCTACTGGGTGAAACACAGATATGGGGAATATGTGGTCAAGATAACAAAAAATTAGGATCCATTTGAAGACTACTGGGTAAATGAGACGAAAAGATCAAAGAGAAATTTTATCTGTCGCTGGTTAGGTCTCATTTATAGAGTATACTGCAAGTACTATATGGGATCCTCACGAAGACGGATTTATTGCCGAATTGGATCGTGTGCAGCATAAAAGGAGCTAGGTATTTGTAAAGCGTTGTTATGATAAACTTAGTAGCGTATCCAAAAGATGAGGAAGAAGAGAAAGAAGAGAAAAGAGAGGAGCTAGGCTGGGAATCACTCACGGAGCGAAGGTGAAATTACAGATTGAAGCTCTTGCATGAATTGGAAAGACGTCTATTTAGCAGTGATGTTGAAAATGTATTATTGTCCCATCGTACTATGGTAGGAAAGATCATCTAAATAAAATTATAGATATTAAGTGTAAAACAGATTTAAGGATGTCATTTTGTCCACGAAAGAAAAGGGATCAGAATTACATTTTTCGACCTGGTGTGCATTCATCCCCTGCCACACACACTAGCGGTGGCTTGCAGGATACTGAAATATCACATATCAAGTGTCAAATGTGCGCTGCCATAGAAAATCCTACAAGTTATCAAGGGCACTCTGTGATTAGGTTTTTACGGGCGAAAAATTAATACAAGCCAATTGAAATTCATGGGCAACTTCGTGAAGTGTACCGAGATGGAATAATGAGTGAAGGTGGAGTGAAGCAGTGGTGCATTCAGTTTAAAAATGGCCACAGCACCAATGTTCACGACGAGGGCCGCAGTGGTTGGCCTAACCTTGTGTTAAATGAAATGGTGAAAGTCAACGAAAAAATTCGTGAAAATCGCCGATTTACGATTATGTATCTCTCGCTAGATGTGGCTTGCAACACCTTGCGCTTTGACAGTGACACAGAATTGCATTCTCGTATAAACAATGGTTTAAAATGTAAATCGGCGGCACATTTCTTCAGGGACTAATTTGAAAAGCTTATGACAAAAAATGGTAATGGTAAGTGCCTCAATTTGAATGGCGACTATGTAGAAAAATGGTTTTGGAATGTGCCTTTCAAATGAAGGAATGTTAAGGAATGTGCAGTTCAAATGTACAACTTTGTTTTGTCACTAGGTTCATATTTCATTTCAAAACGTAAGTTACATTCTGGACAGCACTCGTATGGTGGAGTTAGAGAGAGGGGGTGGCGGGGGTTTGCGGGAGTACCCGCTCAGCTCATCATAAGAGTCGCGGGAGTCGGTCAACGGGGAGGAAAGGCCAAGGTATCGCCGGGCCGGAGCTCGACTTACGGCCGCTTCCCGGGCACAATCGTCATCGGCGGGCTTCGAGGTCGGTTGGCTCTCTTGAGCCGTCACCTGGCGAGGGAGGGACGGGGGCCCTGGCGACGGACGTCCCGGCGCCGGCCGGCGGCTGAACTCGCAGACGGGAAATCGAGAGCGGCGAATGGGGGACAGGCGTCATCCTCGCCGCCCCCGCGGGCCAACTGAACCCACGCTCCCGCCTCCACCACACCCGGTTACTCGAGGGCACGGGAAGGAGTCCTCTCTTCGGGGAGGCGGTGGAACGTTCTCCCGGCGACCTCACGCGGCGGTGCGAGGGCCGCGATTTGGTTCGAGGCGCCCGCCATTCATGCGTGCGGCCCTTCGGCTTCTCTCTCTCGCTCCACACTTCTTGTAACGCCCTTCTTGTTTCTAACGATCTCGCTTCCAGGGGCCACGACGCGCCCTGAGCCGCACCTCGGGACTATCACCAAACTGAAATTCGCCGATGAATTCCACCTTTCGCCCCGAACACCACGTGCTCACCACGGTGCACGGACGCCAAACACGCACATCGTGCTCAAAAAGTTATCTTGTGACCGATTCCCTAAAGGCGCTGAGGAGACCTCGGTCGTCCGGCCGAGAAAATTTCCCGCGCGGAAATTGGCGGAGAGGAGGAGTTGGGTGTGGCTCGGCTGGAGGCTCTTCTCAGAGTGGTGGTGCCACATCCTTGGATGGGACCCGCAATTGGAGCGCGGTTCAGTCGACAGAGGGGAGAATGATGAACGAGGCCGTCGTCGCAGGGTGCAGGAAACGGCCGCCACGCGACGGCCGATGGGATTGCAGCGCCGCCCGTTGGCGCTCTCGGGCGGGGCGGGGGCCGATGGCGGGCCGCACCTCGGCCGCCCAAACGCGTCGCCTACCGCGCCACCACGCGGGGGCAGACCGCCCGACACCCGGCGGGAGGAAGTCTTAGACGGACGTGAAGGAGTCTCGAGCCTCCTCGAAACCCACCTCCGAATCTCCCAAGAGTGCGATGTCGGCGGGCAGATATTCCAATTCGTCACACTCCTCCTCGCACAAACACACAATTCTCGCCAATTTCACCCTGAAGCGACTTCTTCCCCGCTCTCTGGCCACTCCCTCGACTGCGGAGGTCTGAGCCGGCAAAATGGCAAACTCAGGAAAGAACCATTCGTTTTTTAAGGGATACCACTGTGGGACCGATTAATTGCGGTCACCCAAAAGAACAACACCACCCGCGTGCGCACTCGCGATTTTCACGCACTGCTCCCAGCTGCAGCAATGCCCACCAGTTACTTGTTTTTGCGTTCCATCACGCGTGGGCAGAGGAAGTCGGCTCGGTTCGTTCGCGTTCCCGCTCGCGTGCACAAGCACGCAATGGGCGTCACGGGAAAGGCGGAAGGACGCCCCCCGTCGACGACGGAACCGCGAGGCGGCTGGACATACGTCTCGATTGCAACTGATCTAATTCCTGCGTCGGTGAAATCCGGCCGAGGAATCCCGCGGAGAGGCAATTTCCTCCGAAGGGACACGAAGGCATCACGCCCCAATCGAAGACTCGTTCTTCCCTTTAGGGGAGATCCAAGGGGGGGCAGGAATAAAGAGTAGCTATCAATCATCGCTCCACACTCATCGGGAGAGAGGGCGTTGGGGTGGAGGACGCATATGCACCGTGTGCATACGGGAGTTCAAGGAAGGCGGAATGAGGGGTGGGCGAACGGGGCGGCGTGGAACGCGGCGGCCCTGAGGCGCGATGAAGACGCGTGCGTGCACACGGCCGACGCGCGCACGGCGACTGCGACACTCCCAAGGGATCCTTCGCGGCGTAGGCCCCCCGGATTCTTTTCGTGAAAGGCGGCGGAGGCGACTCGCGGAGGGAGTGAGGGGAGGAGGGTGTCGGGAGGGGTGGGGACGCGTCACACCACTCCGCCGCCCCCCTCCACGCCCTGCGCCTCGCCCCCTCGGAGGAGGTGATGCCCGGAGGAGGACAGGGCGGCCTACCCCTCCACAAGTAGGCTTCCCTCCTCGTGACTGGCAATTTGCAGACTCGGGCGAGGCGGAATTCCGTGCGGGAAGAAGTGCTCCCTCCCGATCACATGCTTGCGCCCCCCGCCCCCCAAACAACCCCTTCTGGGGCTCTCCCTTTCGCGGAGGGAGGCGTTGGCTCGCGCCACCTTCGAGGAGGTGGGCAGGCACCGCTGCGACAGCACCGTGCGGTGATTAATGACGATGTCCTCCAGAGGTCAAACATGTGAACCAAAATAAAGGCGAATTTGAGGGTCAATTGAGACAAAAGGTGCCGCAGACAAGGTGTGTCACCTTCCCTCCGTGCGACTTTACGGGAAGAGACCATGAGTTGCATTTCTGTTGAGTAGCAGAATTTCCCCTTCATAGTTTTCAATTCTGAATGCCCTGTTTTGTTTTGGTGGAGGCCTGTCGTATAAATGGTTGTGGGTCATTTTAATTCCCTTTTATCTCATAACATATAACTAATTTATTCGGTCTGTTCCAAAAATAAAGAGAATGATTTTTGTTTCCACCGATGCAGATGGCTGAAGTGCGGTGATTTGTGGTGGGAAAGGTGATGGTAAGAGATCTTGGGAAAGCAACGCGACCAACGTCAGATAAAATTCACGATGCCACTTTCCATGGAGCAATTACATGCGACAAAATAGTGCATTAAGCTGGTAAAAGTGGCTTCGGGGACCATAACCTTAGTTATGGATCGTTATGGAGATGGAGAAATGTAGCAATTTGTACTGTGATATGCAATATATTTTTCCCCAGATTTATTCTACTTATTTTTGGGACAGACCGTTTACAAATTTTCACGTTATTTGATAGTTTTGTACTGAATATTTTTCCCTCCTCCCGTTCCTCTCCCATATCCTCCCGTGTCACTAACCCTTCCCACTTGGTGATTGCACCCCCTACCAAACACCTTTTTGGCGGATCGCGGAGTATATGCGTGGAAGGTGCATCGGCAGGACGGAAGGCCTCTCAACTGGGATTTGGGAGAATGAGGAGTGTGGAGGAATAGGATGCAGTCCTCTATTCTCCGGTTTGAAATACTGATGACACCCTGTCCCTTTTCGATGGGATAAATTCCGAGAAATAATTTCTTTTCTCTTAACTTAGAAAGTCATCAGATTCCATCTAAATAAATGCGAAGTACGCTCTTTGTGAAGTTTACGCATCGCATTTATTTAAACCAATTTTTCTGCCATTAGCTTACCGATATTACCGAAAACATTCACAAAAATGTGTTTGGCATTGCCCGTTATTGCCCATTCCGCACTTTCCCTTAAAACGATGGATCCATGGGAAAATATTGAACTGTTCGGAAAATAATTTTACAATAAAGTTTGGACAGGTTACCTCAATTTCGAATCAACACGGGTGATACAAACTGAGTGCATTCAACAAAGTCGTGACTCCGGAAATGACGCATCCAAATGGAGCAAGTGATTCTGGAAATTCCAAAATAGTGGAAGATCAAAAAGGACCTTTCTCGAAGTGTCGATTTAATGAAGGCTGTCCTTCAGAAGGGCAAATGGAATGCGGAAATCACGCACCGGGCAGTCCTTATTTGCCCTTCCCCATGAAGAGTATTCACCTCCTTCTTTTCCATGGACCTGGTATCCATGGGAATCACTTCTCCACGGCACGGAATGCACGATTGTCTAATGATTACGATCGAGAGAATCCAGCTTCCAAACGCTGCCGAGCATCAGATCCACGCCATCGGGAGATTCACGAATAAGGGGGCGGAAACGATGGTGAACTGAACGGATGCGTGATGAGAAAAGGCTTGGCGGATTATCCACGCAATTGGAATATTAACTGTGGAAAAATGCACGAGTATGAAATTAATCGTACGGAGTAACAAAGCCAAAACGAAACAAAGTAAAATACAAGTAAGGTAATGTTGAAAAAAAATTAGTAACCTATTTCCAAAAAGTAGGCTACAAGTTGGTTTTTAAGGTTATAATTTTAGCATCACGTGATTATTTTAAATGTGGAATTCCGATACTGCGCTGTGGCGATGGGGTCAATGAGGGAGGCAGGACAAGGCGAGGAGGTCTGTGAAGGACATGCAGTGGGAGCAGCTCTCCTTATTGATTGACGCTTCGGAATCTTTTCGCGGAGCGTATTGTTTTCGGAGAGGCGTCGGAAGTCGACCCACTCGGAGACCGGCGATGAATGGACGCCTGTCCGTCACCTGGGACCTACCTGAGACTGAGGTGGTAGAATCGGAACCTTCCTGCAACTATCTGGGGTCGGCAAATATATTCTGTTGAATCAAATGAAATAATACCAAATTGCACGACGGATTGAAAGTCAAAAGTCGGTTACTTCCACCAAAAAAATATTTTTTCTTAAAGCTAACAGTTTCAGGCTTAACTTTGTGGAATTCCTTCATGGTGAGGGTGAAAGAAAGAGAAAAGAAAACTTTTCACTTCCACACATTTTTTTCTTTGTCAGCTCAAAAAAACCTCCAAAGGTGCAACTTGTATTTAATTCAATAGGAAATCGCGATTTCGTTGTCAGTCGGTGACAAGTGACGCCTAAACAGATTAAGTGTCCTGAACCCTCAGCGTATCTATGGTTTAACTTAGGCGATAGCTTAAGTACGTCTTTCGCATTCTTTAATTGGGGCCGTCTTAAATCGGAAGGCGGTATGAGGCCGAGCAGACCAATTTGATGTTGAAATTGTATTATTACCCCAACCCAACACCCCCCGCCACACGCCTCCGTGGCGACTGGCACGATATGATTTGGATGGCAAGCGTTGCAAACGTAGAATCGGTAAAATATTGGGGTGTAACGACAACTAAGAATGTGCCCTGGAGAAAACATATTCGTGAAATTTGCGGAATAGCAAGTCATAAGTTAGGATTCATAAAATAGATACTTGGGAATTGCATTGAAAGGGTCAGGGAGCTTTGTTATTTGACGTCAGTTAGGCCCCAACTTGATTACTGTATGCTGCCGGTGAATGGGATCCCCTCACGAGGTAGGCTTAGTTTTGAACTAAATCGAGTGCAACGCAGAGCAGAGCTTGTGAAAAGTTGGTACGAACAAGGTAGCAGTGTCAAGACACTGTTGGAAGAATTAGGATGGGAGCCACTAGTTGATCGTAGGTTTACATACAGGTTAAATTTACTGCGTGAATTGAGGCAGGTTACTGATCTGAGGATGTTAAGGACATATTGCAGACCCCGACTTACTACGGCAGATCTGCTCACGGACGTAAAATCAGGGAGACATATAGTAGAACAGATATACTACATATATCAGTATACATATATTACATATTACATACATATAGTATTTAAAATATCACTTTTTCCTCGCACTATTAGAGATGGAAATAGATATGACAGCGTTGGCGTAGGAGATAATTAGAATTGGTAGTGTATATATTCTGTCGATATCCTGCATATTTTTTACTTAATAGACTCGTCTTTTAAACAGTTCTACAGCATGATTGAAAATACATATCCTGTTATTGACTATTGTTGGATGGTAGTACCCTCCTTTCATTTGATTAACATTCTTCGAGTGCATGGCCAAAATAATATCTTTGTAGAGGTGACATGCTTGGGATTGCATAATGTATGGCTGTTGACCCAACACCTCCCGCCACACGCCCTTGCGGCGTCTTGGGGGGTGTATTGTGTAGATGTGAGGAATGGAGCCCACGCCCCTCGAGTCGGCGCGCGTGGGGTAAGTCACCCACCACCTCTCTGGCTGGATTGTTACGCACCTACTGAGAGAGTCACGCACTATTGAAATTTCGAGGCATTTCCTGTCCTGCTTGTAGGGCTGTAGAGTGTTGGGCGGCGAGGGATCAGCCACGTTTGAAGCTACGACATTCCTGCCGGGCGTGCGTGGGAGAGAGCGAGGGAATCCCAGGTAGTGCAGGGCGGGAGGGGAGGGTGCTTTCGAAAGGACGCATTATCTCTGAAATTCCTTCCCTTTGCACAAAGAATAGAATGCGACGTTGTCAAGTGTTTTCCGTCACAGGTGTGTTTGTGAGCGCTCCGTGTGTGAGCGAGTGAGAAGGAGAGGGAGGGGGAAGGAGAAAGAGTGAGCGGAGGGGGTGAGGCGGATGGCGTGGACCGCGGGAGGGGAGATTGGAAGGATCGCGGTCAATCGCTCCGCTCTCGCAGGCACGCGCTCTGCGTCGCTGGACCCCGTCGAATCCGTAGGCAAGGGGCCCCCAGGGGCCACCCAAGGGCTACTCACTCTACTCCCAAATCCGCATTTGCTCAACATTTCTACTTAGATTCTGCCCCGGAAGGTCATCGCATTCCCCCCAAAATATACTAAAAATGATAAATGTGTCAACTTTCACACTATACTCCGATACACCTCTACGCAAATATTATTTTGGCCATGCACTCGAAGAATGTTAATCACATGAAAGAAAGTACTACCATCCAACAATAATCAATAGCAGAATACTTATATTCAAATCATGCTGTAGAACTGTTTAAAAGACGAGTCTATTCAGTAAAAAAAACATGCAGGAAATCCACAAATATGTACATTACCAATTATAATTATCTCCTGCGCCAACGCTGTCATATCTATTTCCATCTCTATAGTGCGAGGAAAAAGTGATATTTTAAAATATATCTGTTCTACTAATATGTCCTCCCTGATTTTACGTCCGTGAGCAGATCTGCCCTAGTAAGTCAGGGTCTGCAATATGTCCTTACCATCCTCAGATCAGTAACCTGCCTCAAATTTACTGAGTAAACTTAACCTGTAGTTAAAGGCTCGGCAACTATTGGCTCCCGTCATAATTCTTTGTGTTTCTTGTCTTGACACTGCTACCTTGTTCATAACAACTTTTCACAAGCCTAGCCGCTCTACGTTGCACTCGATCGAAGTTAAGCCTACCCCATTTTAAACCCTGAAACGTTTAGAAAAATACAACTTTCGTTCCAGTGCTATCGAATGAACGTCGGCGAGCACAAAACGGTGAGCGGACCGCATTGAATAGGTATCGCGGCCAAGTGCCGAACTCACTTCCATGACCTCTCTTATTTGGGAATACATGCATGTGTACATCATTCTTGGCAGTAATGGCGAAGAAGCAGGAATCGCTCGGAAAAGTGAAACCAGTTGCACTGAGAGTCTTCCTTTACCCACTGGCAAAAGTAAGATGAGGGCTTGCGTGAATAAAATTTAAATTCGATGAAGGTAAATGACTCTAACCAAATACTTTCCTTAATACATTATGTTATTATTAATATCCAACGCAATAGCGTTTTATAGGTCGCGCATATAATTCCTGTGAATCGCCATTTTTATACGATTTTTGTTAGTGCAATATGGAACAAATACGTGAAATGGGTTTAAAAATTATTCTTTTACACACCCACACACCTTGAAATAATATCAGATGTACAGGGAAATTGCTTGATTTTCCGGAAGCAAAGGATTTACATGAACTTCACTCGGATTTCCCGCTTTTTCCCTGTCACGGACCAGCTTACTGAGGTGGGGAGCTGATGAGAAAACAGGATTATTTTCAATTTAAGTTCTTTTTCCACCATAAAAATAGCCCGGAAGGATATGCATTCCCTTTTTCAGAAACTCAGGCGTTCAGCAGTAACATCGACAGTCGCTACACGTGCATACAAAACGTGGAGAATTTGAATGATTAAATGACTGCATTCTTCAGACTGAACATTTGCTGGCTTTTATTACTTCTGGTGGAGGCAGGAAAAATGGATGAAAGGCCTATTGAGCGGTAGTGAAATGTTGAAGAAGGTAATAGAGGGGAGGATGTTGGGCAAACGAGGAAAGGGCAGGAACAGGATAGGGATGTTGGACGGGATGAAGGGAGGAAGGAAGTACACAGAGATGAAGAGGGACCTGATGTAGAGTAGGTTTTCTTAGGAGTCACAACATATTTATTTGAAAGTTGTGTCCATTCGAAAACCTACCTTAACCGGTAGATTACCTGATTAAAAAAATTACTTCTGGCGATTAGTTACAATTCCACCCAAATCATGAATATGGTGGTGTATCATCTACATCATGTGGAATGGGATGGGTAGACCCAATAAAATACTTTCCCTCTCCGCGGGTGTGCCCTCCTCCCACCTGCAGCGTTGGGCCAGATTCCTCACCTTGGGTGGGAGAGAGTTTTGTGTGGAACGCTCTTGTGGTAGTGGTGTTTCGCCTGGCTACTTGCTATAAACTAGCTGGCACGTTCGTGATAGGTTTCTTGCTGCATCCTAGGGTGGAATTATTTGTTGTAGGTAAGCGTATGTACTTGCATGCTTTTGGAGTGAGGATAGGTAGATGTGTGGTTGCATGCGCGTCGAATGATGGGGTGTTGCAATGAATGTGTGCACTGTTGTGGATTGGGGTTTGCATGTGTGTGTTGGTTTTGAATGCGGTGTTTCTTTTTTTCCTTTTTCTTTTTTCCTTTTTTTGGGTGGTGGCCTAACACCCCCCGCCACACGCCCTTGCGGCGGCTTGCGGGGTATTATGTAGATGTAGATGAATACTTTGGCGTTACCCTCACTCACGATCTCTCTGGGCAAAACACAGATATAGGAAATATGTGGACAAGCTAACAAAAAATTAGGATTTATTGGAAGAGTATTGGGTAAATGTGATGAACAGTTTAAAGAGAGATGTTATCTTTCGCTGTTTAGGCCTCATTTAGAATATGCTGCAAGTGCATGGGATCCTCATGAATTTGGATTGATTGCCGAATCGGGTCGCGTGCAGTGTAGAGGAGCCAGGCTTATAAAACGCTGTTATGATACTATGAGTTGTACATTAAAACTATCAGAGCAGCTAGACTGGGAATCAGTTAATGGAGCGAAGGTTAAATTACAGATTAAAACTCAAAGATAAATTTGAGGGATGTCCATTTAGCAGTGATGTTGAAAGTGTATTATTAGTCCCGTCGTATTAAGAGAGGAGAAACTATGTAAATAAAATTAGAGAATTTAAGTACCGAACACATAGATTTAAGGAATCATTTTCCCATGAACGATAAGGGATCAAAATAACGTTGTCCATCCACGGTAGGAGTAAAAATATTCGGGACAAAATTAGTCTGTTAAATTCACCCCCTACCACACGCCATAGCGGTCGCTTTCAGGGTGCTAAAAATATATTTAAAAATATAATATATAATTCTGAAGGATACAAGATAAATACATACTGGTTCAGTACGTATTTTCCGATCGATGTTTTATGTTTGAAAGGGGAACTTTTCAAAATATGAAAAATGCAACCCGACGTTACAATCTCGAACAGTGGAGACTGAGGACTGAGGGCCGCACCGCCCTCCGCGAACGTGGTCGGCGGTGGGCCGGAGGTCGTGCTCTCGGCGATGGCGTGACGAGCTAGAGCGGCAGAGTCAGTCAGCGGCCCACCCTCCCCCTCCCGCCCCTTCCCCACCCCGTCGACCACACGACGCGCATTCCTGAGCCGTGAGGTGTGTCTGGGGTCAGGAAATTTCCCCTCAACCGCCTGGCCTCCTGAAACGGATACTTGCACTCTTTTTTGTTCCCACGGTGGCCGGTTCCTTCCACGCGGCGGTGCGCTACTCCTCGGCCTCTCCATCCCAACAGTGGAACGAACAATTTTCGACGGAAAAATCCGATCCAGCAGTCTCCGTTCGCCACTAGAATATCTTTCAGATACCGCAGTGTCATCGGGAAAGCGAGTTTAAGAACAGCGATGTACACACTTCGTCAATAAGTGCATTGCTGGACGAGTTCACAGTGAAATTTCATCCGCGAAATGTATTATTATGGCCCCACACTACATAGGTAGGTCAGAGCACGAAGATAAGAAAAGCGAATAGACTCCAGTACAGATAGATACAAATATTCGTTTTTTCCCCGGACAATCAGGACTCTAACGAACATTCGTACGTACGAACAAGGACCTACGAACCCAAAGTACATCTACATCTACATAATACCCCGCAAGCCGCCGCAAGGGCGTGTGGCGGGGGGTGTTAGGTCACCACCCAAAAAAGGACAAAAGAAATACCGCATTCAAAACCAACACACACATGCAAACCCCAATACACAGCAGTGCACACATTCATCGTAACATCCCATCATTCGACGCGCATGCAAACACACATCCACCTCCCTTCACTCCACAAGCATGCAAGTACATACGCTTAACTACAACAAACAATTTTACCCCAGGATGCAGCAAGAAATTAATCACGAACGTGCAAGCTAGTTTCCAGCAAGTAGCCAGGCGAATTACCACCACCACAAGAATGTTCCGCATAAAAATCTCTCCTACTCAAGACGAGGAATTTGGCCCAACGCTGCAGGTGGGAGGAGGGCACACCCACGGAGAGGAAAGTAACTACAAAAAATATTAAAGATATTCGATTTACAATTCAGAACAAGATTAAATGTTGCGTAGACATAAGGTATATTCATTCATAGATGCATGTTGTTGATAGAATATGTGTTTGCACTTGTGTAAATTATAAAGGTTTTGCATGAATACATTTTCCACCAGATTCATTCTACTTATTTTTGTGACAGACCCTGTACAAATGTGCACGTTATTGGATCGGTTTTAAACGAATACTTTTCCCTTCCTCTCTCAATCCTCCTTTGTCACCAACCCTTCCTACCGTCACCCCCAGCCGTACTCCTGTTTGGTGGGTCGCGGGGTATTTACGTCGATGTCGAACGCCAACCCTTTTCATATATATGTAGTGGACCCTTAAAGCATTGAATAGTTTAGGTCCTTTCCTCCACTTGACTGGTGCGAACGATAATGAGCAAAGGTGTTCATTCCCGACCGAAAACGTGCACCATTTCGAGAACGCAGGCATCACCCTGGATATACGTAGGAGACCACTGGTCCAGAGAGGAATAGAGAGAAAAACTAACGGGTGGTGAGTTTTTTGAGTAAGACTCATTACTCATTACATATCGTTCAAAATGTCACTTGCACAGACGCTAATTTTGTGTTCAGCACCAAATGGAAAATACGAGAGACTTGCTGCGTTCCAATTACGATATGTGCGGGTCGCAGTGACAACTCTATTATCTGAAAATATCACTGCTTTCAAAGTATATTCAATTGTAGTTGGGAAAAGTCATTTCGTATATTGTACGGTAGTTATGGAGGCTTATTCAAAGAACATAGCAAATTAATGAGAATAGAATCACAAAATATATAGTAAACATGCTTCATGGTTTTCTGTGCCAACAGTGTTTCATGAAAATGGATTAATATTGAATTCATTTTAGCTTCGACTCCGTTAATGGTTAAATATCTAAGTCGCGACGTGAAACATGAGACTTTTCGCAATACAAACTTTGTCGCAATCCACATTCACAGGTGAATAAAATGGTCTGTGGAAATCATTTGTTTTTTCACTTGGTAAACCACTTGTTGGTTCACTTGGAAAACCACTGATTACTTGGATGCCACTGTCAGTAGAACACTTAAAAAATTAAGGTTTTTTTAATAACTTCATCATTAAAGGAACCGAAATCAGTGCGGTGAAAAAGTGATGGAATTTTAACCGAAAATTATACGTTTCAATTTATTCTGTTTGAATCTTTGTGCCTTTAGAGAACAAAATTCACATTGAATCGAATTCATGACTTCGCATTCTCATAGCCGAATTCCTTTCCACAGAAACATGCAAAAATCCTGAAATCCAGAAATACTTGCCAACCCCTGCTTCTTCATTCACAGACCTCTGTACTGGTTGGCTTACACAGTTTACCTTCCGAGATGGGTAAACTGTTCCACCTGCTCTAGTTTATGAAATCCTATTTTTTTAGAATTGTTTAGAATTCCCAGGGAGGCACTGCCTCTCCGTCGATACGTGTGTTCTTTCGACTCTTGTAGTGCGATTGGGATAAACAAAACAGGAACACCTTTTAACGACAGATGGAAACAATGTCTACTCTCCAATGCCATAGCGTTTCTCGTTCAGCGAAAACGACTCATATTTTACGATTTCCCATTAAATTGGGCTCCGGCAGAGAAAACCCCGCTCACCGTTGAATGAATGTTGTCATCCCATGGAGCTGTGCTTGTTTGTTTGTGCTGAGGCGAGCGCGTTATTCGCGACGATGAAGATGTGGCGGTGGGACTCGGGGCTCTTCAGAAAGGGCGGCTGCCATGACAACATGAGCTCAATGACCCACGCCGACGACCGTGTTGCCATTGCGAACTTCTAAGACGCACCACTCACACACCATTCCAACGTGGGAGGCGATGCTGCATTGCCCGCGGATGACACAGTGACACACTAACAGAATCCCAAGCGGACGACTGGACGGAGGCTCAGCATTTCACGTCTTGGAATCCCGAGGCGATTGGGGAATGCAGCGGCGTCGTGAGATTCCGGGTGATGTGGAGCGAGGCGACCGAAAGTTGCGACGCTCGGCTGTTTTGGGGATGACGACCACTGCCGCTTCGGCGGACATGCCGAGGGCCGTCCTCCCCACGCGGTTTTGCAAGAGCCACTGCGCAACGGACCCGTTCCGTTGGCAAGGGGAAGCCGTCCCGATTGTAACTCACGGCTGTTCCATCTGGGGGCAATAGGCTGACTACGGTGGAATAGAAAGGAAATTAAGACCCTGCTTCTAATCCCTCAATCTTCGAGGGATATTGCACCTCTAGGCACACGTGCATTTTGCATCATCGTTGGACAGCCAAACATGGAAATAGCGACCGTTGTTAGAGTCCAATCTGGTCCGAAAAAGCAACATACGTCAACATCGACTTGGATCAAATCAAAATAGTACGGAAAAAAGTCTTAAAGAAAACACTCAAGAAGGCAAAGTATCATTCGATGGCAAAATGAATGGTTAAATAGTAAAAAAAGGCTAAAGAAATCTTTCCGGACATAAATGAAAGGCTGAAAAATGAAATTCTGATTGACGAGTTAAACAATACAACTGCTGTGATAACTTCGGATACCACCTACACAGAAACGGAAAAATGAAAACTAACCTATGCATGACAGAAGACACGGCAAAAGCAAACTAAAAATTAGGATTTATTAAAAGAGTACTGGGTAAATTTAAATAAAAAGGTCAAAGAGAAATGCCATCTTTCGATGTTTAGGTCTCATTTAGAATATACTTCTAAAACTCTATGGGATCCTCACGAAGTTGGCTTGACTCCCGTATTGGATCGCGTGCAGAGTAGAGGAGCTAGTTTTGTAAAACATTTTTATGATAAACATAGAAGCGTGCCCAAAATCTTAGAGCAGCAAGGCTGGGAATCACTCACAGAGCGAAGGTTCTCAGATTAAATCTCTTGCATGAATTGGAAAGACGTCTCTTTAGCAGTGATGTTGAAAATGTATTATTACCGCCATCTTACTACGGTATGAGAGATCGTGTCAATACAATTAGAGAGAGATTAAGTGTAGAACAGATAGATTTAAGATGTCATTGTTTTCACGGACGATAAGAGATCAGAATAACATTGTTTGACTGCGGTAGGGGTGAAAATATTCGGGTCAGATTATTCTGGTGAGTATTCCACCCCTGCCACTCGCCCTAGTGGTGGCTTGCAGGGTACTAAAATATCTAAAATAAGGTCAAGATATTGCCAACAAAGCAAGGAAGAAGCAATCTTGGAGAGATGCAACAGCCCAGTCCTTCGATTGATAATCCACGACGATGATTTTTGTCGAATGTGTCGACATTCGTCAAGCTTACTTCCGAAAAGTGCTCTCATCTTTATACATATTTGTTTATTCTTTGTACTAAATTGAGGGGTCAAGTGAATAATCAAGAAGCTTTAAAAGAAAATACTTCCTCAGCCTGCTTCTAGGTCTATATGTGACGTATGAAGAACTGACCTTTCTATGCACGTCATAACGCGGCGACAGCCCTATAGAGACTGGTTGAGGAAATGGTGACAGTCTTACGAAACAGCTGACTCGGAAAATATCGCAATTACTTGATTCGTAACGGCTCGTAACTTACTTACCGCCGAAACAGCACGCATGCCTAAACATTACTCAGAAAATGAAGGGCATTTCACTGTTACGTATAGCTTATTATTACCTAAATACGGGACATTTAATATGACCAGCTGTATTGACCAGCCTATTGCCTTTGAAGTAAATCGGATAAAATTAACTTAATGGAAAATTGCGCATTTCCAAATGAATTCCTCATGAGACATACATACATACATATATAAATATATAAAAAAATATATATATATATATATATATATATATCCCTCCCATGGACTACAACCTTGTCGTGGTGGAAGGGCTTGTGCGTTCCGATGACCCCTAAAGCTGTGCTGGCGGGAGTAATAATAATTACTCCTGGAAGGATCACCCATGCCAGATAGGTCGAAGGTTAGGAGCCAGACGACAGGTAGTCCACGCAGCGTCTGTTCCTCAGTGAGGCGGCTGCAATGGCGTCTGACCCCAGTGGGGCGGCCATTAAGTGATGGTGTCACGTTAAAAACACTATTGAGGAAAGCAACGGGAAACCACCTCAATTATGATTCCCAAGGATATAATGATGGGCACTATAGATAATATGAGTCCTGGCAACTACGGGACTCGGCCCAAGAGGCCGTGTGTCGTGCCCGGCAACGGGCGAGGCAAGGCTTCCGCGGTCGTCATCCCACGAAACCCTTGCAGGGAAGAAATAACTGCAGCAGGACAGAAGACTCAGAAGAAGGCGAAAGTAGTTAGAATAGGAACCTGGAACGTCAGGACAATGTTGAGGAGAGGCAAATTAGAAAATATTAAGCGAGAGATGGAAAGAGGTAATATAGATGTTTAGGCCTCTGCGAGGTGAGATGGAAGGATAGCGGGGATTACTGGAGTGACAATTATAGAGTGATATACAGCGGCGGGGACGAGAGTCAACGAGGGGTTGCCGTAATTTTAAATAAAGGGGTAGGAAGAAGCGTAGTCAACATAGAGCAAGCGACAGATAGAATTTTACTCGTAGAGATTAAAGCAGAGCCGACGAAATTGGTCATTGTTCAAGTATACATGCCACCAAGCAACCACGAGGAGGAAGAAGTCGATAGGATGTATGATGAGTTAGAGGATATCATCGCGAGTGTTCCTGCAGGGAAACATTTGATAATGATGGGGGATTGAAATGTGAGGGTAGGCGAAGGAAGAGATTGTGGTGAGGTGGGGGACTATGGGTTAGGCACGAGGAATGAACGCGGGGAGAAAGCAATTGAATTCTGCAGGAAACAGGGGTTAATCATCACTAACACATGGTTTAGACACCACAAAAGGCGTAGGTATACATGGAAAATGCCAGGTGACTCAGAAAGGTATCAGTTAGATTATATTATGGTTAGGCACAGGTTTAGGAACAGTGTGATAAATTCGCACAGTTTCCCAGGAGCGGATGCGGACTCTGACCACAATTTAGTTGTTATGAAATGTAATGTTCGTTTCAAGAAGATAAGGCAAAGGCGGCGGGTTAGGAAATGGAATTTAGAAGCAGTAAATGGATTAACGAGGAAGGAGTATCAGCAGGCTGTAGAGAAAATGATGGATGACGGTAAAGAACTGAGTACTATCGAAGAAAAATGGGAATGTATCAAGAAAGGGATATTGGAAGCCGCTAAAGACTCTATAGGAACCGTTAACGGGAAAAGGATAAGGAAACCATGGGTAACGGATGAGATGACTGCAAAGATGGATGAGAGAAGAAGATGGAAGAATGTAAACACAGAGTTAGGCAAAATGAAGTCCAAAGAGTTAAACAATAAATTGAGAAGGGCCACAAATAAAGCTAAAGAAGAATGGTGGAAAACGCAATGCGAGGATATGGAAAGCTTACAGAAGAAGGGGAAATTGGTGCTCTATACAGCAAGGTTATGTTATTATAGGGAAGTAAGAAGGCAAGATCTGTGCTAACAGTGAAAGATAAGTGGGGTAAGATAATAGTTGAACCAGGAAAAATCCAAGAGAGATGGAAGGAACATATAGAAACACTGTATGGCAAAGAACTTACGCCGACAAGGTTAGACATAGAAAAGGAACATGACGTAGAAGAATATAGCTTAGGCCCAGGCATACTCGACGATGAAATAGAAAGATCATTAAAGGAGATGAAAGCAAATAAGGCTGTGGGGGAAAGATCATTAAAGGAGATGAAAGCCATATTTATCGCACTGAACCTCCAATTCACTCAACAATGCTTGCAACCCCTTGGCTGACTGAGCAACTAATGCTTGGTCATCAGCAAACCTAACCGATTTTACGAATTCCCCTCCGACTTTCATTCCTACCTCCAGTTCTTCCCATGCCTCTTTAATCATTTCCTCTACATATACGTTGAACAGTACCGGTGACAATGGGCAACCCTGCCTTACACCTCTTCCTAACACTGCCCATCCGGACTCTCCGTTCCCCACTCGCACCTGAGCAGTCTGAGACATGTACAGGTTGCGGATCAGTCTCCTGTCCCTCCAATCCATTCCTATTTTCTGCAATACACGCATTAATTTTTCCCAATTCACTCTATCAAACGCTTTTTCGAAATCTACAAAACAGGCAAAAACGTCCTGATTGTATTCTATATTCCTCTCGACTAGTGATCTCATTACTGCAATGGCATCACGCGTACCTCTTCCTTTCCTGAACCCAAACTGATCATCCCCTAAGTAATCATTTGCCTTACTCTCTATCCTTTTGTTGGTGATCCTGAGAATAACTTTAGCTGCGTGGGATATCAAACTTATTGTTCTGTAATCCTCACATGACGAAGCCTTTGCCTTTTTTGGAATAGGAACTAACACCGATCTCACAAAATCTTCCGGCCAGATTCCTTCCTCATAGATACTACGAATCAGTCCATATATGGCCTTCTTCCCACCTTTCCCTAACCATTTCAACATTTCTACAGGAATATTGTCCAGCCCCACAGCCTTATTTGCTTTCATCTCCTTTAATGCCCTTTCTATTTCATCGCCGAGTATGCCTGGACCTAAGCCATCTTCTTCTACGTCATGTTCCTTTTCTATGTCTAACCTTGTCGGCCTAAGTTCTTTACCATACAGTGTTTCTATATATTCCTTCCATCTCTCTTGGATTTTTCCTGGTTCAACTATTATCTTACCCCATTTATCTTTAACTGTTAGCACAGCTCTTGCCTTCTTACTTCCCGATAATAACTTAACCTTGCTGTATAGAGCACCAATTTCACCCTTCTTCTGTAAACTTTCCATATCCTCGCATTGCGTTTTCCACCATTCTTCTTTTGCTTTATTTGTGGCCCTTCTCAATTTATTGTTTAACTCTTTGTACTTCATTTTGCCTAACTCTGTGTTTACAGTTTTCCATCTTCTTCTCTCATCCATCTTTGCAGTCATCTCATCCGTTACCCATGGTTTCCTTATCCTTTTCCCGTTAACGGTTCCTATAGAGTCTTTAGCGGCTTCCAATATCCCTTTCTTGATACATTCCCATTTTTCTTCGATAGTACTCAGTTCTTTACCGTCATCCATCATTTTCTCTACAGCCTGCTGATACTCCTTCCTCGTTAATCCATTTACTGCTTCTAAATTCCATTTCCTAACCCGCCGCCTTTGCCTTATCTTCTTGAAACGAACATTACATTTCATAACAACTAAATTGTGGTCAGAGTCCGCATCCGCTCCTGGGAAACTGTGCGAATTTATCACACTGTTCCTAAACCTGTGCCTAACCATAATATAATCTAACTGATACCTTTCTGAGTCACCTGGCATTTTCCATGTATACCTACGCCTTTTGTGGTGTCTAAACCATGTGTTAGTGATGACTAACCCCTGTCTCCTGCAGAATTCAATTGCTTTCTCCCCGCGTTCATTCCTCGTGCCTAACCCATAATCCCCCACCTCACCACCATCTCTTCCTTCGCCTACCGTCGCATTCCAATCCCCCATCACTATCAAATGTTTCCCTGCAGGAACACTCGCGATGATATCCTCTAACTCATCATACATCCTATCGACTTCTTCCTCCTTGTGGTTGCTCGGTGGCATGTATACCTGAATAATGACCAAGTTGGTCGGCTCTGCTTTAATCTCTACGAGTAAAATTCTATCTGTCGCTTGCTCTATGTTGACTACGCTTCTTCCTACCCCTTTATTTAAAATTACGGCAACCCCTCGTTGGCTCTCGTCCCCGCCGCTGTATATTACTCTATAATTGTCACTCCAGTAATCCCCGCTATCCTTCCATCTCACCTCGCAGAGGCCTAAAACATCTATGTTACCTCTTTCCATCTCTCGCTTAATATTTTCTAATTTGCCTCTCCTCAACATTGTCCTGACGTTCCAGGTTCCTATTCTAACTACTTTCGTCTTCTTCTGCATCTTCTGTCCTGCTGCTGTTATTTCTCCCCCGCAAGGATTTCATGGGATGACGACCGCGGAAGCCTTGCCTCCCCCGCTGCCGGGCACGACACACGGCCCCTTGGGCCGAGTCCCGCAGTTGCCAGGACTCAATTTCTGTTTTGCGTCCATCATATTTTCTTGGGAATGATAATTGAGGTGGTTTCCCGTTGCCTTCCTCAATAGTGTTTTTAACGTGACACCATCACTTAATGGCCGCCCCACTGGGGTCAGACGCCATTGCAGCCGCCTCACTAAGGAACAGACGCTGCGTGGACTACCTTTCGTCTGGCTCCTAACCTTCGACCTATCTGGCATGGGTGACCCTTCCAGGAGTAATTATTATTACTCCCGCCAGCACAGCTCTAGGGGTCATCGGAACACACAAGCCCTTCCACCACGACAAGGTTGTAGTCCATGGGAGGGTGACTTTATATATATATATATATATATATATATATATATACATACATATACATATATATATATAGATGATTTCTTCGAAGTAACACGGAAGTGTTGAATAAAAAAACTTAGACAGTAACACACAGCACGAGAACACAAAAAAAGAACACTCACCAGAATATCTTGATAATTTTGACGGACTCGAGCTCTGTCTTCTTCGGAAGATAAAATATGACTGAGGAAAAGGGTACGCGGTGCAGAGAGAGCATGGGACGAGGGAGAGGGGAGAAAAAGGTAGTGGGGGAGGCTGAAGGAGGGGTATACTACCTTGAACAAAAAGTTCCCGGAATAACCACCGTGTGGCGCTCCCATCGTTCCGATTTGAGTTCTGTTTTTTTGTTAAATTTGTACATCTGTTGTTGATATTCCCTTTAAATCTTAATGTCATAACTTGACATTTGCAAAAGTTACGTAGCCAAGAGTACATCTAACTCAGTGTGTGTTGGCGATTTTTTTTTACAATTGCAGAAATGGATTTAAATTTGCAACAACGAACTTGTATTAAATTTTGCGTAAAAAACGGATTTAGTGGCGCACGGACGTTGGAAATGTTGGAAAAGTGTTTCGGCAACGATTCTCTAAAAAAAACGGTCGTTTACCAGTGGCACGAGCGGTTCAGAAGTGGTCGTGAGTCAATCGAAGATGATGAACCATCGACATCGAAAGTCGGTGAAAAAATTGATAAAGTAAAAGAAATGTTGGTCAATAACCGCAAATTAACCATCAGAGAAATAGCGGAGGACTTGAACATTGCCTATGGATCCGCCCAAGACATTGTGGTTAATAATTTGGGTTTCCGTCGTGTAGCAGCAAAGTTGGTGCCAAAAGACCTCAATTTCATGCAAAAAAGAGACCGTGTTGACGTCGCAAAAGACATGATTTGCGAGGCTGAATCCGATCCCACATTCATCAAAAGGATCATTACTGGAGACGAGACGTGGGTTTATGAGTACGACACGCAATCCAGACATCAGGCAAGTGAATGGCGTTCACCAAATGAGCCGAGACCAAAAAAACCACGTCGTTTTCAGTAAAAAAAGAAGGCAATGCTGACGGTTTTCATGGATTACAACGGTGTAGTCAGCGCCAGAGGGGAGCGGAGATGGAATAAGGAAGATGCGGAAATAGTAAGAAGCGACACAGAAAACTAACAATTCATCCACAGATCCCACAACACCCATGACCAAGGCATCAACTCACCAGGTCATCATAAGGGCTTGACAAGTCAAAACACAGGACAAGGATGACAAAATGTATGCGGATGAATAAATTGTCCCACCACCTCGCAAGAAACAAATCCACCTCCATCCACCTCAGGCCCACCCCCCCATTTAATCCTAAGTTATATATACATACATTCAAACACGAAATACCGCCATATGGCGAATAAATATAGGTAAGGAAAATGGTAAAGGAACACATATAAAGGACGAACACAAGAGAGGTGGGGATGGCGGATGTGAGCAGATCACGAATGTAAAAATATTTTCCTCGACCGGGACTTGAACACTGGATCTCTCCACTTGCCGGGCGGATGCTCTTAACCACCTGAGCTATCGAGGAACCATACTTTTACAATAACAAGAAATACTCGATCTTATAAAGCGCCAAAGTCCTTTACCATTTTCCTTACCTCTATTTCAATGTGAATGAATATATATATATATATATATATATATATATATATATATATATATATATATATATATATATATAAACACACGAACACACAGATAATAAATATTCCACACAGAGAAACATAAAAGAAGGACAGGAAGAAGAAGGCTAAGCTAAACATTAAAATAGGAGGAGAAAAAATAGAGTAGGTAGAACAGTTTACGTTTCTCGGAAGTGTTCTGGACCAACACGGTCAAAGTAGTAGGGACGTAAGGAGAAGAATTGCGCTAAGTAAGGAGGCTTACTCAAGGAGGAGCGAGTTGATGACGGGGACGTTGAGTAGGGAGATTAAATAAAAACTGCTTGGCTATTTTATTTAACAATCCCGTGTTACTTCGAAGAATCATATACACATATAAGCCATGAACACGGTAATCTATGGTTCGGTTTAGTAGGTGATGGTAGAGCCTACCCATGTACTAAGCCCGACGGCGTGTGAATATTCACACATCAGGGGAGGGGGGCCTGTTCCTTTCCCTGTGCCGGTTATGGTTTCCCAGGAAGATCTGGTACCCGAAAAATCAACTAGCTTGGGTCCCCAGAATGCCTTGCCCGTGAATCGAACCCGGGACCCTCTGCTCAGTAGTCTTTAGTAGTAGAGCGCTCTACCCACTGGACCACCGCGACCCACACACACACACATTTTTTATTTATAAACACAGTAATCAACTCTAAGATCGGTTCGGTAGGTGATGGTAGAGTTCACTCAGTGCGGATTCCAATAGTGTGCGAAATGTACACATTATCAGGGTAATAAGGGGGGTTTACTCGGCTTGGCAGCAGCAGACTTATTTCCTATTCCCAAAAGTGAAGCTCTCCGTCAAAGGACACCGCTTTTCCCGATACTTTTCATGCAAACCATGCATGTTGCTTAGATTGAAAGTTGCAGTGACTCTTGTATGGTCCCCAAGAAGAAAGCGCTGAGAGTTTCACACTCAAATTCAAAGTATCAACTTGTAAAATTTAAACAGTATATCAGTGTTTGGTCGCATGGATTATTTGCGCATTAGTTTTAAAATGAAGGAAGCTATAAAATAATTGGTAATAAGAACAATTAGATGGATAAAAATTTTATAATATGTGCTGTCCACACAAAGATTTAAAAAAGGGAACAGGGAACTACGGATTGAGAAATAAAATAGTTCTAATTTGTTTTTTCAGTACTTCGGATTTTCCGCCCGTGACATTTGGCAATCTGAACTCGGAGACACGCGAAGGGCGAGTGGTTGAAGATGGCGAACGGCAAGGGCGCCCGAGGACACACTGGTTAGTGAGGGATCGCCGGAAAATAAAACAAGACTACTGGAATTCTTGCGTGTGCCTGCAAAAGGGAGTCCCGAGTCGGCGAAGGTGAAAATTTCCCTCGCCAGCGGGGAAACAATAAACCGAGAGGCATTCTCCCCCCCCCCCACTATCTCCACCCCCTCCCTCCCGCCCCCACCCTCTCCGACCCCCTCCCCCACTCGACCGCGACTCTTATTTGAGCAAAGGATGTGGCGATCAGGGCATAAATTATGAAAAAGAGGGTTCAGTGTCAACCACGGCGGATCAATTTTAATATTTGCGGGTAGGCCTAACACCACGCCTTCCATGGGGAGCACATATCAGGGCAATATGCGGATCCGCTTCAAAGAAACTCGGCTTCATGAAACGGGTGGTGGGGAAATGTAATGAGAAAGTCAAAGAGAGGTGTTTTTTTGCTCTATTTAGACCTCATTTGGAATATGCCGCAAGTATTTGGGATCCTTGGAAGAAAATCTGGCAAAAATAACTAGAAAAAGTCCAGAGAAAATCCGCCAGATTCGTGAAAAATTGTTAAAATGAGAACACGAGTGCGACCGGCCTTTTAGGGGAATTAGAGTGGGAACCACTTGAGATGCAGGGAGAAAAAGCGAGACTTGCACTTAACAAAGGTTCAGACAAACGGGTTGGACAATGACACTAAGGTACTTATTATGGCCCCAAACTATTCAGGTAGAAGATAAGACCCCAAAAATAAGGGATATAGATTCCAGCACTTAGGTAGGTTAAACCACAAAGATAAAATTCTTTTCCGGATAATCATGAATAATCATAGTATGTACCCAAAGTCACCACTGAAATATTAAAGGCATTCGATTTACAAGAGAAGACAAGATTAAATGCTGTGTAGACATAAGGTATATTCGTAGGTACATGTGTATGTTAGTTGATAGTATGCATGCATTTGTATGTGTGAGTTATGATTGTTTTCACATGAATATCACATTCGCCTTTGCAGGTGTAGATTTGCATGGATTTTTATCGTTCTGCATATGATTTCATCCTGAGTTACGGGTGACCCAACACTCCCCGCCGCACGCCCTTGCGGAGTATTAAGCAGACGTGGACTCAGACTTTGAAATGCCCCGCATTCCACCGATCGCGCCACGCGTTTGCATGTTGGCAACACTTCTCGCGCTTCCCACGAAGCAGATCCACTAGCCTCCCCCGGATTTCCAGCATTATCCAGGAATTCGGCGCATGGAGACAATCATTCCAGGCCAGGCAGGGGGCCCGACAGCTCTCTTCCTGGAAGATAACCACTTCCCACAAATCTACGGTCATCACCCTCAAGAAAAAAAGCCTCTACAGAGAAATCATTGCCAGAAGACAATGGTGTTGCAGCCGCTGGTTGCTGAGGGAAACTACACGAAATATTGTGACAATAGGATATTAAGGTACGTAAACCATTCAGGGTAATGCCTCTCATGTGTAATGAGTGGGTGGATTGACTTCATGCATGGTTTTTATAAAGGATTGGGGAAAGTTTCGATGGAAAAATAAAATGGGGAATCGTCGCGATGCTGTTGCAGAAGGTCTTGGCGAGCAGACAAGTCTCGACTCGGCTCTCCTGGTCGTGCGTTCGAAGACCTTCGGGAGTACGAGTTTGGCGCTGATCTTTCGCATCGCCAAATTTTCAGTGATAATTCCGTGTGCACTATCACTGTCTTATCGATGCAAATTCGATCTGCGATCACGCGCACGCAACCGACGTTCTAAATTCAGCACTTGAAGAACACGTCAGGAAAGAGTCGTTACCGGTACTTTTCATACAAACGTTGTAGCCTCAACTACTGTTTTTCTCTCAAGTTCCCGGTGGCGACGGAGTAACGCCCTCGCCTGACACAACCCAGAGGTCGATTCTCAAGGGCATAGGTGCGTCATTCTCCACCTAGGGCTTGGGTGTTTGCAATTGTATTTTTTATATAATAGTTAAAAGTCCGATGTAAAGGCCGAAGTGCTGTTTTCGGATTAATGTGAAATAAATGAATAAGACCCTCGACGCACCTCCGTTGAGTATCTTTTGTCCTCTAGTTAACTGTTAGATCATCCAATTGATATATTATTATTCCATGGCTCACTCCTTCCCTCATATTACGAATGACAACAAGCGCATCTCAAGTAGTTCACATGCACTCCACATTTGGTGGAAATTTTTGTCAATCATACCAAACAATTAATCTGGAGTAGTGCGTAATTACTGACGCACTAATAATATCACTCTCTTACAGATGCGTACGTTTGTTTCCTAAAACACTCCGCATGCTACCAAATATCTTCCTGCAAGCATATTGCACTCCTTGCGTTGTGATCATCTATCCTTCCACCTTTCGCAAATATTCTGTCACGATGTGCGCATTAATTGACTTGTTCATACATCTCACTGAGCTCAATCATTACCCCTGCATTTGATGCGCAGTAAAGAGTGATCTTATGAATTCAATTTCAAAGAATTAATTTTATGCCACGTTGCTGGCTTTTATATGTGTAATGCATGGTTGGTGCAGATTTAATTTATTACATTCTAATGTTGCGCCATCGGCAGTTGTGCAAGTTTAAACATGTTCTCACCTACGCCTTCTTCTGATGATGAAAGCAGCTTTCCGCGAAGGTGTTTCTGCACATTTGGGAACAGGATAAAGTCGCTTGAGGTAAGACTTGACCCAGGGAGGATAGGACCCAGGAATAATCATAGTATGAACCCAAAGTCACCACTGAAATATTAAAGGCATTCGATTGGCAGTGGGATTAGGGGAACACACTTCACATTGACCTTTGCGAAATAATCGCGATTTCGCGGTTGGCTCCCTCGAACACGCAAAGCGCACAAAAATGCCACATTCGCATTTATTCCTGGCGTCAAAGTGTGGGTGGCATCCACTGGAATTTGCATTAAATGAAATGGCACAATTCAATTTCTAATAGTGCTCTTCACGATACTCGACTTTCTTCTCTCACTACAGTTTATGTTTACTTTTGTTAGAGACGTGACTGGAGTTTCGGGTCTAGATTCCTTCGAAATTTATTGTCCCCCCTTCTTTACATTTGAAACCACCTTCTGTCTGTGCAATGTGAAAGGATAGACTCTCCAAAACCCTCCTAAAGCAACACATTGACCTCGAATGGCGATTTGTTCGACCGGAAGCAACATTTTAATGCAGCGTCGCGTGATGCCTCAATTATTGCCACGGGCGAATTGAATACGTGATCAACTTACGACGGCTGCCGCTGGCGAAATACAGACGTCAGATCAATCAAACCTTATTACAAATTACGTATTAGGCCAGCAATGTAATATAAAATCTATTTTTTCCGAAATTAATCATTTGAAAAAAAAATGTACGATCACTCACTTTTTATCGAGCGGATCTCGCACGATCTTTCTCTTCCAATCCACATTATAAATGAAGGCGCCACAAGAGGGGAGGAGGAACAAGAGATACGGAATAGGTTATGCCCCAGGAAGATAGAGTGGATGGCTGTAATCTACCAATCTCAGGATTCAAGCAGTATAATTGTAAAACCAGAGATTATTCACCGCAAATGTGCCATCCGCTAAAAATGCATTTCAATGCACCAATTTCAGTGTGTAAAAATCATTTGTCTTGACCAAAATACGAACCCGGATCACTCGGATGTCAGGTCGAATGCTTAAATGAGATTAGCTCCTGAGGCGTCCTCTAACAATCCGAAATCCCTGTCGAAGCGAATATTTTCTAAACTCTAAAATTGTTAAGATACGAGGTGTGTTCAAAACATAACGAGAATTTTTTCATTTCGCGTACTTGTAGAGTCTGATTATCAAACTTTTTTTATATCATGTTGGTATACATGCCCCTGAAGTATGATAAAACTTTCAGTTGTTTTCATTGTGGACTTCGTCTGTGACAGCCACTAAGGTTAGACGTGTTTTATTAGCTCGGCGATTTTCGTTTGTTTAAAGAAAGGGATCAAAGAATTTATATAAAATTTTGCGCAAAAAATGACATAAAGTGTGTGAAATTTTAACAAAGGTGAGTCTGCTATGAGTACATCAAGAGTTTACGAGAGGCATAAACGTTTCTAAGAAGGCCGTGAAGACCTTGAAGATGAAGAACTCCCTGGACGCCCCAGCACATCAACGATCTATGAAAACGTGGAAAAAGTGAAAGAAATGGTTATAAACGATCGCCGAATCACAACTAGAGAGGTCGCTGATGATGTTGGCATATCGATTGGATCATGTCAAGACATTTTTTCCCATTTTTTGGGTATGAAACGCGTGGCAGCAAAATTCGTTCCAAAATTGTTGCATTTTGAACAAAAACAGCGGCGAATGGAAGTTGCTCAGGAGTCACTAAATGAAGTAAACGACGATGCAGAATTACTGAAACGTGTTATTGTAACAGGTGAAGAAACATGGGTTTATGGATATGACGTTGAAACTAAGGCTCAATCATCCCAGTGGAGGCATTCTGGCTCGCCAAGACCGAAAAAGGCTCGACAAGTGCGGTCGAACGTGAAGGTTATTCTCACTGTGTTCTTCGATTTTAATGACCAAATTAAGGACGTAAAGCAGAAAATGTATCAGGGATTGAGGGATAAGACATTGAATAGAGTAGGGTAGATTAAAATTGATAGATTGATATTAGATAGTGTAGGAGGGCTGCATTAAACGAATCCTAGGATTGAAATACTGATAACGGATGTAGGTGTAAAAAATTAAAGATGGTGTGGACTCCCTTAATATGGATTGATTTCACAAAAGGTGGCAAATACTTCCCTGGGGAAAATTTTTGAATAGCTTCTTGCAATACGATTAACTTAAAAAATAAAAAAAATAAATAAAAATTTTCAGTGGAAAAATACATTGTGTTCTTCATTAAATGAACATGAACTTCCACAAAGTCGAGCCAGAAACAGTCGAATAAAAAGAAACAATTTATCGGACCACCTTATCCACAAACTGTGCATCGAATCAGTGTAACAGTGTCTCAACAGTTAACAAGATCATAGAGACAAAACATGAATGGCGAGTTGGACATTCGATAATCGTCATTTGAAGGAAGTTGGGAAAGTATGACTGCAGTTTATATGTCCATGCTCCGTAGAGCGTCGATTGTGATTTCGAACCGCGTACACCTTCGCATCTATTCACGATGGAAACCTTTCACTTGCATTAATTTATTTGCAAAAAACTTCATGTAAATTCTTTGGAAGACACGCATCAATGTGCGATCGAAAATCAATTGAAGAGAATACTCCAACTTCGAAGAAAGGGGAGAGGGCCGAGGCGAGGCAAGTCTCGACGACGGCGACCGCAGGTGGGGTGAGCGCTGGTGATGGGGCAGGTGAGGAGGCTGGGCGAAGGCGAAGGAAGTCATGCGCCGGAGAGGAAGGGGCAAAGTGGGCGAATTTTCGGAAATATCTCTTCGCTTAGATCACCATGTTATCGCACGTGCGTGCTATAATTTGCCCTTGCTTCGTGCACTCCAGTCCCGTCCGGCCATTCTGCCAAGGTGTGCCTGCGTGCGAACGTACGCACTCGTAAAAGATGTTACGAGGAACATTGGACTTTCAGTTGAAATTCTTGGGTTGATTAAATTATGTTTTTGATGCGATCGAGAAATACGCATGTTGAAGGACGAGCACTTGAATCTTCGGAGCAGAAGGGATTGGGATAATATTTCAACTTTTTGCAAAGGTCGAAACAATTTCAACGATTTCAAAATTGCTGGGACCTGGAATGGAATCCGAATCTGCGCGCATCATCTGCGATTTCCAACACGCCGCGGCCTCATGATGGATGCCTGGGTTTCCGGCGTCATTTCTCCTCCAAAATATCACCCAAATCGCTTGATCGTGATTGCTCAGGCCATTCGCGATCGATACTCCCGGAAACACTAGAGCCCACGACAACAGAACGTCGCGTATCTCTAATGAAATCCCACGACACAATATCTCTTATTTTTCCCGGATGCTTCAGACAGCGAATGCTCCGAAAGTACGAAGATAGATAGCTGTGTACATGAATCATAACCAAAGGTTCAATCAAGGAATATCTTGCAGCAGGTCTTCTGGCTATCTATTTCGGATCTATTCAATCTTTATAGCTCATAGTGGCGGCGTGTTACACCACCTGTTTATCTCAATTCACCTCCCTCCCCCCTCATAATGGGACATTCCTTCAGTTATGGCTTTCGGCAAAGTAATTTCCCTATTAGTGTCAGGTACACCTCACCGGTGTTTACGAGGGGGCCCTTCGAGAAGGGAATTGATCAAGGTATCAAAGCTGATGCAAAGAGTCTTCCCGTTTCGTGAGGAATTATTATGCACGAACGGGGAGCTTCGTATTATTGCTCCTGGATAGCCAGGCTGGGGGACACCGCATGCACGGAGATTGCATTCATGGCCTAAACTTTCAGAAACGTACAAATAATCCGAATTGAACGGCGACGGAGAGTGGGCATAGGGCAGCACTGCACTATCAGTCGAGAGTGGTGAGGTACAGGCGCAATGACTGCGGAACCGATCCATATGAGAAATAATTTTTCCCTCACACAATTCCAGATCACAATAAAACCAGAAACGCAATAATCGACCCGAAGGTCGGTTTGGTAGATGATGGTAGAATTCAGCCAATAATACTATGCACAAGTTATCGGGGTAATAAGGGGGCCAGTTCCTTTCCCTGTGCCGGTTATGGTTTCCCAGGAAATTCGGCACCCGAAAAATCACATAGCTTGAATGGAGCTGAAGGTACCCAGAGACGCTTGCCCGACAATCGAACCCTCGGCCATCGGTCAGTAGTTCAATGCTCTGCCCATTAATCCTCGCGACCCACCCAGATCACAATAGCAGTTAATAAAATTTGCAACGAATTACTACCTTGAATAAAAAGTTCCCGGAATAACCACCGTGTGGCGCTCCCATCGTTCCGATTTGAGTTCTGTTTTTTTTTGTTAAATTGGTACATCTGTTGTTGATATTCCCATTAAATCTTAGTGTCATAACTTGACATTTGCAAAAGTTACGTAGCCAAGAGCACATCTATCTCTGTGTGTGTTGGCGATTTTTTACAATTGCAGAAATGGATTTAAATTTGCAACAACGAACTTGTATTAAATTTTGCGTAAAAAACGGATTTAGTGGCGCACGGACGTTGGAAATGTTGGAAAAGTGTTTCGGCAACGATTCTCTAAAAAAAACGGTCGTTTACCAGTGGCACGAGCGGTTCAGAAGTGGTCGTGAGTCAATCGAAGATGATGAACCATCGACATCGAAAGTCGGTGAAAAAATTGATAAAGTAAAAGAAATGTTGGTCAATAACCGCAAATTAACCATCAGAGAAATAGCGGAGGACTTGAACATTGCCTATGGATCCGCCCAAGACATTGTGGTTAATAATTTGGGTTTCCGTCGTGTAGCAGCAAAGTTGGTGCCAAAAGACCTCAATTTCATGCAAAAAAGAGACCGTGTTGACGTCGCAAAAGACATGATTTGCGAGGCTGAATCCGATCCCACATTCATCAAAAGGATCATTACTGGAGACGAGACGTGGGCTTATGAGTACGACACGCAATCCAGACATCAGGCAAGTGAATGGCGTTCACCAAATGAGCCGAGACCAAAAAAACCACGAATTCACCTGATTTGGCTCCCTGTGACTTCTTTCTGTTCAATCGAGTTAAAAAACCATTACGGGGAACGCGTTTTAGCAGCCGAGAGGAAGTAATGGAAAAATCGCAGGAAGCACTGATGGACATACCGAAAACCGAATATAAAAAATGTTTCGAGGATTGGATCAAGCGCTGGCATAAGTGTGTTGCAGTCGATGGGGATTACTTTGAAGGGGACAATATAGATTTAGATGAATAGTTTTTTTATTTAGATAATTAGTATACTTGATTTCCATTAATCGCCAATCTAAATGGATTGCAATGTCTCCGTGCCACAAACCCTCGTGGTCCCGGAAATAAAATTGTCCGCACATGCCATTGATCACCAATTGCCCTAAATCCTAATATCTGGCGCCCTGACACTTGCAAGCATTTACACGCGGTGGATTTCAGGGTACGACTATAAGTGTGCCTTCCATTAGTTGCGGTTATATGGGGGGGGAGGGAATTACGATTGCAAAAAACAGTTATAACAGCCGAAAACCTCAGTCGAGGGAAATAAAATAGTTCTATGTCGCAGATATGTGTGATAATTATAACTTTTTTCTAGGGAGAACTGAACGACCGCGGGGGAGTCTCCGTCCCCTGTTCTTCCTCAAGGGGTGTCCCTTCCATGAGCTGCCAAACCGCCCTCTCGCTGCACTTCGGGGGCGGAGTGCAAGAGAGAGTCGAGAACATCCCTCCCTCGCCCCTCTCTCCCCTCTCTCTCTCCCACTCCCCCTCGACGGGGGAAAGGGGATGGGTGGGGTGGGGTGAGGTGGGTCTCCCTCCCTACCACTCGTGCATCATTCCACGCACGCCGCCTCTCCGCCGAGGCGAGGCCGAGAGAGAGAGAGAGAGAGAGAGAGGGGTGGGATCCCGAATACGTTTGCCACCCTCCCCCAACTCAACTCCTCTCAAGACTGCCAATTGGATTTTCGGGCTGTGTGCCGACTCGCGAGTAGAAGTTTTGCTTAAAAAGTATCGGAAACTTTTCTCCCGCCGTATTTGCGTGAAGTGCTGAATTCTGGACAATCTCGGTTATGTGTGCGCATGAATCGTAGATCGTATATTGGCATTGACAAGATGACAGTGCACACAATTATCACCAAAAATTTGGCGATGCCAAAGATCTGCGCTAAACTCGTCCTTCTGAAGGTCTTTGGACGGACGAACAAGAGAGCAGAGTCGAGTGCCTGCTTGGGAAGACCTACTGCTACGGCATCGCGACGATTCCCCAAAACCCTTACAGCGTCAACTTGGCACCAGCAGACTATTTCCTATTTCCGAAAGTGAAATCCTCCCTCAAAGGACACCACCATGGTTTGACGTTAAGTGCCGTCGAAGAAGCTTACACGCGTACCCTTATGAGTACCCTTATCCGGAATCCGCCGACCAGATATCCGTCAAGTCGTGGAAAAGTCGGTGGCATAAGTTTGTCGACGCTCAAGGGATGCACTTTGAAGAATGTTGAGAGGAATTGTAGCGATAGCTGAAATAAACCAATTTTTCCCGATGCTTTTTATCCAAACCATGTGTTTGAGATGGATTTCACATTACAGGCTGTAGTCATATAAGCAAACGCCGGATTTAACTCATCTGATGACATGAAAGGTCTTCAGCGGTTGCTTCTTGTCGCCCAGGTCGGAGGTTAATCCGGGGGGATTTGGCGGATACGACAGCCGAACCAGGGACATGAGTCTCTCGAAAAAGTGAAACTGCTTCCATAGATAATCTTCCCCCATGTAGCATTGCTCAACGTAAGATAAAAACAAGGGCAAAATACGAAAGGTTTGCGAAAATTAATCAAAGATTTTGATAAAAATAAATTATGCGAAATTTATCAAATACCCACAGTTATCAACCCAAAGGTCGGTTTAATAGTCGAGGACCGAGGTCACCCAACACTAAGAACTTCACGGCATTTGGGATTCATGAATCAGAGTGGAAGGGGAGAGTGTCCTTATCCTTGTGCCGCCCAAGGTTTCCTAGGAGGACATAAGGTTAACATCTCAAAGCTAGGGCAAAGCTGAGGGTGCTCAGTGGCGACACCCGATATTGGACGTGGGCCCTCCGGCCAGCGGGGACTACGTCACCAAATCGACACGATATCCCGCAGACCGTCGTAAGGGCTAGGTCATTACATCCAATATACAATGTTGTCATTGGCACAATATCATTCATAGGCCGGCTCTTCCCTTTAAGATCGAAACGGGTTTTCATTTTTCTTAATCGAAACAATTATTTTAAATAAATTGTAAAAAATTGATTTACGTACCTTGAATCACATAGCTGACTATCCGAGACGTGACCTTGACCGATTTTCCGGTTTTTCCTATTGCTAGATACCCTGAAATTATGCATCCACTTGTTTTGGCGAAAGCGACTTTAAATGAAAAAACGGGAGAGAGGAAAAATGACGACTATTAAATTCTTCAATAGAAGATCAACAAAATGAAAAGGCATTTATCAATACTTGCTAAAAAGGTTCTAATTCACCGCCTTTCCCTCTGCCGGTTTCAATATAAAGATCAAGTGCCGAAAAAACCACACACGTTTGGGTTGTCCTCGGACATCACTCAGATTTGAACTCGGTCTCCTCAACGAAAGTATGGCGCACGCTCGTTGTCCTTACGATGGTGCTGCTAAGTGGGCCGTGTGCCATCGACCTTACCCAGGAGACCACCGCTCGGGCTTACGGCAAGGGGGTGTTAGGTCACGAGCCAATAGAACCAAGGGAGATCAAAGACACGTGGAATCATTGTACTTTCGGGACATTGAAATGACGTCAATGATATTTCTCACCGCTGTGATCACGGATCGAGGCGATCGGTTTCTCTTTGGTCTTCGTTGGGGTTTCGGCCACCGAAATAATGTGGGAGATGACATCATTTTCTTCGTGTCAGCTTTAAATTTGAGTTAACGTGTTTAGCTAACAGTTTATAGTTATATGCGCGATCTTCCCGAGTCCAGTGTCTCCTCACACGGCCGATCCGGGGATAATGGGGCGCTCTCTGTTCGTTCCGAGCGATTCTACGCGGAATTGTCGGCTTTTGATCGCGTGCTCTTCGATTGAGACAATGGGTGCAATGCGCAGGTTCCCAAACGCTCTACGCGGGTGTAAGCAACCTTCTGACCGGCACTCAAGTCACAACTCTCCTAACTTTTTTCAATCCAATCGTCCCCATTGTTCGTTTCACGAACCCGGGTGCTTTCATGCAATACCGCAGATGTTCCTAACTTGCTTACCCTACGTTACACCCGACAATAATACTGAGTCTCCCAGGAATGCCTCCCACTCCGAGTTTACGGGCAATATAAGCAACCATTTGGTGATACATAATCTTAGGAGGAGATTAAAAAAATGACGTGGAATATGGGAAAAATGTTTTGTAATGTTTCTCTTATTTCCAACCTCCTTGTATACACTATAATGACCCACCTATTTCAAAACGCCTCAGTAACCTTCACCCTTCAGTGCCACCGAGAACATGAAACGAGAAACGACCGAGGCCACTTTGTATAGCACGGTTCATCTCTCGCGTAACCATGGGGAACGTGATAAACGTTTCGGCGACGCTTTGTGATATTAAAAAAATGGACGATTAGCGACTCCTCTCCCGAGACACCTTCATCGGGCAAGGTCTCGCCGAAAGGGCGATCTGTCTTCTGGAAGGATAAGGTAGGCGGTTCGAACTATGTTTCAATGAACTGGTCGTGGAAAATTGAATAATGAGACAGTCAAGGACGGGCTTTGTTTTGCATCGTTATTTGGTCCCACATGGAAGATGAGGCAAACAGTTGGGACACATTGAAAGACGTGCCACTCAAAGAATTGGATTAAGTTCAACGAAGAACGTATAGATTCGCGAAACATAAGTGACCGTTTAAGCCTCGACTTGGTGGCATTTTTTCACCTTACAATAACAGAGAATAACACCGCTACGATTGTAACATTATATTTTACTAAACACGACATGGTTTAACAAGTTTAAAGGTTATACATTTAACGGTTATCTATCAGGTTCGAGTATAAATTGGTCCACCGACAAAAATACAGATAGACGAAGAATCCCACAAAGAGGAAACTGGCATCAATGGGTTAGGGCATCGGGCGTAGGGTTGTGATGGCGAACAGTTGTGAAGAGGGAAATACGATTTCATCAGTCTCTGGACTCGCGGGTACACCACTCTTAATTTCTTCATTAAATATTACGCCACCGGCCGGCCGAAGGAATGTCTTTCGGGGCGGAGACCATGAATCGCATGTCCATGTAATGGTAGAACTTCCCACTCTTACTTTTCAGTTCTGCATGACCTGTCTTGTTATGGTGGAGGCCTGTCGTACAAATGATTATGGTTCATTTTTATTCCCTTTTTACTCATAACAAATAACTAATTTATTAGGTGAATGTCAAGTCTTCCTCCAACATGCATACAAGTTTGAACGTTATTTGATAGTTTTTAACAAATATTTTTCCTTCCTGTCATATATTCCTCCCTTATCACTCACCCTTCCCATCCTGGTGCTTGCACCCCCTGCCACACATCCTTTTTTGGTGGATCGCGGAGTATTTATGCCGATTTCGAATGTGCTGCTCGAATGATTTAATTAACCCCACGGGTAAAGTTTCACGCATCATTGGAGTCTCCGAGCCTCCAGCTGCTTTGGCCCCTGGAGATGACGTGGCCATTAAACACATTGGCGAATGGAGGGCGCGGCGATAGGCATGCGGATTTGCACCCACGGGACGAGGAGGAAAGAAATGACGCCACGAATTGATCGCGGCGTCATCCAACTTATCGGGGCAGCGATGCACGAATGCGAGTGGAGCGCGGCGTGGTGCTCTCTCGGAGGGCGCACAAGCGCGCCTCCGTCCTTCGGAGAGGATCCAGACCCCTCCGTAGGGGGGTTGGGGTTCTGCCTTCCCCCCTTTCGGCGGCTCTCCTCCCGCGCGCTCCGCCGAGAGGCGGGCGAAGGGTTGGCTGGCTGGCTGGCGGGTGGGTGTGGCCCAGACTGGGCGGCATCCGCCTGCGACTTGGCAACGTCCAGCACCCTTAACGACGGACCATCTCAGGCGGAACGATTGCAATCGTCTGCTGTGCGCATTAACAGAAGCGGCGTGATAGCCATGGGATCGTACTCGACGAAGATGAGTCAGTGAGGTACCCGAGAAATAGGACCACTAAGATGAATATTAATAAAAATGGAAACCTAGACCAGATGGGATGGCTGGCCAACTTGGGAGATGTTTTGCGCGGACGTGGTGGTGGACAGAGTTGGAGGGACATTGAAAAGGAGGGACATTGCATTAAGCAAGCAAAAGACGAGTCTAGCGAGAAGAAGAGAGCGTCGATGGCGGGGGCCGGAAGCAAAGATGCGATGAAAATACCCGTGAAATCTTGGACGTGGAGCGGAGTATTGCACGGCTAGGAAAGTCGGCAGGGGAGGGCGATTCATGAGCATCCCCGCCAATCACGCAGTGGTGCGTGGCGAATGGTGGCAAGAATCATGCATTTTGTATGCAAATATGCACTGATATGTAAACATGAGCAAATAATTGGACACACAAGGTGTGTATAAAAAGTATCGGTGACAATTTTCCCCTGACTCGTTTGCGTGAAGTGCTGAATTCAGACCGTGTCGGTTAAGTGTGCGCATGATCGCTGATCGTATTATTGGCATTGAGAAGACAGTGAACACAATCAATATCAATTAAAATTTGGCGATGCAAAAGATCTGCGCTAAACTCGTCCTCCCGAAGGTCTTAGGACGGACGACCAAAAGAGCGGAGTCGAGTGTCTGCTTGCGAAGACCTTCTGCATATGGCATCGCGACGATTTCCCAAGCCCCTTACAGTTCCGTCTTGGCACCAGCAGACTATTTCCTATTCCCATATGTGAAATCCACTATCTACCTAAGGACACCACAATGGAACCTTAAGTTCCGTCAAAGACGCTTGCACGCGCGCCCTTAAGCACCTTCCGCCTACCAAGGAAGAAGTGGAGTTGACCTAGGAGTCCTTGATACGGTAAAATACTTATGTGTTACTATTGAATTAAATTGGGGCACCCACATACATAAAATCAAATAAAATATTGGGATTTATTGGACGCATTGTTGGCAGGAGTGAATATAAGGTCAATGAACGTTGTTACCACGCTCTTGTAAGGCCTCATTTAGCATATGCATGCAGCGTATGGGATACGAGTGAAAAAGACCTCATTCGGGAAATTGATAAGGTTCAACGCAGGGCAGCCCGTTTCGTTAAAAACTTACGATTTTTATCGAAAAGCAACACAGAAATGTTTCTGAAGTTGAGTTGGAAATCATTAGGGGTGCCATATGCATGTGGAAACAAAAGGGAAAGCATGTAGAATGGCTGGTGACCTACCACCCCCTGCCATACGTCCTTGAGACGGCTTGCGGGGTATTGTGAAGATGTCGATAGCAATTTTGAATAAGTCTCGCGGATTTTCTCTGAACATTTTCCAAATCCACGATTAACATTTTCTGCCATGGATACCAAAATTCCTGCCGCGTAGTCTAAGTACGGCCTAACTAAAACCAAGCAACACGTCTCCTTTACTGTTTCATTTTCTATTTCTACAACACAACAATTGAAAATTACCTCCTTCAAGGCTAACGTGCACATTATCTTACGTGTGCTCGCCTAGAGGTTTTTGATTCGAGTGTACCGTTCCAGCATTTGTTCAGTTAAGTAGCCTAATTCGAGTCCTTCTGTTTCGTACAATATTTTGTTCCCCCTTTCTTGTATTCCGCAACGGATATAAATCCAACCCCCTCCTTATGCCTCTCCGATACCTGGTCTACATCGTGGGAGAGTATCCCGCCCGCCAACAGCCGGATTTCACGTTGTTGAGGTCAAGTCGAAAGCAGGTGAGGTGATGGATATTTTTGAACACGTCCCCAAATATTTGCGGTGAAATTACTAATTCTCCCTTCGCCGTTCCAGTCGTTTGGATCTCCAGGCCGTTCTATGGCCTGAAAATCGAGGAAAACCTAAACAACACGAAGCCTTTTGAAATCCGCGGGAGAGACAGGATACTTCTCCGGGTGTTCAAGAAAAATGAGCATCTGAAACAATTTAGGCGGGAACGCTCCCTATCGAACATTTTCAGCTGTCTATGATTCTCATCAAATGACGCCGGTCGCGAAGGAACGCTGCGATGACAGGAATGTACTACTTCTGCTAAATCTTCTAATATGCACCTTATCGTTGTATTGTTGTCCGACCAACGAACAACAATGCTTATACAGTTGCCACCCATAACACACCAAACGCTCCAATTTTTACTCCCTTTTCGTAAGAGGACACAGTATCTGTTTGCAATCAACCCGACTCCCTTGAAAATTCCTCTGTAATCTACACCATTCCCTCCTCCAACGAGATTATTCTGAATTCCTCCTAAACAAAAGAAACAGGAGACATGTTTACCCTCCCAAAACTTCCTCCACCGCTGAAACCCACCCTCTTTCAATTTGCACCTCATACTTCCCCAGCCAAGAGTCTCTTAGATCAATCCTAAAAGATCTCTACCCTATCCTCAAAAACCACAATTCCTTTTCCCAAATGTCCCTCCATTACTTTCAAACGACCAAGCAACTTATCAGATCTCCTCAAATCAACCAATCCTCAACCACTCCCAAAAATCCCCCCGTACCAAAGCCACTCCCATGCCCTGCAATAAACCTCGATGCAGAACATGTCCTATTTTCAAAACCCGAATCCCATCCCTCTCCCACCCGCTCTTTGTTTCTCTCCCACCAATTCCCTACTCCTCATGTACCTCCAGAAATGTAGTTTACATTCTGAAGTACCAACTATGCCCTGCCTTTTATATTGAACAGTGTACTACAACCCTCAATATTACCCTATACCCTCGTGCCCCATGCAAGAATTCTTACCTGATTGGGATGCTCCCAATCCCTAAACACGCATCCGAACACAACACTCCCTTTGACCAATGCTATAGTGTATCCATCCTAGTATCCCTTCCATCCTCCGACCCTCCACTCAAACTCAAAACAATATTACAAGCGTTTATCTGGCTCCTGGATTCCTGGAATTACCCAGGTATTACTTTTAGACATTAATTACCCAATTCTTCACATATCTTCATCGCTCCTCCGCTCCCAACACCTCCCATATTATCCCCACACTTCTAAAAACTGCCCTCCCAACCTTTCCCCTGGCAAAAGTTTCCGCACCCTTTCCTTCCATCCAGCGTCTCCAACCCCTTATAACCTTTTCCTCAGGTCCTTCCTTCCTCGAGAAAGGTGGCTCGTACCATCGAAAATTTGAAAACGTGTTTCTTTTCTCATCTGTGATATATATATATATATATATATATATATATATATATATATATATATATATATATATATATACACATATATATATATATTTTTTTTTATGCCCCTGTCCAAACAGTCGTCCTGGACGGTGTATCATCCGATATTGTCAAGGTCACGTCGGGTGCACCACAAGGAAGTGTCATTGGTCCCCTCCTATTCCTTATTTACATAAATGACCTCAGTACCGTAGTTAAGAGCAAGCTCCGTCTTTTCGCCGATGATGCAGTAATTTATGGGGACATTCGAAGTCACGAAGACAGAGTCGTGTTAGCCAACGACCTAGATGCAATTCAAAATTGGTGCGTTACATGGCAATTGGAATTGAATTTTAAAAAATGCGTAATAATACATTTTTGGGAAAAGAGTAATTCCCTCCCTTATAGTTACAAATTGAAACAAACCAAAATCGCGAGGGTAGATTCCTTGAAATACTTGCGTGTAACAATTACTCACGATCTGTCCTGGGGAAAACACAAACGAGAAATATGCGGTCGTGCTAATAAAAAATTGGGATTAGTGAAAAGAGTGTTAGGTGAATGCGACGAAAAAGTGAAGGAACGATGTTTCCTTGCCTTGGTCAGGCCCCACCTAGAGTATGCTGCCAATATATGGGATCCTCAATTAATATATTTGATTTCGGAATTAGACCGAGTTCAGCGGAGGGGGGCTGGATTTGTCAAACACTGTCATGATCAACGCAGCAGCGTACCTACTTTGCTAGACAATTTAGGTTAGGATTCTCTTACGCAGCGGCGTTTACAAAATGGATTAAACTTATTACAAACATTTAAAGATGGGCCCTTTTCCGATGACATCAAGAATATAATACGAACCCCAACATATTACGGTCGGAGGGATCACGAATGTAAGACTAGAGAGATAGACTGCAAGACTGACAGGTTTAAAATGTCATTTTTTCCTAGAGACCAGAATGCTTGTAGTCGAAATCCTCCAGGAGTATGATCATTACAAGTATTAACGTACATTACAATGCAATAATTTCAGTAATAAAAGAGTAAAAATCATTCGCCTTGCCCGGGATCAAGGCGAATGATTTTTACTCTCTGAAATTATTGCATTGTTATGCACAAGTATGCCGTAATTTTAAATAAAGGGGTAGGAAGAAGCGTAGTCAACATAGAGCAAGCGACAGATAGAATTTTACTCGTAGAGATTAAAGCAGATCCGACGAACTTGGTCATTATTCAGGTATACATGCCACCGAGCAACCACAAGGAGGAAGAAGTCGATAGGATGTATGATGAGTTAGAGGATATCATCGCGAGTGTTCCTGCAGGGAAACATTTAATAGTGATGGGGGATTGGAATGCGACGGTAGGCGAAGGAAGGGATGGTGGTGAGGTGGGGGACTATGGGTTAGGCACGAGGAATGAACGCGGAGAGAAAGCAATTGAATTCTGCAGGAGACAGGGGTTAGTCATCACCAACACATGGTTTAGACACCACAAAAGGCGTAGGTATACATGGAAAATGCCAGGTGACTCAGAAAGGTATCAGTTAGATTATATTATGGTTAGGCACAGGTTTAGGAACAGTGTGATAAATTCGCACAGTTTCCCAGGAGCGGACGCGGACTCTGACCACAATTTAGTTGTTATGAAATGTAATGTTCGTTTCAAGAAGATAAGGCAAGGGCGGCGGGTTAAAAAATGGAATTTAGAAGCAGTAAATGAATTAACGAGGAAGGAGTATCAGGAGGCTGTAGAGAAAATGATGGATGACGGTAAAGAACTGAGTGCTATCGAAGAAAAATGGGAATGTATCAAGAAAGGGATATTGGAAGCCGCTAAAGACACTATAGGAACCGTTAACGGGAAAAGGATAAGGAAACCATGGGTAACGGATGAGATGATTGCAAAGATGGACGAGAGAAGAAGATGGAAAAATGTAAACACAGAGTTAGGCAAAATGAAGTACAAAGAGTTAAACAATAAATTGAGAAGGGCCACAAATAAAGCAAAAGAAGAATGGTGGAAAACGCAATGCGAGGATATGGAAAGTCTACAGAAGAAAGGTGAAATTGGTGCTCTATACAGCAAGGTTAAGTTATTATCGGGAAGTAAGAAGGCAAGATCTGTGCTAACAGTTAAAGATAAATGGGGTAAGATAATAGTTGAACCAGGAAAAATCCAAGAGAGATGGAAGGAATATATAGAAACACTGTATGGTAAAGAACTTAGGCCGACAAGGTTAGACATAGAAAAGGAACATGAGGTAGAAGAAGATAGCTTAGGTCCAGGCATACTCGACGATGAAATAGAAAGGGCATTAAAGGAGATGAAAGCAAACAAGGCTGTGGGGGTGGACAATATTCCTGTAGAAATGTTGAAATGGTTAGGGAAAGGTGGGAAGAAGGCCATATATGGACTGATTCGTAGTATCTATGAGGAAGGAATCTTGCCGGAAGATTTTGTGAGATCGGTGTTAGTTCCTATTCCAAAAAAGGCAAAGGCTTCGTCATGTGAGGATTACAGAACAATAAGTTTGATATCCCACGCAGCTAAAGTTATTCTCAGGATCATCAACAAAAGGATAGAGAGTAAGGCAAATGATTACTTAGGGGATGATCAGTTTGGGTTCAGGAAAGGAAGAGGTACGCGTGATGCCATTGCAGTAATGAGTTCACTAGTCGAGAGAAATATAGAATACAATCAGGACGTTTTTGCCTGTTTTGTAGATTTCGAAAAAGCGTTTGATAGAGTGAATTGGGAAAAATTAATGCGTGTATTGCAGAAAATAGGAATGGATTGGAGGGACAGGAGACTGATCCGCAACCTGTACATGTCTCAGACTGCTCAGGTGCGAGTGGGGAACGGAGAGTCCGGATGGGCAGTGTTAAGAAGAGGTGTAAGGCAGGGTTGCCCATTGTCACCGGTACTGTTCAACGTATATGTAGAGGAAATGATTAAAGAGGCATGGGAAGAACTGGAGGTAGGAATGAAAGTCGGAGGGGAATTCGTAAAATCGGTTAGGTTTGCTGATGACCAAGCATTAGTTGCTCAGTCAGCCAAGGGGTTGCAAGCATTGTTGAGTGAATTGGAGGTTCAGTGCGATAAATATGGGATGAGAATCAATATTAATAAAACAAAGGTTATGCGATTTTCTAGAAAGAAAAAGGCTAAGCTAAATATTAAAATAGGCGGGGAAAGAATAGAGCAGGTAGAGCAGTTTACATATCTCGGAAGTGTTTTGGACCAACACGGTCAAAGTGGTAGGGACGTAAGGAGAAGAATTGCGCTAGGCAAGGAGGCTTTCTCAAAGAGGAGGGAGTTGATGACGGGGACGTTGAGTAGGGATGTTAAGACAAGACTCGTAAAAACTCTGATATGGAGCGTAGCTATGTACGGCGCGGAAACGTGGTCGCTGAAGCAGGAGGATAGACGTAGATTGGAGGCTTTTGAAATGTGGGTGTGGAGAAGAATGGAGAAGGTGAAATGGACCGAAAGGAAAACAAATGAGGAAGTACTAGAAATGGTGGGGGAGGAGAGGGGTTTGTTGAGAGAAATCCTATGGAGGCAGGAAAAATGGATGAAAGGCGTATTGAGCGGTAGTGGAATGTTGAAGAGGGTAATAGAGGGGAGAATGTTGGGCAAGCGTGGTAAGGGTAGGAACAGGATAGGAATGTTGGACGGGATGAAGGGAGGAAAGAAGTACACCGAGATGAAGAGGGACCTGATATAGATTAGTTTGCTAGGTGGGGAGTTACAAAATGTTTATTTGATAGTTGTGTCCATCCAAAAACCTACCTTAACCGGTAGATTACCTAATAATAATGCACAAGTAGTTGATGACTCCGTTAAAGTTACTGTTGCGGCATCTCCCGCAGTTTCTTGAAATTTATTAACGTACAGGTTAGGGACTGCGCGTGGATATACATATATTTTTTTTTCTTACAGGTTCCCCCCTTCCCCCACCTATTTAAATAAACCCCAACCCTTACCCTTTCCTCCTGGTGCTGCACCCCCTGCCACACACCTTTTTTGGTGGCCCGCAGGGTATTTATGTAGATGTAGACCCCCTCCATTTCGGAGGCTTCCATTTGAAAAACATCGATCTAGAGGAGGCCACTTGCCGAATTTCGGTGTCAGATCAAACACGAATGGTCGAAATCGATTGAAAAACGCTTTAAAACTCATTCGTCTATTTTTCAGCGACATATCTGCCCAATGACGGATTTTCTATTTTCCAACATGTACACTGTAATTAACTTTAATGTTTATATGTTCTGCCAAATCCGGTTCGTTTCAAAACGTACCCATTTGAATAGATTCATATCTTGTAATAATTATTAGAGCAACTTATTTCTTCACGTTTGATCGCTTACCTAAGTATGTTTGCGACGAATCATAATTGTCCTGGAATATGCTGAAATATCTTTGCTCCATGTTAAAGTTCTGGATTTGTCATTAAAGTATGTCAGAGAGCATCCTTAGCATTTTTATTTGCAGTGGTGCGTCTCTAATGACATGTTAGCCCCTGGGCAGGTCGTCGTATTTCCGTCCACTTCTCTTTTTCCGTTCTCCTCCACAGCCTCAGCTCTACGCGAAAATAACTATGTCTATGGGAATGAAAACAAATTTGGCGAAAGTGACCACGGGAAAGCGAGAAGTAGAGCTACAACAAAAAGAATTTTAAATGTCAGTATTTCACAGATTTAAAAGCATTCTCTTTGACCGGGATTCGCACCCGAATGTCTTCAGAGGACGCATCGTCAACTTCCTGACGAAACTCTCGCCCGAAAATCTAGAGATTCCGGTTCAAATTTCGGTCAAGGCGAATAATTGTTTTACTGCGATATTCGTGTGTACACCTCCGGTCTGTTGCGACATATCCCGCGCTTCTTGGGAATCGGAATTTTAATATGTTTCGGGGAAAATTAAAAGACGAATTTCAAACACTCAGGCCGGAAACTCTCGACGCTGACAGAGAGCGCTCTTCGAAATCATTCTTAGGGGCGATACGACGGGACGAAAAAGTAGTATCATACGAACTAAATAATGAGGAACCAAGATGGTACGCGCTAGATGCTGCCAGAACGAGGCAAAAAACATTCCCTCACACATTCAAAATCAGTTTGAAACGTGACGAAGAAAACATAATGAATACGTATATGTCCGGAGAAGACCGGTCAGTGTTTATGTCATTTGCACGAAGACCTGAAAAGTAAAACTCACAGAAGGTTCAGTGAAGACAAAATGCGATTATTCGCTATGTCTTAAATACCTTAAAATGGCAATTGAATTACATCGCATCAGGGTGTAATTCATTTCAGTCTGAGATCATAAATATAAGGAATACTCTAACAGCACATACGCCAACAGAGAAAACGGTGAAATCGTTTCAGCCGGCGTAAACAAGACCAACTTCCCAAACAATATTTTTCAGAACATCACGTGCAAAAATAAGTTGGAACCAAAACGCAGCCCTTCACACACCTAAAGTTCAAATTTGCGAAAATAAAATGGTTAATGAAGAAATGGAAAAGCAGCTCCAACATCTGCCGCGCCTATTGAATTCCCTGCGAACGAACGCTTGACCAATCGGCAGGGCAAGCAAACGCGACAGGTGAAAATTGTGGGAAAACGACGACCGTCAGTCATACTTTCCTCATAAAAGAGGAGGCTTGGACGACAGGGTGTCGGGTGATATCTCTCACCGGTTGAATCCGAGGAATCCCATCTTCCGGTGACGGCGGCTGCGACCAGAGGGCCCGGGACACAAGCCCCGGCCGGCCCTTCGGGAAGGGCCCTCACGCAGGCGGATGCGTCGTGCGGCGTCGTCGACTGCCCTGCCCGAATCGAACGATCCACTCAACGGATCAACCGAATAGGAGCGCAAACACACACAGGAACAACGCACACGAAATAACGCACACACAACGGAGACAAACACAATTAAGTCGAGGCGAGCGATGACACAAGAGGTGAGGAGATAAAACACGACTGGAAGTGTTAATTTGGGCAGGGGAGCCTCGGAAACGAAGCCCTCGATGAAGAAGAACTCTCACGGGGACTGGAAGTACCCATCTCGAGCGCTCCGACGCGCAGCGGGCCCTCGTCGGCAGGGAGGAGGGAGGGTTTCGGGTGTGCCCGGGCGGCAGACAGCACCACGACCGCTCTCTCCAACAGTCTTCCTCGGTGTTCCGAGATATCCGGAGAGGACGGGTTGGAGAGAGGGGCGCACGGAAAGGTAAGAGGGGCGGGCGAAGCAGGATGGCCGATGGGTGGGAAGGGGTCGGTCGACCTTGAAAGATGAGGAGACGAGAGTCGGGGGGAGGAGAGAGAAAGCAAAGCCACCACTCACACGCACACACCTTGTGCGCCGTCCACTCCTCGTGGGAGTCCCGCCCCTCCCCCGAACGCCGCAGGAATGGAAGGGGGCGGCCGCCGAGGAATTCCTAGGAGGCCCATCGCCCCCCCCATCTTCCCATGCCTCCCTCCGAGCGACCGCCGACGCCAGAAGAACGCACTCTCTTCATTCTGACGGAATGTTCACTGTAATCCTTGGCCGCCGACGGGGGGCCGCCGCACGGACGCCTGCGTCTCGACGTGCGACTCACGAGGGCGACATTATGGCAGGCCCGCCGGCACCACATGTGCAAGGGATGTGGAAAGAGACGACTAGACAGACAGAAATGTACTGCTCTAACTTTGGAAATCACTGCGAACAAGTGAGGATGATGAAGCTTGCACTAGAGCCGTGTTAGTTGTAGAACGTTCAATGAAGGGAAGAATGTGCGTGAAGGAGGAGGGAGGGATCTGAAGTTAAGAGAAGACTCGAGAAAAAATTTGATATGGTGCGGAGTGTATTAACGGCTCGGAAACGTGGTCGTGGAGCTGGAGAATAAGAGTGGATTGGAAGTTTTTGAGACGTGAGTTTGGAGGATGGGAAAGATGAAGAGAAATTCAAAGAATGCGAGAAAAATGGATGCAGGGAATATTGAGCAGGAATGTAATTTTGGAGACTGATATGGAAGGAAAATGTAGGGCCAGAAAGTGAAGCATGCTGGACGGAACGATTGGAGATAGAAAGTACGTATGAAGAGCAATAATACGGTTTATAATAATTGGGGATTTTAGATTATTTATACTGTGTCGTGTTAGTTGGAGCTTATATAATAGAGCAGAGCTCAATTCAACTTACAGCAAAAATTATCCTTGACCGGTAGACCTAGTACTCTTTGTAATAGTAATTTGTGTTTGGCAAATAAACGTATCTTACTATTAACAACGGAATTGATGTCGTTAACGTAACGTAGGCATAAAAGAGGCCCAATAACACTTCTCTGGGTAACGCCTGAAGTAACATCTACAGCATTTGAGCTAACTCCATCCATGACTACTCTTTGTAGCCGTCCATTCAAAAAATCTTTAATCCAACCCCGGATATTTTTATCTATGCCAAATGCTCCCAGTTTTTTTAATAGCTTACTATGAGATATTTTGTCGAAGGCTTTCTTAAAATCTAGAAAAATCGCGTCCACCGTAACATTGCTCTCTTCCGAACCTAAGATATCATGAACAAAAAGCCCAAGTTGTGTCTCGCGGGATTTACCCTGTCGGAAACAGTGCTGATTATTCATCAGTAACTCCAGACTATCGAGGGGTCTCACCATCAAAATAGCAACTATACGTTCCATAACCTTGCATGAAATTGATGCGAGGGAAATTGGTCTGTAATTGCTCGGTTCCTCTTTGTCTCCGTTTTTAAATATTAATGTTACGTCAGCCGTTTTCGAATATCTGGGAGCCTTGTGATGTAATAGGGACTTCTCGGTGATGTTGAAAATGTATTATTACCTCCATCGCACTACGGTAGGAGAGATCATGTCAATAAACTTAGAGAGATTAAGTGTAAAACCGATGGATTTAAGATTCCATTTTTTCCACAAACAATAAGGGATCAGAATAGCATTGTCCGACCTCGGTTTGAGTAAAAATATTCGGGTCCAAATTATTATGGTGTGTATTCACCCCCTACCACATGCCTCAGAGGTGACCTGCAGGGTAGTACAATATCTAAAATATCAAATATGATTTCTAGATGCGGCGCAATTTCCGACGCTAGTGACCTCCTCTCGGCACCTTCCATTCACCGCGCATTATGACTTCCTCAAATCCCTGAATAATCCCGTTCCAATGTACATATAGTATATTTGAATGATTGACCCTCGGCGACCAGGGCGTATTTCGTGGAAGCTGGAGGGTTCAGTATGTCCTTTTCCTGAACAGAATATTCTTGGGATAGCTACCAGTCGGTCGCTTTTCTCCATTCCCTTCTCTTTTGCACCCATCTGCATCATCTTTCCTTCCGCACTCCACGATTACATTCATGAAGCAGCGATGCCTCAGGAAGTGGGACTCGCCGCCAGCCTCCTTTTCGCTTATATTTACCCTAAAGACCTTTCTTTCCACTGTCTCATTAATATCTACCTTATTTTATTCCATATAATTTATCCTTTCTCGCTTTTTACTTTATTATTCAGCGTTTAAGTTTTTCCATTTCCTCCTGACGTCCATCTTCAGGCATCTCTTTTGCTTTCCATGATTTGCTCAACCTTTCGTCAATTATTTTTCCTACTGTTGCGTTAGCGGTTTCCCAGCTCTCTTTTTTGAGATTCCCCGCCCTTTATTTTACTCAACCCGTACCCTTTTCCTCACTCAGGATTTTGATGACTGTCTCCTGGTACAACTTCCTTTTTTGTCCTTGCCAACGCTTCTACATCCCATTTCCTTGTCCGTCTTCCATAGTTTTCTCTTTATTGTGAAACTTCACTAACATTTAGCGCATAATTATGATCCGCATCTGCTCCCGGGAGGCTGTTCGAATCAAACGCGCTGTTTCTAAATGTTCCCCTAACCATAATATAGTCGAAACTGATGTCTCTCTGTAAACACCAGAGTTTTCCTGGCTCTTGGAAAACTTTCGTGTTTTCTCACAGCTATTATTTGTTGCTCCTAGCCCCATAATCTTCTACCGATTCCTTTCCCTCCATTTGCCGACCTCCGCATCCCTATCCCCTGTCACCATTAAGGCTTTCCATTCATCGACGGCAGCAATCATTTCCTGTAGTTCACGATACAAAATGCGTTGTACTTTCCCCCTACGATTACATATCCTATTATTTTTTAATTGTAAACCGGAATAGGAACCGTATAGTTCATTGTTTCTGCTCTTACCTCGAATAGTAGTATTCCATCAGTAAACTGCTCCTTGTTTTCTGCTCTCCTCCCTATCTTTCTCTTCAACATCACCCTTGGTTGACTCTCTTCCCCTCCGATATTTACTAATCTGTAAACTTTCTTCCCATTTATCGGTTTTTTCTTTCACTCTTTCCCCGTACAGTTGCAACATGCATATATTACAACTCAGGAATACATGTTCAACTTCTCAGGAATACATGTGAGGTATTCCTGAGAAAAGAACGAGCAGAGTACGAGTCTTGATAACTTTAGAAAATTCATTCAAACAGTGGTGGAATTGAGATGCGTAAAGTTCTCTTTTACGGGGGGTGACCAAACACCCCCCGCCGTGCGCCCTTGCGGCAGTTTTGGGGGTATTATGTACATGCAGATGTAGAAAAGGAATCATTGAAGGAAATATACCGTGAGGGATACTAAAAGACGACTAAATATGACAATTTAAGGAGGACATAAATCACAGTCCATCAGGAGTTGACTAGATGAACGCAGAAAAGAGGAAAAATGGATGGGGGAGAGTAAACCGGGAGAAGGGTTACGTGCATCATCATTAGGCGTAAGGTTTCCAATTTATGATATAAAAAATAAGCTAATTCTTCGAGTTATCGGAATTTAAGGTTATGGGTGCAGGGTGAAATTTAAGGTGAATCCGTCGCGTAAAGGATTTGATCGGGATGTTGATAACGCGCGCGTGGCATCGTTACTTTGGATAACGCGGAGAAGAGCGGAAAGGGGATCGCCGCTCCTCATATTCCGTCGCCCTGCGCAGGCGCGCGAGCGACCCTCGCCTGCGATAGCGTCCACGTGCGGGAGAACCCCGTCGTTGCCGCCACGGTGCACGGGGGTGAATGATTCAAAGGCGAAGCGGACGGATTTCAATGAGAGATGAGGCGGTGGAACGCACGCACTGCACAGCGTGGAATGCCACACCCATCATCAGACCAATTCTTGAGCCTACCATTGAAGCCGTCACGAGAGAGCGTGTGGCAGGGGATGTCAGGCCATTACCGCAACGGTCATTATTACTATTTCCTGTGGCCACTAAGCCTCAAAATAGTTTATCCGGAGCAATACTAAAATTTATATTGAATAAATTTATTCAATATTAAGTAGATTAAATGTTAGATTTAAGGTAATATCCATTAACCTGAAGTGAACATTTCGCCTTTTTTTCACCATTTTGCAGCGGTGGTGTAAAAACATTTTAAAAGAGCGGAAGATCGAAGGACCAAAATGGGCTAAAATTGATAAAACATTCCGTAAAACGTCATTTTATTTTTCTCGTTAAAATTTTAAATAATTGAGTTTAGGTGTGGGACTTGAAGCGTTAAAAAAACGAATGAAGAAATAAATTCTTGTAAGATCACAGTAAATCGTAACTTGCACAACACATATATTTGAAAAACTTCGCTCATATGCAACACATTAGGGTTTTTTTAGCCATTTAGTATGACGTCGCTATGTTAACCCCGTCAAATGTCCAAAGAGGACCTCGGCAAATGTGGCGACTGCCCAATGCGTCCACCATTCTGAAGAAGAGAAAGGATTTCTACGTGAATAACTACGAATTTTAGGAATAAGTCGTAAAGAGGAGGTGATTTTGTAGGATATTCTTTCGTTTCGTCATCAGAGACACAAAGACGCTTATCTTTTGTCACGAAAGGGAAATGAAAGGAATGCGCTCGCCACATCGGATTTCGTTCGCTGGGCGTAATTTCATTTTCGGGACGTTCAACTACTCCCAAGTGCCACCTCCCAATCGCGTGGGCGTGAATACTGCGAGGAAAGGGAGACACCTTCATTCGTCACTTGTCGCTGCTCTCGACCATCGACGCATTCGGGGATAGGCTGGGCACTCCTGCCTCCAAATCGTTTGATTTTTACGCCAAAACTCGAAACAAGAACGAAGTCCTGTGTGCAATCTTCGTGTCTCCCAAGCTACGGACATCCATTGGCACAGCGGCGCTTCCTTTTCGAACAAGAAGATATTCACGAAGCAAAGCACTTTAATCGGAATCCTGTTAGAGCCCGTCATTGTTCGTCACGTTTTCAAACCTAGGTCCCACCGACATGGAATAAAACAGTCGCCTTTCTCATTCGACCAGTCCCCCACTTTCCGTTTTTTGAATCCAGTCACTTCCTTGATAACAGTTCCTGAAATGCTTAATCCATTTTAGATCCGATGACTACGCTGCTCACAAATAATTTACTCTGGTCGTTGCTCTCATGAGGACCGAGGTGCTCTGATTCAATATTGAGGTGTTGTAGATGTAAGCCTAATTTTGGAACTAGATCGAGTGCCACGTAAGCGGCTAGGCTTGTGAAAATTTGTTATGAACAAGGTAGCAGTGTCGCGACACTATAGGAATAATTAGGATGGGAGCCACTAGTTGACCGTGGGCTTAAATACAGATTAAATTAGAATTGGCAGTGCATGTATTTTGTCGATATCCTGCAAGTTCTTTCCTGCATGTTATATTTTTATTTAATAGACCCATCTCTTCAACAGTTCGACAGCATTATTTGAATATTCGTACCCTGTCATGGAATATTATTGCATAAGTAGTATCTTCTTCTTTCGTGAAACATTTTTCGAATGTATGATCAAACTAATATCTGTGTAAAGGTGGAATGATTGGGATTGTGCATGCATGGCTGGTGACCTGACATCCCCCGCCACACGCCCTTGCGGCGGTTTGCGCGGTATTATTTAAATGTAGATTATTTATTTTCTGTGGGGTAATTAACCGGTTTTTCGGTTACAAGAGGGTGATTGCATTAGAAACTCATTGGAGAGATGCGTCGGAATGGAATAAAATAAGAATCACGACTCTTTGCTACTGTTAATTAATATTAATACCGTTACACCGTTCACATTTCTCCAGATTGTACATAAGTCAAAAAGAAATTATTTTAAAAATTTCTTAGCTGAGATTGACCTTTTCATTGAAAATCACGTCGCTTTTGGTCCGAGGAATTTCAAACGCCATAATTTAAATCCGGCACTCAGGGTCACGAACATGTTTGGCGTGCGTTCATTGTCTCACAACGGGACGGAGACCTGAGCGCAGCCCATTTGTGTTTTGCATTTTTCAGTACCCTGCAAGACACCGTAAGAGTGTGTGGGAGGGGGTGAATACACACCAGACTCATTTTGACCCGAATATGACCCTACCGCGATCTGACAATGTTATTCTGATCCCTTATCGTTCGTGTAAAAAAATGATATTTTAAATCTGTACATCTATACATCTATACAATCTCTCCAATTTCATTGACATGATCTCTCCTACCGTAGTACGATGGGGGTAATAATATATTTTCAGCATCACTGCTAAAGATACGTTTTTTCTATTTATGTGCGAGTTCTTCAATCTGTAATTTAACCTTCGCTCCGTGAGTGCTTCTCAGTCTAGCTCTAGTAGCTCGTATGCCATGTATGTGATGGTTGAAATTTGATATCCCGCAGAATGCGGAAGAAGTTAAGCGGATGGTGGAAGGCGAGGAAAAGTAAAATTATTGGGCAATATAAGAGAATCTTTCATTGATAATTATTCATTGATTTGTGAGTTCAGCTCTGCTCGTTCAATTGTAGCGAATATTTGCTCGTAATATTCTCACAAGACTAATTACTCTCTGCCTACGGTTTTAAAAGTTTCAACCGTGGCACATTTCTGCTTAAATGAACGCAACTTTTCTCTTTGCTTGCAAAAGCGGAGATCTCGGTGCATGAGTACTTGATTTGAATGAGTTTCACTGTTGCAACGAATGGAACAACAACTCTGCTCTTCCACAATTCAAAATTTAATTTTTTTCCCATTCCTGAAGAAATTCCACATAGTCAAGCCTGAGACAGTTTTTTAGTTTCACTGTGTAAATAAAATATAGCAGGAGGCAATTAAAACGTTTGTCACGAATATTTCAAAAACACACTGGAATAGGGACAGAAAATTTATTATTTCCATCTCAAAATTAAAACATTTTACTATTTTATACATATTCGCCAAACATATTTAAACATTTTTTTTACTTCAGATTGGGTTTTCAAATTCCTTTAGCATAAAAATTTGCCGCCTGAGATCGCAGCTAACCGATCACGGCATCTAGAAGTTTCTCGTCGAGACGAGCTCAAAACATCTAGTAGCCTTAATTTTTCAGTCGTGCTTTCATGCAACAGCGTCGTAGGAATCTAAAGAAAACTTCCAAAAGATATCAGATATCGTAAAACACCGGTTTTCACGAACTTTTTCGTTAATTTCTAGGTTCATTTCATTGTTCACCACAGATATCATCAAGGACATTTGTTTTCACTCTCAAACTCAAACCTCTTGACGCTCATCACACTTTGGTCCGTACGGAGCACAAATTTCTCCATGAATGTCGGAAAATTTGAAGTTTTATTGTCAGTAAAATCCTTATCACTGAACGCACTTCTAATTTGGCGGTAATTCCAATTGAATTGTCCATTTTGACTCGCTATTGTAAAAAACGACAACCGACGCGACCTTTTAACACTGCAGCTCAAGAAGTACCGCCCCAGTGTGTGTGTGTGAGTCAACGCAGTGACCATTGGGCTCCCTCCATTAATTCTCAGGTTACACTAAACGGACTTTATTTCTGGGCAGCACATGACGCTCTCCCTTCTTCCACGATCTCCTCATCGCAGAGTTCCACCGATGAACGCGGCAAGGACGTCCGTCTGGAGGAAAAGCAGTGGCGAGGGCGGCCACCGTCGACGAAGTCAGCAGACGCGATTTGCTCGTTGGAATCGATGGCCGCCTTTGGCGCACACTTGCCGAAGGACGATGGGAGATCAACGTTTGGGGTAAGTGGACAGTTTTCTTTGTTTCTCTCGAACCCTCAGCAGCCGAAAGATGGACGCCAATGATTCATCCTTCCCTCCTCGAGATCAGCTAATTCCGAGAATAGATTCCGCCTTTCCGTTGTTTTATCGACTATGACGCATCGCTTCGACACGCGTAGTTATTAGCGAAATGGCACCTTCCTGGTTTTAAGGGCCTGCTCAAGGCTGCCCGCTGTCCGGCCTTAGCCCCCTCCCCCCCGCACCTTTCACACTGCCAAAAATGCAACCGCCCCCCTTCCCAGTACCTCAAGCATGATTACCTCCCATTAAAGTCCTCCATGCCTGAACGAACATAGCCAATTTCACAGTTGACTATCGATTTGAATCAACACTCTCGCGCAATATCTACAGCGTATCAATTGTGGGCGTGCCCTATATTAACAAAGCTCAGATCTACTGTTTCTCTTTCTTCACCTTTTCACACATTTGTCACGGGGATCTTCGAATCAAGGAGATATGTCATTCGGCGTTGGTAATTAGCACTTGAATACGCATCGTTTGGGATCTTTTGCCGAATTCACTGATTTCGGAATGAAATTGGACACAGATAACAAACAATCTGTTCGTTTCGTAAAGAATCGTTTCGAACGAATAAGAAAGGGTCGCACCGTTAAAGGATAACCTGGGTTAGAGAAACGAAGGTTAAACGATCACAAGCTGAACTTCAGGGTAAATATTCGTCATTCGAGTTGGACGTCGACGATGAGGGTTAGAAGTCCCGTAGCGGTGTCACGTTAGTAGGCGAGAAGTTAAGGATAGTTGATGGCCGAGCAGACCGATATCACGAATCACTTTTCCCTCACTGAATCCATGCGAGCACCATGGCAGGAAACATCGCGGAGATGCGACATTTTTCGAACTTACTTCTCGAGTGAAAGTAAAATCCCACGGAATGCCAATCCAGACGCTGCGGCCCTCCTGCCTGTCTTCCTGCGGACGAAGAGACACAGAGGAACGACGGCCCGCGACTCCGGATTCCTAACCCCTACCCCCCCTCCAGGCGGGGGCGGCAGAGCCCTCTGTGGTTCTCGTCCAGGGAAGGGGTGGCAGGAGGAGCGCCGAACGGACCCCAAGATGTTTAATATTTATTTCATAAACATTCTCCGGAACTTTTCATTCGCAACGAATAACCATCATCATTAGGTGGATAGCAATACCTCCTTTGTTTGTAATATTTCTCGGTAACGCCTTGATGAAAATGGAAAACACTCGGTGTCAGGCCTCATGCTGCCAATATCGAGCAGGACGAAAAAGACAACACCTGACAATATCAAAGAAGTTAAACGTGTCTATCCATAAATCGACGACAGACAACATATAACCGTCCTATATTTTTTCATTGAGATGGTATTTCCCCCAAATAACGGAAGAGTTCATTGTTTGCCCATTCGATAATGTTTTCACCCCACAAACTTGGGCCCTTAAGATTCGATAGTCTCCTTATCAAAGGCAGTTGTGATCTTCGCCTTGGACGTTTTTGCTTTCAACTTCACTCTCACCGCTATCTCTCCCTCATTGAGGCCGTCGGGGTCTCCCGGTGGGCCTTAAAGGGTCCCACCCGGCAGAAGTGCATCGTCGACGGTTAGAGGAACGTATTCATATCTCGTATTCTTATAATCTGCCTTGTCCATTTATCCGTAGGCGCATTGAACGATCGCGGTGGAATTACGAATTGGGTCCACGTGCGACATGCATCCGATGGCGGTAGTATTGAGACACTTAGTGTGTCTGCATTGTTTCCAGAACCAGGACCTTTTTACCATCTCGTGATTGCTAGCTTTATTTCTATGGAAGTCTTCCGCGATGGCATCCAAATGATGGACGCATGCTCCATGCGAGGTCAAATCCCCGAACATCACTTTTTCACTCTCGGAAAAGCAAAAAAAAGGCGAGAGGAAGGCCAACTGAGAGACAGAAGGAAAAGGACTCATGCGCTGATAACAGCAAAATGTTTCCCAACAGGTTGAATGAGGCTTCGATTGGTGGAATGGATGAATATGGAAACAGAAACATCACTTGTTAAATGTTTACGAATTCCATTCTCTGTTGCTGCCAATTCCCTTCCTGCGCAAACTCGATTGTGACTCATGCATCTCTTCGCGATACGTCACCCCCTCCCCATAACCATCCGCTTTTCCCCACACCTGCTTAATTATCTCTCCTTTATCTGAGCCAAGATATATTCACTCCAAATCCCCTTTCCATATCCTCCGCCTCCTACATCCCCCTCCTCACCCCTTCCCCCCCGCTACCACCGAAAGTGCACATCTGCTTGCGCGTATAAATATCTTTGCGAAAGAATTGAACTCTTCGACGACGACGCAAATATCTGATATATAATTTAGTATTTAGTAGTGAGGTCACTTATTGAGAGGAACATATAATACAATCAGATTGTCTCTTTCATAGCTTTCGAAAATGCAATTGATAGAGTGAATTGGGAAAAACTAATGCGTGTATTGCAGAAAATAGGAATGGATTGGAGGGACAGGAGACTGATCCTCAACCTGTACATGTCTCAGACTGCTCAGGTGCGAGTGGGGAACGGAGAGTCCGGATGGGCAGTGTTCAGGAAGAGGTGTAAGGCAGGGTTGCCCATTGTCACCGGTGCTGTTCAACGTATATATGGAGGAAATGATTTAAGAGGCATGGGAAGAACTGGAGGTAGGAATGAAAGTCGGAGGGGAATTGGAAAAATCGGTTATATTTGCTGATGACCAAGCATTAATTGCTCAGTAAGTCAAGGGGTTGCAAGCATTGCTGAGTGAATTGGAGGTTCAGTGAGATAAATATGGGATGAGAATCAATATTAATAAAACAAAGGTTTCGCGATTTTCCAGGAAGAAAAAGGCTAAACTAAACGTTAAAATAGGAGGGCAAAAACTAGAGCATGTGGAGCAGCTTACGTATGTCGGAAGTGTTTCGGACCAACACGGTCAAAGTAGTAGGGACGTAAGGAGAAGAATTGCGCTAGGCAAGGAAGCTTTCACAAGGAGGAGGGAATTGGTGACAGAGAAGTTTAGTCAGGATGTTAAGAAAGTGGGAAAGTATTTTCGTACCAATGTTGTACGTGTCATCCTTGGCTAAAATAAACAAAATTGGCGCCATGGGCAAAATTCAGCATTAATTCTACATCTACATAAATACCCTGCGAGCCACCAAAAAGGTGTGTGGCAGGGGGATTATGTCGTTGGTGACGAAATAACGATCTATTATATTCAACGAAGCCATTATTCAAAATATATTATCTTTATCGAAACCGAAAAATTAAAAATATGAATGATTACTCTTCCTTGCTTTGAACAGCAGTATAATAATTTAAATGGCATGTGGTCTTTTCAGTTTTTTTTCCGTCAAAATCATCGAATCGGGTATTTTCAGGCGTGATGTGGTGCAATCCGTTCTTTATTACGTCAAAATTAGGCTTCGATTGAAAAATATGTAGAAGAATATCGAGAAAATATATGTACACCGTTAAGTTTTTGGTCACGTATCGCTGTCATCATCATTCATAGAATATATCACACAATGTTAATTAGTTGAAAAATTGATTTTCCTGATTATTTCATTATCTTTCATCCGAAGTCTGATTTCTGATACGTGTTCCAGAAAATAAAGTTCGGGTGGTGAACGTTTTTATAGATTGCATAAAATTGTGCGAATATCAGTGGCAGAGAGTTTTTAAATTGATTTTGTTCATGCTTTGCGAGAGAGATCATTAGGAGGCCTCAGCCTACGTCATACAATCGATCAAGCCCAATCCAATGGATTGGGAAACGGAACGAGGCCGCAGAGAGTCATTTATATATATATATAGCTATTACCATCTAAACCTATCCCTTCCAAATTCCATGATCGGAAGAGAATTGGAAAAAGTGAGAATTAGGTATTAGTCCTCGGAATTTCCTCCGCGGAAATACGAGGTTTGTCCAGAAAGTAGCCTCCGTTAGGCCTTTAAAAAGAAACACGAAATACAGAAAATACATATAGAACAGATACAGGAAATTTATTATTTACATCTGAAAACTGCGCATCTCTAATATTGTTTTCACATACTTGCCAAACAGATTGAAGCATGTGTCATATCTCTGAACTCAAATTACTTCGGGATAAAATTTTGCCGCCTGAGATCGCAGCCAGCCGTTGACGACATCTTTAAGTTTCTCGTCGAGACGAGTACAAAACTTGCGGGAGCTTAAACTTTGTATTCGTATTTTCATCCAATAGAGTCGAAGAATTCTGTGGAAAATTTTATGGAGAATACAGATATCGTAAAACTCCGGTTCCAGCGAACTTTTTCGTTAATTTTCAGGTGTAGTTCATTGCTCATCACAGACGGACGGCCACTTCTGTCACCATCATAGACATTCATGTTCACTTTTGAACTAACAACACCACTGACGCACAACTCTTGTCACTCATCACATATGGTCCGTACAGAACACAGATTTTCCAATGAATGTCAGTAGCTTTGAAGTTTAAGGCCAGTAAACACATTATCACTAAACGCATTTTTACATTTGGCGGTGGGATTTCAAATTTTATTGTTCATTTTGATTCGCTACTCTTAACAAACGACAGGCAAAAAGAGTGTATGTTTTTTGGACTTGGTTAGGTGGAATAGTAGAACCTCGACAACGTTTATTATTTAATTTTGGTAAAAAATTATTATTGAATGATTTAAGAAATTATTTGATGATCCCGATACTTGCCTTGGCATTATTTTTATATTCTAAGTTCACCTTTCCCGCACATATCAAAAAGCCCCGTCACCAGAACGTCCCCTGCACACATTTACCGAAATTGGGGATCCTCTGGCTCTCGAGTCGACTTTCTCCGACTGCATTCTTCCTACACTGAATTACTCTTTCCCCATTTGGACCACGGCATGCTCTACCAACCTAAAAATCTTAAAGAGGCCAAATAATTTTTTTCTTATCCATCGTGCGGCACCGCCGTTTCACCCTAAGTTTTCTTGCTCGCAGCTGACTCTGAGGTTGGGATCGCTTCTTCCCAGCGCCTCCCTCTCTCTTGCCCGAGATGTTTCCATGGACTCATGGGCGGTCGCCACGCACTCCTCCCTAGCTTCTCGTTGCCCTGCTTGCCAAACACGGGGCCGTTCCATTTATCCGACTGCCGTCTTTCCTGGACCAAATGGGCATCCACCGCTTTGCCACACGATTCTCTTCATTCGGAAAGGGAATTGTCTCCTTCTTGTCATTTTCATCGTTCGCATCCTCAATCGACCGACTGGTCCCGTAATTAGAACAATTCACACGTAAGTGACTCTATAATGACGAACTTTGTTTGCTTCGACCTCGGCTACTGATGTACTCCCGGGCGAAATGCTGCTTCGGAGTTCCACTTTTCACGTTAACCGTGTTCATTTCTCGTCATTTTAAAATCAAGAATTTATTTCAATTTTTGCATTGTTTGTCTTCATTTGTTTTATTTTAAATTCGATATAAAGGTCAATTTGACCGTGCTAGGGTTGTTGTTTAATTAAAAGAATTATTTTACGAAAAACAATCGCGCAACCGACACTTTGCATAAGAATATTACTTCGAGGTCACATCAGTGATGATGCCGCCGCATCTATTAAATCCAGGATGCGTGCGAAGTGAAATGGGTCAATGTACACACAGGATCGAATTTTGCCACACTAATCCCAATGTAGCGCTTCTTTCGTGTTGGCGACATCGCTGCAAGTGGGAGGGTCAACATGAGGAGGGAAGGGCGCGTGCGTCAACGAAAGTAAAAGCTTCGATATACGTGTGCGTACTTGTGACACATTCGCGTATTCGAGAGAAAATCCGTTCCATTCGTCGAAATAGGAAACTTTGTGCGGAAAGAAACAGGATTGGAAAATAAATCAATTCTCTCAGACGAAAGGTAAAAAGTCATGGCACTTCAGAAGCGCGCAGTCTCGCAGGGAGCGTCGGGAAGACATTCCCGGCTGCGCGGATTAGTTTCGCCCACGCCGCGTCGAGCGATGTCGCTGCGGACTCGAGCATTCCCTCGGCTACGGCAATCGTCGATTACGTCGAAACGGTAGGCTCCAAAATATACCATAGAGAATCGCACGGCTCCAAACCGCACGGCGAGTGGTGACTAGGAGTCGTCACGGCAAAAGAATAAACCTAACGTGACATAGAATGCATACGATGGTTCATTTTTGTTTCCATTTTCTGCTGAGAACACCGTGACATTGAACAAATGATGTGATACAGAGAGACGACCTAGAGCCCAGATTTTCTGCCTTTAAGAGAAGTCTATTTCAATGCAGGCCCTCCTCCCGAGTACACATCCTTACTTATTGAGTTCTTAATTAGCCGAAGGCACAGAGGCGGGATTGCCGAAAGGCATGGTGAAACCCCAAGACAAAATGAAGCTTCACATCTTGGCTCATCGAATTCAATGCTAAAATTTTTCCCCTTTTAACCCTCCGATAAGTTTAAATGGGATACGTGCTCAAGGTAGAAAAACAGCAGCAGGTGACGGGCGGAAATGAAATCATATGACATCCACCCTATTCAGGTAAGAAAAGGAGTCATCAAACTAATTTACATAGTGGGTAGGGTGGGTGGGGTAGTAAGAGCATTAAAAGAAGAATTGGATAAGGTACAGAAGAAGCTTTGACGAAGAGGCTGCAGTCGATGACAGAGCGAAGGTATAAAGAGAAGACTCGTGAATTCTGTAATGCGGTGCGTACTTTTGCTTGGCCCAGCCGAATCTGGTCACCACGCTTTCCCATTACTATTGCCTGGAAAGGCCCTTGTTTCGCTACAAGATCTGTCCCAAAAGGATACGAGTATGACTTATTTTTTCCCGGATGGACGGGCAGGCGGCAGTTTCCCTGGGCTGGGTTCGAGAAAGGGGAATCTCCGGAAAGACTAGGAGGCCCTCGGCAGTTGGCTCCCAGCCTTTGCGGAGTGAGAATCGTTCGTTTGCGATACTTCTAGATCGTGACCTCGTTAAGCTCTGTCATGGACCGGCTGTTGGAACATCGCTACGCCATCAAATTTAGCGTGAAACTGAGAAAAGCTGGGAAAGAGACTCATGGCATGCTCAAGGAAGCTTACAGTGATAACGCCATGTGAGAGGATTTTTAAGACGCCGAGCGTTCAGGTCGCCCTTTGACCTCAATAAGTGACGAAAAACTTGAAAAGGTGAAGGCTTTGCTGGGTAGGGATACAATAAATTAAGTGTCAGCGTTCGTTTGTGATGAACTTGGTATCGCTAAAAGTGATGTGCATCGACTTGTGACCGAAAAAATCAGCAGCATGAGGAAAGGCGTGGGGGGGTATTGGAATTAAGTGCCGCGTGTGCTCTCAGACGAACAAAAGAAAACTCGCACGCGGATCTGTCAAGAGCTTCTCGACCATGTGAGTGAGGATTTAAATATGGTAGACAATGCCCCACCAGGCCCCTCCCCCTTCCCCGTCTCCTCAAATCCGTGCTGAAAGGACGTCCCCACGGCGTTTAACGACATCCGGGTGTTTCGTCTTCTCTGCTCTCTGCTCGTGCTCGGCAGGGAATGTTTATTAGCGAGACTATCCTTCCTTTCGCCTTGCAGAGTCACATATTCATTTATCATTAGACTTGAGTAATGCATTATATCGCCGTCGGTTATTAAACGCCGTCTTTATCTATGGTCGTAAACACGCACGGAGAAAGGAATGCACGTTGGGATTTTTCCACGTCGTATTCCCCGCGCAAAGGAGGATAACCACCAACCTTGAGGGCCTCCGTGGGCACGTCCCGCCGAGGCCCCGACCGCCACCGGGCTGCGGGGGCAGGGCCGGCAAGGGGCGGCGCGCCGGGTCGACGATCCCCGGTCTCTCCGCACCCTCTTCCCGCTCCCCCTCCGCGGTCCGCCCCCTCTCGCCTCCGCTCGCCCTCCCGTCTCGCCGCCTCCAACCGCGACACACGCAGAAACGCATGCGAGCGACGCACCACGCCCCCCTCCAACACTGCAACACGGCACGATAATCCTCGCGGCACTTCAGCCAAAGAAAAAGCACTCCTACGGCACGCACCCTCGCAGACGCACCCGTGAGGTGCGCGGGTCGACTGGCCGGTGGGCGCACGCGACCATCTCTCGTCGCACACCGAGCGCGGGCCCCGCGGAGGCGGGAGTTTGACGTAGTGCTCTGGGGGGTGGGCGGGGGACGACGATTTGTGAGCTGGCGAGGAGGAGGGAGTGTATTTAGGGGGAGGAGGGAGTGTATTTAGGGGGAGGAGGGATCTTTGACGTTGGGGAAGAAACGGAGGATGGACTGACTGCGTACGGGGGTGCCGGGGGGGGGGGGGTGGAGAGATAACGGGTGCGTCCCTTACACGATTCCCACCAACCTTATCTCCCCCCTCCCCCTTCGATCCCGCACCCACCACCATCCTGAGCAAGGGCGAAAGGGCCGCGTTTATTTATTAGCATTTTGGGCCGAGTGTGCACGCGCCGTCGTGGGCTCGTCTGCCGAGGCGGCGAGGACTGCCTTCCCCTAGGTCCTCGTGTGATGACTACCGGCCCACGATATTCCACAGAAGTTGACGGAAGGTCGAGGTAATGCTAAAAGAAACTCCAGTTCAGAGACCGAGGGAGGATGCGTTTCTTCTTTGGCCCACTCTCCCTTCGTCTCCCCACCAAATACATTCTCGTATGAAAAATATTGGGAAAGGTATGAGACCCCCGACCCGGGCGTCAAGAAGCATCTGCTAAAGACCTATGATGTCTTCAGATGAGTTCAATCCGGCGTGTGCTTCAATGGATACGGCGTTCAATATGAAATCCACATAAAATACATGGTTTATTTTAAAAGGATCGGGAAAAGTTTGAAACAAAACATTTATTTCACATTATATCGCTACAATGCCTCAAAATTCTCCAAAGTGCATCCCTTTTGCATCAACGCACTTTTCACGCCCGCAGATATTCCACACTCGAAGGCTCCCTGGTAGGCGGATTCAGGATAAGGGTACGCGTGCAAGCTTCTTTGACGGCGCCTAGGGTTCCACGGTGGTGGCGTCCTTTGATGGATGGTGGATTTCACTTTTGGGAATAGGAAATAGTCTGCTGATGGGACTGTAAGGGGGTTGGGGTATACATTGGGGAATCGTCGCGATACCATTGTAGAAGATTTTCACAAGCAGACCCTCGACTCTGCTCTTTTGGTCGCCCGTCCCAACACCTTCGAGAGGACGAGTTTAGCGCAGATCTTTTGCATCGCCAAATTTTCAGTGATTCAATGGTGTGTGCACTGTCTTATATATGCCAATATATGGTCTGCGATCAAACGCACACTAAACCGGCACGGTCTGAATCGCACTGAATTTTCAATTTACTCAGCAATACTTGCAACCCCTTGGCTGACGGAGCAACTAATGCTTGGTCATCAGCAAACCTCACCGATTTTACGAATTCCCCACCGACTTTCATTCCTACCTCCAGTTCTTTCCATGCCTCTTTAATCATTTCCTCCACATATACGTTGAACAGCATCGGTGACAATGGGCAACCCTGCCTTACACCTCTTCCTAACACTGCCCATCCGGACTCTCCGTCCCCACTCGCACCGGACCAGTCTGAGACATGTACAGGATGCGGATCAGTCTCCTGTCCCTCCAATCCATTCCTATTTTCTGCAATACACGCATTGATTTTTCCCAATTCACCCTATCAAATGCTTTTTCGAAATCTACGAAACAGGCAAATACGTCCTGATTGTATCCTATAGTCCTCTCGATTAGTGATCTCATTACTCAAAAAAGACATAAATGTCAGAATTTGTCGCGAAAGTAAGGCGCTGCTACAGGATGGTCGCAGGACACAAAGCCTTGGCTCGAAGCAAGCAATCGAGGAGACGTGATCGAAGGGATGAAGGTTAAGGAGGGAGTGGTCCATTCGTTCGTTCATTCTATGGTGAGGGAGGGAGGGGGTGGGAGGGAATGAGAAACGCCAAAAATCCGGCGAAATCAGTCACGGATAGGACGTGGTTCTTACTTCTTTCGTGGAGCTGCCCAATCTAAGACCTAGCCGTTCCTTTAAAACCGACACACATACGCACCTGGAACTAAGTAGCAATTCCGAAAAAGAAAACTATTCATAGCCTTGAACGCAGTTTCATTAAATTGGAAAAAGTCCAGTCTTCTTCGGCACGGCCTCCAGCACCGCAAGTTAAGATAATAACTTACACTAGTGAGGTTAAACAGATACTCGGCGCATAAAAATAGTACCGGAAGATCGACGTCCTGTCGCCATTCATTTAGCGTTCTCTCACGACCTCTGTCAGGGGTAAACTGAGTTTAATATCACTAATAAGTACGAAATGTAATGCGAAAAATTTTCCTTGAACTCGGGGAGACACCCAAGAGGAGTGAGAGTGCCTTCTTTCAAAGGGAACGATGGTAAAAAAATCAGTCTCGTTCTCAGCTTCGGCTTTTAAACACTGGCAGAGATTCGTTACATAATCGCACGTTTGTGGTAATGACATCACTCGTACGACTTCGTGTCATATTTTCAGTCTTGTTCGTGGAAATAAAGTGTAAACGAGGGAAGTACAGGTTATTTACAGCGCCATAAAATAAGTGATTTTTAGTAGGGGCCACCTGTCGCAGTGTTTACGGTAGGTGACCGACAGCTGAGGTCATTTGCGCCATTAGGGATGGATGGGAAAGGAGGAAGGCAACTCGGCGTCGGCAATAGCGTACTCCCAACGAAAGGCGCCAAGGGGTCACACAGGTTAACGTCCCATCCGACGGACGGCGTATTCATTCAAAGTACTCCACAAACCACCTTAAATAGGGTTTGGGATACCACTGAAAAATATCCGCCGCCACCAACATTTGAAATCCCGACCCCCAGAGTGGAAAGCCAGTACGCTAGGCACAGCACCATCACGATTCTCATTCATCTGTCACTCTCTCCAAAAATACGCCATGGCTATTAAGTTCAATTGGTTGGGATATGCCATCAGCATCCTCCGCCAAAACATCGAATTCCAAAGATTGAACATAGATTTTCAGAAATTGGGAGACAAGATTAGCGTGCGAAGTTTTTGGAAGGACAATCGAGGGACTGAAAGAGATTATTGAAGAAAACAACGTGGAATGTCGAGCAGCTGGACGTCGGTTTGTGACCGTACACTTCGTGATAATGTCATCGATAAGCTGACGCCTCTGCTCAGCACGGATTATGCGTGTGGCGCCCGTCCACTTGATGAAACCTAGTCCCAGTGAGCTACATTTCCGGCTGGTAGCCCGAAAAAGGAGCATCCAAATAAAAATTCACCGACCATCTGGTGAGTGCGTGAGCAGGGCAAATGGCCAAACGCGACACTTCGCACAACGGCCCTATGCGCGACACCTCGCTCCATTTGATCCTATGAGATGACCACAGAAGAGAAGGAGCAACTAGAGCATTCATTCTGCCAAGAGTGAACTTCGATTAGGTTATCTCAATTATTCCAAATATTTAATCTAAGTCTTCCGAGCGGCGGATCTTATCTCGATATCTCCCAGTGCATTCCTCTCTTCGTGCGCCACTATAGCTGACGGTGCAAGTTCGAGATTTCCCTTTCAACACTAATTATGCTTATAATCCCCTTAATCATTGGATTAGATCTAGGATTGACAATAGCTGAAAGGGATGACGACATACGCGCCGAATATGGAACAATTATTGAGGAGTCTAGGCACGTGGTATGGGATGCCATCAGTGCGTCCGACGGATGCTGGAACGAATCCTTTACTCATGGGCGCACAAATTTAGCAGTTAACATTTATAGAAGTTCCTTGGATGCGATTTTATTGTTATCCTAGCTGAAACATCTGCGTACCTGTATGTACCGGCATCATTTGGATTTTATACGTAAAAGCTAACTATTTTTATTCCGATGAAATTAACTTCGGTAAAGTTAAATCAGAACAAGGTTGATCGTCAAGATTGACATTTTTACTAGGGTAGAAGTGTATCGTTGAAGTCTTCTCTTTTTTCCTCTGTCTTCGTTTTTCCGCAATGATCACAGCCTAAAGTTAATCTAATAAGATTCTCCTTTCGTTTGACCTGAAGGGTGTAGTTATAGTTTAACTTTTCTGTTGTCATTACCCGATGATGTCAAGTCCCGGTGAAACGCATCGTATCAATAAAAATTCTGAGGAAAAGTATTTTATTCCATCCAATATCATGATTTAGTTTTTTCTAATAAAATGAACGCGTTGAGTTAAATAGATGAACGAAAAATACATTGAAGATTTAAAATTTCCTCTACACATTAACTTTTATGCCAATGCATTAACATTTAACGGGTTACTACCCAAGTGTTGGCTCCTCCTACAACTTTTACTTCTCTTCTCCTTTCCCCACTCTGGACGGATGGTGCAAAGGTCCACTATTGGTGGGGCTGCCATTGACTACTTGCTATTTTTTACTCTTTGCTACGATACAATTCATTCCCAGGTAAAAGTAATCATGGCCAATGTTTAAGAAATATCAAATGTGAAGTTGCTGTTTTGCATCTTCTTTTCCCTTTAGAATGGTTCAATATCTAAACATTTTACTTAGTAATTGATGCAAGTAGGATTCTTTGGCTATCGGATAATCTTAGATGCATTTCCGGGTAATGCGCAATGCTTCTTTTCCGACATTCGTTTTTTTTTAGGTGAACCTCTGTCGGACCTGAGTTCATTGTCATTTTCTGGTATTCTAATTTCTCCATTCTTAATACCAGAATCTCACTTTGCCTTTTCACCATCGAGATTCGCCACTTACGCGTTTCCTTTCGTCGGGAATGTGTCCCTATACACACAGTGCCTCGTTATTTTTGGGAACGGCTTCGCGTGTCGTGAATTCCCGAGTTACACGTTTTCCCGGGCTCAGTCGGTCTGCTTTGCTCGGCCTCCAATGAGCTCGGCCCATTGATAACTACTTTTTGTTTACACTATGATAAGAAGCCCATAATGCGGTTGTTCGGTTTCTTATTGACAACATCATATTTTAGTTTGTGCACCATTTTGCTGTGAGGGAGCTTGTGGGAGGATGAGTAGGCGTACGCACTGCACGCCGCGTATCCCCCTGCGGCACGCCCCCCCCTCCCCCGTAGCGCAAGCCCGCGAGAGTTCATACGTGGGGGCATTTCAGGAGACGCAAAGAGAACTGTGGAAGAGATTGTAATTTATTTACTTATATACCCTGAAAGCCACCGCCAGGGTGTGTGGCAGGGGGTGAACACACACCAGAATAAATTTACCCGAACATGACCCTACCGCGGTCGAACAATGTTATTATGATCCCCTATAGTTCGTGGAAAAACTGCCATCTTAAATCTGACCTTAACCCTTAAATCTGTTCTACACTTAATCTCTCTAATTTCATTAACATGATCTCTTCTACCGTAGTACGATGGCAGTAATGATACATTTTCAACATCACTGCGAAAGAGACTTCCTTCAAATTCATGCAAGAGCTTCAATCTATAATTTAACCTTAGCTCCGTGAGTGATTCCCAGCCTAGCTACTCTCATATTTTGGATATGCTACTAAGTTTATCACAACGTTTTACAAATCTAGCTGGCTAGCTACAAATCTAGCTATCTCTACGCTGCTCGCGATCCAATGATAATGCGAATAACTGTTGCCGAGCTCATGCTCTGAGAATTCGTAAACGAGGCAATGATGGGGAAAACATATAATTTTTAAGCCTACATACATAAAAGTACGTATATATATATATATAATATATATATATATATATATAAATTCACTGATAAGTCATAACAAACACAGAAACCAAAACACAAAAGAGGAAAAACTCACTGGTTCTCGAATTTTCGGTGGTCCCACCACCTTTCTCAAGAGGAATTAGGAACAGAACAGAAGCAGTTCTGTTCCTAATTCCTCTTGAGAAAGGTGGTGGGACCACCGAAAATTCGAGAACCAGTGAGTTTTTCCTCTTTTGTGTTTTGGTTTCTGTGTTTGTTATGACTTATCAGTGAATTTACATTACACGTTTGTGGGCTTTCCAAAAAAGTGTATATATATATATATATATATATATATATATATATATATATATATATATATATGTCTGTACTCGTACTATCTCCCAGGTCATTAATGCAGAATTAAGTACATAAACTTTGCCCAGACCGAGACCGATAACAAGTGGAAACAGCGATACGGAACACTATAATTTGAAATCTCATAAACCAGTGTAATTTTACCAAATACTGAAAATCCGCAAATAATTCTTAATACCAATATGTAAGGAAATATCCTAGACAACGAAGTCCAGGCAAAATACCGATACTTGCCAAATGCAAGAAAAAGAAGAATAAGTGTCGAAAGTAAACCTATTACTAGAATCCTCGAGACTCTTACTTAAGTACATTAAAAAATACCCCAACTGATGCATAATCAACCAATGCCAATGATCCAAATGACCAATGCTTGGAAAGTCTCGAAAAAGATACCCAAGTAAAGTATCCTGGGTATTTCTGGACACGTGTAGCCTGAAATGGACCAAGCACGAGAAAGAATTTCATAGTTAGCTCACCCCTTGTCGCCCTCGTCGGCTGCCCTCCTGGTCAAAGGAGGCTCGAGCGCGGCCCCCACGGAGTTGCTGCCCCGCCTCCCCGGCCCCCCCGCGCCCCCCTCTCCCGACGACGCATCCTGCCCGATGAGCAGCTCCGTCCTCCCGTTCTGGAAGGGGCTCCCCCGGCCCAGCAGGCCCTCCACCGCCCCCACCTCCTCCTCTTCCTCCTCCTCCTCCTCTTCCTCCTCCTCCTCCTCGTCCTCCTCCTCCGCACCGCCCACCTCCGCCTCGTCCCCCGACGACAGCGTCTGCTTCAGCTCGATCTCCTCGGGCGGCGCCTCGTCCGCCAGAAGCGCCGTCGCCGCCCCGCCGTGGCCGTTGGTCAGCGCCTTGTCCGGGTGTTGGGCGGGGGACTTGGCGCCGGCCGGAGCCCCGCCGGGGGTGCGGCCGGCGAGCTGCGCGCCCTGCGCCGCGGCGCCCGAGGGGGCGACCGCGGAGGCCGCGGCGGGCTGGCCGGCGGCGGAGGTGCTGTTGGTGACCGGGTATTCCGGGATGGAGGTGACGTATATGGGGCTGCTCTCGATGAAGCCGTTCAGTTCCTGCTGGCCCTCCGTCGATGGCGTCTGGTTCAGCTGGGGAGAAAACAATGGAGAGCGCTCGGGTCACGTCCAATGTAACTCCGTCTGGCCCTTTTTCAAACAGCTCACTGGTTTCATCCACTTTATAACTTTAGAAAACCAGAATCAGGTGAAAATTATTGCGGGGGGTATTCACCCCCTGCCACAGGCCCTAGCAATTGCTTTCAGGGTATTAAAAGTATCAAGGGGCAAACACAACTCGGGATGCACCGCGTAATTTGGGAGTGCGTGGGAACGGACACGTGAAAGACGAAAGGCGCGTCTACGTGTATTCGTGTATTTGCCAGATCACAGACGAAAACGTGCTCTTTAGGTTGTCCTATCGCGTGACATCCATCGTGAACAACTTCTATATTTTACCATTAAACAGTAGAAAGCAAGAGAAACATTCAATATTTCTTCTGAATCAATTTCGAGGATTCTTAAGAGTGCATCAACACTATTCTACATTTTCAAGAGTAGATTGAAAAGAAAACGTCAAGGCGGGCCTGTTGCTATCAGTCAGCGTAAGAGAAGAGAAATGCTTCAACTGGCTGAACGGGAAAGATATTTCATTCGGAGAGATGCGACATTTTGTGCCCACATATTTTAGGTGAGTTTACAAGTCCACATGAAATCAGCCTAAAGAATGGATCGCTTGCTGTTAACCTATTCACTCCGGCTGTATTATCAAGCCGGCCGACTGAGACTCCGTTTCCCCAACTGTAAACTGCGCTTGATCGTTGATCAGTTCCGGTTTAATCAGTATATATTTGCGTCTCCCTAGCGATAATAAATAGTAGGTAGATGGGGAAATCGGACGGTTTAAATGCAGAAATTTCAAAGTTTAAAAAACTATTCGTCTTGATCGTGAGCCGAACTCGGATAGCTCAATGTCTGAATCGCGGTTAAGGCGAATCGAATCCCGGTCGAGGCGAATTATTTTAACGTTCTGAAATTGTTGAATTGTAATGCACATTTAGCGGATGACTCCGTTAAAAGTTATTGTCCTGGCATCTCCCGCAGTTTCATTGAATGAAGAAAGTTAAAGTTTATCGATACATACATCAAGTCAAAAAATCTATCAATCAATATCGGTGAATATTATGACAACTGCAAATAATGCGAGCTGAATAAAAGGGTTACGTGCTACAGATTAAGTGATGTTGGACCAATATAAAAGGGAGGTGAAACTGGGTCTTATTCGGACGGATCCTTGAACGCCTTTTACCCATATTCTACCTGCCAGAGGCCAAAAATTACTGCCCTATTCGCGGTTTTTCTGACAAATCTTTTTCCTCTCGCTTTAAACGGTTGAATATTTCACTGTACGACGGCCTCCGTCAATTATTAAATTGCTATTGATATTTTGATACCCTTCAGCCACCGTTAGGTCATGTGGTTAGGGGTGAATACGCATCAGACTAACTTTGACCCTAATTTCCCTACGGCGGAGGGACAACGTTATTCTGATCACTTGTCGTTCGTGGAAAAAATTACATCTTATATCTTCTGCCTCCTATTTTCTTCACTTAACCTCTCAAATTCTATTTACATGATCTCTCCTACCGTATTATGTTGGGGATAATAACATATTTTCAACATAACAGCTAAAGAGTAATCCTTCCAATTTATGGAGAGGATTTAATCTGTAATTTTACCTTCGCTCCGTGATTCTTTACTCTTCATGGCTGGGAAGCAAATGAGGTCGACATTTTGCACTCGAGCTAGTACGGTAAATCGATGAAGTATTCGCCAATTGCTACATGCGTCCGTTACAATTGGTTAATATCTATCCTTTCGATATGTTTACGCCAGGGTTGTAGCGTGTACGTCTCCTAAAAGACCATTGAGGTTTCAGCCATTAATTAGACCATTCATTATTTTTCATTCCCCGTACGATAATGTGCATGCTTTGCCCTCCGAGGAGTAAGGGCAAAACTTACTATAAACGGACGCCGACACGACGCACTTTTGAGAATTTGACAACTTTCTTACCGGTGGGGGACAAATACAGCCTATCTCTAGGGTTTGGCGACCCTATGACACTCGTGCCCGCGTGGCACGCGGAGTAATTATTTTGGCACGCAGAGCTGGGAGGGTGTTACGAGTAATTCCACGGTAATCACCCGATGGATTGGCACGCAAGTCAAGGGTATATTCTATTACGTACGTAAACCTTGGGACTCTTTCGCCAAAAGGTTCGCCATCCCTGGCCTAGGTGATCCCCACTCTCTTCCCGATGACCGCAAAGTTCACACTTTTTAGAATAGTTTAAATACCTCGCTCACCGAGAGGACGCAGGTTTGAGTCCCGCCAAGGGGTCGTGTTTCGGGCCTAGAGAAATCTTAGAACTTGCTGTGGAATTGTATTTCCGGGTTCACACCGTGAACCAGAGGGAGATATCGACAGAAAAAAATTCCCTCAGGAGATTAAAACGGAGTAGAAACCCTAGGGCTCATTCGCGGAGTATTACGGAGCCGAGTCGATTTAATCGTAATCAATATGTCGGAGCGCCGATCGATCAGCCTATCGACTCGACTTGAGAGTGTTGCCTTTTGGGATCCCATTCCGTTAGTTATTCAGGAACTTAAAACCCCAAGAGGGTTCTAAAGTTCTTACGATTTCTTTTTTTTTAATAAAACTTAGGATATTTCTCCAAAGGAGAAATAGAGTTGAAGTATGGTTACAGTTTATTCACGATTCAAATTTTGGTTCGGAGAGGTCACAGTAAACATTCAGTAGTTCTGCTGAAAACTGCAAAAAACAGCAGAGGTCGAGGAGTTCTAATGAAAGCAATAAATAGTGGTACGTTTGTAGTAGTCGAACTGGAATATGCGGAGTCACTGTAGTGATAATGAATACAAAGGTGTTTCAAAAGGTATATAAAATACTGTAGACAGAATGGGAAATTTTGTGCATGCAATACAAGTGACTATTATTAAAATAGTAGTTACGTTCATATATCAGCAGGTGATGTGTATCACAATGATACAACTTTGCTCGAGTTCATTATTTAATTCATGCAACAGAAACCGGAATTTGACATTTGTCACGCCGACAAATACTCGACATGCTAACATTCCAAATTCTTATTTTAACTGTTTCATTGCCCTTCTCCGTCATCTGTGCTGCTGCTGTCGATTTCTGTCTCCAAGGTTTTCATGAGACAATGACCGCGGAAGCCTTGCTCTCTCGCTGCCGGCCACGACACACGGCCGATTGGGCCGAGTCCTACAGTTGCCAGGACTCATTCTCTATTGTATAATCATTATATTCTTGGGAATGATAATTGAGGTGGTTTCCCATTGCCTCCCTCAGTAGTGTTTTTAACGTGATACCATCACTCAATCGCCGGCCCACTGGGGTCAGAAGCCTTCGCGGCCGCCTCACTGAGGAACAGACGCTGCGTGGACTACCTTTCGTCTGGCTCCTAACTTTCGACCTATCTGGAATGGGTGACCCTACCAGGAGCAATTATGATTGCTCCCACTAGCACAGCTCTAGGGGTCATCGGAACGCACTAACACCCCTCCGCCACGTCAAGGTTACAGCCCATGGGAGGATAAAACCTTTGAAATACCGCATTTTTGGAGATTTCCTTCACCTTTAGAATGGTTGGCAGATGGGAGTCATTATTGATTCAGATGGAATCCTTCGCTTCACCCGTTTGTTTTTCCCGAATTTATAATATGCTTCGTGAGAGAAGATGCTTATGCCCACGTCGATTGCAAGACGTCAATTATGACCTCGACATTATTATTCATCATCATCAGTATTTCAACCCATGGTTTGGTTTACTACAGCTCATATCTTTCCATTCCACTGTATTTGAACGCAAGACAAGGCTGCATATTCTAGGGAGAATAATGTGTTGGTTTCCCGTTGCCTTCCACATTGATGTACTGCGGCCGATACCTTGAACTTCACTCACACCCGTAGCTATGGCAACTGATGCCAGCCTCGGGTCTGCCTGCCTAATAGTGAAACTGCTGCTTTTCACCATGGGTTGAGGGTACTTTTTAGTAGATTCTATTTTTCTTGTTACCACGTTCCGAAAAACCATTAATAAGTTTTTTCTAAGCTGAAAAATTTTCGCCGGTCACGGGCATCGAGCCACAGACCTTCGGCACCACAGCTACCTCTGGTCTACCCCCGCACCCCTTATTATTATTATCGCTTACGAAATGACAACCTTAAATGCAGTGTCTATAGGTTGACATCAAAGTTATGATCTACACCCACTCCACATTTAGGAGCGCTGCACAACCCCAATACCCAGCCTGCTCTACAGAAGAGCTTAAATATTCTAGTGATTCAACTTCTTTATCATTTTGTCCTAATATTTTTCATTTCGCTATCAAATGAACCCGTAAAAAGTTATCTGCACTATTGGCATACATCAAACCGCGCCGGATTATGTAATGAATTTAGGAGATATCCGTATTTAAAAAATCTTTCACGCAACTTTTTCCGCGTGAGCCAACATGGTAGGTCGGATTCCGTGCAAGACACCCTCTCGTATTCCTCCGAGGTTTTGGGCGAAGCGGCACGGTTGACTTTTGAAGGACCGTCTGTCCGGCCCTTCACGAGGGGGGCGTGGGGGAGTGGGGGCGAGTGTGCGCGCTTCTGGACAGCGTCTCTGTCGTTTCCGAGAACTGGAGCTTGTGGTGGGGGGAGGGGGGCGTGTCGTGGACACTCGAGAGCAGACCCCCGCGCGCCTCTGGGAAACACGAAGCATTCCGGCGGCGAGAGGGCGTGGGCCGAACGAAGGGAGGAAAGAGATAGTTAAGCGTAGGACGAACAAACACTCCCACAGTGGTCGGCGTGTTATCCGTTGAACGAGAGCAGGCAGCCACCCGCCACGCCGCCGTCCGTGTTTAGTTCGGCGTGGAATGCGAGAGTGAAAATCTCGCCCGGCTGAGGCAGTCGTGGGGGGCACGGCGACCAGGTCACTTGAAAGCTGTCCATTAATGCGCATACACTTGCCACTTCCCCGCTTAAGCTACGAGGGGTGGGAGGCTATGCAGGATTTCCTCGAGGGGAGGGTGTGACCCTGCGACGGAATTGGTCAGCAGCATTTTTACATAATATAAGAGGGTCATTCGATAAGTAAGGAGACAAATGGCTACGTGGTTTGTATAGAAAATATCGGGAAAAGTTTCGGAAAAATACCTTTATTTCAGATATTGCTACAGTTCCTTAGAATTCTTCAAAGTACATCCCTTGAGCGCCGACACGCTTTTGTCCTTGCGGCTTTTCCACGACTTAGGCTTCCTGGTGGGCGGATTCCGGACAAGGGTACGCGTGCGGGCTTCTTGGTCCCATTGCGGTGTCCTCTCACTTTTGGGAATAGGAAACAGCCTGTTGGTGCCAAGTCGAGTCCTGACTGTAAGGGGTTTGGGGGATCGTCGCGATGCCATTGCAGGTCTTCGCAAGCAGACACTCGACTCCGCTCTCTTGGTCGTCCGTCCAAAGACCTTCGAGAGGACGAGTTTAGCTAGCGCAGATCTGATTTCGTATCGCCAAATTTTCAGGGATAACGGTGTGCACTCTCACTGTCTTATCAATGCCAATAATATGATCTGCGATCGTGCGCACACTTGACTGACACGGTCTGATTGCAGCACTTCACGCAAGCACGTCAAGAAAAATTTGTTATCGATACTTTTCATACAAACCTTTTATAACTCAAAAACTGTTTATTGGATTCTTACAAAATTGGGCCCATGTTTCAACATGATATCTTCCAATATTTATGCACTCGTCCCATCTTCCTTGTAGCTTCCTAAACCCTTCGGGAAAGAATTCTTTCGGTTATCCCCGAAGCTACCTTTGCATAACTTCCTTGACTTCCTCGTTGTTGGCAAATCTTTTCTCACATACGGCATCTCTGAGTGGTTATCCAAGGAGGTAAAAATCAGACGGGGCAAGACCTGAACAGTACGCGGGATGAGGTAAGACCTCCCAACCCAATTCTTAAAATTGATCACGGGTCAGCTGGGCTTTATGAGAGCGGGGGTTGCCGTGTTGGAAAATGACTCCTTTTGCCAAGATTTGTTTTCGCTGAACTTCAAGGAAGTCTCAGTAGGCTGCACCCTGCGAGTCCAAAAAGATGGTCGGCATCACTTTACCCGCGGAGTATTGAACTTTGGTTTTTTCCGCGACAATAAGGGACCAGAATAGCATCGTTCGACCGCGATAGCCATATTCGGGTCAAAATGAGTCTGGCGTGTATTCACTCCCTGCCACACGCCCTAGCGGTGGTTTGTAGGTTGATAAAAATATAAAAGATATCAACATTTGAAAATTTTATTATTTCGTTGATCTACATAAGCTTATACAGTGATCGACAAATTGGGACACGGCGCAAGGGATGCGTCAGCCGACCTTGCACCTTGTGGAGTGCTATCATCATGTACCGGACAGTTGAAGTCAGCACTCAGATACACAACCTTCAAACTCGTCTTTCGGGATAGGCAAAGGAAAACATTCTAATTTTCTGACGTCCATACAATTGTGTAATGATGGTAATAGTCGAAAAGTCTTGATTTTTAAGCGTTGATCTGTTTTCCTGTATTCCAATGTGTTACTGCCAGCTTTTATTGTGAGCTTAATTTTAAAACTTATGTACCACTCTCAACGAACTTTCATTTGTGGTCGTCACGCCCGCACACAATAATGCACGAATATTCCTCACCACTCAAATATAGAATCTTTGGCGTCATGAACATGCCTTTCCTCTTTCTATAGCCAAGCGGGAGGCAGGTGAGATAGAGGGCGGGAGGAGGAAGGGGAGGCAAAGTATTACTTGACTACCTCAAGGACGAGAGGGCGAGGGATCGTGGGAATTACTCACGCTAGGGGTAAGTCTTCTTAGGGTTTTCACCGATTCTTGGGCATTCAACGGACTTAGTTGATCACGACAGTGTAACGATTAGTTCGTCCTATGAATAATGTTTCGGTTAATTACGTCTTTGGTTCACACATGTAGTCAAGGACTCTAAAACGTTATTATTCCCTTTTATTTATTTAAAACATGAGGAGAAAACCTGGAAAACTAAAGAAGCCCAAATATGTTTCTTGCAAGTGGTAAAAGTTGGCAATGATTTTTACCATAAATTTGTTTTCTTATATATCCTGCAAGTTAACGATAGGGTGTGTGGCAGGGGGTGAACACACATTAGACCAATTTGACCCGAATATGTTTACCCCTACCTACCGTCGGACAATGTTATTCTAATCTCTTATCGTTCGTGGAAAAAGTGATATCTTAAATCAAGCTGTTCTATACTTCATCTCTTTAATTTTATTGATATGGTCTCCCCTACCGCAGTACGAGTTTCAACATTCCTGCTAAAGAGACATCCTTCCAATTTATGCGAGAGATTAAATCTGTAATTTAACCTTCGCTCCATTGAGTGATTCCCAGTGTAGCCCATCTAATATTTTGGATACGCCACTAAGTTTATCACAACAATGTTTTACAAATCTAGCTCCTCTACGTATACGCTGCACGCGATCCAATTCGGGCATTAATCCAACTTCGTGAGGATCCCATATACTACTAGCAGTATATTCTATGAATGGGGCCTAACCAGCGACAGATAACATTTCTCTTTTACCTTTTCATCACATGTATCTAGTACTCTTCTAATAAATCCTAATCTTTTGTTAGCCTGTCCAAATATTCCACGTATGTGTTTCACCCAGGAGAGATCGTGAGTGAGAGTAACGCCTAGGTATTTAATTGAGTCTACAAATGCCTAAAAATTGAATCTCTTTATAAATTATAGCATCACCGAATTGGAACGCCAACGAAACGCTCTCAAAGAATAAACTTTATTTTCCTGTAATTCAGTCAACGGAATAATTAGCACAAAATTCTTATCGCTTTCTCGTCGTGGTGCAACCCCTCAATTGATTTTTCTGCTGAAAGCAAATAAATTAACTCGAGAAATGAAACTGGTTAAATACTAATGGATACATGAAATAAATTGACTGCAAATTTTCCCTGACCACTCTGTAATTTCCTTTCTGCCATTTCACCCCATGTTGACCACACAAGGAAAGGCGAAACCTGTAATTGGACAACGAAGGCCGCCATGGGGCAGAGGAAGGCCATAGAGGCGAACTCGGGTACTCTATATGGCCCAAAAAAATACTCGCAGGAAAAATGTTACAAGTTTCAAATAAAAACAATTGTTTGCACATTCCTTTGTACACACGGCGTTTGTAAGAAAACCCACTTGATGAGCTCGACTCTGGCTCTCTCCCTGCATCTGTCGATTCCACCGAGTTCCTATCCGCACCGACGCGTCGGACGTTCTGGAAAAATCTTGACAATACGCTATGTATTCAAATGAATATCGGGTTGTAAAACTTTTTAGTGCTTATTAAATTTAACTTTTAATGAAGGAGAGATTATGTCAATACAATTAGAGAGATCAAGTGTAGGGCAGATAGATTGAAGATGTCATTTCTTCCACGAACTATTAGGGGCTAAAATAACATTGTCCGACCGCGGTAGGGTCGTATTCGGGTCAAAATTAGTCTGGTGTGTATTCACCCCCGGCCACACACCCTAGCGGTGGCTTGCAGTGTACGAAAATAAATAAATGAAATAATCTTACAATTGTAAATTATGCAACAAATGAAAGAGGAACTCAAACAGTTTTCAATGTGTGAAGTGTTCAATGTGAGCACCATTTGTCACACATCGAATAGATAGGCGAGATCTTCCCAGACCTTGATCAGTGTGTAATCAGGAGTGCAATTGTTGCAACAACCGCTGCAAATCCTGTTTCTAAAGTCAGGAGGAAGGTCAACTAATAGCGGACGCGCATACACGTGATCCTTTATGAATCGCCAAAATGTAAGAATCATATGGTATGAGAGATCGGCTGAACGTTACAATCTTAACAACAGATTCAGTCCTTGTAAACCGTAAAACACCAAACGCTTTCCGTTCATTAATCGCCATCTTTGCTACTAGTGATATCTATCGGACGAGGGAGAAAACAGTGCATGCGCAGCTCTACCAACAAAGCTGTTTGAGTTGCTCTTTCTTTTGTTGTATACTTTATAAGTGTAAGTTAAATGTAATAAAAAATATGAAGTACTTAATCCCCGATATTCATTTTGAAACACCATGTACTATACGTGCATAGAGCGTCTTTTGTAAGCGGAGGGCTGGGTTGGCGGTGCGCAATCGAAAGCACTCCCCACCAGAGGGGGGTGGGGCAATAATCGGCCTTGACCTTCGACCCTCTTTCCTCGGCAGTCCCTCAAACAGTCCTTCCTCCACCGATACACCCCTCCTCCCGAGCACGATGCCAATACGCCGAGTTCTCACGATAGCAACCACCTCGCTCCGAGGAAGTACGCTCGACATCGCTCGTCGTAGCTCGGAGGGCACAAAAAAGTGAGAGATGAGAGGAATTCGAGGGACAATCATAGACTAAATGTGTGATACGTCAGTTTATTCGACGAGCACTTGCATCATTGTACATCATTTTGTGTTAAGTAGAATCCACGATGTCAAAGGTCACCGGAAATTCAGCATAACTTTCCTGTATCAATTATTTTTCAAAATGGGATTATTTAATCCTGGATCCATTCCACGGATAGATATCATAAGCAGAGTAAATATTACGACGACAAAAATAGAGTTTATACCGTCCGTTGTCATCCAGACGAAAACAAGTCTCAGCGCATGTATGAAATCTCCCATGGACAAGTGGGTGAGGGGTGAAACAAGTGAGCAAGAAACGAGTAAAGGAGATATTAGTGAGAGGTAGAAAGTTTCAGGAAATAAAAATTTGCATAAAAATATCGGTAACCATTTTTTCCTGACGTGTTTGCGTGAAATGCTGAATTCATAACGTGTCGGTTTATTGTGCGCATGATCACAGATCGTATATTGGCAATGATAAGACGACAGTGCACACAATTATTACTAAATATTTGGTGACGCGAAAGATCTGCGCTCGAAACTCGTCTACTCGAAGGTCTTTGGACGGACGACCAAGGATCGGACGGACGGACGGAGGAAATGATTAAGGAGGTATGGGAAGAACTGGAGGTAGGAATGAAAGTGGGAGGGGAATTCGTGAATTCGTAGAATCGGGTAGGTTTGCTGATGACCAAGCTTTGGTTTGTCAGTCTGCCAAGCTGTATGTACCTGATGATGACGCCTCAGCATTGAAACTATTTGTACAATAATAAAGGACAGTGGATGTATACATTGTGTTCTTAATAAAATAAATATTGAACATGAACTTCCACAAAGTAGAGCCTAAAACAATGGAAAACTATTTACTATTCCCCCCTTTTTAGATAAACCCTCATTCCCTCAAAGGACACCACCATGAGAGCCCAAGTGCCGCCAAAGAAGTTTGCACGCGTACACTTATTAGTAGGCCTATCCGAAATGTGGCTAACAGGGAGCCTCCGAGTCTAGAAAAAGCCGCAAAAGTGTGTGTCGACGCTCTCAAGAGATGCACTTAATGAAGAATTTCGATGCACTGCAGCAATGTCTAGCGGAATAAATCTATTTTTCCGAAACTCTTCTACATTATTTTTATACAAACCATGTAAGTTCAAGCGATGTGTCATTGACTATGTCAGCGGTTGTGGTCCTAGGGAGATACGAATGGAGCGGGGGGAGCTGGCGGTCGCAGTGGGTGTGCGTGGGGGGCAGCGGGTGGGACGCCGGGAGGCATTCGACACGTCAAACGCACGCAATGCAGATGAGCGAACCATTCCACAACCTGCAGGCGCTTCGTCTCATCATGAAGTGCATCCACGTGCAGTTGGCGTGGAGGTGCAGATGGCTCGAAAATGAAGCCAATGGATCGTATCGAATATGACACACGCCATGCTTGGAATCAGTTTTGATTGACGGAAACGGAAGTATTAATCGCATTCGCTGTGATTCACACCGGGACCCGAGAGCGTTGTCGCGCGGCAGCTGTCGAGGCGACGTGCACACTCAAAGCCACACTTCCCTTCTCCCAGCACCCCCCATGAAATGTTTTCGCTGGACTGTATTGTGCACGACTAACTCAAATAACACAAAATGGCACCAATGAATTCGAGAACATTCAGTTGAAAAATATTTAACGAGATCGATAGACGTCACAAATGGAAGGAATTTTAACCTCCATTACCTCGCGCCTCCACTTAGAATGTTCCCCATTTCCAAAAAACCCCATCAGCAAAAATATTTTAAATCAACCGAGAAAGATACTTTCAGTGGATGGTACTTCAAAGCTCACGCCGTGAATGTGCACTCTACAGGTTGAGGCACACTCTCCGCGAGCGAGATGAGATGAAAAGAAACGTCAATTAGACCAGAGAAGGTGTCGGAAGAGACAGGCATTCATCTTCACATGAGGGACACGGATTTTCAGAAAACTTGTCGTAAGTATTTAATATTTCTATCGAATATTATTATTTAATAATGATTACGGTAACTCGCACTCGGTTGATCCATAGCCGGGTGTGATATTAGAGAAAGGCACAGCGGCATCAAGGGGTCGGTCGCGTTGAGTTTTAACCCCCCATCCGACGACGGCGTACTCCACTTGAAGTGCTCCCCACGCATGGCTCCCTAGTAGGGATCGGTATACGCCTCGGAAAGTCTGCCACCGCCAGGAATTGAACCTAGGCCTTCGGGGAGTGAATACAGCACACTAGACGCCACAAAATGATCACGAACTCACGACGTGCAAATGCGTCAACTGAGACGGTGAGAATGACCACTCACCGACTCGGATTTACTCGTGTAAGTACCTGCACTAATACCCGGCCCTTCCCGGCCCCGTCACTCCTGACCCGAAGAAGGCCGCAGCACGGCAGGAGAAACGTCACAGTGTTCCCTCGGGCCGCAAACCTTCGCAGCGGCAGGGGTGGAGGGTTGATGCCCATGTCAAGCAAGAGTCGGCTCCTCTCACTCTGTCCTCCCGGGAAAGCGAAACCTGCCCACCGAATTCCCAGACGCCTTCATCGTCGAGGGTGACGCCCCCGTCGCGAACACGAAAAACGAAAAGAATGCGTTTCGATCCGTCAAAATGAGCGGCGAGTTCTTATTTACCGCCCAGCGGAGCTAATGAATTAGGGTCGTTTGTGTCCTACAGGCAGAGTAGATACGAGACCTTAGGCCGCGTTGCAACGACTGCCACCACATATCGCCTACTTAAGATTCTCTCAACCCCAACCACACTCCCATACCGCCAGACGTCCGCCCGGGATATATTATCCTTTTTTATGTTTACTAACCTGCAAGCCACCGCCAGGGCGTGTGGCAGAGGGTGAATACACGCTAGATCGATTTTTACCCGAATATTTTACCTCGAACTACCGTCGGACAATGTTATACTGATCCCTTATCGTCCGTGGAAAAAGTGATCTCTTAAATCTGTCTATTCTGCATTTTATATCTCTAATTTTATTGACATGATCTTTCCTACCCTAGGAAGATGGCGGTAATAATACATTTTCAACATCACTGCTAAAGAGACATCCTTCCAATTCATATACGTGAGATTTAATCTGTAATTTAACCTTCGCTCCGTGAGTGATTCCCAGCCAAGCTGCTCTAATGCTTTGGATACGCTACTAAGTCGTAACAACATTTTACCAATCTAGCCCCTCTACGGTGCGCGCGATCTAATTCGCCAATCAATCCAACTTCGTGAGGATCCCATATACTCACAGCATATTCTAAATGAGGCCTAACCAGCGAAAGATAGCATTTCTCTTTGACCTAAAATAAATTATTTGAAAGTTGAATTCTATAATATTACAGTATTATTATAGTGTCGACAGGAATTTTATTCCATTGGGACGAAAAAGAAAACTCTTATTATAAGGAGTCAACAAATCGAGTGGAAGTGTTGACATCAGAGACCTTGTGAGCTGTAAAATCCCCGGCCTTTCTTCCTTATCCATTTCACTTACCACCTAATTTCCCCAAACAATGGTAATGATGAAAATAATTGACATGAATCATGACACCCGCTTTGCCTACTCTTGAGCTACTTTATTAAGTGTGTAGATATTTATTGTCGAGAAGGTAGGGATGAGATTAGAAAGGACCGAAATGCATTATAAGAACAGTAAAATATCCAATGTAGTTATCATTAAATTAAAAAAAAATAGATGTAGTCTGACAATTCGACTCAGTAAGTATTCAAACCGAGGTATTAAATAATTTTGGTTCAGCTGGGTGAAGGTATATAGGGTTTCCAACTTGATCAGGTACTCCATGTCTTAACGATTTCTGTGAATCCTAAATAAGCGGGCAAACTTACACTGAACGGCCCTTGAATCACCGAAGACGATGCGCGCACATCGAAACATCCGACCCCGTGTGAAACCCTAGAGACTTTCACCCAGAAAATTTGCTGGGAAAATACCAGATCATCGTTTAACTCTTCGAGTCTTATTTTTAGGGGCCACCAATATTTTTGGTGAGATTTTAATTCGGAAACAAAATCTATCATTTGCACGATTTTTAATTTATTTACGCCGTCTCGATTTCCGAGTGAATTTCTGGATACGTGAAGGGGGAAACCGCTTCCGTTTTTTTTAATTAGTAGTTTATTGGTTGGAAATGAAAATGCATCGCTTCGACGTACATCCGTTGTAAAGTGGATGTAGTTGCAGTAGAGAGCAGGCAGCGTCCTCTACTTCGAATACAAAGATATTGTCTAGCAATTTAGATTCCGTGCCCCTGAGTGGCGTCATTATAACTTTGAACGTCAATTAGCGCCAAAAAACCCATACCAACCGAACAGAGCGTGACTTATAATTGGCGAATACGTGATTGGCTAGCGGTGTCAGTTCGCAGTTCCGGCCTCGTTGGTCTGGTGAAGGTAGGTTGTGGAATATCCTGCTCTGTGTGAATGCTGGCAGAATTATTGATGCGGTAATAATAACAGAAGCGGTAATCTCAGGTTAATGAGTATTGATGTAAAGTAGTTTAATCATTCTTAAACCTCTAAATATTCAACAACATACGTTTTCGCGCAAATATTCTGAACTGCCGAAAAGCGGTAATCGCGGTAGCCGGTGAATGAATGGTTGGGACCATCCTTTGAGGCATGACGTCGACTCGATGGCGTCTGTATAATTTCCTGTGGTAATTTTGCCCATTTAATCTTGGAGGCTTTTTAATTTAATTGGAATCTCAATCGTCCGTCATTAGTCGTAGATGAGGTCTTATGCACTTATGACCAGATCTCGCAAAATCATCAGGTGGCGTGTGTGAAAAATAACTTCTAGCGTTTACAGACTGCTCATACACGTAACTGACGTTAAAATTAATCACCAAAATTCGTACTTTCTCGAGTGATTCTGTTTCTGGCAGATTTTCGTAAAAACCTCTCTGGGTGAGAATGTCTCATTTCACGAATAGAAGCACCGACGTATCTTGAGATGGCTTGGTAATAATTAAAAACGGATACCTGACTTTCAAACAATGTTACGCACACACATGAAATCAGTACTGGACATAGATTTTCCTGAAACCGCAAAATAGGCAATCCCATAAACAGGCCACGATTTGCTCCCATTTGCTGGCCCTGATTTCGATTATTGATGAAAAACACTGATGCATATTAGTAAAAATATTGCATTCAATACCTTCAATGGAAAAAAGATGGCTTTATGGTTGCGCTAGCGCAGTAAAATATTCATATGCAATAGTAGAACTGCAGTGCGATTGCCGATTGTGCCTTTTTGGGAAATTCAGCTAATAATCCCGCAGACATCAACGACATTCGTGAAATGAGCCATCGAAGAATCTTTCCGGCAGCTGTGATGCACCCGTCGACGCTGTTTCACGGGCTTTCGCCAATTGGTCACCGAAATCGCCGCGCGAATGGGATCGAACCCCGGGACGACGAGGGACGAAAACACACCCACGACGTCATTTCCACCTCAGGACACTCACATTTTCGACTAAAATGAAATTGGAAAGTAATGTAACATGGAATTTCTTTTACACCTGCGCAATAAACATTTTCATAAATATAATCGCATTTTGAATTCGACAAAATATTTACGGCAGAGGGGAAAATATTGGTTTTCCATCCATGCGGGAATCGAACCCGTGACCTCTCTGGGTTGGCAGGCGAGGACGGTTCGACGCCGTCACCTGGGTCGATGTGTGACTAGTCGAAGCGGAAAGGCGTACGTTTGATTCCTATCCTCGAATAGATAGCATGAACTGGCAGAGTGGAGATCTTGAGTTGCATTTTCATGTAATGCTGGAATTTCTCCTCCCTACGTTTCAGATTGGTGGAGGCCTGGAGGTGGAGACCTGTCGTATAAATGGTCGTGGTTCACTTTTATTCCCTTTTTTCGCAGAACAAATGACTAAATTAATCAGTGCATTAGCACCTGTTTTGAACTAAGTCTTCCTCCGGCATGTATACAAGTTAGGAGGCTATTTGATGGTTTTTAACGAATATTTTCCCTGTTCCCTTCCTCTGCCACATCCTCCCTTATCACCCACCCTTCCCACCTGGCGCTTGCATCTCCTGCCACATACCTTTTTGGTGGATCGCGGGCTATGTAAGTCGATTTCGACGACTGATTCTTAGCACCAGTTGCTCCTTAAGGTCAGCAGAACAATCATCAATACTTGGTCTTTTACAGTCGTGATGTGTTTTTAAAACTCGGAATACCACAGATACCGGGAATGTGATGATGTGCTGGATGCGTACGAGTTTAAAAAAAGAAGTGGACGAGGCGAAGGGTGGACTGGAGGGAAGCGCCCCTCCCTTCCCCCAAACCCCTCCCTTCCCAAGCGGGGGGCGTTCCCCAGGGGAGGGGGGCGAGGGGAGAGAGCTGCAAAAACTTCCGATCATGTGCTTGAACGAACAGTTTTGGAAAGCGCGCTCGAGCGGGAAATGAAGGAACTTGGACGAGGAAACTCGCGCGCTATTTTAAAATTTCGATATATATATATATATATATATATATATATATATAAAAGACTGCCCGGTTGAATGAATGGCCAACGCCCCTTGAAATCAGGCACGAGGAGGAGACGTAACTTGGAGAGAAGTTCGGGATTTCACTTTCTCGTAATAGCTGTTACAAGAGGGTTACTCACCTTTCGCTGTTCCATTCTCCACTAATAGCCCATCGATTTTTGTTGAGAATAATTTTGGATTCTCGAATGGCTTCTGAACCACTTGCGATAGAAAATCTATTTACACATATGTGAGTTCTTTTTGTAAAATAAATGACAAACACGGATGGTGCATATTAATGACAAACACTTAGTTGATGTTTAGATTCATAGCGCGCATTTCAACGCTTTGGCATAAACATCTCGAGCACGCAATTAAAAATGTGCGTGTTGAATGCGATGGATAAATGAATGAGCAGTGTTTGTCATCTTTGTTTGACGTTCATTTTAGTTCGCACTGTTCCAACACGTGATTCATACTCGTATGTTTTTTACTCAGCACAACCGAGCCATTCGCCAATTCCCCCTTGTTAAATATTCCTTCGTGGTTCGAAATTTGAATCGAGATTATGGTTTATGACCTACATACTTTTTTACCGTTAGCTTCGCTCAATTGAACATCCGTGAGGAAATCCCTGATCGAGGTTCCAATTCGGAAAGAGTTACTCGACACGGTAGCTCAACCAGCGGAGACAAGCACGTCATTAAATAATACTTTCATTTTGGACGCAAATGTTTAACTCAAGTTTAATTGGCCTATGGTTACTGCTTTCAATTTTATTAGAATTTGCGAGAAAGACGTTTCCCGACAACCGAAGCCGCCAACTTTGGTATCTTCACGCTCTACTCCACTCCAACGATTCATTTTGCCACTATTCGCACCGCGGCAATGGCAGCGGAAACGTGAAAGACATTCGTGTCTCTGTCAGTCTCTAAGAAAGATTCTGTCTCGTTTCAATCAACTCTTTATTGCAGCATGGCATCAAGGTAATTCATTAAATCACCTCGGGTAATACCAAATGCGATTGACTAACTTTTTCGCGTTCGTAACAGCTCGAACCGTCAACGCAGCGGGGATACGTGTATAGTTATTGAAGATAAGATAGTTAGTGAAGATAATTAGTTATTCAAGATAATTAGTTATTCAAGATAAGTAATATAACTCGTCATCTTTCATTCAGAATAATTATGTACTGCAGCACTCCATTCTTCCTTATAAATTGATTCCCAAGTTCCATTCCAATTTGAGTTAATAATTCGTCCCCGCTTTCACGGATATTCCATTAATAAATGTAGAGTTCTCGATATTTTCACCAGATTTGGTGATTGCTTCACACCTCTGGGTGACTTTTTTCCTCTTAAGGTAATTGTGTAATAGGTAGCGATTTAAACTGAATCTAACGAAAATAAACCAAAAAAATAGACTGATCAAAATTAGATCATCATCTTTAAAAATATTTGGTGCGTAAGAAACGGTTAAAGAGGGAATGAGAAAAGGAGTTAATTACGAACTGGCCGAAAAACGTTGGAAAGCAAACTGAATCTAGTGCAACACATGCTGATACGGTTGGCTGGTTGACACGAAGAAAAGAGCTTGAAATAAGCTTGCCTGTTTTCGAATAAATAATGGAGGCTATCTTTAAATGGGAGGTAACATTTTTCTTTATTTAACGAGTCCATTGGGGCGAGATTGAGACTTCATAGTCCCTTTTTGTACCTAACCCTTCAATATATTACATTAAAGGCAATCAGAAACACCCAAAATGAGTATTATATAAACAAATTAACATTTTAAAAATAATATAATATTTTTAAATATTGAAAGTATATTTGCATTCATAATATATATTTGCTAAAATTATATTTATAAAAAACAAAATCAAACAGAAACAAAAATAATCATTATAATGAAGCGTTATAAAATTTAATTTTGAAATATTTAGCGACATTTTCATAGTTTTGTAGATATTTTAGGATAGTTCAGTGACAAATTCAAAATGGTTTTCGCAGCTATCGTTAATTCCTTCATCACTTGGACTACACATTTCATTTGGCCCTCGCTGAACTCTTCCATCCCCAATTCTTTCCGTAGCGGTGGCAACATTTCCGCTGCCGTCCATCGAGTGCCCCAGCCCAAATTATTCTTCCCTCCGTTTTCAACATCTCCCTCACCTGTCCGTCCTCATGAGCCCCCGAATCCGCCTCCACTTCCGTGGTGCAAAGGCAGGTCAGCATCTTCTGTGCTCCAATTTTCCGAAGACCATCATCCATATTTGGATATTTGTTTCTTAGCATTTGCCAGGAAGAGGAATAAAGTTTTCAAGAATGACTGTAGGAATTCATAAGAATGTTATAAAATCGCTGATTTCGTTACGAAAAAACTCAACCGGTCAGTCTTTCGTGACAAAAATGTCTAAAAAACCACAGTAGCAGAGACAGAGAAAAAACCGATTGCTAAAAACGATTGACTATTTGCTCGAATGTAGAGCGATCTATGTAGTATGCCGAAACTCTCGGACAAGGACAAGAGAATACAAAAAAGCGCTTTCTCATTGGGGTCACTTTACTCCCCATTCGCCACAAATCTGCTCACAAACAACCAGCCTACAACACGTTTATCTCAGAAAATTTTACACCTGGAACAAAAAAGAATAAAATTGGATTTCCGCGAGCCAATTGATATTCTTCAGCATAACAGGCTTCACCCAATGGTCAACGAGCGGTTCCTACGTACGGTGCGTTGCTTTGGCCCACAAAATGCCCTACATTCAACCCGCTCCCCTCCCCCTCTGACCTCCCATCATCCACCCGGAACCCCAGCCGCTCCTTTTCCTCCCTTCCCCACAAATTAGTAATGACAAGAGCAGTACATGCTTCGCCCTTAGACGTTTCTTTTCCCACGACTATTATATCTTCCTTATAACCCCATAATATCTCAAGTTTTCCAAAATTAAATAGTTCTTTTCTTTGTAGAGTTTCGTTCTATCTTCTCCTTTTATACTCCTCTTGTTTGTCATAATTTGATGTTTGGTACCAGGTTACCGCTGAGAATGGTCCATCCGATCCACAAAAGAACATCTTCCACGCAAGAACGGATAGTAGCAAATTTCCGCTAGATAAGATTTTTGCACGACGGGGTTTCGATGTATTAAATTATCTTCAGGTACCAATAAAAAGAGACGTTTCAGGCGTGATATGGTGGAATATCATGTTTAATTAAAAATTTGCAATTTTCCACAAAATAAAATTTAATATGACCGATTTCAATGTAAGTACATGATCATCAGGACTAGTCCTGATGATGATGTAGTTATATTGAAACTGGCCGGATTAAATTTTATTTTGTGGAAAATTGCAAATTTATAATTATTTCAGTTACCAAAATGAAGTCAGGTGCCGTCTTCTTTGCATCCCGGGAGCAGGGGGTGGATGTGGCGCGGACAGAGGGAGGGGAGAAAAGGGGACGGTTGGCCAAACAACAAATAGGATGCTAAATACAAAGTTTGAAATATGGTACGTGTAAAAACAGTACACAACAATACACAATGTTTTTCTCAATCCTATGGCAACCTTCACCCTTTCTCTCCTTCCCTCTTTCCTGGCACATTCACCCCCTGCTCCCAGAATTCAAAAATGCATATACGACAGCACTTGAGTTCATTTTGGTACCTGAAGATGATGTAATGCATCGAAATCCGGTCGTGCAATAAATCTTCATCTAGTGGAAGATTGCTACTCTCCGTCCTCAAGGTAAACGCTATCCGGCGCACGGAGCGCGTTCGACTTGAGGAATATCCCTCCGGAAGACTTCCAAAACGAAAGAGAGGGAAATCTCCAAAAATCTAATCCAAAACGAGACGGGAAATTGCGAAACTGCATAATTCTTTTGGGTAATATATTTTATAGCTTCATATACACAATCGAAGACTGCTGTGAGCATTGCAAATTTAATTTCTTACAGTTTATTTCCTGTGTTTAGAAATTTAGTTATTTATGCACCCTGCAAGCCACAGCCAGGGTGTGTGGCATGGGGTGATTGCACACCATACTGATTTTGACCCGAATGTGACCCTACCACGATCGGACAGTGTTTTTCTGATCCCTTATCTTTCGTGGAATGGAAATGGCATCTTAAATCTATCTATTCTACACTTGATATCTCCAATTGGAATCCCGTGGTCTCTCCTACCCTCGTATGATCGGCGTAATAATACATTTTCAGCATCACTGCTAATTAAAATTTTCCACTGCATAATTAAAATATGCTGAACATTGTAAAACTACCACACTGTTTCAACACTACATTTTTTTTACTTTTATCGACAGCCGAACACTTGTGTTCAAATGTGAGAAATCACCAAAAGAAAATATTTCATTACATCAGCGCAGAAAAGTGGTAAATTCAGCTCTTTGAAGATCAAGGGATTCCAAAGTGAGTTTTTGATTTTACCGATTCGCGTCAGCAACGGCCAAAATCAAACAAATGGCTATAATTGAACACTTTCGAAGTGGCTCTAAAAATGACCCACCGTGTGTGGATTCCAATCAGTTAGTCCCTCGCTCTCTGCATCTTTGGCATCCGAGACGCATGGTCTGGAAGGAGTTTCGTTATTGCAGTCATCCGGAATGCTGTTCGCATTCAAGTTGAACACATTATGCCTGGGGAGAGTGGGCCCTGACCCAATGGAGAGTTAACCCTAGTTTCCCAACGGTAGCCGTGCAAAAAATACAGAATTTCGGTGGATTAAGCCTTCGGGAGAGTCTCGGAGTTTATTAGTCACAATTCCTAAAACATGCTTCTGTTCCCGTTCCTGTCTGTCGGCGAAATTTGACGGCATGTTTTATTTTATGCAGTAACCGCTTCAATCCTTGAATCGCAACAGCCATTTAATTATATTTTTTTCTTCCCTGCATATTATTTTTTTATTTAATAGACCCATCTTGTTATCAGTCTTACAGCGTGATTTGACTATACATATCCTTTTATTGAATAATTTAATTTCTTTGTTTCGCGTGTTCTTTGGCGGTTTACGGGGTGTTGTTTAGATGTAGATGAATTATACGCATATGTATATTTTCTGTAACAGCGGTTATTTGAAACAAATTTACCGTTTCACATCTATTATCATTTGAATTTCAAACGTTAAGATAATGAACCATGATGAATCCTGTGGGATAATCATTGCATTACAACAAAATCATACAATTAGAATCGATAGATAAAATATTGGTGCATCGGTTAACTTTACCACTCCCATAATCGAATTATTTAAATAAGATTGGAATGACTAGCAAATTTGACGGCAACTTAACGACTTCGACTTGAAAGATTAACGTCGGTTGTATACATGTATTTGCATACGCTATGTCACGTTCATCTACTGGTTAACACTGTTCGCCCCGCAAGTATCCGGTTATCCCTGGCTGCGGAGGGGGTGCTAGCCGTCTGGGGTGTCGCTCGTGGCTTACCTGCTGCGAGAGCTTCGTCATGTCGACCGGCTTGATCCTTTTGAGAGCCGAGAGCCTCTCCAGTCGCTCCCTCGCTTGCTGCTCCACCGCGATGACGAACGCATCCTGGACGTTGCTGTTGGCCGCCAAGTCCAGAGCTATCCACAGCGCCGGGGAGAGAAGAAAATAGCACTTGTTAATGCAGATTCCAGGGAACTCGTCAGAACACTGACGGATAACGTTGAAGTGTCATTTTTTTAACAAAATAATATCAATATCAAGAGGTGCAAGCACCAAATGGGAAGGGCCAGTGATAAGGGAGAAATAGCTTTAACTCGCGTAGTGCCATGGTACAAGGCTCTTCATCCGGAGTGCGGCAGAAGATCCTGTGTCCCGTTTCAGCTCAGCTAGCGAAGTGGCTACTCTTAATTGTACGGAGCACATTCGTAGTGAACTGCTCTCTCGTGAAACGAAATCGCGGTTGCAGTTCGACGTAGTTTTCGCACAAAGTGCGCACAGGTAATAATCCTTCCAGCAGACTTATAATTTGTTCTTACTATAACCAGTAATGTACGAGTACTTGTATGATAAGAAACGCCAAAAGGACACACGCGTTTATGCCGTAAAGAGTGGCTATTACATATACGAGCCGATCGCACAATTGCTAAGGACTGCTCCTAACGGATCTCCATTTTTTATTCCCATTAGATTTTCTGATTTTTTATGTCTAGATGTCTTTTCGAGTGTGATGATTGTACACCTGATGGCGGAAATTCTGGACCAATTAAGTTAGAATAACAATAATTTGTAATTAATAAACAAATAAAAGCAACGAAATAAATCCCGAGATGTCGCTGGATCGGTGATATTATTGTTTTTAAATAATCGCCAGTAATACACTGGTGTATTTTAAGTACCGTCCATGTCTAGTGACGATATAGTATGGCCTAAGGTCATTAGGCTAAAAGCTAAAATTTTGCAATCTATTCCCATGAATATAGGTGAGAAGTTGTACTGCAAAAGTGAATGATGTGTTAACGGTTGGTGATTTTGAACGGTATATGAAATTGAAGAGTGCGTGATTATGCACGAAGTGTGGCGGTGGTTGGTGCGTTTGTAGGGATGGTGTGAACCTAGCCCTTGGTGGTAAAGGTGCGGTTGGTAATCTTTTAGTGTCATTGTATATAAGAGCATTTTGTCTCATTTCTGTTCTTCTTGCGTATGCATGTGCATTGTAGGAGTGACCGTTATCAGGCTTGACCGTTGCCACCAGGACAAATGCCTAATTGCAACGAGATTTATATAATAATAATATGCTTAACAATAGTATGTCTGCACTGTTTTAAGATTGTATGATATTTTCTTTCTATTTTAGAAGGAATGTGCAAATTTTTTACAATGCAAATCGTATGCTTAACGGGAAAATCGATTGCCATTCGACCGATTCATGCGTTTAATATATGCTCTGGAATACAATGAAAGCACTAGAATATTTTAATAATAAGCTAGGGTTTCCCTTCATAGTCATTTCAAGGAAGCACATAGTGAAATAAGTAGTGGGTTAAGAGAGTTAATGCATCGCTATTCTTTCCTCATATGTTTTACGTGTAGGTTGGGGTTATTTTTAATGACTGCTCAGCAAAATTTAGAGTTTATTACTCTTCATTTATATCTCCCACGGCACTTGCCAAACAAATTCTTTTCTTTTTTACAAAAAACCCCGCTGTTAAAACAAATTACAAGCTATAAATATCAAAATATGAGAAATGGCTACTCCAAGCAACTACGATATAAGAATTAACTGGAGTCCGTACAGAAATCGTTACATGTAAATGTAAATTACGTTTGCAAAATTCGGAAGTGGAATGATCGGAATGCAAAACAAGACGGTTGAAAGCACTCTTCGAATGTTTTCTGATCTACTACACCCAGGCAATTACCCGCCAGCCGCAGCAAGGGCGTGTGGAAATGGTTGGAGCGACCGCAGGGAAGGCTTCCGCGGTGCAACACCATCCATCATCTGCTAATCTAGAGGTCGGAGGTTCGATCCCTGTCATTATGCTCTACTTACTTCCAAATTTTCGTTCCTTTCCTCGTTTTTCTTTCTTATTCCAATGCAATGTGAAGGCCACCTCGCCTGACTACAGAATCGGTGTGGAATAAATAAAAACATGAACCCGGCCAGTGCCGTCAGCTACGGTAGAGTGACACTCATTAGTAAAGAGCAGCGCTGCAACTGCTGCGATTGATAGTAAAGAGAGAGCAATCGGTTGCATGCGTTAGATGACCATCATACGACAGTCGCATCGATCACTTTAGTGAGGGGAGGAACCTTAAGACAGGGATAAATCTTTCTTTCAGAAGAACCAGCAGATTAACCTGTCACCTCTATCTAACTCAAAAGTAGTGTAACTTCTTTTTTTCCGGATAGACGGACGGACGGGCGGCGGTTTCTCCAGCTGGGTTCGAGGGAGGGGAGTCTCAGGTAAGGCTGGAGACCGGTGACAATTGGCTCCCGGCCTTTGCTGAGTGCGGATCGTTCGTTTGTGAAACCTCTCTAACTCCACCTCGTTACCCTCCCTCATAAATCGGTTTTGGAACAGCGCTACGTCATCAAATTTTGCGTGAAACTGGGAAAAGTCGGGAAAGGAAACGGGGAAATTGACACGTGACATGCTCAAGGCTGCTTATGGTGATAACGCCATGGGTTGGTCGGGTGTGTTTGAGTGGCACAAGTTGTCTCGGGAGGGTAGAAAAGATGTTGAAGACGCCGAACATCCATGACGCCCTTCGACCTCTCCCACTTACGCCTACCAAACTCTAAAACTTTTCTAATTTCCATGGACGTCATTTTTATCGCATGATAATAGACGATACCACCCAGTTTTATTTATTGTAGCATAAGAATTTATTTTTATCAACTTTATATCCCTTAATTTTTTAAATGGCGGTAATTCGGCGTCAGTCTACAAATAAAAGAAATAAAATTATCATGATGAAACACTTGAATACATCTTCAAACATTCTTAAGGATAATGTAATTACAAAATTATTTATTTTTCGTTGAAATCGATTCATAATCTTTTATGTCATTTTATAATGATCTGCCTATTATCATCTGAGAATATTTTGCTCACGTTAAAAGTTTAATCAGTAAAGTTTTACGAGACACACGCACACTAAGGCAGTACGCCTCGAGCTGCAATGGTTGGAAGCCCGCACCACTTGTCGTTTGTTTACAGTGGCGAGTCAAAATGAACAATGCCATTGGAAATCCCGCCAAATGTAAAATACATTTAGTAATAATGTTTTTGCCTTATTATATATATATATATATATATATATATATATATATATATATATATATATATATATATATATACATATATATATATATATATATATATATATATATATATATATATATATATGTATGTATAATCTTGAAAATGACGCTCTCCGGCGACGCAAAAACACGCAAACAAACACTGAGATAATAAATATTACACACACAGAAACATAAAAGAAGGACACTTACAGTAGATATTTACGTTTCGACGGCACGGCCGTCGTCATCAGATGACTGACGGCAATGATGACATTCTGATGATTCAATGATGACATGATGACGGCCGTGCCGTCGAAACGTAAATATCTACTATAAGTGTCCTTCTTTTATGTTTCTGTGTGTGTAATATTTATTATCTCAGTGTTTATATATATATATATATATATATATAACTTTTGGACGGCACAATAGAACACAGAATAAAACAGATAACACGTAAAAGGACACTCACACTGTAGATGATTTAAGCTTTCGGCCTACTCCGAGGCCTTCTTCAGGTCAGACTCTGACCTGAAGAAGGCCTCGGAGTAGGCCGAAAGCTTAAATCATCTACAGTGTGAGTGTCCTTTTACGTGTTATCTGTTTTATTCTGTGTTCTATTGTGCCGTCCAAAAGTTATATTGCTCTCGTGAGTACTTCCGCATCATCGATATATATATATATATATATATATATATATATATATATATGAGTTCTGATGATGAGTTCTGTTCCTAATTCCTCTTGAGAAAGGTGGTTGGACCACCGAAAATTCGAGAACCAGTGAGTTTTTCCTCTTTTGCCGCTGACATTCATCGGGAAATTTGGGCTGTACACCGACCAAATGCGATGAGTGACAGTGTTGTGCGTCAGTGCTGTAGCTAAGAATGATGTCCGCCAGTTCACCTGTCACAAGGCTAGGCTGATGACCACTGCGGTGTCCTCGTAGTGAACATCGGTGCTGTGGCCATTATTTTTAAACTGAGAATGCACCACTGCCTCACTCCGCCTTCACTCATTGCTATTCCGTCTTCGCACACACTTCACCAAGTTGCCAATGAATATTTCAATTGAGTTGTGTTCATTTTTTTGCCAGTAAAAACCTAATCACAGACTGCACTTCACAACTCGCGGTATTTTCTATTTCAGTGTACATTTTAGCAGTTCGCATAGTGAGCAAAGTAGAAGAACGACAGTCTGCATACACCACCGCAGCAGGATGGGTACACTCAGTGTATGGACGTTTAGACACCAAGATGGTGGCTCTAGCCCTACCCACCGCCACGCTAGGCCGAAGCGTACGTTACTTTCTTGACAGCCCTCGTAGTAATACTCCTACTTTAGGAAGGCAGGAGTGTCAACCCCGTATGGCACTTGGACAGTGTAACATATGAATAACTTATATTCAGTAGTAAGGATTTTGAACATATGGTGTCCCACCGAGGTTCTTTAATTTCCTTAAGAGTTACAGAGAAATAATGATGCTTCACAAAGCTAGAGTCATTGATGCCATGTTATCCTATTTCACCAATCTGCTTAAAACGCGTTCCGCATCACCTTGAGCAAAACTTGGGTCCAGTGAGGCCCAGCAGGCCGGCAGCAGGGTGTCGCCCGACACCCTGCTGCCGATATCTTAACCGTCTTAACTTAACTCTTACTGCCGATTTTGTTAAGAGCGGCACGGACTTGTTTGATTTGATATTTGGATGAGAGGTATTTTGTTCAACTGGATGGAGACAATTTAAAATTGTGCCATCTCCAACGGATATTTTTCGGATTTTGTGAGTTACGTCATTGGAGCGGTGAGCTAGTGGTCAAGGTGCTTCGCTCAGTGAGGGCTAAGCTGTGAGAGTATCCCGAGACCGGATTAATTTCCGAGGCTGCGCTTTTGAAGGGGGGCAGGGACTTAGATCCCTCCACCCTTTGTCCACCCCCCCCCCCCGAATGGCAAAGGCCTCACTTTTCCTAACCTATTCAGGATAATGTTGAATTTTTTTCATTTTGTTTGATCTCCGGCTTATGTCGTTTAGAAAATTTCGTTATGGTGGAATGTCATTGTTATTCATCAGCATCATGTACTAAAGGCATTATCCATTAGAAGGCGACTTCGCTGGGCTACCACTGTGCTCACAACGTAGAGATCTCGATCGTTCCCGGTGAATTCGTAAAATTAATATACAAGGCTGAGTAATTGAATGTTCACTTGCGGAGATTTTTTTAAATTTCCGAAAGTTCGTGATATTCCTAGAGGGAAACATCATTTGTTGACCTTTTTCAAATTATTATCGATATGAAAAACCATGTGAACATTTCATCACTGTGTATAAACACCATATGTCGTCGGATAATTTACCAAAACGCTTTTCCAAAAGGTACATTCAAGCAGTAATGCATGCTACAAAAAATTGTTGTTTGCTTTGCGTGCAGTTGAGGTTACGTGCGGGGGAACACGATTGCACTTCGGCAAGGTGTTACATATCGTTCTACTTGTTCTTTTGCGTGTCCTTTAACTTCAATTCGAATTGCTCGAAATTAAATATTTCTATATCGCGTTTTTATATCTATGAATATTTCATGAGCATAAAGATTATTTTCATTCGTAATTCAAAATTTGCCTTGAACCCCAAGAGCACTGGCTTCGAAATCCAAATTCCCGGCCTAAACGCATCGGTGCTGCCATTGCTCTTTTAAACCTGAGATATTAAGAAAGTACTTCTGGTGAAGCATAAGAAATTGTTCTTGTGCTACAATCTTTACGAAAAACAAGGACACATTTTTCGCACTTGGGAAAATAATCATCATGGGCTAAGTGTCGTGCTCTAGTGATAAGTCGGGCTTGTCAGAACGACGCAAGTGAATCCCTTCCGGGAATTAGTGATCTGCTATTTCGAAAAAGATTATCTGAGACCTCTCGTCCCCTTTCCATTGCCTTTTGAGTCTCTCAAGATGGCGCCACGCTCTTCGCCGCCATCGTGCGCCTCCTGCTTTTGTAATTTGCGACGAACACTCTGCGGTTGATCGTCTCATGGAATATTTACCCTTTCCGCTACCCCGCCATTCTCCCTATAAATAAACCCAAATGAATTAGAACGCTTGTTTACTTCTTTGTTTACTTGGCCGCCATAAAACCGTATCCTTTGGAGCTATTGAAAGATAATCTTAGCACTTTCGTTTCATATAGGTCCGGAAAGTGGTTAAAGGGAAGTTTTTCATTGTTTGTTCGTGTTTGCCGGATCCCACATCCCTACTCTCTCCCTTATTATTAGTTTGAACTGCAAGGTTTTTATAAAAAGTATTGGTAACAATTTTTCCCTGACTAGTTGGCGTAAGGTGCTGATTTCAGACCGTTGGTTAATTGTGAACATTCGCGCTACACTCGTTCTTCCGAAGGTCTTTGGACGAACGACCAAATGAGCGGAGTCGAATGTCTGCTTGCGAAGACCTTCTGTAACGTAATCGCGACGATTGCCCAACCCCTTTACAGTCCCGACTTGGCACCAGCAGACTATTTCCTATTCCCTATAACAGTGAAATCCGCCATCTATCAGAGGATACCACCACCTTGGTACCCTAGGTGCCGTCAAAGAAGCTTGCATGCGTATCCTTAGGAACTTTCGCCCACCAGGGAGCCCTCGAGTCGAAAAAAACCCTCTGGCACAAGTGTGTCGGCGCTCAAGAGATGTACTTGAAGAGGCATTGTAGCGATATCGGAAATAAATACATTTTTCCTAAACTTTTCACGACACTTTTTATTCGACCCACGAATGGCGCTGCCACGAAATGTGACGGCGGGTCGCCAAGGAAAAGGTCGCTCGAGAGGTTGCGGACGTGGCCTCCTCCGAGCCATCATTCCGCCTTTGCGTAATCCGACCACGGCCAAGAGTGGCGCCGCAAATGAGGCGACGGAGTCCATTGTGAACCCCAGCACCCAAGGCGCTCGCGACGGCCAATTTACCAATTAACTCTCCGCAACATTGGCATCCATCGTGGATATATATATTTTACTAGAGGTGAACCGGACGTAAAATGTTGGCTTTTCGGAGAGCGGCATTGCAACTAGAACAGGGAAAAGATTGAAATTCCTTTTCATGGAAGAAAGATTTAACTAGGTCCTGCTATCAAGTCAAGAATATTACCTAAGACATATAGTATATGCTGAAATTTCACCAGAGGGTGTATCTCTAAAAATAGTTATTTCCGTCCATTGGGAGTAATGATAACGCTTATTTTGCCCTAAATTATCCTTCAGAAAAGTACCTTTAGTATGAACGATAAAGGACGGTGGTGGTATTTATTAAAAAAATATTATGTAATTTGGAATTCCTAATTCTTTTGAAAAAGTAATATTTTACAGTTTCTGTGAAATACACCTTCCCACGTTAATGTGGGAGAGGTGTTTGAAGTTCCTAAATTTTCGAAGTTCTTCTCCTATCATACTTTTACCGTATATTTATAAAATATAATTGGTCAATAATTGTACTATTTATGAATATAGCTTTTTTGCAAGTGCCTAAAAATTCCTTAGCAGCGAAAATTCAAATTTCATATGAGGTTTTTTTTTATTTTTAATTTTCTCGTATTTTTACAATTAATGTTCAGGAATATAAGAAGAGTCATTCATAAGAAATAGTATTAACCCACGACATTAACTTTCAGTAATAATAAATCAGTGTCAATTTCATGCACATTGAGTCAAAGAAAAGAACTGTTATATTCGCAGATCGTCTCAAAGTCAAACTTGAACTACATTTTACGTGAAACGTGAAATTTTGCAAGAGTTGCCAGTTTAAGCGCAACATTATCAAACGCTTGCCCACTCTATTTTTTTAATACGTCTACCATAACGATGTGTTTCCTGAGTTCAGATTGCACTCTACGTAAATTAGACATGTTTACTTCTGGCTTCGTAACTAGTAGTTATGAAGGAGGATGTCTTCGTCGTTCGTACGGAGTAGGATTCTTCTTTGTATTCCTGATTTCATGTGATTACTCCGTCAGACAGATTGCACCGTCCATAGAATGTGCTGCCAAGAGCTCCAAGTAGATTGCTTTTTTTTAAAACTGGGCATTAATCCTATTTACGACGAAATAGAGGAGTCAAATGTTATATATATTGATAAAAGGTAGCGTAAACCAGTAGTTCAGCCAAGAGCGCGTCTTAGATAAGGCTGTTGAAATATTTCTGCCTCTTCTAAATATCTAAATTTGCACTCTGTTCAGGGACATTTGCTCTGAATTCTAGTTTGCGTGTATCATTAAGGGTTTGGGTTAAAAGAATGGTGTCTCAACGCTTTCGGCCAACGCTTGTCCCACGCCAATCCCCGAAACTTTAATCACGGCGAGCTCACGAGGCTTGCGATCACGAATCAGACCTCTATCAGTCACCGTCAGAAACGTTCAGTATCCATGAAAGGGCGCCGTTTTCGGATTAATAAGGAATGCCTTCGAAATAAACGCAGAAATCTCCGCAACACAACTCCGAAAAAAAGAACTTTCAAAACATTTTTTTAGTTAAGGAACGAAAATTCATAAAATTGTCTAGACAAGCATGTAATGTTTCACGATATAAAGTAACCTGACATAAATTTCGCGAACGCATCAATGCCATTGATTGATCATTATTTATTTTTAACCTGAGGGCTGTAAATTACAAATCTAGCTTCCTTCGTCTGCAATGCAATTTTCTCCAATTGGAACAGAACCCTGCATTTCGTGCATTGCGTGTTTCGTCTCATTTTTCGTCCCCTTCGTCCAAGCGATGATTTTCACTCGTCATAAGCCACCAATAGACAAATGCTAGACCAATTATTTAGCATAATAAATTGTATTCAACAACATTTTTGACTCCAAAAGTAGAGAATGGAATATCTTTCATGATTCATAAGGTTTTATTCGCGTCATAATTATGAGAAAAACAAAATTTACGCGTTTCAGTTCATCGAACCATCTTCAGGTACAAGACAAAATTCAACTTGTGATACATCATATTTATACCTGTTTGAGGAAGGGGGGGAAGAAAACGAGTGAGGAGTAAGGTGGGCGGGGACAAAGAGGGGAAATGTGGAAGACTAAAAGAAACAGAGAAACTAAAGAAATGGAGAGGAAAAAAGAGGAGGGGAAGATGAGCACTTGTGGCCATTATTTGAGAGGGCGGTGACAGATAGGTAGGGAAGATATCCTGGCGGTAGGAAGGATGGAAGAATGAAGAAGGGCTAAGCAGGAAGGAGACATGGAAGAGATGGAGGCAGGTTGAAGGATGAGGTATAAGTGAATCAAAGAAGGACATTAGTCGCTGGAAGGGCTGTTCGACACATACTGAGAGTGGAGGGTAGAGAGGGGGTGGTAGGATGGGAAATACGCGAAGTGTGGAGTCAATGGGAGAGAGGGGGAGGTTCATTCTTTGCAATGGAAACGAGATTCTGAGGAGAGGAGAGTGATTTATAAAAGTATTGTCGTTTAAAAGAACATTAATATTTAATTTTACAATTTCATGTTGCTCTAAAATATGAGGTATTTTGACCCTGTTTTCGTAGTGTAGAATCTCCGGATTAAATTTGCATGAGTGGGATAATTGTAGTAGATGCTTAACTAGGAGTGATGTTTCATCAAAAGCCCTCCAGCATCTTTCATGTTCTTTTATTCTGGTTTTGGAACTTCTACCGGTCTTGCCTATGTAGCATATCTCGCGCATGCCCCTCTCATTATGACGGACTTCCACGACATCTCGCCTGAATCTGTTGAATATATCCGAGCCATACTACGAGTATATTACTCATTCGTGACAAACTCAAATAAACTACGGGAGATCGGCTCAATGACTCGAGATCAATGATTAATATTGCGATATGTAGCAGAAATGACGAAATAAATCTGGAACGTATTTCTAAGGGAATGATAGGCAATCGAGGAAGGGGCAGGAATAGGATAGGGATGCTGCTCGAGAGGAAGGAGGTATGAAGAGGGGCTCAATGTAGATAAGAATGTTTGGATGGTTCGTTAGGAGAGACAAGGGAATTGTCGCTGTACCATAGCTTGTCTCCATGGAAAACCGACCTTAACCGGTAGATTATTTTTTATAATTATACATGATTAAGGCTTTAAAAATACATAATGTCAAGAAAGGGAACTCAAGTTTCGAATATATTTTAATATCGGCCAACTTTGTGGGTCTTCATTTGAGGTTGACGAGTTCCTTCCATTCGCCCTTTTCTCTCTTCAGATGCAATGATTCATCTTCGTCCAATCCCTTTCCAAACACAAACGGAAGTCGTAATTTTGACCCCTGGAATCGTCTCAATCTCGATTCTGTGGAAAAACTCTCGAGCCCGTGTGCGTGCACATACACGAAAACAGACAAGAATCGGCGGGGAGAACCGCAAACTTTCCTCCGTTGTCCCGTTTGCCATACACGGCTGCTTTTGGAACCGAGGTCGAGTGCTTTGCTTATTTACGACGCTTACCTCCCGATGCTATTTATTTCAACACTCAAGGCACGGCGAGCTCATGGCCTTTCATTGGCCTGAAGCGGCCTCTACAAATAAGCAGCTTTCTATTCTCCCGACGTCACAGAACGATAAGAAAAATAAGGAGTTAATTGGAAAACTGCGCAAACGTGATAGAAATCAGAAAAAGATACGTTCGGTACATATGAAAAAATAATGCCCTAATCAAATTCTTTTGCTGTTTATATTTTTTCATATTTGCTCACCTAGCACTTCCGAAAAAGGCCCTAAAGAAATGGAAACGAATAGGGACGTCGAGAGTCGCCTCAAAGAGTCTTTCGTAATCGACGATTATAAAGATAGAAGGAAAAGAGAGATGATTTCTTGGAATCCATTTCTACGACCATGACAACGGAGTTTAAAATCATGAGTCCAGCATAAATTGGTAACGCATCGTAGAGACGAATGTTCGCACGGAGCACGTTAAACACGACGGTAACCGCAATAAAAGAAGCTTAATCACCCAAACTAGTTATTGTGCTCAATCTCACTAATCAAGAATGAGCTTCCTCAGGCCTACTTATTCATCTACAAGGTATGCATTAAAAGTAGTGTTAACACTTTTTTCATGACTTATTTACTTGAAGTGCTGAATTCAGACCGTTGATTAAGTGTTACAATGATTGGAGATCGTATTGGTATTGATAAGATGGCAGTGTACACCATTATCACTGAAATTTGGCGATGGAAAAGACCTGCGCTAAATTCCAGTCCCGACAGTCTTGACGGGCATCATTATGCCTGATGATGCTGCACCGCTTGAGACCTGGGTGCATTAAAGTTTATTTTTCATGTGGATTTTCAAAAATTTTTACTTTAACATTGGTCATCATGGCAATATCAGAAATAAATCTATTTTTCCAAACATTTTCGCGATAATTTTGATAGAAATCATGTAAATATGATCCGAGAATGTTTGAGGAATGAATGCGAGATGTTTATATTCGCGACGAAGTCAATTTCGCGATTGCAAAAACTCATCGAGGAACTAGAATATTTCGTGAACTTTTCACAAAAGAGCTAAACAGATGAAAACGTTTATAATTGCCATGCTCGGAGATTTTAATCTCGCCTTGGTTTCGATCGCGGATTGCGAGAGGGACAAAAGAAACTTTTGAAATATTGTGCGTGCGTCCGTGGGGGAGTGTATTTTTCTCTCTAATTCATGCCATCTAGCTGTTCAACATAATTATTGTACTGTCCTTCCTGTGATAAGTAAACGAATACCTTTTGCCTTTCTAAACTACTCACTTTTTTATGTCCACTTCGTGCCCCAAAAGACAAGTTTAGTAAACATTTCATTCGAGGCTTTCATATGGTAATCGTTTTTGTTGCCTTTCCTAATCAACATTTATATAGCAAGACACAATCTTCACTTCTGAATTCCACTCATTCTTATACTTATACAAAGTCTCCGATGAACCATGAAAACATTTATATATATATATATATATATATATATATATATATATATATATATATATATATATATATATATATATATATATACAGACAGACCTGAAGAAGGCCTCGGAGTAGGCCGAAAGCTCAAATAATCAACAATGTGAGTTTTCTTTTACGTGTTCTTTGGTTTATTCTGTGTTCTATTGTGCCGTCCAAAAGTATATTGCTCTTGTGAGTGCTTCCGCATCATCGATATATATATATATATATATATATATATATATATATATATGAGTTCTGTTCCTAATTCCTCTTGAGAAAGGTGGTTGCACCACCGAAAATTCGAGAACTAGTGAGTCCCTCTTTTGTGTGTTTTGGTTTCTGTGTTTGCTGTGACTATTTAGTGAGTTTCATTGTGCACGTTCGTGGCTTTTCCTGGAAAGTGAATATATATATATATATATATATATATATATATATATATATATATATATATATATACATACATATATATGCGGGTCGCGGTGATCTAGTGGGTAGAGCGTTGGACTACCGGAGGGTCCCGGGGTCGATTCCCGGGCAAGGCACTTTGGGCACCTGCATTTCCACCCAAGCTACTTGATTTTTCGGGTACCAGATCTTCCTGGGAAACCATAACCGGCACAGGGAAAGGAACTGGCCCCCCTACCCTGATGTGTGAATATTAACACGCCGTCGGGCTTGGTACATGGGTGAGCTCTACCATCACCTACTAAACCGACCTTCGGGTTGATTACTGTGTTTATGGTTTTATATATATATATATTTTTTTTAAGGTAATCCACCGGTTAAGGTAGGTTTTTGGATGGACACAACTATCAATTAAACATTTTGTGACTCCCCACCTAGCAAACTAATCTATATCAGGTCCCTATTCATCTCGGTGTACTTATTTCCTCCCTTCATCCCGTCCAACATCCCTATCCTGTTCCTGTCCTTCCTCGCTTGCCCAACATTCTCCCCTCTATTACCTTCTTCAACATTCCACTACCGCTCAATACGCCTTTTATCCATTTTTCCTACCTCCATAGGATTTCTCCCAACAAACCCCTCTCATCACCCACCATCTCTAGTACTTCCTCATTTGTTTTCCTTTCGGTCCATTTCATCTTCTCCATTCTTCTCCACACCCACATTTCAAAAGCCTCCAATCTACGTCTATCCTCCTGCTTCAGCGACCACGTTTCCGCGCCGTACATAGCTACGCTCCATATCAGAGTTTTTACGAGTCTTGTCTTAACATCCCTACTCAACGTCCCCATCATCCACTCCCTCCTCCTTGAGAAAGCCTTCTTGCCTAGCGCTATTCTTCTCCTTACGTCCCTACCACTTTGACCGTATTGGTCCAAAACACTTCCGAGATATGTAAACTGCTCTACCTGCTCTATTTTTTCCCCGCCTATTTTAATATTTAGCTTAGCCTTTTTCTTTCTGGAAAATCGCATAACCTTTGTTTTATTAATATTGATTCTCATCCCATATTTATCGCACTGATCCTCCAATTCACTCAGCAATGCTTGCAACCCCTTGGCTGACTGAGCAACTAATGCTTGGTCATCAGCAAAGCTAACCGATTTTTACGAATTCCCCTCCAACTTTCATTCCTACCTCCAGTTCTTCCCATGCCTCTTTAATCATTTCCTCAACATATACGTTGAACAGCACCGGTGACAATGGGCAACCCTGCCTTACCCCTCTTCCTAACACTGCCCATCCGGACTCTCCGTTCCCCACTCGCACCTGAGCAGTCTGAGACATGTACAAGTTGCGGATCAGTCTCCTGTCCCTCCAATCCATTCCTATTTTTGTGCAATACACGCATTAATATTTCCCAATTCTCTCTATCAAATGCTTTTTCGAAATCTACAAAACAGGCAAAAATGTCCTGATTGTATTCTATTTTCCTCTCAATTAGTGATCTCATTACTGCAATGGCATCACGCGTACCTCTTCCCTTTCTAACCCCAAACTGATCATCCCCTAGGTAATCATTTGCCTTAATCTCTAACCTTTTGTTGATGATCCTGAGAATAACTTTAGCTGCGTGGGATATCAAACTTATTGTTCTGTAATCCTCACATGATTTAGCCTTTGCCTTTTTTGGAATATATATGAAAATAATGATGGATATATATATATATATATATATATATATATATATATATATATATATATATATATGCCCGACAAGTGGAAGATCTGGTTTTCCCGGTTAAGGAAATATTTTTACGCTAGTGTTCTGCTCAAATCCGCTTTCCCCACCTCTCCTGTGTTATGTGTTTTCCTATCCTATCCCCTGATATCTATTTCCACGTGAAAAAATTTTTACTCACCGTATGGTGGGATTTCGTGTTTGAATATATATATTTGTAAAATCGGTTAGGTTTGCTGATGACCAAGCATTAGTTGCTCAGTCAGCCAAATGGTTGCAGGCATTGCTGAGTGAATTGGAGGTTCAGTGCAATAGATATGGGATGAGAATCAATGTTAATAAAACAAAGATTATGCGATTTTCCAGAAAGAAAAAGACTAAGCTAAACATTAAAATAGGAGGGGAAAAAATAGAGCAAACGCGCAGGTAGAACAGTTTACATACCTCGGAAGTATTTTGGATCAATACGGTCAAAGTAGTAGGGACGTAAGGAGAAGAATTGCGCTAGCCAACGAGGATTTTTCAAGAAGGAGAGAGTTGATGGCGGGGACGTTGAGTAGGGAGGTTAAGACAAGACTCGTAAAAATTCTGATATGGAGCGTAGCTATCTACATATATGTACGGCGCGGAAACGTGGTCACTGAAGCAGGAGGATAGACGTCGATTGGAGGCTTTTGAAATGTGGGTGTGGAGAAGAATGGAGAAGGTTAAATGGACTGAAAGGAAAACAAATGAGGAAGTACTGGAGATGGTGGGTGAGGAGAGGGGTTTGTTGAGAGAAATCCTTTGGAGGCAGGAAAAATGGCTGAAAGGCGTATTGATCGGCAATAGTGGGATGTTGAAGAAGGTAATAGAGGGGAGAATGTTGGGCAAGCGAGGAAAGGGCAGGAACAGGATAGGGATGTTGGACGGGATGAAGGGAGGAAGGAAGTACACAGGGATGAAGAGGGATCTGAGGTGGATTAGGTTTGCTAGATTGGGTTTTGTTTGGAGTTACAAAATGTTTATTTGATGGTTGTGTCCATCGAAAAACCTAGCTTCACCGGTAGATTACACAAAAAATAAATATATACGTTTACATATATATAATATATTTATATATAATATATATTATATATATATATAATATTTATATATAATACATATATATATTATATTTGTTTACATTATATTTTTAATTAAATGTTCATTTATTTGATTTAACAAAAGAAATCTAAATGAAGAACAGTAATTAGTAGTGCAAATTCAGCAATGAGCATAAAATAGCATAATGGTTTGAATGACTAATGAAGAACAGAGGACAAATCAAATTCTTCTCTAGCAATTTATTCGCACAACCGGCCATATTTCTCCCTCTGCACCACATCCACAGACGAAGGAACATCCATCGAGTGCGGGATACGTACTTTGAGTAGGTCCTTTCGCCAAATGACACCGCGCGGGGCGTTATTTATCCGAAAAAAAAGAATCGTGTCGTGATTGATGCGATGCGCCCTCCAACTAAGATTAGTACCCTTCGCATTTCTGATTGGTCATTCCCTCATTTCCTTTCAGTTTCTCCCACATCTCCTCAGATGTCTCACCAGCTTAAAAGGCACAACCTTTGACATCTGCCTTCCCTTTAGGAGACCCTAATCTTTACACCCTGCGAGAGGCAGCTTTCCTCAGGAGACGCATTCCGTGGCGAAATCCTTTTTCAACCTACTACCCCCCACATAGCTTACATTCCCAACGGCCTATTACCTAACACTAGGAGTGGGGGGTATGCACGTTTGTTGAGAACTAAGTATGTATTAGTTGTGTTTTGATGATAATAGCCATCGGGATAGGAAATCAAGTTTGGCAGTAAAAAGAGACGTTTCAGGCGTGATATTGGGGAATATCATGATCAATAAAAATTGGCAATTTTTATTAATCAAGTTTGGTCTTGAATAAAATGTCATCCTATCAACCAAAGTTTATCTACTACGTATTTCAGGTAGTCTTCTCAAAACCCCATTATAATTATCATACACTATGTGCCCATTATATTATTTCCTTCTCAATGTCTTCGTACCTTCGCACATGCTGTCCCACGAGGCTCTTCCCGTACCTGCCTTTCTCTTGGCGGCGTCGCCCGTTCTCTCACGGCCTTCCACATTGATACCCCGCGAAATACCAAAACGGTGTGTGGCAGGGGGTGCAAGCAACAAGTTGGAAGGGACAAGGAAGGATATGAGAGAGAAAAGGAAAAGTGAAAAACATTTGGTAAAAAACCTTCGAATAACGAGCAAATCTGCATATATGCTGGAGAAAGACTTAATTCAGGGCAAGACTAAATTCACCTATTTTTTATTAGTTAATCTACCCGTTAAGGTATATTTTGGATGGATACAACTACCAAATAAATACTTTGTTACTCCTAACAAAATACAACCAAGCAACCTACTCTACATCAGGTCCCTCTTCATCTCTGTGTACATCCTTCCTCCCTTCATCCCGTCCAACATCCTTATCCTGTTCAGCTCTTTACCCTCATCCATAATTTTCCCTACAGCCTCCTGATACTCCTTCCTCGTCAATCCACTTGATGCTTCTACATTTCATTTCCTAACTCGCCGCCCCTGCCTTATCCTTTTGAAACGTGCGCTGCACTACATAACAACTAAATTTTGATCCGAGTCCGCATCCGCCCCATTTACCTAATGCATTTTTTATGCGAAAAAGGGAATAAAAACGAACCACAACCATTTACACGGCAGGCTTCCACCTCAATAGGACAGACCCTGTAGAATTGTTAAGTAAGACGGAAAAATTCTCATCATCTCAATCCGCCAGTCACTATTTCCTGCCTTCTTTGATATGCTCTGCGGATGAGTGAACGGAGGGAAATTATTCGGTGACACTACGTTTCCTCATGGAAGTACACCACATAAATAGTTTTTGGCAACTTATTGCTCGTTTGGGTATTGAACCCCTCAGTTCGATCAAAGAGCCCACGGCCAACGAGGCCACTCCCCCCTGTGGTACGACGAAGGTCGCTGCGGAGACGCCGGCAGGAGTGGCGGGCCGCGGAGTCGTTCCGAGCGAGGGGGCTGCGCGCGGACGAATTTCGAGTCGCGATCGCTCAGTCATCATCGGAGGAGGGGAGGCGAGGGCGAAAGGGAGGGGGAGTGGAGGTCAAGGACACATTAAGCGAATGAGTCGCGAAAACACTTGGGAGAAGACGCCGTGCGAGCGAAAGAAGAGACCCGACGAAAGCATCTTGATGATTTCCACGGTTGCAGCGCCATGCTTACCACAACATGGAATCCTCACGAAGTTGGATTGATTCCCGAATTGGATCGCGCGCGGCGTAGAGGAGCCAGCTTTGTAAAATGTAGGTGTGATAAACTTGGTAGCGTATTCAAAATATTAGAGCAGCTAGGGTGGGAATAATTTAAAGGAGCGAAGGTTATTTTTACGGATTAAATCTCTTGCGTAAATTCGAAGGATCTTTAGCAGTGATGTAGTAAATGTATTATTAACCCCATCGTGCTACGCTTGAAAAGATCATGTCAGTAAAATTAGAACGACCAAGGGTAGAACAGATAGAGTGAGATGTCATGTTTTACCGAACGATAATGGATTCTGTAAAAAACTATCAAATAACGTCCAAATTTTTATACATAGTAGAGGAAGAATCAATTCAAAACAAGGCCTAATTCATTTAATAAATTAGTTACTTGTCATGCGAGAAAAGGGAATAAAAATGAACCATAATCATTTGTACGACAGGCCTCCACCACACAGAGAGAGAGACGAGAGATGGAAGGAGAAGGTTGGAAACAAACAAAGCAGGGCGAGGGACATTGCAACGAACACTAAATTCATTAAATGGCAGTCCCATGCCTTTCTCGTTGACTGCGTATTTAATACTACTTGTGTGTTTATTTTTATAAATTACCAAATTATTGCGTGTTGTAGTCATGAAATATCATTTATTTGCTGATACAGATAATTGTTAATGAAGGCGTTGAATTTAAAGACATTTATTTCGTAAATAAGATATAATCGCGAGAGTGAAAAATTGTGCAAATTTTTCCTGGGTCTGTTACCTATGGAAATAATACAGAAAGAAATCTGTGCAAGGGTATTTTTAACTATCCATGATGATGAGTCATTTATTTCATCGTCAACACGCCATTAAAAGTAAGTAAACATTCTCTTCTCGCTAAGTCCACGTGATGATAGCATTTATTTAAATTATAAAATAAAATATAAATTATTAAGAATATTTTATCCGTCAAAGTTAGGATTTGCGTGGACCCAGGATCTAAGCACAGTCATATTTAAAACCCCAGTCAGAGAGAGACCTAACACCGTAACAATCTACGCAATACCCGATTTTTAGCTTCAAATACTTCCTTCGCGTTAATCATAACATTTCGTGGGATAAATCATTAGGGTGGTTTCCCGACGACTTTCTCAGTAGTTTTTTAAGGTGCCCACATCATTTTATAGGGCCTCTCTGCCTTTCGTATTTCGCTACTATCCTTCGACCTGTCTGGCACGGCTGAACCTGTCAGGACCAATTATCATGTCTCCCGCCAGCAAAACCCTAGGAGTCATCGGAGCACGCAAGCCGAAATCCCACGGAGGAGGGCTGGCATGAATAATTTGAACATGCCTTCCGAATTTTCTAAGGGGATTCGGAATTAAATTTAGCTTGCGTCCAGATTTTTTATGTTGTTAATGCGACTGATGGAATTTATAACGAGTTTTAAGGTTCAAAATTTCCGACCCAAAAAGCATGCGATTTAATATTTCACGCTCAAAAGGACTCGTTGGAGGGGAATGGGGGACACAGAGCGATATTACTCACTGGAGCTCATCGGGAATGGAGCGATAGTACTCAAGCCGTTCGAAACGGGGAAATGACGTTGACATTTCGGAGAGGTATCTCAGATGAAACAACAAATATCCTATTTCAATGGCTGTAGTAATTCACGATTATCGTTAATAACTTTTATTTTGCGTGCGCAAAAATATTTACGTTCAAAATTATCGATGAATATTAATTAAATTAGCGCCAAGTAAAAATTATCTGTTATTTAACAAATCGTGAAGTACTTTATTTTTTAGTAGAATCGAAAGGGCAAGAAAAGTGTGTATTACTTTTTTGACATGACTTGCTTTAATTGAAAAGCAAAAGGATAATTAGTTTTCCATCAGACGATTCTAGTACCACGCATCCAAACTGAAATCCAGTTTAAAAAAAGAGAAACATTGCTTGCTGCGCTAATGAAAGTGTTTAGGAATTAGACACTTAGATTGTTTAGTTTTACACAAGAATTAGTCGTGAAATCGAATGATATTTTTCCGCAAATAATTAATCCTGTACTGAATGCGAGTGCTCCAAAGGATTCGTATGAAGAGTTCCATCACTCTATGCACCCGCGATTGTATCGTATGATGATTATTTTAAGCTTATTTTCATCCGATTATTCAAGTATTAAAGCGAATGCGTGGACCTTATCTACTTTGATTCATTTGAATAAGCTTGGAAGACGGATATTAACTCGTGAATCGTATTCAAATGAATGTTCTGAGAAATCTGGTAGTCATCTCAATCCTTAATGTTTCTCTATCGAGTACTCGCATATGGTGCAGCCAGGGTAGTCGGGTAGGCTTGCCGGGAAGAACGGGGCCCTCAGACGAGTACTCAGGGAGTCACCGGTGATTACTTCATCCGCGCAGGTACTCATGGATTCCACCCAGACGCATCCATTCAATACTCGAGTATTAATTCACGCGTCATAATACCAGGAAATAATGCATTCGTCAATCTTAGTTTCATATGCCCATTATTGAATGCCATCCCAAATCCCAATCCCCAATATTTAACATTTTGGGGTCTTCATTCAGTCTACTCTGAAATAACATCCAGGTTCAAAAAAATGAAAATGTTGCTATTCTTTTGTGTGAGTACTTAGTAAATTTCATGGTTCGCCAATTCAGTTCTTCCTGGATGAACCCCACAAAGGAGTACCTTCCACAAACCATAAATCTCTACTAAATGGTACTTTGATGAGTGTTTGTGGTGAAAGCATGGAAGAATGGGGAATGAGTGGGTATGAGTGAATTAGATGCGCCGGTGGCGGACGGGAAGGAGTGCGAGGGAAGCGTGCCACCAGCTCTTTCCGAGGTAATGAATGAGATTGGAATAACTGTTAAACAGATGCATACAAGAGAAGGAAGATTGAAATGGTCCGAGTGAGGCGTAAACTAAGAAAGTCGGTTTATTTGCAAATGTGGTTGAGAAGGCTCGAGACGAGGAATAGGTGTTTCAAGTCTCAGGAACAGATGCGCATGCGTGATGGAGGAGGAATGCGACCGAGGCGAGAGTTTTACGCAAGACTAGAGAGGGTAGAGGGCCTGAGATTAAGCATTCCGAATCGAAGGTGGTGTCTTTCGATATCGCCTGACGCGAAAGTGGACGGCCGCGAGGGGTGTGCACTCACTTCCTGGCGATAAGTGTCGCACCCGCCGCTCTTCGGATGGTCGGCTGTGGAGTTGCAGGAGGGGCATGAGTTGCAGTAGGGACAACTGCGAAGGACTCCCGCCTCCAGGCGCGAGGCCGTTTGCGCACTTTTTTAGCGGATTCGAAGAACACATCGCAATTAATATTCACGTATCTGACTTTTCCTTCGCAACTCCTCGGGAGGAGCACGGATGTTGATGCCAAAGATGCGAAAATACATTGCTCAAATTCCAGTCACGGTGCTTATTATGGCGTTCGCAACACGCTGACGAAGGGCAGAGACATGCGCGGTGGACTGCGAAACGAGAAACGGCAGCCACCAAGGGCAATGTTAAAATGGCACGCCGTTTCGTGCAAATGATTCAAACTTATTGCCAGATTAATATATTAATGTGAGTTCTTAATGTGTTACTCTTTTCGATTTTTCGTTCCACTTGATCCATTTCTGCGGGTGAGAGCACCAATAAGCACCAGGGGAATGGCAGCCTCTCAAATGTATCGAATCGTCCGCGCCGATGTTTCGCCTTCAATTGTCTCCACCGTCAAGAGTACATCGAAACGATCATTTCCACAAAACCGAAGCTGCCGGGGGTGACGTAAGACTTTGCTATTCTTGGAGACCTTGATGGAGAGGGAGGAAAAAGAAGACAAGCGGAGGAGAGAAGTCATTGGGACACAACTATAAGAAGGCAGTAAAAATTGGATGCAAAGCATATTAGGTGAGGGTGGAACCTTGGAGAGGGAGAGATGGCACACACAGAGTGTGGACAGAGAGGGGAGGGTAAGCGCGGCGGGAGAGGAAACTTGAGATGTGTAGGACGGAATGAAGGGAGGGAGGGTCTTATAATCCACGTGTCGATGAGTGACTTATTTAAATGCAAAGGATGACGTGCTTTTGTAAACAATACGTGATTGCAACTGAGATGCATGTTAGAGGTGGACGCATTATGCAGTAAAAGTGTTGTTGGGGTTAAGTACAAATCCACCTTTTTTTAATTAAAAAATATTTCTAGTAGCCTGCAGACCACAACTAGGGTGTGTGGTAGGAAGTGAACGCACACCCAACTAATTGTGGCCCAAATATTTTTTCTCCCAACCGCGGTCTAACAATGCTATTCTGATCCCTTATCGTTCGCGAAAACAATTACATCTTAAATCTATCTGTTCTTCACTTGATCTCTCTACTTTTATCGCCATCCTCTATCCTACCGCAGGACGATGTGAATAAATGATACATTTTCAACATCACTGCTAAATAGACGTCTTTCCAATTAATGCAAGAGCTTCAATCTGTAATTTAACCTCCCCTCCGTCAGTTGTTTCCAGCCTAGCTCCTCTAATATTTTGGATACGCTACTAAGTTTATCATAGAACGTTTTACAAATCTAGCCCCCCTACGATGCACGTGATCCGATTCGGCAATAAAACCGACTTCATGAGGATCCCATATGCTATCAGCATATTCTAAATGATAGCTGACCAGCGACAGACAACATTTTTCTTTGATCTTTTCGTCACATTTATCCAGTACTCTTCAAATGGATCCTAATTTTTTGTTAGATTTTCCACATTTTCCCATAATGTTTTTCACTCAGGAGAGGTCGTGAGTGAGGGTAACGCCTAGGTATCCATTTAATCGAGTCTACACATTCCATTTTGGTGTTCCCAATGCAGTAGGTTTTCGGGTGGGAATTGCTCTTTTTCCAAAAATGTATCACTACGCACCTTTTTAAGTTTAATTCTAATTTTCAAGTGTCGCACCAGCGTGTTTTTCGCATTAAGGTCATTTCATGCAATTATCGTGTTCTCAGGACTACGGATATCTCTGTAATCTCTCACTGATAGACTACTTATAATTGATAAAAAATATACACAAAAAATTTCCGACTGATTGTGAAACAACTAAAAGCAACAGCAAGGCGGTCCAAACGCCTCGAATGCTGCTACGTGGTTGGATACTGTCAGTATCTGTGCGCATCGACCTGTGCTTCTCCACAAGCGGTCTCCGCAAGAGTAATGCTACTCTCATTAATGAATGACTAGCATTAAGTTCCCCACGTAATAGTAATCACATGAAATAAGTAAAAAATTTAGAAGTTAGGCGCTCGAACACTTAATGCTTGATTTCTACTCAAGCGCCTCACATTTTTAGAGTAATTCTATCAACTCCGGTGTGTTTATAATTTATTACAGTCTCAAAACGAGGAAAATATGTCTACGAAGTTTCTAAAACGGTCCGTTTCCAGGGGGTTTCTCCACTCAGAGGATAAACTTAAAGGTTTTGTAGGAACGGATTTTCTTCGCGCCTTAGGGTGTTCGCGAGTACGCGAGATGAACGTTGAACCAAAAAGTGCTTGGCATACATGGTTTGTATAAATGGTATCGGGAAAAGCAACGGGAAAATATATTTATTTCAGGTATTGCTACAATGGCTCAAAATTCTTCAATCAGTATATCCCTTGTGCATCAACACACTTTTCAAGCCAGCGGATTTTCCGAGACTCGAAGGCTCCCTCCTGGTAGGTGGAAGCTCCTTTAAGGTTCGGCGTTCAAACTTCTTTGACGTCACATGTCGGTGTACTTTGATGGATGGTGGATTTCCCTTTTGGGAATAGGAATAATAGTCTTCTGTTGCCAAGACGGGACTGAAAGGAGGTTGGGGAATCGTTGCGATGCCGTCGCAGAAAGTCTTCGCATCCAGACCCTCGAGTCTGCTCTTTTGGTCGTTTATCAAGACCTTCGGGACGAGCTTAGGGCAGATCTTCCGAATCGTCAAATCTTCAGTGATAATGGTGTGCACTGTCACGTTTTGCCAATACCAATGTGATCTGCGATCATGAGCACACTTAACCAATGGTCTGAATTCAGAACAGCACCCGCACGTCAGTAAAAAGGTTTTCTTATTCTTTTTATATAAACCTTGTGCGTACGTACAGCTAGGCTACCTCTACAGTTCCCCGACAGTTTTCACGGGCTTAACTTTTTCCAGTTCTGCAACATGCGGAGGTTTAAACGTAATGAGTTCCCTCCATGGCAAGCTAGAAGCACCGACTCCAAATAAAGCTGAATCACGTAGCTAAAGCATTTGGGGACCAAGGGCCCATGCAGGGGTCAAGCACATTTAAAGCCTTCAGTCACCGTAAAGGAACAAGGCCCTCATCCGAGTTTATGCTTCAATTAGGCATAACATTTTCTGCCTTTCACTCCAAACCGAATTCAAATGTAATCTACTACGTCAGTGGCCACACTTCAGAAGTTACATAATTATGCTGTAACTTAATTGATGTTTAGTTGGCGGTGGGTTAACTTTCATGCCTGCCAATCCAAAGGTCGCGGGTTCAATTCTCGCCGGGGTGGGTTTTCCTCCGCCTAGGGCTTGGGTGTTCGTGATTGTCTTTAATTCGTAGGGATTAAGGTGACCTCCCAATTTCGCCCTAATAAATAATTTGAAATCTTTCAGCATTTGAATGAAGCTCATTAAACCACTCTACGTGAAGAAATGTGCTGACGCATATTTTTAATCAATTAATCTAATTATTGATATTAAGTATTTAATGAGCTATGAAACCATCATATTTCCAACTATACATTCCAAATCGTTAATTTTTTAACTGATTTCAAAGTAATCCCGCCAAATTACTCCATAAAATCGTCTCCTCATTTAAGCATTTCTTGAGAGTATTGCTGCAATTATTACTGGTATTTAGAGTGACCTAATAGTCAAGACGGTTTTTCACGAATCCAGGGAGTATGTAATAATTCTTTAAAACCCCACCTAACAATGTTTGACCCGTTTTAAGAGCAAACAACAAGATTTTCTGTGCCAGTTTGGACCACAGATGAAACTTGGGTCCACCACTATACTACCTTGATCAAAAAGTTCCCGGAATTTATTCAGAAAATTAAAAATACAAGTTTATTCATCTAAATCTATATTGTCCCCTTCAAAGTAATCCCCATCGACTGCAACACACATATGCCAGCGCTTGATCCAATCCTCGAAACATTTTTTATATTCGGTTTTCGGTATGTCCATCAGTGCTTCCTGCGATTTTTCCATTACTTCCTCTCGGCTGCAAAAACGCGTTCCCCGTAATGGTTTTTTAACTCGATTGAACAGAAAGAAGTCACAGGGAGCCAAATCAGGTGAATTCGGTGGCTGTTGGATGGTATTTGTTGCATTTTTCGTCAAAAAATTACGAATAATGATAGCACTGTGCGACGGTCTCGACGCACTGTGCGACGATTTCTGGTCTCTTTCGGCGAATTGCTTCACGCAAACGTCTCATAACGCCCAAATAATACTCTTTGTTTACTGTCTGGCCTTCTGGCAAAAATTCATGATGCACTACACCGTTGTAATCCATGAAAACCGTCAGCATTGCCTTCTTTTTTGACTGAAAACGACGTGGTTTTTTTGGTCTCGGCTCATTTGGTGAACGCCATTCACTTGCCTGATGTCTGGATTGCGTGTCGTACTCATAAACCCACGTCTCGTCTCCAGTAATGATCCTTTTGATGAATGTGGGATCGGATTCAGCCTCGCAAATCATGTCTTTTGCGACGTCAACACGGTCTCTTTTTTGCATGAAATTGAGGTCTTTTGGCACCAACTTTGCTGCTACACGACGGAAACCCAAATCATTAACCACAATGTCTTGGGCGGATCCATAGGCAATGTTCAAGTCCTCCGCTATTTCTCTGATGGTTAATTCGCGGTTATCGACCAACATTTCGTTTACTTTATCAATTTTTTCACCGACTTTCGATGTCGATGGTCTGCCACTGTGTTCATCATCTTCGATTGACTCACGACCACTTCTGAAGCGCTCGTGCCACTGGTAAACGACCGTTTTTTTTAGAGAATCGTTGCCGAAACACTTTTCCAACATTTCCAACGTCCGTGCGCCACTAAATCCGTTTTTTACGCAAAATTTAATACAAGTTCGTTGTTGCAAATTTAAATCCATTTCTGCAATTGTAAAAAATCGCCAACACATACTGAGATAGATGTACTCTTGGCTACGTAACTTTTGCAAATGTCAAGTTATGACACTAAGATTTAAAGGGAATATCAACAACAGATGTACCAATTTAACAAAAAAAACAGAACTCAAATCGGAACGATGGGAGCGCCACACGGTGGTTATTCCGGGAACTTTTTCTTCAAGGTAGTACAGCAGAGACAAAACAGCAGTCAAAGCAGTGGAAACATGTTGATTCACCACCACCAAAGAAAGCAAAGGCAGTACGGTCGACCGGAAAGGTGACGGCTTCAGTTTTATGGGTTACGAAAGGGATTCTCCCACTGGTCAATACTCTACGCTAACCTCATTGACCAACCACAGCTAACAATACACGAAAAAAAGGCCAGGAAGAAAGTCATCTTTCGTCAAGATAATGCACGTACACACACGTGTCGTTGCCATGGCAAAAAATCGTGAACTAAGATAGGAATTGTTGTCACACTCGCCTCAACGGCTCCATCAGATTTCCATCTCTCCCCCAAGATTAAAATTTTCCTCGATGGACGTAGATTCTCCTCAAAAAAAGAACCAACAGCCGAAGTAGACGGGCAGCCCTGAAGGAATCTAATTTTCGATATGGGATGAAGACATTGCAACATCGCTGGACCAAGTAGTGCATTGGTGCACAGAGAGACTTCATGGAACTATAAAAACGCTTTACCGAGGCAAGTCGTTTATTTCTATTCCTTTCCGAGAACGTTTCAAGCTACCCCTCGTGTTTTCCTGACCACCTCGACTTGGTGGAAGGTTAATCAGGGTTCAGATAATATCCCTGAGGCCGTGCTGCCGACGGAAGCTGCGTACAGGGTTCGTCCAGAAAATAAGTGTACTGATTTTTTTCCGCCGCTCCAGGCGCGCCCAGCACCGCTCTGACGGACTGCAATTAGAGGGTGTATGTTGGCAAGCGACGCTGAAAAAGGCAGTCGGCTCTGAGCTGTGGTGTAGTGAGGAGCTCTGTTAACGCGAACCTCCACGCTCGACCCACGTCACGGAACGCGATGCCGAAGTTTTTGGAGTAGCGTTATTCCATCAAATTTGCGGTAAAGCTTGGGAAATCGTCTACCGAAACTGTCGGTATGATTAACCAGGCTTACGGGGAGTCAGCCATGTCCAGAAACATGATCTTTCGGTGGCACAAGATGCTCGTGGAGGGCAGAGAAGAGGTCGACGACGAACCACGGCCAGGACGCCCATGAACGACACTCACCGACGAAAATGTGCGAAAAGTTCGCTATGTACTGAACTCTGATCGTCGTCTTAGTGTTCGGATGATAGCAGAGCAGTGTAATGTGCCGAAAACAATAGTGCACGAGATTATTAGGGACCAATTACAGATGCGAAAAAAATCACGACAATGCGCCGTCTCACACCGCGCTTGTCCTGTCGGACTTCTTGGCCAAGCACGGCGTGGCAACGCTGCCGCACCCGCCCTACAGTCCGGACTTGGCACCACCGGACTTGGCACCACCGGACTTCTTTCTGCTTCCGAAGATAAAGAGGAGTTTGAAAGGAACGCGATACGGGACTTTGGACGCCGTCAAAGAGGCTGTGACGACGTGTCTTCGAGAGGTTCCGGATGATGCCTTCGCGGGAGCGTTCCAGGAATGGGAACGCCGCTGGAACAAGTGTATCGACTCACAAGGGTCCTATTTTGAGGAATATTAGCTTAAGATATGTAAAAGTGTAATAAATTTTTTTTCTGAGCTCAGTACACTTATTTTCCGGGCGAACCCTGTATGTCAACTTCTCCTGGTGTTACCCATGGGCCGATGGGTGGTAGCGAAAGACGAAGACGGTAAATCGCACAGCGTCTTTTCTTCGGTCCCCTGTGGGGTGGTCGTTTCAGTGATCAGTGCAGTGTCACTTTAAAAACACATTCAGGGGAGGCAACGGGAAACCATCCCGTTTCCAATTAAAATATGACGGACGCAAATAACCGGAAAATTCGAATGAATGACCACAGCTTTCATCCCGCGAGCAAATGATTATTCAAGCGCGTAGTCCGTCCATCTCCGTTCCCCATTCCAACTCAAGAGGGGCTTCTAGGTGACACCAACGGCACCCGGTGGTGCAAGGCCGGCTCCTTTAGCGGAGACGGCCGTGAACGTTCCTGACGGGGGACGAATGATGCGCGACGATTGAGAGCGCGGATTAATTCCCGCCCCCGGTGGGGCTGCCGCCTCGTGAACCATCGATCGCCCAAACCTCCTTCCCGGCCCCCGCGACCCCCCTCGCAAGAGAGGGGAGGAGGGCGATCCCAGAGGAGCGAGCGCCCCCCCCCATCCCACATCCCCCAGCCGCCACCGCCGCGCTGATGAGCCACCCCTGTGTGGAGCAGAAACAAATCGAATGGCTCCTCGGAGAGCGAGCGAGCAATCCGTGCCCCGGACGACGAGACAGGCGCTCTCTCCGCTCGCGTCGTGGGTGGGCACCGATTGGGAGTCAATGAATGAACGCAACGCGAGGGGAGACAAAACGACGTTGCCAATTGGCATTGGAATATGACTCAAATGGATTTGTGATTTACGCAAAATATGATGGACTCGAGGAACTCGATGGTTTTGAGGTTCTACTTTGTGAAAATTCATGATCAATGGATAATTTGACATGGTATTTTTTCATGCACAAAAAACATTATTGTAATACTATCGGTTTCGTCGCATAGGCGACATCATCGGGTATTTCTTTTTTTGTTTAATCGTAGGAGCAAATCGTTTAGTGGTGAAAAGAAAATGCCGTTCCTGAAACACGCCATATTGTTTGCTTTGAATGTGTGTCGACGCTGTTGCCATGGGAGCCGTAACAAACAAGTGAAACACGAAAGGTTTTTAATTGATTGGAGAAACGGCTATTATTCAATAAATGAAATAAGGAAACAGAATTTTTCAAAGTGTTTACAAGCTTATATATGCAGTATATAAATGTTATCCAGAAATCTCGTTTAATCTTACGAACAAACACGGCTTTAAGACCGAGTTCGCCAGTTTTCTAGGCAACATCACCGTCCACGGTTAGATTTTGTAATTCTTTTTGGCCAATTGGAATGTTGGGAACGGATTTTAAGCCTTTTTTCAACTGATTTATTATCTCCGGATTCATATAAATTTCTGTTAAATTGACTACTCTATGATGAAAAATCTCTCGTGTTGATTGACTTTTAGGTTCAGGTAGTGGGATAGGGTTCACTTTAGTCAGGTGATTAATCTTGTCCAATAGAACTAATCTTTTCTTGTGAGCAATATCAATGCTTTACAAGGCAACAATTGCAGAGTGTAAAAACCATTCTTCACAAGCCTTGACCGGGATTCGAACCCGGATACTTCGATGCCCGGACGAGTGCGTTAACCAGTTAAGCTATCTAGGCGTTCTCTTACACTCAGAACGAATGATTTTTACACTCTGCAATTGTTGCATTGTAATGCATATTAGCGGGTGACTCCATAAAAAAGTTACTGCCGTGGAATTTGCTGCAATTTCTTTTGATATCAATGCTCTTTGGCTTCAAGTAGTCGTCCCAAATGGTCCATTCAGTACAACTTAGTTTCGACGAGTTTCATGAGCAACAGGAATCTGTAGTGGGAAATTCTCTCCTCAAGTACCAGTGGTGGAGTTCCTCTTTCATCCACGCAGTCCGAGCGATTTGGATTGCATGTCTAGCAGCCGAAGATTTGGTGCTGGTGGTAATGTTGACGTAATTCGGGATTATTCATCCCAGCGGCGAGACATCTGCTGTTGAAGCAGATATTTAACGATACCAAGCGATTCGTGGATGTCTCCATTTTTCGGGTTCCCGCCGCATTGGTAGTCATGCTTGACGACATCGATGTTTTACGGTCAGAGTCCTGTGCAGTTTGGTCTTCTTTGCGATGCTGGCGCTCTTGACGATTCCGATGGTTTTGAGGCTCTATTTTGTGAGAATTCATGTAGGTACTTGACACAGTAATATTAATTTCACTTCAAGACTGGTGCACCTCAGCCACTGCGGTTGTCATGTGGAAACCATAACATTTCCATCCACTAGAGCAGGAGCTCACCACATTCCCTCTCTGCGTTGAGATGACGAGGCGCGATGGTAAATGAAGTACTTTGAAGGGCACGGGAAGAGGAAAACCTGCGGAGGACACTTATGAGGAGGAAAGGGAAACTAATTGGACACATTCTGAGGTTATTCACGACCACAATCGAAAGAAACGCAGTGCAGTGAAATTATTTGAAGACGCGAGAGCAAAGATCTTTGAGGGAATGAAGTGATTGGCAGGTTAGATGAAATATTGGAGATTTGCTATAAAACAGTCCCTGCCATACACACTAGCTGTGCTTGTGCTCGTGGGGTACTACTTTTTTACTGCTATCTAATAATAGTAGTAAAAAATCACTGAATAAATAAACTTCCAATTACCAATTTCGCCGTATCATGCCTGAATGAGGCAATACGACTGCAAATTTCTTGAATCATCTCTTCCTCATAGGTTATTGAAACTAACCTTGGTGAATTGGGCCCGCATGTGAATGGACCATTCACTCCTGATCTGGTTCATCCCAGCTCCAAGTTTGGTGACTCAGTCAAAAAGAATGGCTGGCCTCTTGAAATTAAAGTTGGTAAGTGCATCATAATTTTTATACCTTATATGAAAATTACATGAAATATCCTTTCTGAGGGCAAATAGTGAAATATCCTTTCTGAGGGCATCCTTAAATCACTTGTGTTTCATGACATTGGGTTCTCATGTGTGCATAGAAATGCACTCCGTCTTAGGATCACTCGGTCGAACTTCTCAATCAAAAATCAGAACCTACGTTAAATAATTTGACTGCTGCTAATGATAATTATTTAACTTTTAAAAATTAATTATTTGAATTTGGAATTCTCATTTAATTGTATAATATATGTGAGTTATAAACTCTGATATGGAGGGTAGCTATGTACGGCGCGGAAATGTGGTCACTGAAGCCGGAGGATAGACGTAGACTGGAGGCTTTTGAAATGTGGGTGTGGAGAAGAATGGAGAAGGTGAAATGGACCGAAAGGAAAACAAATGAGGAAGTACTAGAGATGGTGGGTGAGGATAGGGGTTTGTTGAGAGAAATCCTATGGAGGCAGGAAAAATGGATGAAAGGCGTGCTGAGCGGTAGTGGAATGTTGAAGAAGGTAATAGAGGGGAGAATGTTGGGCAAGCGAGGAAGGGGCAGGAACGGGATAGGGATGTTGGACGAGATGAAGGGAGGAGGGAAGTACACAGAGATGAAGAGGGATCTGATGTAGAGTAAGTTGCTGGATTATGTTTTGTTAGGAGCCACAAAATATTTATTTGATGTTATGTCCATCCAAAAAACCTACCTTAACCGGTAGATTACCTAATAATAATAATTATATATATATATATATATATATACATACATTGTATTTACCTCCTTTTTTACAACTTCTAATTTTCCCTCACGATATTCTCATGTAATAGTTTATTGGAACCACTCACGGCCCTCCGGGGCCAAAGAAGTCAACTTCCATCCCGAGGTTATCCTAATCAATCAGCAAAAGCAAAGATTCTACATAGACTATGTTTGAAGTGGCTGACGAAATAATCCCTGGCGTCATTTCAAAGGATTGAGACGTGAGAATGCTAAAATACCCTAAATGCATATAAATGTGGCCGAGGTCTCGCCCGGAAAACAAAAATATGCATGAATGTACGTGGTGGCTGCGTAAAGTTAACAAAAATGTGTGCGAGTAAATATATTTTTAAGGGTGTGCTTCACCTTTAAGGCTTAATTAGCCAGAGGTGGGCAATTTACATTTCAAGAGCTCAAATGTTAGTTAGGGCTAAATTAAGAATTCATGTCATCATATGAATTGAATTAAGGCATCATGCATACGTCCTGCTATGTTATTTACTGCTAATTGACTAGGTATGAAACGTATAATCGCGTACACTAGTGCCAAGATTTCGATTACTGGTGCACCCTTTTGACTGAAACGAGATTTCGAAGTGGGAACCTTTAAGGTGCGCTTTCTCTTGAAATGATCAGACATTATAACAGTTGAACGTTAATCCAATGAATGTCGCAGGCGTTTTGATTTCTGTGTCCATGCACTAAGGAATTTTTGCACATTAAATTGAACATTTCTCACCAGTTAGATAATCATTGATTTAGCCTCAGTCCAAAAACAGCAATTTTTGGCCTTAACATCGGACTACGTGTTAACAGTGAAAGCAATGGAGACCTTTACAAACACCCAAGCCCTAGGTGGAGGAAAACCCACCCACGCGGGAATCGAAATCGCAATTGGCAGACGAGGACGTTACCCCACCGCCAACGAGGTCGGCAATATTGAATCAACTAAATTAACAATAAATACAAGTTAAAGGTTGTCTTTGATATTTGTAACCAGTGAAAAAAAAATTATTGCTGATTTCTGGCGGTATTCTTAAGCCAACATTTTGAAAAGAAACTGACTTTCAAGACCTTCGGGAAGAGTTTAGCGCAGATCTTTCGCAATGCCAAATTTTCAGTGATGTCAGGATGTGTGCGCTGCCATCTTGTCAATGCCAATACGATCCGCGATCCATGCGCATACTTAACCGAATATCGGATTTCAGCACTTCACGCACACGTCAGGAAAAATTTGTCGCCGATACTTTTAATACGAACCATGTTCATAGATTATCTCCTGCATTTGCTCCAGTAAAAGTCCCCAGCTTTAATGTTTATCTTAGAACTCTTCTTTCTTGAAAGCCTCAATTAGGTTTCGAATCAACTCAAACTTTCATTTCCTTATTATTTAGTCTCACTCCGTACCTGTCAAACTGATTATGTAACGCACTCAGAAATTACATCAATCGCTTCGATAAACAGCTTTATCAAAGATTCATAATGCATAAATCTGTGCAGATCAGTTGTGCACCTACTTTCGTTCCCACCTCCAATCTTTTACATAACTGATTTTCCATTTAGGAGAGAGGAAAGGAAGTCTTATAGTTCGCAATGAAAATGCTAGCTGATAAGAGGAGGGGCGAAAGTTTAATTTTACAGAAGATGCTTATTTTAATTGATTCTCGCTGATGGTACTTGAAAGGAATGGGGGAAATGACAATCTTCAGCTCTAAAGATTGAAAAAATGAGCGGTTATTTAATGGTTGAATGAAATAAATCAATCCAATGCATTATTTTCCAGGGCAGGCAAAACAATTATCGGCAAAATGAATCATTAGATTATGGCTCGATGGCGCGCACATTTAATTTAAAATCAGATAAGTGTATCAACGGAAAGATCAGTGAAATTGGATTCCACTCAGTGTGTCCTCGAGACTTTCAATTCGCCTTCTCGCGGATCATATCTCGGCCGTGCAATCTCGGGGACGAGCCGTGAATGAATTGAGTAACCACGGTAACCTCGCCACGATCGGGAGGGCCAAAGCGGTCTTAAGGGTTCCACCTTCTCGCCCTACGCCCGCACTTGCGTTGGGCCGGTAAAACCCCCTGAATGACGCACATTTGTGACGTAAGGCCACCTCTTACGCGCAAATCGCCATTAATACTCTCTAGAACATTGAAACAACTAAGAAATGGGAGTAAAAACGGGGAACCGAAACCACGTTTTTGTTGCAAAATTAAACATACTGTGGGCCAGGTACAATTAATGGGAACTCATTATTTTTTACATGAAATGTATCTATAGGTAGGAATTCATCACATTTCAATGATGCACTATTATATATAATTTTAATATACCGGATAAGGTAGGTTTATGATGGCTACCAAACGTTACAGCTCCAAGAATATATTTTAGAATTCCACTCAAAATATTTATTCAAACGACCTAGGTTCCAACGTATAGCGTCACTGTCAGGCGCACACACAGGAAATGGCGGTGCTCAGGGTATGTGCACCTGATGCACCTGGCATTACGCGTGGACATCTTGGTCGTTTGAATATATATTTTGAATGGAATTTCAAAATGTATTCTTAGAGTAATGGGTCGCTTCCGCCGAGTTACGCTGGAAACCACTTCGTATGCACGCAGCAGCGACAATTCCCTTGCCGGTCTCAACAAAACACGACCAGGCATACAAAATTACATCAGGCCCCTCTTCAATTCCTAATGCTTCCATTCGCCCTTCATTATGCGCATTCAACAATAATTTTTATGCAATTTTATGCTTTTGGGAATGCCCGGGAGGATAATTTCGTTTTTTTAAATAATTTTTTAATAAATTATTACGTGAATACATTGTGACTATCTGAAGTAAAATCACTTCAGATAGTGATTTTTATTTAATCAGTCTATTTAACAGGCAATGTTTTGAAATATGATAATTTTTCGATTGAATACTCTCGCCCAAAATGAATATCGTATTCCAATACTTTTTTTGATGCATAATTCGGTCTATGGATGGACCAATACATAGTTTGTATAAAAAGTAACGGGAAAAGTTTCGGAAAACTGATTAATTAAAGATATTGCTAAAATAACGTTAAAAATTCTTCAAAGTACATCCCTTAGGGTTCGATACACTTTTTTTGCTAGTGGTTTTTCCACGACTCGAAGGCTTCCTGGTAGACGGATTCCGGATAAGGGTTTTCTTAAGGGTACGCGTGCAAGCTTCTTCGACGGCACGTAGCGTCAAACCATGGTGGTGTCCTTTGTCAGAAGATTTCACTTTTGGACATAGGAATAATAGTTTGCTGGTGCCAAGTCGAGACTGTAAAGGCAATTGTCGCGATGACGTTGCAGAAGTTCTTCGCAAGTAGGAACACCAAGACGCTGCTCTTTTGGTCGTCCGTCCAAAGACCTTCGGGTCGGGTTAGGGTAGATCTTTTGCATCGCCAAATTTTCAGCGATAATGGTGCGTTCACTGTCACTGTCTTATGAATGCCAACACGATCTGCGATCATGCGGACACTTAACCGGCGGTCTGAATTCAGCATTTCACGCATGCGTTAGCAAAAAATTATCACCGATACTCTTTCAACAAACCTTGTACACTAGCTGTTCTTGCCTACCATAATCACGGAACTGGGGTGCCATGGACGGAACTGGGCACGGGTCATGGCCGGGCGAACCCTCGGAAATGAGCGCACGAACCGATATCCTTCGGCGGGACGCAAAATTGACATCGATCCCCGATCGGAAACGCGGGGCGGGGCGGGGGAGGGAGGGAGAGGTGCAACGGGCGGTTGGAGCTGTGTGTGAGGAATCTTTTTTAAGGGTAATTATTTCATCATTTTGGCCATTGTTGATGAAAAAAGGATTTAAATTATCCTTTATGAGCAAGGAAAACCCTCGGAAATACTCCAGTGTGCATGGTGAAAGATATCATCTCCCGCTTCCTGTCTTACCCTTATGCTCGATATCCGAGAACACACGTCCTGTGCCGGCGGCATCACTAATCAAAATTTCGTTTCAGAATTAAAAAAGCATAATCATTACCCCACCATTCGAGTCACAAAATGCTTGGTTCGTTGGTTTCACCGTACCTACTCTTCTGAATACCTCTAGCTGAGAAAACAAGCAATCTTTCAAGGGAGCGAGGTCTTTTTAACTACAAACACGTTATTACAGTGATCAGTTAGAGTAGTGAGGCATCGCGTTATCATCGAACCTAAATGCATCTCTTCCTTTCCATAGAAAACGTTTTGGTTTGGTATCAATGGCAGCGCGGATAATTTAGTATGGATCAAATTTCGATTTAATGATGAAATCATACGTTCGCTCTGACATGAGCGTACTAGTTGTCCTAAATGGTTATGTACATTCCACTTTTGATTATACTTAGACAATATTCCTCCCTAACAGAGAAGGGGGCTGAGGGGTTTTTCTCCCAGTCACGTTTATGGATGCATCCAGGTGCTAAGAAATCGTAAAGGGCAGCGTAAACGAAGTCTTATTTTCTATGGGTGTGCATCGTATGGGTAAAGAATACAGAGGACAATTTTTTTGCTGCACGCGCCAAGCGCCAATCGCCTGCGAACGTTCGTCCAGGCTAGATCCTGTTTTTAGTGCACCCTTGTTCTAGTGACTCGGTGCAAGCGCAAAATGCAGCTGACGATTGAATAGCGCTACGCCATCAAATTTTGTGTTAGACTGTGGAAATCAGGTAAGGGAACGCTGGGCATGATTTGTCGCGTGTTCAAGGATGAAAGCATGTCACAAACTGCAGTCAACAAGTGGAACAAGCTCTTCAAAAGATGGCCGAGAGAGTGTGGAGGAACGAGCCCAGCGCTGGACGGCCGACGGCATCAAGAACCGACGGCGACGTGCAACGTGTGCCAGAAGCGCTGAATTCAGACCGTGTCGGTCGAGTGTGAGTATGATTGCAGATCGCATTGGCATTCATAAGATGACTGCGCACACCACTGAAATTATATCACTGAAATACCAATCGGCTTTCGGCACCCGTGGTCATGCCCCATTTATGGGAGGGCGCGCACTCATTTTATTGATCCGACGCATCACGTGCGTCCGAATATTCTCCGCGTGAAGTCCAGATAAAAGAACGCGGGCAGGAATTCAATGGAAATAATCTCCCTGATCTGGGTGTCGAGGAACATTTGGATTTGGACTCCCTTCCCAGAATGCCCTGCGTCCGTCGATGATAGGGCAAGAACTCCCTCTCGCATATACATCCACCTCCGAATTCCCACCGAGGCTGCCGACAAATGGGTGTGCTCAGCGCACGCACTGACGTGTGATCGACAGCCAATTAAAGCGTCACCGTGCCGCTTCCCACGTACTCAAGATTCGATTATATAGCTTACGTTTGATATGTTTGCAAGTTTTTTATGTACCCAATCCCCTTGGCAACGTGAACGTATCATTGTACCTCTGGGATATGCCTGATAGCTGGTGGACTTGCGAGCCTTCTTACTAGAGAATCATCGGTAAAAATCGAGTAAATCTATTGTTCATTATTTTCAATCTGAAAAAATATGCTAATTGTATTCAAACTGTTAGACAAATTAATTATAAATATATCGGCTCAAAAGAGAATGCTTTAATTCGGAAAACACGTGGGGTTTCTGGAATCATGTCTTAGAGATCTTTAATCTGAAAATTTGAATCTAGGAATAAAACTTTATTCTTTCGGTTTTTTAATCACTGCTCTAACTTCACGCTAGTTTTCCCGATATCACTCCTACTTCTAAAGAAAACTATGGACTCTTCATGCAAGATACTGGAAAATTCAGTAAGTAAACAAGATTTAAAATACGAAGGATTAGCTAAATTGTTCACTACATTGTTTGAAACGAATCAATTTAATATTCTAATGCTTATGATGCCCGCGTCACCTCGGGAGATGTGTGTTCGAAGTCCAACATTAAAAAAAATGCTTCATCTCGGGAAAGGGAAGAATGGCGATCATGCCTCAAATACGTATCGTAATATTTAATGAGCTTCTCACTCTAGTGTCAACGCGGCATAGGTTGATTGGCAGGGATCAAACGATCGTCACATAATTTAGCATTTGATAAGACAAAAGTTAAACGTAAAAAGGCTAAATTTCGTCTTTTATTACTGAATAAAATATAATTTTGGTATTTATTTGTACCAGGAATGAACACAGCTACATGGAATTCATCCCCTTCTACACACCCTTGTGGTGGATTGTAGGGTACAGTGTGATGTAGCGTAATGGCTATCACACCCCAGGTGGTCGTATGTGCAAATATACTTGTACCTGCATGCATAGTGGTACAACATTTGTCAGCGTCTGCCTTGGGAGGAAACTTTTCTTTGAGGTAGGAATATGGAAGAGTGGTCGAGCTACGAAAGAAATAAAGACTTCCAGTTAAATTGCAAGGGAAAGAGCATGAAATTCCGAAAGAGGTTCAATTATACACTTCTCACAAAATCACGCCAGGTGATAGTGCTATTCGGAGCCACACCAAGACGAGTAACTAGACGTTAGTAAACGGGAGGGTTGGGGGGAGAGAGCGCCATCCCATTAATCCAAGGAATCACGATGATTGAAAATATATGCCGTTCTAACATCTAGGGCAGCGATGAGGACCGTTTACAGGGAAAACTCTCTGCTTTCTCGAAATTAACGTCGCATTCAGTCCATGTGCAGGGACGGGGCAGTGTGTATCCCTCGAGTAACCTCAAAGATGTGACAATATGTTGTGTCGTGGATATATATCATGCGAAGAAATGTGTTATTTCGACACCAACCCAGCGGAAGCATACGAACGAATACAGGAAATTCCGCAGTTCATCAATCATTCGCAAAGAACGGGATTTTAACCCACATCACTGGGCACTGCTTTCACATATCCGACCGAAGCACTGTTACCATTTTGTTTTAACACTGATTATTTTCATAACAAATTGACTCATGATGTTTCCTAGGGTGCATACATTAAGAACTCTCTGTCACTCTGGGTTCCTACGGCATTTAAAAGGCAGAAGATGCCCTGGAGAATTACCGCGCATTCTTTATCGCCATGTAATTGCTATAATTATTTCATTGTGCCACATTCCTCCGGGCTAAATCCAACGCTAAAGCTCAATAGTATGTGCCTTATATATTTAAAAAAAGGACGTCTAGGTAGCTCGAGGGGCCGAAGGACTCGGCACGGGTAATTCGATGGATCCTGGTTCGAAGCCCGCACAGGCGAGAATTGGTGCAAGTACACTCCGTCACGACAGTGCTCGCAATTGATTAGACCATGAGATCAAACCCTCCTTACGAATCTCTCGTGGTTGTAATTTAATACACACGTTAAATACGCACGATGATCTTTTATAAATGACAGAATCATTACAAAAGTCATAATCTCTAATGGAAAATAATTTGTGAGAAAATTTGATTCTGAAATGCAATGCATAGCTCTTTAGTGAAAACTGTAACGGAAAACTTGAATAATCCGAAGCAGTAAATCCGACAATTCAATACTGGCTAAGCTGCTAAAAAGCTGGAAATACTGAAACATTAAAAAAATAATTCAATCTTCTCCTCTTATTTTTTCTTCTACTTATATAAAATGTTGCTACAAGAGGTATTTCGGCAAATATTTATACATTAAAATGTGGATTCGACCACACCAGGAGTACAAGGATAAAAAATAATATATTTGATGAAAACCAAACATGAGCATGGAGATAATAAGATTTATTCTTTAAATGATGGATAATTATTTGAAGGTTGAAAGAAAGAAAGGAAAGAGAAGAGAGAAGGTTGATCTGGGATGTAATCGTAAGACATCGGCTCGATGATCGAATGGCCACCCATTCGATTCTATTCAATGGTAATCTATTAACTTACCCTGGAAACTCAGATCACGTACGTAAAATCAGGGACATTTATTGTAGAATGGATATATTTAAAACGACACATTCCCTCGTTACATTAAACATCAAAATAGATATGACAAAAATCGTGTTAGATATAATTTATGGTTTTGGCAGTGTGTTTATTTCGTCGATATCCTGCACACTTTTTTATTTGATGGATTTTATTTTGCTAATATTTTTTAGCAGTTCTCCCACATGATTTGAACATGCGTGTCCTGTTGGTAACGATTTTTGTATGTCACGTGCCAACTTTCGTGTGATTAAGTTTGTTCCATTGCATGATCAAACTAATACGTGTGTAGAGGTGTCATGATCGGGATCGTGAATGCATGGCTGGTGCCCTAACACCCACCGCCACACGCCATGGTGGTGGTTTGCGGGGTACTTCGTAGATCTAGATGAACGCAGTGTTGAATGAGAACAGGGGGACATCGCCCAACAGTGTCCAAACTGGGAAGGCTGGGATAATTATTCTGTTCCGAGCACGGGAAGTAGTTCAAACCTTAAAACGTTTGGAAGAAAAACTTAACCGTTGGCGATTAAGTGCTGATTGCCATAAATGCCCTCGCTCGGCTGCCCTCCTATAGGGTTCCATTCGTAGGATTCCCTTCTAAAAGCACCCAATGATAATCCCCCCCCCACCCAGCTGTTACTATTATTTTAGACACGACCCCACGGGAAACAGGAGTCTGTAGAGTCAGGACTCTCCCTTTGTCCCCCAACCCCAATCCAGCACCACCTCATCTACATCTGCACAGAACTCCCCGTAAGCCGCCGCCAGGGTGTGTGGCGGAAAGTGTTAGGGCACCAGCCATGCATTCACAATCCCGATCATGACACCTCTACACACGTATTAGTTTGATAATGCAATGGAACAAATTTAATCACACGAAAGTTGGCACGTGACATACAAAAATCGTCACCAACAGGATACGCATGTTCAAATCATGTGGGAGAACTGCTAAAAAATATATTAACTGAAAATAAATTCCATCGAATTAAAAATGGGTGGAATATCGAACAAATATGTACACTGGCAAGACTGCAAATTATATCCAACATGTTTGCTATCATATCTATTTTGATGTTTAATGTAGCGAGGAAAAGTACATTTTATATGCATCCGTTCTACGATTTGCAGCGTCCCATCCGACGCGACGGACGGCGTACTTCAAATGGCATCCCAATTAGGGATCGAGATGCCATTAAAATGTTCTGCCCTGTCGAATCCGGGCCCTCGGGGTGGGACATTGTGGACGATATTTTCGGTACATGCGATATTTTCCGTGAGAGAATATAGAGGATGGGTACGTGAAATGGACGGTGAAATGGATAGGGGATATGGGCACTACTGGCGCTGTAGACGATATTTCTCTAAAAACTAATATTGGCAATCTTATACCTCGGTACAAGCTATTTGATTGAATGTGTCCGATAATTATTGTCACGTCGATATATTGCCACCATCTATAAAATTTCTACGCCGATGGTCCATTTTGTGTAGTGTATGTTGCACAGCCCCAGCCGACGCTTCTTTTGTGCACGACTGCCGTCTGACAAGAGAGCAGATAGCTGCTAGATATTTGAAATCGGGTACAGGAAATGCGGTGATGAGAAATATGTGATTATAAAATTTTCTAAGGAGAAACAGATTTTTTTCTCATTTTTAACTTTTATTTCATTAGGATTCAAGGGCGAGAATTACGCTTCCGCTATCAAAAATAAGCCTTTCTTTACCTCCTACGGAAGTACGTATTCCATTAATTCGCTGGAAGCACATTTAGGCAACTAGTTCAGTGAGCCGCACAATCTCAACGGACGATGCACATTTGGCTTTACTTCACGAAATATTGCTTTTTTCTGTAATGGTATTCTATGGCCGAATATCCTATGCGTAAATAAATACTGCTGCCACCATAGTAACTCCAAAATTTAATAAGGCAATTTTAAAAATTACTAAAAAATTAATTCAGAATACGAGCATGTCTTTAGGTAAGCATTGCAATTACTAGGGATGTCCAGGAGGTAACTTAAAACTTAACCTCCTGCATTTCGAGTTTGTAAAAATCACTCTAATTTTTTGAGTTCCCTCTTTTGTGAGCAATTCAATTTAAAACCCCTTTGCTCAAAGAGCATTCCCTTTGGAAGTCAAAGATGCGAAGCAAGCCGCGGTTGGCCGCACTCACGGCCAGCTCCCTTGACGGCGGCACCCCCCTACCCCCCCCCCCCGGGGGGAGCGATGAACTAACCTCCTCGGCACTGGACCCCCTTCCAAGATCCATGCTACAATAATTTCGCAAAGTTTGAGCTCTCTGGGTCACCTGGGGTTCCTGGAGGGCGCGGAAGAGGGCACCCACACGTTACCGGAGAATTATTTATGGAGAGAGTCCTTTTCTGTGCGCGCGAGACCCCGGCGTCTCCGAGGCTCCGCCCTGTCGCGTTCCACTTTCCACGGGCGGGGTTAAGCGAGGATGTTGCAGGTATTGCGGGGGGGGGGGCGACGTGCCGAAAGAGGCGGGAGAGGTACTCGGAGGGCACGAGGTAAATCAACTCCTTGAGACACGACGATGAGGATGAATGAGGAGAATCAAGGCGTTTCCATAGACAAGACTTGTGAAAATACGTATCGGGAATACTTTTGAATACCCTTTTCCCGATCCTTTTCATAAAAACCATGTAAGCGTCAAGTTTCAAAGCGTGGTTTGAATTCAAGCCTCGATATGGTTCATCTTCAATTGACTTACACTAAATGTTACCATTTACACCTGGAATTTATTTTCTTGCTGTGAGAACATTCCAGAACAGTGCTATATTAAACCAGGGAGCGAACACTTATGAACAATTTCAATGTAATGCAAGAAACATTAAAATTGTAAAGGAAAAAAAGAAGTACATTGCATACATGCTGTTTCGTTACTTTGAGTAATCACAGAGAAAATGAAAACTTAAGAAAAGAAACAAAAAATGTTGTTCAAATTAATCCAATCGAATTCGTTATTAATCGAATCATGTTTTCTTGTCATCGAAATCTGAAAAATATATTGAGGAAGAACGTTTCATTACTTTTTGTTAGCAAAAGCGTATTCAACTAATTCTCAATTGTAGTTTTCCTAAGCGGTAATCCAAACATCGCGGCGCACATTTTTTGGAGGCATTATCCTTGTGACGTTTCTCTACGGGTTGGTTATATCAACGTACTCTCGCTCATTTTTGGCTAACACATAATGGAGATGTTTCTGCCAAGCGTTCTCATAAGAACTTGGTCAACGCCTTTACGCCGGTCCTTGAATATCTGCTAGTATATGCGAATGAAGTACGGTGATGTGTGAAGGTACCCCGGGTTGGGGAAAACGAGCTGAATTCTAGTGAAAATAAACCCACTCTGCAAGCCAATCGTTTTTAATTTGTGAACAGACTCATGCACTCGCAAAACGTTATGCTCATCTGTTTCATTCAAATGTTTTCAGGACTGAAATTGTTTTGTCTTTGCCAACTTTTATAATCACTGATCCAAGTTAAATGAGAACTTTTTTGTTGGTTTTTCTGATCGACGTCTTTCAATGACCATAGTACAGCGTACGACTCTTTGAAGTTTAAGGGATTAATAATTTTGCACATTGGGCCACTTGGCGATTCTAGTAAAATAAAAGAAGGCTTTCGTGCAGCTTAAATGAAGAAAGCTTTAGTTACACCTATTGCCCACATATATATATATATATATATATATATATATATATATATATCACATACCTTACCTATACCACCTACTTCCCTGGCATTCAGTCCCTCAAATTCATCCTCAAAGAGCTGTACCCCATTCTCAAAAATCATGTTTCCTCGAAACTTCTTCCCAAATGCCCCTCTGTTACCTTCAAACGGGCCGCTAACCTATCAGATCTCCTTAAATCCACCAAGCCTCTTTCCAAATCCCCTCCAACCCCCAGAATCACACCCACTCCTTTCTTACGAGCAAGTGTAAAACTTGTCCTATTTTCACCACTCCACCCCTCTCCATCCCACCTTTTAACTCTCTCCCGCCCTTCCCTCACTCCTCATGCACATCTCAGAATGTAATCTATCTGATGACATGCAAACTCTGCTCCACACCCCTGAAGCTCAGGATAAACAATCATCACGCCTCATGTAATCCATCTTCTCCGTCCGCGGATCTCCTCATCCCAAAATATGTCTCCCACCACAACACCCCCTTCAATCACTGTTATAGTGTTTCCATTCTGGCATCCCTTCCTCCATCCAATAGCCCTATAAAATTAAAAACGATGGAAATGGCATTTACTTGGCTGCGCAAAGCCTATCAACACCCGGGTCTCAATGTCGTTCACTAATTATAGAGGGTTGAAGTTGATAGGTGCAGATTTGTTTCATGCGGGATAGTAAGATATTTTGTTTGTCCGCATACATAGTGTTATTCTTGGCCTGGGTTTTGACTTTTTGAGTCCTTATGACTTCGTAGGTTGACTCCTGGGTCGTAGATGCTGCAATGCCTGCGGATTGACTGTTTGACTTCTGTGCCGTTTGGGAATTATTTCCACATTCTCCCTCTCATTCCTATCCCATCTCCGCTCCCCTCTGGCCTTCCTTCTCCCTTTCCACAACCCTTTATTTCACCCCTCCCCCACCACCCGTTCTCCTCCTCCCCGTCCCCTTCTCTCTCTCTCTACCTTATCTCACGTCCCCCAGTCCAACAGTCAGTCCTAGCGAATCATCCGATAAAGACGGAGCTCAATTACGTCAAAATTATCAAGAAATAACGTGTGAGTGTTCCTTTTATGTGTTCTTATATTGCTTGTCGCTGCCTAAGTTTTTTATTTTTCACTTCCGCGTTACTTCGACGATATGGTATATAGTATATATCTTTAAATTGACGCTCTCCGGCGACGCACAAACACACAAACACACGGATAAAACATTTTCATATATATATATACATATATATACATATATATATATATATATATATTTCTAAGATAATAAATATTGCACACACAGAAACATAAAAGAAGGACACTTACAATAGATATTTACGTGGTTCTGCACCAATTTCACCCTTCTTCTGTAAACTTTCCATATCCTCGCATTGCGATTTCCACCATATGTATATATATATATATATATATATATATATATATATATACACATTCAAACACGAAATACCGCCATATGGCGAATAAATATTCATTCAAATTGAAATAGAGATAAGGAAAATGGTAAAGGAACACATATAAAATATTTTTACATTCGTGATCTGCTCACGTCCGCCATCCCCACCTCTTTTGTGTTTGTCCTTTATATGTGTTCCTTTACCATTTTCCTTATCTCTATATATATATATATATATATATATATATATATATATATGTATATATATATTTTTTTTTCTAAGATAATAAATATTGCACACACAGAAACATAAAAGAAGGACACTTACAGTACATATTTACGATGGTTCTGAAGACGACGGCGATGCCGTCGAAACGTAAATATCTACTGTAAGTGTCCTTCTTTTAGGTTTCTGTGTGTGCAATATTTATTATCTTAGTGTTCGTGTGTTTGTGCGTCGCCGGAGAGCGTCATTTTCAAGATTATGTATATATATATATATATATTTTCCTATGTTCGTCTTTAATGGTTTTCATATCCTCCTTTCTTTTTCTATTTCTATGTGTGAAATAATATTTGTTCGCCGTACGGCGGGATTCCGTAAGGGATCAAGTTTTTGTATTAAATTTTGCGTAAAAAATGAAATTAAGTATAGCAAAGTGTGTGAAATGTTAACAAAGGCCTATGGTGAGTCTGCCATGAGTAAATCAAGAGTTTACGAGTGGTATAAGCGTTTCCAAGAAGGCCGTGAAGACCTTGAAGATGACGAACGCCCTGAACGCCCCAGCGCATCACCAATCGATGAAAACGTGGAAAAAGTGAAAGAAATGGTTACGAGAAATCGCTGAATCATAATTAGAGAGGTCGCTTGTGATGTTGGCATATCGATTGGATCATGTCATGACATTTTCCCAATTTTTTGGGTATGAAACGCGTGGCAGCAAAATTCGTTCCAAAATTGTTGCATTTTGAACAAAAACAGCGGCGAATGGAAGTTGCTCAGGAGTCACTAAATGAGGTAAACGACAATGCAGAATTTCTGAAACGTACGTATTATAACAGGTGACGAAACAAGGGTTTATGGATATGACATTGAAACTAAAGCTCAATAATCCCAGTGGATGCATTCTGGCTCGCCAAGACCGAAAAAGGCTCGACAAGTGCGGTCGAACATGAATGTTATGCTCACTGCTTTGATTTTAATGGCATAGTGAATCATGAATTCCTGCCCCCAGGTCAAACGGTCAATAAGAAGTACTACCTACAAGTTCAACGCCGTTTGCGTGAAGCAATCCGAAAAAAAACGCCCGGATCTGTGGGAAAAAATTCGTTCCAAAATGCCTTTTGCACCACGATAATGCACCAGCTCACACTTCATTTTTATTAGTGAAGTTTTGGCCAAAAAAATACTGTAACGATATCCCAGCCTCCATATTCGCCAGATATGGTTCCGTGTGAGTTTTTCCAATTTCCAAAAATTAAGAGAATCTTGAAGGGGCGTCGTTTTACAGCCCTAGATAACAATGAATGTGCATCGCTGAAAGAACTAAAGGCCATCTCACAGATCGAATTTGAGAAGTGTTTCGGGGATTGGATGAAGCGCTGGCACAAGTGCATTATCTCCAATGGGGACTACTTTGAAGGTGACAACATCAATGTATTAGAATAAATAAATATTATTGTTCGAAAAATTAAAATTCCCATTATTTTTAACACAACTTTTGTGTGTGTTATATATATAACTTCACAACCAAGTTAAGTGCTGCATGGGCTCCTTCGGAGCAGATATATGTATTAGTAGCGATCCCAAACTGGTGGACATGGACAGTCGACTGCGATGCAAGAAGATGTAGAATGTGATGCAGGGACCCAGGTGGGACGCGACAGAGCAATAGATGCTAGAGAAAATGTCACCGCGACAACAAAATAAGCAGAATAAATGGCACTTACATAAAAGAACGTCGAAAGGAGATAAAAAATACCAAAACCGAAGTAGCAGTTTGGGAATTCTTGAGTAAGGCGAGGAAATTCAAGCGGCCAAGGATAGCAGCTCAAACGAAAGACCTCGTAGAGACAAAAGAAGATACAAGAATCTAAGCAATAGGACTCTTGAAACTTGTTTTAAGTAGTTGAAAAACGAAATCAGACGAGAGTGTAAAACGATCCAGGCAGAGAGGACAGAAAGCTGCTTAGAGGGAAATAATAAGGAAGACAACAGCGTAAAGAATGGAAGTGGCAAAACGTCTTATAAAATGGTGAAGAGAAAATTCGACCAAATAGGAAGCAAACCCTACGTCGTCCCAAATGGAGATGGATGTATGCAATGGATGGATACTAGTAAAAGACAAGGCGTTGGGAAGAGATGGAGAAAAATATTGAAGAATTTTCGAGAGATAGTTGAGGCCGATACTTCGTGGGAATTCATTTGCATTGAAGAACTTTAAAAACGGGCCCAAACCAACTGGAGATGAATTCATGTAAGAAATAATCATGATCGAAGAAGCCAAACGGAGACCCGTGATATTGAGAAGTGAATTCGGTGAAATCATGAAAGACCTGAAGGAGAAATAACCATGGCACACGTGTTTAAAACAAAGGATACCCTCCCTGGAATGATCAAAGAGAGCCGCACTAGCAGAAAGCTACCAGAGGGCTTCCAGAAGATTGTGATGATTGCAGTGACTAAGAAGCAAGGAACACATACAGGTATATGTGAAGAACGTAGGAACATATGTGCCCGACGTCTCAAGTACTGGAAATACTTGTTCGGGTAATACATCGAAGAATAGAATAAATGATTAAATGGTAGTTCACGGAAACCCAATTTGGATTCAGAAAGGTAGAGGAGCCAGGAGGCCATATTAATCTTGATGGTGCCGGTCGAAAAAATGGCACACGTGAACGAGCCATTATAATACCTCGTATGTGGAGTTCGTGGACTCGGAGAAGGCTTTCGAAAACATCGATTGGAAGTAGGCGTTCAAGATACCAGACGCTCTTGGAGTGGACTAAAGTGACTGAAGAATAATCCATTACCTCTAAAAGAATCAGGTAGTCGCGATGGAAATGAAAATCGGAAGATGAAAAGATACCAGAATTAACAATAATTGCAATATCTCGTCAAGGTGTTTTAAAGTACATCGAGAAGAAGCAAAAAAACTAGGTATCAAAGGATTCAAGGTGTATGGAAAAGACATTAACGTGCTCCGGTTCGCAGATGACATCGCAGCTGTTGCAGAAACGTGACAGGACCTGCGAGTAACCAAGAACTCCGGGAATATAATGTAAGCGATATCAAAGAGAAAACTAAAATATCTGTGAGGAAGAGAGAAGCTGAAGAGAGAAATCATACAGCATTCCAGGTGCTGCATTGCCAGGCAGCCTACGAGGCGTGGAAAACCCGCTCGCAGCGGTATTTGGACGCATCCGGATGCGACTTCAGAGACTACTTGAGTGAAAGTATCGATTCTGGCAACATTCTTTTTTTAATCGACTCTGCCCCACAAGTTTTGGGACAGGCCTAGTCGGTAGAAGGAAAATTTGAAGAAACCGCGAAGATGTCTAAGGGACAAGTACATAGGGCAATATAAGGAGTGCGTAAAACGAAGAAGCTATTAAGGAATCAACACTTAATAGGGAGGAAAATAAAATGGGCTGCAGAAAACCCGTCTAAGAATTGAAATTCTGATAATGATGATGATATTTTGTCAGAAAATCCTGCATAGAAATGACTATCAAAGTGTGTATATTGAGAAACCTTCAAGTGATAATGTAAATGCTGATTAGTACGATGCAAGCACAAGTTGAAATTAATTTTACCTTGACCTGTAGAGATGGAATTTAATAAGCTCCGGCCATCTTACGAACTTCAGAAATACCCCTGAACGGCCACCCTTTTTGTGAAGGAGCGAACGAATGGAAAGGAAGTGGCTCCCAAAAGAGGTCCAGAATATGATGATCTGGGTCGGGAGTCCCTGAAAAAACCAAAATTACAGTCTCGACTATTCGATAAAATATATTCGTTCCAGTTTGACGCTGAACCGTGGGACTAATTATTTCACTCATTATTTAGGTAGGATTTACGAGGAGTCACAAGGGAAGTTGACGGTCGGACGGACGGACACGCATGCGTGAGCCCAAGCAGACTTCTTTCCTTCGCACTACTCTGGAAATCATCACGCATAAAAATAAAAATATTACATACGAAATAAAAAAATACCGATAATTATATATCATTAATTTATAACATCTGGTGACCTAAAACCCCCTGCCACACGCCCCCATGGCGGTTTTCGGGGTAATTTGAACATGTACGGAAGTGTGCCTCTTCCGGGCCTTGAGCCTCTTTCGTCCTCAAAATTATCAATCATGGCCAGAATTGTGCTTCTTCGTTGCTGAATTATTTATTCACTAAATAAGGATAAGGCTCAATCCCCTTTACTTTATGCAATTAATCCAGTGCACAAGTTTTCGGCTCGCACTTTCATGCACAAAAGCTTCTCAAAAAGATTTCTTGATATACTCGACGATGCCGGTATGACATGATCTATGATTCAATTGAGAGAAGCCATAATGACTCGTTTAAAATCACGCGTGACATTAACACTTCTCGAGGGAGTAACGAAAATGCCTGTACAATGAGGCGCCTCCCCTTAAGGAGAGGTATTCGATGGGACTTACGTGGTCTATTTCCGTATGAATCACCGTGAGGGGTATATTTGGAGGCCTGAAGACAGTCCGGAAGGCAAGGGGAGAACAATTGAGGAAGACCACGGAAGCGAAACGGTTAATGGAAGACGTGCAGGTGAAGAAATGTGGAGGTCTGGGAGGGCCGGGGAAAGAACCGGTCCAAGGGCGATTGGAGATGAGGACACGCCGCTTGCAACGGCTGATGAAAACCGATGCCACTCCATCGAATACACAGGCCAACAGTGGTTTTGGTGCCGGAGCTTCTAATGCTGATTTAAAGAACATTTGGGGTGCTGAATCCAATTATGACACTAGTTCTTTCCTATCAGCTATAGTTTTCAAGATATAGATATGTTGTTACTTACGTAAAAAAATCTTCTACATGATGGTACGGGAATATTAATAATAAAACCCACTAAATATAAAGACTTGATTTATTTCTAGGGCTGTTAAATCACCCACAAACACAACAGAATTTTACAATACAATTGAACACAAATACTAAAATTTTTTACTGTAATAAAACAAATTGAAAAGAAAAAAATACATAAAAACATCACTCAGCACATCGGAAGCTTCTTTTGTGCGATTTTCTTGGGTGCACTTTGTTCAAACAGTCTCGTTTTAAGCACCAGCAGTAATCTGCCATCATATGGTTATCCCATCTTCCTTGGTAGCGAGCTTCCATTGTTTTTATATCCTGGTGAAATCTTTCACCTTGTTCTTCACTTGTGTCTCCTAAATTTCCAAGAAAATTGTCTAAGTGGCTGTGTAGTTAGTGAACTTTTGTGCTCATATTACATCCAAGTGATTTGAAGTTACTGAGCATAATGTTTACCAGCTCAATATAATTTTCACCTTTGTGATTTCCTAGAAAATTTTTTATGACCTCAACAAATGACATCCAACTAATTTTTTCAATCTCATTCATTGACTCGAAAAAAGCAGGATCCTTTGTAAGTTGTCTGATTTGTGGCCCTTCAAAAATACCAGCTTTAAGTTTTTCAATACTTATATGGGGCATCTTTAGTCTTAAGTAGCCGAAGCATGGTCCATCCTTGTCAAGAGCCTTTACAAATTGCTTCATTAGGCCTAGTTTAATATGTAGAGGCGGTAAGATGATTTTCTCTCTTTCAACTAAAGATTCAGCAATGATGTTTTCTTTCCCAACAACCAAGTTTTCTCTCTTAGGCCACTCCTTCTTAATCCAGTGGTTTTTTCTGTCCCAGCTATCTCAGAGGCACAAGAAACAAGGATATTTTGTGTAGCCACTTTGCTGCCCAAGAAGAAAGTTCACCATTTTTAAATCTACACAAATCACCCAGCGATGTTCCTGGTATTTTATCTTCTGTAAGACTAATGCTATTGTATCGTATTCTTCTTTCATTTTAGTTGAATGAGCGATTGGTATTGCACCAAACCTGTTACCATTGTGAAGAAGTACACATTTTAGACTACGCTTGGAGCTATCAATAAACAAACGCCAATCACTAGCATCATATTGTGATAGTAGTCCCATTTTTTCCAAAAGACCCTTAACGTCTAAACAAAATGTAAGATTGTCTTCTTGAGTAAAGAAGGGTAGCATATCCTTTTTCCTTGTGCGATAAAAACTTATTTTTGTACCGGGTTGCAGTAAATTCTTTTCATGCAGTCTTGATGCTAGCAGTTCGGATGCTTCCTTCGATAAGTTCACTTCTCTAGCAAGATCGCTTAGTTCATCTTGATTAAATAGTTGAGGAATTGTTGACACCCCCTCGTAGTTACTGCCACTATCGTCAATAGAATGAGAAATGTTTTCAGATAACTCAAATTCTTCCTTACATATATCTGGTAACGTCTGAAATATTGGGATCGGTATTTCTTCTGAATGGGGTACCGGGCGTCTAGCTGAAGGCAAATCTGGATATGCCCACTTGTGGCGATTTTTTCGATTAATTCCCGAAACATTTACTATGCAAAAATAACAGTCGTCAATATGGTTCACAGGTTCTCTCCACACCATTGGCACACCAAATTTTAGACTTTTCTTTTGTCCTGTTGTCCATTGCCGTAGATGTTCAGTACATGTTATACACACAAAATGCGGTGCCCATGTTTTATCTTGGTCACCAAGCTTAACACCAAAATATCCCAAGTATGCACGTTTCACAAAGTGTAATATTTTTCCTATTTTCTTTTACCATATATTCCCATGTATACTTATAGATTTACTTAACTTTGAAAATTATTTTCCGGAATATATCAAATATTAAAACAACTAATTGTAAGATGTGCCATATCTAAAAAAGTAGAGCTGTTAATTAAAAACGGATTCCTTATTTGGATTCAGCTCTACAAATATAGTTAAAATCAACACAAAGATTCCCGGCATCAAAAAAAAATTTTTTTTTGTAGGCCTGTGATATGAATAAAGGTAGGAGAGTGAGATAATGAAGACTGTCCGCCTTCATTAGACACAGGGCTTGATTCCGCGAATACGCGGCTAAAATGGGAAAATTCTACGGTATCTTGTAATTTCTCCTGTGAAAAATAAGCCAAGATAGGTTTTAAGTGTACAAAAAACTATCACACTTCTAAGCTTCCCCTGAAATGACTCAAAATAATCTTAAACTCAATATTACAATTTTTGCATAAAAAATATCGGTAAAAACTTTTTCCTGACGTATTTGTGTGAAGTGCTGAATTCATACCGTGTCGGTTAAGAGTGTGCATGATCGCAGATCGTATTGGAATTGATAAGATGGTGACAGTGAACACCATACATAATCACCGAACATTTGGCGATGCCAAAGATCTGCGCAGAACTCATCCCGAAGGTTTTAGGACGGACGACCGAGAGTAGAGGCGAGTGTTTGCTTGACCTTCTGCAACGGCATCGATTCTCTAACCCCTTAGAGTCCCGACTCGGTACCAGAAGACTATTATTCCTATTCCCAAAAGTAAATACCTCCCTCAAAGGACACCACCAAGGGACCCTAAGGGCTGTCAAATAAGCTTGCACGCGTACCCTTATCCGGGATCCGTTAACCAGGGAGCTTCTTGTCGTGGAAAAGCCCCTAGAAAAGTGTTTCGGCAGCCAAAGTACTTTGAAGAATTTTGAGGCATTGTCACAATATTTGCATTAAATCTATTTTTTATTGGAAACATTTCCCGATAGTTTTGATACAAACCCTATGTTACAATAGGCAATTAATCACTTCTATCTGTTGTCCTCCTCCATACATGTTCCATCCAGCATTTCTAATCTCTTCCTCCCTCCCTCTACCTCGCCTACCCGGTGTTCTGCCCTCCTTTTACAGCTTCCTCAATATTCCATTGCCATTCGCCCCGCATTTCCCGACCTCTTCCGCTTCCCCTGACCTCTGCTACGCCATTTCCGGCACTTCCCCGTCAGTTCGCATTAACTACCATAAGTATTCCCTTCGAGCCACGTTGATAATTTTTGGAATTAATGCGTTTCGAAGAGATTTCCGAGGCGTGGAATTAGATGAAAACGAGTGGCCGAAGGGTTAACGATCGACCGGGAGGAAATCGGTCAGTTGCTTTTAATTGCCCGCTCTATTCTTTGCTCGGGATCCAAAAAGCGAGCGGTAAGTGATGCTCTCGAGTGGTACACGTTGCGAGTGAGAATCTCGAAGAATCCGTGACGTGGCCTCCGTCTCCCCCCCTCTCTTCTCTGCCCCCCAGGGTGCCCTCCTCCCGCCGACGACGAGTGACCTAACGGCGGCGGGCGGCCCAGAGGCGAGGGGGACCCAACGGGAACGGCGTGCCGGCCCTACCCGGGTGGCACGGCACGCGAGGGAGAACTGGATTCGGCGGGATCGCCTCGGGGCGGGATCGCCCTCCGAGCGGGTCAAAGCCGGCCGGCCGGCTTTGCTGCGGTCCGTCGCTCGCCCCATCGGTACTTTCCGGCATTCGCGGATTCCAGAGGAAGAAAACACGATCACTATTGGTCACACTCACTGCTGAGAAGAAATATTTAAATGAGCATCCGATGTTAAATGCTTGTATGTACTATATGCATCAATAAAAACAACAAATTATTAGCCGCATGATCGGTATGACAGGTGAGACAAAAGCTCACCTAGTGAAACGCATGCCCGAGAGTGTGTGGATCTCACATATAAGGGGGCTAATATTGGGGCCAGTGCCTTTCCCTGTGCTGGTTACATCTGCACATCTCAGAATGTCGTCTATGTTTATGCATGCAAACTCTGCCCGGACTTTTACATAGGGCAGTGCTCCACACCCCTGAAGCTCAGGATAAACAATCATCACGCCTCATGTAATCCCTCTTCTCCGTCCGCGGATCTCCTCATCCCAAAATATGTCTCCCACCACAACACCCCCTTCAATCACTGTTATAGTGTTTCCATTCTGGCATCCCTTCCTCCATCCAATAGCCCTATAAAATTAAAAACGATGGAAATGGCATTTACTTGGCTGTGCAAAGCCTATCAACACCCGGGTCTCAATGTCGTTCACTAATTATAGAGGGTTGAAGTTGATAGGTGCAGATTTGTTTCATGCGGGATAGTAAGATATTTTGTTTGTCCGCATACATAGTGTTATTCTTGGCCTGGGTTTTGACTTTTTGAGTCCTTATGACTTCGTAGGTTGACTCCTGGGTCGTAGATGCTGCAATGCCTGCGGATTGACTGTTTGACTTCTGTGCCGTTTGGGAATTATTTCCACATTCTCCCTCTCATTCCTATCCCATCTCCGCTCCCCTCTGGCCTTCCTTCTCCCTTTCCACAATCCTTTATTTCACCCCTCCCCCACCATCCGTTCTCCTCCTCCCCGTCCGCTTCTCTCTCTCTCTCTCTCTCTGTCTACCTTATCTCACGTACCCCAGTTCAACAGTCAGTCCTAGCGAATCATCCGATAAAGACGGAGCTCAATTACGTCAAAATTATCCAGAAATAACGTGTGAGTGTTCCTTTTATGTGTTCTTATATTGCTTGTCGCTGCCAAAGTTTTTTATTTTTCACTTCCGCGTTACTTCGACGATATGATATATATATATATATATATATATATATATATATATATATATATATATATATATATATATATATATATATACACTTTTTTGGAAAACCCACAAACGTGTAATGTAAATTCACTGATAGTCATAACAAACACAGAAACCAAAACACACAAAAGAGGGAAAACTCACTGGTTCTCGAATTTTCGGTGGTCCAACCACCTTTCTCAAGAGGAATTAGGAACAGAACTGAGGCAGAGGAGGGCCCGAAAGCAGTGGTAGGAAGGAGAAGGGGAAATGGGGGAAAAGAGGGGAAAAGAAAGGAAAAGGGGGGAAAAAAGGGGGAAAGGCATTCGAGGTGAGAGGTTTGGAGGGGTAGTGTATGGCGCGGGAATTTTAAAAAAGGTGGGGATGATATGGAAGTTGTTGGGGGCGGAGGGGGATGAAATTATATGCATAAAGGGGGCAATTAATGTCTAATATTAATACCTGGGCGATTCCAGGAGCCAAGAAAGCCAGATGAAAGAAGAGAATCAAGAGAACAAGAAATCCAAGAGCCAGATGAAAGCTAGCTCTAATGTTTTGAGTTTCAGTGGAGGGTCTGAGTGTGGGAGGGATGCTAAGACGGATACTTTAAAACATTGGTCAAAGGCAGCGTTGTGTTCGGAGGCATGTTTGGGGATTGGGAGCATACCAATAAGGGAGGAATTGTTACATGAGGCTCTATGATTATTGATTCTAATATTGAGGGGTGTGGTACACTGTCCAATGTAAAAGGCAGGGCAAAGTTGGCACTTGAGTAGGTAGACAACATTGCTGGAGGTACACGAGGAGTAGGGAATTGGTGGGAGAGAGTTAAAGAGCGGGTGGGAGAGGGATGGGATTCTGGTTAGGAAAATAGGACATGTTTTGCATCTGGGTTTATTGCAGGGTCTGGGAGTGATTTTGGAACGGGGCGAGGATTTAAGAAGTGGATTGGTTGATTTTAGAAGATCTGGTAGATTGGCGGGGCGTTTGAAAGTGACAGAGGGGCATTTGGGGAAAAGGTTGGTGGTGGAATTGTGGTTTTTGAGGATAGGATAGAGGTCCTTTAGGATAGAACGCAGAGATTCTAGGCCAGGGAGAAACGTGGTACAAATTGAAAGAGGGTGGTTTTTCGCGGTGGTGGAAGGTCTGGGAGTGTAAGTATGCCTACGGATCCTCTTATTCAGGAGGGATTCAGGATAACCTCGTTTGAGGAGGGAATGGTGTAAATTTATGAGGAAATTGTCTAGGGAGTCAGGGTCATTGCAAATTCTGTGACCCCTTATGGAAAGGGAATAAGGAATGGAACGTTTGGTGTGGTATGGGTGACAGCTGCTAAAATGTAAGTACTGTTGTTTATTTGTGGGTTTTATATGTACGGATGTGTGAAATTTATGGTCTATAAATGATATGTTTACATCTAGGAAGGTGATTTGGGAGGAGGAAACTGTAGACGTGAAGGAGATAGAGGACGAAGCATTAAGGTTGGAAATGAAAGTTTTCAGGGAATCAGGACCATGTGGCCAGAGAAGGAAAATATCGTCAATATATCTGAGCCACAATAGCGGTTTCAGGGGTTGTTGTGACAGGAATTTATTCTCCGCGAGACCAAGAAAGAGGTTTGCATAGGACGGGCTGAACCTGCTACCCATGGCACAACCCTTGATTTGTAGGTAGAAATTATCATTAAAGGAGAAGGAATTGCGGGTAAGAATGAACTCGGAAAGGCTGAGGAGAAAATCTGTGCTGGGGATGCGTGGCTCAGGGCGTTGGGAGAGGTAGTGTTGGAGGGCGGAGAGACCTTCTGAGTGGGGAATGGATGTGTACAGGGACGTGGCATCTATAGTGGCCATAATGATCTCGGCATCTGAAGGGAGGGAGATAGAATTTAATCTATCCAGGAAATTGTAGGAATCTTTAGTGAATGATGGTAGGGCCTGGACAATCGGCTGGAGATAGTGGTCTACAAATGCCGAGATTCTTTCTGTTGGGGAGTGACGGGAGGATAAAATCGGTCGACCAGGATTACCCGGCTTGTGAATCTTCGGAAGGATATAGAAATGAGGAGTGCGTGGGTGGGGAGGGGAGAGGAGGGCTAAGTCTGAAGGAGATAGACCCTCATTCGGCCCATTGGCACTAAGAAATTCAATTAGGTCCTCCTGAAGTGCGGGATTTGGATCTTCGGGGATTTGCTGGTAGGAAGAGGTGTCAGAGAGTTGTGTTTCAGCTTCCCTAATGTAGTCTGATCTGTTTAAGACCACAACCGTTGACCCTTTATCTGCGGAAGTAATGATGATGTTAGGATTTTTCATTAAGTTATTTAGCTCTGAGGATTCGGTAGGGGACAGGTTAGATCGAGGATTAAGGGACTTGAGGAAAGACGGGTTAGCGATTCTGGACAGGAGAAGGTTTATAAAAATTTCAATTGGATGATTTGAGGGGAGGGGACTGGGTTCTTGGGCTGAAGCCGGCTTGAATTTCTGTAAGGCGTTGTGAAGGGGTCTGGAGATTTGCTGGGGTGCCGGTTGCGACTCCCAAAAAGCCTTCCACCGGAGATTCCGGCAAAAACGCAGTACGTCAGCGAGAATTCTTACGTGGTTTACTCTGGGGGTGGGGGTGAAAGAGAGGCCCTTGTTTAAAAGAGAAGTTTGATTTGGGTTAAGGGGTTTGGACGAAAGATTAACCACGTGGCTAACGGAGTCCGTCTCATCGTCTGGCGGCGTGGGGGCGGCGGGTATAGAGACTCTAGAATGCGGGTACTTCTCGGGGAAAACCCCGCGAGAGGTCGGCGGGGGGAGGTTATAGATGGTAGCCAGGTCTGGTTTGTAGAGGTGTAGGGGAGGGGGAGGCGGGGGAGGGGTGGCTAGGGAGAGGGGTAGGCGCAGACCCATTCTGAAGTGTGATTTACAGAGAGAGGATAACTTTGTAAGTAATTTTTGACGCCGATATTGTAGCGAGCACGCGGACGCTCTCAGAGTCTCTTCTACTTTGTAAAGGAAATGTGGGGCGGCCAGGGAAATGATTTTAATCAGGGAGTAAATTGAGTTATAGTATGTGGCAATGAGATGATTGTACTGATCTCGTATGAAATGACAGAGGAAAAATGAGTGTTGGAATGTTATTGTGTTCAAGGAGGGACGAAACTGGGGAGGTAAACCTGGAATGGGGAATTTCGTACGTAGACCATTGGGGATTATGCCTAGTGTTATACACGACGAAAGAAACTCAGAATGACACTTCCGAGATATGTAAACTGTTCTACCAGCTCTATTTTTTCCCCGCCTATTTTAATATTTAGCTTAGCCTTTTTCTTTCTGGAAAATCGCATGACCTTTGTTTTATTAATATTGATTCTCATCCCATATTTATCGCACTGAACCTCCAATTCACTCAGCATTGCTTGCAGCCCCTTGGCTGACTGAGCAACTAATGCTTGGTCATCAGCAAACCTAACCGATTTTACGAATTCCCCTCCGACTTTCATTCCTACCTCCAGTTCTTTCCATGCCTCTTTAATCATTTCCTCCACATATACGTTGAACAGCACCGGTGGCAATGGGCAACCCTGCCTTACACCTCTTCCTAACACTGCCCATCCGGACTCTCCGTTCCCCACTCGCACCTGAGCAGTCTGAGACATGTACAGGCTGCGGATCAGTCTCCGGTCCCTCCAATCCATTCCTATTTTCTGCAATACACGCAATAATTTTTCCCAATTCACTCTATCAAACGCTTTTTCAAAATCTACAAAACAGGCAAAAACATCCTGATTGTATTCTATATTCCTCTCGATTAGTGATCTTATTACTGCAATGGCATCACGCGTACCTCTTCCTTTCCTAAACCCAAACTGATCATCCCCTAAGTAATCATTTGCCTTACTCTCTATCCTTTTGTTGATGATTCTGAGAATAACTTTAGCTGCGTGGGATATCAAACTTATTGTTCTGTAATCCTCACATGATATAGACTTTGCCTTTTTTGGAATAGGAACTAACACCGATCTCACAAAATCTTCCGGCCAGATTCCTTCCTTATAGATACTACGAATCAGTCCATATATGGCCTTCTTCCCACCTTTTCCTAACAATTTCAACATTTCTACAGGAATGTTGTCCACCCTCACAGCCTTATTTGCTTTCATCTCCTTTACTGCCCTTTCAATTTCATCGTCGAGTATGCCTGGACCTAAGCTATCTTCTTCTACGTCATGTTCCTTTTCTATATCTAACCTTGTCGGCCTAAGTTCTTTACCATACAGGTTTTCTATATATTCCTTCCATCTCTCTCTGATTTTTCCTGGTTCAACTATTACTCTACCCCACTTATCTTTAACTGTTAGCACAGATCTTGCCTTCTTACTTCCCGATAATAACTTAACCTTGCAGTATAGAGCACCAATTTCACCCTTCTTCTGTAAACTTTCCATATCCTCGCATTGCGTTTTTCACCATATGTATATATATATATATATATTTTTTTTTCTAAGATAATAATTATTCCACACACAGAAACATAAAAGAAGGACACTTACAGTACATATTTACGATGGTTCTGAAGACGACGGCGATGCCGTCGAAACGTAAATATATACTGTGAGTGTCCTTCTTTTATGTTTCTGTGTGTGCAATATTTATTATCTTAGTGTTCGTGTGTTTGTGCGTCGCCGGAGAGCGTCATTTTCAAGATTATATATATATATATTTTTTTTTCCTATGTTCGTCTTTTATGGTTTTCGTATCCTCTTTCCTTTTTCTATTTCTATGTGTGAAATAATATTTGTTCGCCGTATGGCGTGATTCCGTAATGGATCAAGTTTTTGTATTAAATTCTACAAACTTATAAAAGTTAGGAATAGGTGTAAGGCAACCCTGCCTTACACCTCTTCCTAACACTGTCCATCCGGACTCTCCGTTCCCCACTCGCACCTTAGCAGTCTGAGGCGTGTACGGGTTGCGGATCAGTCTCCTGTCCCTTCATTCTACTCTTATTCGTATCTTTTTTAATACATTTCATTAGTAGCACGATGTAGCCCTTACCTTTTTTGGAAAGTCACCAACATTGAATTGACGAGTTCTTCTGGCCAAAATTTTCTCCCATACTCATAAATTCTTCGTTTTACTCCATTAAAACTCTCACGTTTTACTAAACCCTTATGCAGTTCGGCGGGAATGTCAATCACCCCCCCCCACGACCTTATTTTATTTCAAATCTGGCAATGCTCTTTCTGTTTTGCCTACACCTAAGCTATCTCAATCAACTTCATATTCTCTTTCTTGTGCCCAGCTTTCTGACATAATGTCTCTGCCACTGTTTTCTCTCCCTCTTCTTTCCTGGTTCAATCAATGATTTTCGTCATATACTTGTGTCTTTGTTAGATTTCTCGGATCATTCGTTCTACCTTCCTCTTCACCTTCTTTCCTACCCAGGGTACCACTTTCACCATTCGTTTGTGAACTTTCTACAGGAGGGCACCATATTCAGCATTCATTTTTTAACATTTTACATTTTACATTTCCCGCCTTACTTTGCAAGTCAACTTTTCGTACATTTTCCTACCAAATTTTGTTTTTTTTTTCTAGTTGATTCTTTAATCAATCATCTAAATCCTCTCGTCTGTAATTCATCGTTACTTTTTTTCTATTTACTCTTCCAATAGCTCCGGTGCAGCTTTCGATATCCATTTTTACATGGTCCCCACATTTTGGTACTCCTTTCTTTTCGTCCTTGTTATATTTCTACGTTCCATTCCCTGTTTTATCCTCTTAAATCTGGCGTTGAACTCCATTTCTACTAAACTATGATCTTAAGCCGTATTCACTCCCGAGGAACTGCCAATCAATCGCGCTCCCCTTTACCGTAGTTCCATACCTCCGACAATCTTCCCGTCGTACACCGTCATGCTCCAATTCCACATCACTATATGATGTTTCGTTCAAGAAATATCGACAATTATTTCCTCTAATGAATTGCATTACCCCTCGACTTCTCCCCGAGACTACTTTATAAAATAATGTATATAAGGCCGAAAGCGTAAACTTTCTTGAATGCTAGTTTCCTTTTACGTGTTTTCTATTTATATTTTTGTGCTCTATTGTACCGTTCAAGTGTTATAAATCCAACCATTCAGTAAATTACTTTATCAACCTCCTTCTGGAAAATATTTCTGATAAAAATTTTATAGATTCCTTAAAGCCAAAAAACCTTTTCCACTCCGAGAGACGAGGTCTCAGGCGTTTAGCTTCAAACAAAAATATAATAATCACGACCGCATACAAAGGGTCATCCGTCGTCGTTCTATACAAAAAAGATTACGACGCTTAGGCATTACGCCAATCAAATTAATTTCTTTCCTTTCGAATGTTTGTCCCAACGAAGGTCTCTCTCTCAAAGATATGTCCATTCTTTCTCCAAGGAACCCACTGAGCCTATCTCCGTATTAGTAATAAACCACTACCTCCAACCAATAGTCACTTCCTTCCCTTCTTATATCAAAGATTCGTACCACTTTCATAAATATTTACACTCAATCCCAATTCCTCGAAACACGAACATTCCCATGGCCACAATAGGCGTCACCTCTCTCTACACCGCCATTCCCCACAAAGGCCTAGAATCTCGCAAATATAACCTTTCCCTACGAGCCACATCACACACCGCGTCCACCAATTTCCTTATCGAACTGACCGAACTCGTCCTCACCAAAAATGCATTCAAATTTAACAACAAAATCTACTTACAAACAAAAGGCCCTGAAATGGGCAATTGTATGGCTCCTGCATACGAGTACGCCAATCTTTTTATGGGAAAACTCGAACATACCTTTCTCCACCAACAAACCCTTTAGCCACTCTTCAGGGCCCGCTGCAATGATGGCATTAGCCTCCTTTGCTCCCACGGATGCGAAAGTTTATCCTCCTTCATTTCCTCTCTCAAATCCTCCTTCTCGGTATCTTCCACTTTATCTATATTTGATTCGAAGATTACTTTTCTGAATATCTTCACTCCAACTTAACCTCCAGAACAATAACTTTAATACCTAAGTCCACATTAAACCGACCAACGACTAACAATACCTTCACTTCAAGAGCTGCCATCCATCACATACAAAACGCTCCATCCCTTCCTCATTCTCAGTCCGTGCCTTCCGTCTCTGCAAAAACACCTCCCAACAGTAATATATGGACCAGCTCCATGACTCTCTTAGGAAACGCGGGTACCCTGAAAAATTACTGAACAATAAAATTCTCAAGCCGTCAACCCAATACACTCCTCTCCCCACACCAAACCGCCCAAAATGCCCTAACCTTATCACCACTTTCTTCCCCGGAACCCACAAAATTAAACAAGTAATCCGTGAACTCTTCCCAATTATTAATAACAGTCAATCCTCATCACTTTTATGCCCACATTGTCCTTCCGTTTCGTTTGAACGCTCGTCGAACTTGCGAGATATCTTCAAGTCGACAAAACCACCTGCGAGCACCCCTGTCTCTTCCCCGCCCCTGTCCGCACCATGCAACCACCCACGCTGCAAATGCTGCCAGCTCCTAAAACCCTCCACCTCCCTTAGTACCAAGTCCCAACCCGTCGCCACCCGCACCTCTAAAAACATTATATATCGCCTTTCCTGCAACTTCTGCCCTGCCTTCTACATGGGTGAATGCACGACCACCCTCTCCCTCCGAATGAATAACCACCGCTATTCCACCAAATATCCCACCTTTCTTAATTATCCCATCCCTACTCATACTGCTTCCCACGACTAATCTTTCGATGACTGTTTCTCTGTGTCGGTGATTGAAACCCTTCACAATTCCGCTGGCAGTATAGAGGTGAGAACCCGCGAGAGGGCGCATATCTGGGTGCCCCAGTCATTTAAACCTCCCTGGTTGAACCAAGCCCACTGAATCCATCCAATAGCCGCCTACACATCCCCTCCCCCCCTTTGTCCATGTCCTATTCGTTCACTTGTCCCTTACATCTCCTACCCTCACCCCCCCGACACATATCCTCTCCGTTCTTCCTCCGAGAACGGGATTCTGATGGTGACGGCCGTGCCGTCGAAATGTCGAAACTACATATGCGAGTGTCCTTTCTTTATGTTTCTGTGTTTAAATGTCTTTATCAATGTTTTTACATGTATAGTATTTGGTTTACACACAAAAATCACGCCGATTTGGTGATGTCCAGAGGCGTCAACCGGAATCAAACGAGTTCCCTCCGGTAAGCCCGGCCTGGCCCCCCACACATTACACTACCACATTCTCCATGTATGTTCGTGTTCAAAGTGTTTTGGGAAAGAAACGTAAAAGGAAGCGAATCAAAAAGCTTAAAAATTTCTCGTGAGGCATTCGGAAATTCAAACGAGAAAGATCTGGAAGAGTTAAGCCAAACGACTGTATTTAATAAATAATTGCTCTCTCAGGAATGCCTCGAATTTAAATTGAAATGATTCTACCAGCATTCTACCAGATGAGCTCGCTGCATTCCGTTGTTTCCAAACGAGCATTAATGCAGTCCTATTTTAAATATACTATGCAATATCACAAAGGTCTACCATTTAATGTTGTTAGTGAGCCGATAATAGTCGCTCTCTTTGCATTCCTCTTCGCGATTGGATGTCACCTGCGAGAGTGAATGCGCAAATTTAGACGATCTTCTCGCAAAACTTACCGTTTTGTCTTTTCATTTACATTAACGTTTGCATGTACTCCTTCTGCGACATATAAACTATCAGGGAACAAGATTAGTAGGTAAAATTTATCGAGATGTACTCCAGCTGATTGAAATATGTCATAAGGATATTAGAATTTTGATATAATTTTCCACAGATTTGGGGAATTATTGTGGAAAATTTCGACATAATTCTATGAAAAATTCCAATCAAATTTTACTATCAATAAATGTAGGTGCTTGTATGTTTAGCTTTGGAAAATTTTAATGTAGAATAAAGCCAATCAATAAAGAATAGCCAGTGAAGTAATCCAAAATCATTACAGTTTATTCATTAAAGCAATTTTATACATATTTCAAATGGGATATTTTGTCATTTTATAGTCGATTCTTTGGTATATATTACATTTTTCTATCGGAACGTTGATTGAATTGATTCGTTAATTCAATATTGTGGCTGAAAATATTTAGGTTAGCATATTATTATTAGGTAATCTACCGTATAAGGTAGGTTTTTGGATGGACACAACTATCAAATAAATATTTTGTGACTCCCCACCTATCAAACTAATCTATATCAGGTCCCTCTTCATCTCGGTGTACTTCTTTCCTCCCTTCATCCCGTCCAACATCCCTATCCTGTTCCTACCCTTACCTCGCTTCTCCAACATTCTCCCCTCTATTACCTTCTTCAACATTCCACTACCGCTCAATACGCCTTTCATCCATTTGTCCTGCCTTCATAGGATTTCTCTCAACAAACCCCTCTCCTCACCCACCATCTCTAGTACTTCCTTATTTGTTTTCCTTTCTGTCCATTTCACCTTCTCCATTCTTCTCCACACACACATTTCAAAAGCCTCCAATCTACGTCTATCCTCCTGCTTCAGTGACCACGTTTCCGCGCCGTACATAGCTACGCTCCATATCAGAGTTTTTCCGAGTCTTGTCTTAACATGCCTACTCAACGTCCCCGTCATCAACTCCCTCCTCCTTGAGAAAGCCTCCTTGCCTAGCGCAATTCTTCTCCTTACGTCCCTACCACTTTGACCGTATTGGTCCAAAACACTTCCGAGATATGTAAACTGCTCTACCTGCTCTATTCTTTCCCCGCTTATTTTAATATTTAGCTTAGCCTTTTTCTTTCTGGAAAATCGCATAACCTTTGTTTTATTAATATTGATTCTCATCCCATATTTATCTCACTGAACCTCCAATTCACTCAACAATGCTTGCAACCCCTTGGCTGACTGAGCAACTAATGCTTGGTCATCAGCAAACCTAACCGATTTTACGAATTCCCCTCCGACTTTCATTCCTACCTCCAGTTCTGCCCATGCCTCTTTAATCATTTCCTCCACATATACGTTGAACAGCACCGGTGACAATGGGCAACCCTGCATTACCCCTCTTCCTAACACTACCCATCCAGACTCTCCGTTCCCCACTCGCACCTGAGCAGTCTGAGACATGTACAGGTTGCGTATCAGTCTCCTGTCCCTCCAAGGCATTCCTATTTTCTGCAATACAAGTATTAATTTTTCCCAATTCACTCTATCGAACGCTTTTTCGAAATCTACAAAACAGGCAAAAACGTCCTGGTTGTATTCTATATTCCTCTCAATTAGTGATCTCATTACTGCAATGGCATCACGCGTACCTCTTCCCTTCCTAAACCCAAACTGATCATCCCCTAAGTAATCATTTGCCTTACTCTCTATCCTTTTGTTGATGACCCTGAGAATAACTTTAGCTGCGTGGGGTATCAAACTTATTGTTTTGTAATCCTCACATGATATAGACTTTGCCTTTTTTGGAATAGGAACTAACACCGATCTCACAAAATCTTCCGGCCAGATTCCTTCCTCATAGATACTACGAATCAGTCCATATAGGGCCTTTTTCCCGCATTTTCCTAAACATTTCAACAGTTCTACAGGTATGTTGTCCACCCCCACGGCCTTATTTGCTTTCATCTCCTTTACCGCCCTTTCTATTTCATCGTCGAGTATGCCTGGACCTAAGCTATCTTCTTCTACGTCATGTTCCTTTTCTATGTCTAACCTTGTCGGCCTAAGTTCTTTATCATACAGTGTTTCTATATATTCCTTCCATCTCTCTTGGATTTTTCGTGGTTCAACTATTATCTTACCCCACTTATCTTTAACTGTTAGCACAGATCTTGCCTTCTTACTTCCCGATAATAACTTAACCTCGCTGTATAGAGCATCAATTTCACCCTTCTTTTGTAAACTTTCCGTATCCTCGCATTACGTTTTCCACCATTCTTCTTTTGCTTTATTTTTGGCCCTTCTCAATTTATTGTTTAACTCTTTGTACTTCATTTTTCCTAACTCTGTGTTTACATTCTTCCATCTTCTTCTCTCATCCATCTTTGCAATCATCTCATCCGTGACCCATGGTTTCCTTATTCTTTTCCCCTTAACGGTTCCTATAGTAGGTTAGCATATAGAAGGAAAAAAGCAAGCCGCCTTTCGATCAGAGATAAAAGCAACCATTAGTCTCACCTGTTGGCAATGATGTGACCTACCCTGAAATATCGAATCTTTCTCCGGCCATATTGTAATTCGTCAAAATTTTCAAACCTTTCTTCATAAAGAAGCCACTGGACTATGAATGACTAACAAATGGGTACGCACATTCTCTTTTTAAAAAATATTCATGTATCTCAATGAAAACTGTGATGAAATACATTATAATTAAGAAATAATATGTGACACTGTACAAGACAGTTAAGTAATGGAAACTCTCGGTTATTAGATTTAATCAAATAATACTAACCAAGGAAAAATACAAATTGCTTAAAGGAAAACCTCATTCGAAAACGCAAACAATGGTGATAGTTTTCTGGGGTAAAACAAAGAAAAAGTAACAAGCCATTTTTTTGGGTTTACATGTACAAAACTGTCAATACCTCAATATCAGAGGGCATACGCATATACATGTATTTGAGGAAAAAATTGTAAGCTAATGTGAATTATAAATAAACAACTGAGAATATCATTTGCAAAGAGCTTACCGCATTGCAGCCATGGCTTTCACATTCAATGAAAGTGTTGAATATCGATATTTCGCCACTCTAAGCAAGTTGAGGAACATTTGGCCGCAAACACAGAGTGCGCGAAGCGTTGGTCAAAAATAGTTTAGATACAAATAGTTCTGCGGATTCTATGCGTTTCACTCCCGAATAAAAAAAAATTTGTTTTTCGTGTGAGTCATCCATTTACCATTATTTTATTTTCCGTTGTACTTCCATGAGAACTACGGTGAAAACTCTCGGGGCATCGAAAAAATCGTAAATGAAGAGGTGAGACACGTCAGCGGGATGGGAAGCAGAATGTAGAACACTACCTTGAACAAAAAGTTCCGGGAATAACCACCGTGTGGCGCTCCCATCGTTCCGATTTGAGTTCTGTTTTTTTGTTAAATTGGTACATCTGTTGTTGATATTCCCTTTAAATCTTAGTGTCATAACTTGACATTTGCAAAAGTTACGTAGCCAAGAGTACATCTATCTCAGTATGTGTTGGCGATTTTTTACAATTGCAGAAATGGATTTAAATTTGCAACAACGAACTTGTATTAAATTTTGCGTAAAAAACGGATTTAGTGGCGCACGGACGTTGGAAATGTTGGAAAAGTGTTTCGGCAACGATTCTCTAAAAAAACGGTCGTTTACCAGTGGCACGAGCGGTTCAGAAGTGGTCGTGAGTCAATCGAAGATGATGAATGCAGTGGCAGACCATCGACATCGAAAGTCTGTGAAAAAATTGATAAAGTAAAAGAAATGTTGGTCAATAACCGCGAATTAACCATCAGAGAAATAGCGGAGGACTTGAACATTGCCTATGGATCCGCCCAAGACATTGTGGTTAATGATTTGGGTTTCCGTCGTGTAGCAGCAAAGTTGGTGCCAAAAGACCTCAATTTCATGCAAAAAAGAGACCGTGTTGACGTCGCAAAAGGCATGATTTGCGAGGCTGAATCCGATCCCACATTCATCAAAAGGATCATTACTGGAGACGAGACGTGGGTTTATGAGTACGACACGCAATCCAGACATCAGGCAAGTGAATGGCGTTCACCAAATGAGCCGAGACCAAAAAAACCACGTCGTTTTCAGTCAAAAAAGAAGGCAATGCTGACGGTTTTCATGGATTACAACGGTGTAGTGCATCATGAATTTTTGCCAGAAGGCCAGACAGTAAACAAAGAGTATTATTTGGGCGTTATGAGACGTTTGCGTGAAGCAATTCGCCGAAAGAGACCAGAAATCGTCGCACAGTGCGTCGAGACCGTCGCACAGTGCTATCATTATTCGTAATTTTTTGACGAAAAATGCAACAAATACCATCCAACAGCCACCGAATTCACCTGATTTGGCTTCCTGTGACTTCTTTCTGTTCAGTCGAGTTAAAAAACCATTACGGGGAACGCGTTTTTGCAGCCGAGAGGAAGTAATGGAAAAATCGCAGGAAGCACTGATGGACATACCGAAAACCGAATATAAAAAATGTTTCGAGGATTGGATCAAGCGCTGGCATAAGTGTGTTGCAGTCGATGGGGATTACTTTGAAGGGGACAATATAGATTTAGATGAATAAACTTGTATTTTTAATTTTCTGAATAAATTCCGGAAACTTTTTGATCAAGGTAGTAAATACAGAATTTCCCAGTCAGATAGACACCATCCTCCGTAGCAGTTGAGGGACCCTATAATTGAACGAATCGTTGAATTTAACTGGTCGATGGGGAAAGTTGTCGCTTTAACAGCCGAAGGACAGCCCGTGCGACTTAGCTGACTCTAACCAATATTTATTACCCCTCTGCGGAAACAGAGAGGATCCATATCACCAAGGCATACATTCGAAACATCAGTCTAATCTCAAGAGTGAAATAATGCGAGGACTGACCAAAAAGTATCATACGTTTCGACCTACCGTGGCGGTGGGTATGGGTGCTAGAACCACCATCTTGTTGTCTAAACGTCCCTAGACTCAGTACACATCCTGTTGTGGTAGTGTGCAGACTGAAGTTCTTCTAATTTTGCTGACTGCTAACTGATAAAAAGTGCGCTGCAAGAGATATTTCCCGCAAGGGTTGAAAGGTGTGATCTGTGATCAGGATCTCTATTGGAACATTCAAATTCATTGGTTACTTCGTCAAGTGTACGGAGACGGAATAATGAGTGAAGGCGGAGTGAGGCAGTGGTGCATTCAGTTTAAAAATGGCCACAGCACCAATGTTCACGACGAGGACCGCTATGGTCGGTCTAGCCTTGTGTTAAATGAAATGACGGTGACAGTCAACGAAAAAATTCGTGCAAATCGCCGACTTACGATTACGGATCTCTCGATAATCGTGGGGATCTCTCGCTAGACATGGGCATCTCTCGCTAGTTGTGGCTTACAGCACAACATCGCTTTGACAGTGACTCAGAAATGCATGCTGGTGTGGACAAGAGGTTAAAAGTTGTAAGGTGGAAAATTAATTCAGAGACTGAATTGAAAGGTTTAGTAACTTTATGATAAATGTCTCAATATGAAAGACAGACTATGTAGAGAAATGATTTAAGAGAGTACCATTCCATGCATTAGATAAAAATGTTGCCTTGTCAGTAAGTTCATATTTTATTTTAAAAACGTAAGTTACTATCTGGTCAGCTCTCGTAAAATATTATTTATTATTAGGTAATCTACCGTTTAATGTAGGTTTTTGGATGGACACAACTATCAAATAAACATTTTGTAACTCCAAACCAAACCTAATCCAGCAGCCTAATCTACATCAGGTCCCTCTTCATCTCTGTCTGCTTCTTTCCTCCCTTCATCCCGTCCAACATCCCTATCCTGTTCCTTCCCTTTCCTCGCTTGCCCAACATTCTCCCCTCTATTACCTTCTTCAACATTCCACTACCGCTCAATACGCCTTTCATCCATTTTTCCTGCCTCCATAGAATTTCTCTCAACAAACCCCTCTCCTCACCCACCATTTCCAGTACTTCCTCATTTGTTTTCCTTTCGGTCCATTTTACCTTCTCCATTCTTCTCCACACCCACATTTCAAAAACCTACAATCTACGTCTATCCTCCTGCTTCAGTGACCACGTTTCCGCGCCGTACATAGCTACGCTCCATATCAGAGTTTTTACGAGTCTTGTCTGAACATCCCTACTCAACGTCCCCGTCATCAACTCCCTCCTCCTTGAGAAAGCCTCCTTGCCTAGCGCAATTCTTCTCCTTACGTCCCTACCACTTTGACCGTATTGGTCCAAAACACTTCCGAGATATGTAAACTGCTCTACCTGCTCTATTCTTTCCCCGCTTATTTTAATATTTAGCTTAACCTTTTTCTTTCTGGAAAATCGCATAACTTTTGTTTTATTAATATTGATTCTGATCCCATATTTATCGCACTGAACCTTCAATTCACTCAGCAATGCTTTCGTAAAATATAATAATTAAAAAATGAAAATGGTGCAGAACCTGTCGATATTTCTGCGAATTTTTACGAAATAATTTCTTGTCATCTTCGATCTGCCCATAACCGTAGTTGTTCGGTTGGCATAACCGTTGTGTTCGTGTTATACATAATACGCTTGATATAATGCGATTGTTTTTCACTATGGAAATTCACGAATTGATAGCGTATCGTGAGAATCCATTGGCAATCCAATCGCAGCAGCATCAACTCCCGAGGAGTGCAGTCTTCGCTCTCAGGTGCGCCGCCCGCACGAGTTAGGTGCCAGTCGTCACTGCGGCGTTGCCTACCCGCCGTCGACCAGGTGACCTCGCCTCCCCCTCCCCCAGATGAACACGCGTGGGAGGCAAATGCAGATGTCGCCCCTCGACTCACCACCCACACAGGCCATAGGCAAAAACAACATACGAAGGCAGAGCAAGGCAGAAGACGCCTCTCGTTAGGAAGGGGGGCTCTGATTTCGGTCCAAGATTTCGATTCCCAGGACGCCTCCCCCTCCCAATCATTCCTTCGGTCCGTCATCACAAGCGGGTTCGCGACCCCCCTCCTCCTCCCTCCACCCCCTCTCCCTCCACCGCCACCGACTCTCACCAGACTCACCCTTGTGTGTGTGCTACAGCCTCGGCCTCCAAAGCAGCGCCTCCAACATCCAAGACTCACTCTCTGCGCCACCTTCCTGGGAGACGATAAAAGCCTTCCAGCTGTTTTAAAACGGCCACGAGAGAGAGCACCACCCGTGGGCCGCGCGACCCGCCGTCGTATTCCGAGAGGGTATCCGCTTCGCAGGCCTTCGAGTCGGTGGCCTTCGTCGTTAATCCCGAGCGCACGGCACGAGCACCAACTGCGGAGCACACACACGCATATACACACAATCACACACACGCTCACACACGGCAGACGGTAACAACGCGTCTTGCGGTCACACGAAAACACTCTTGGAGGGCACGTCGCAGACACCACGACCGACGAAGGAATCGAAATACTATTCACCGTAATCCTTGTGTCCGGCGCAGTCAATAATCGTCGCGTCGGGTCGAAATCCAGCACGCGTTCCCGAAGTTTCGTTGAAACGGTTCACGTCCAACCGTCCCCTCCCTCTTTTGGACGCCGACGACGACGTCCGACGCCGCGGCGTCGTCGGCGCTCCACGGGCACGGTGTCGCCGCAGACCCCTCGGCTCACGTTCGCCGGGGGAGGGCCGTTCGTCGAAATCACCGAGGGCGACCCGGGAGAGGCCTCTCCTCCTTCGGCAGTCGCGGGCCGCGCATCGAAACGGAGGGTCGTTTTTGGGGGCGGGCGTCGGGGCGATGAGAGGCGTCACGACGACAGAGGGGCGTAGCGCCCCGGGTCCTCGGGGGAGCGGCTTCTCGAGTGCTGCGGCCGGGGGCAAAGGGGTGGAGGGCTGGTCGAGGGCCGTGCGTGGTCGAGGCGACGTCGAAGAACACACGGGGGAGCGAGCCGACTGGAGAGTTCGCCTTCGTGGCGCGGAGGACTGGTTGGTTCGGAGGGGAAGGGCTCCCCCCCCCTTCCACCCCCTCCCTCCCCCTACCCCCCCTTCCGTGCTCGCAGACACGAACGGCAGGGAAGGGCGCTCGCTCTCGAGGGAGACTGTTACGTGGCAAAGCGGGGAGGGGGAGAGGGGTGCGGGGAAGGGGAAGGTCTGGCTTTCCGCCGGTGGTGCTGTCGCGCAGCCCGGCCAGGAGGCCGTTGGCTCTCAGCGAGGTGCACAACCAACCACTGCTACGCACATGGCGTTGCGTTCTACGTGCTCGAAGGAAGTACCGCCGCGGACGGATATAGTGTCTATTTATATATACCCTGCAAGCCACCGCCAGGGTGTGTGGCAGGGGGTGAATACACACCGGAATAATCTTACCCGAACTTGACCCTACCGTGGTCGAACAATGTTATCGTTCGTGGAAAGAATGTCCTCTTAAATCTATCCGTTCCACCCTTAATCTCTCTCATTTTATTTGCAGGATCTCTCCTACTATAGTACCATGAGGGTTACAATACATTTTCAGCATCACTGCTAAACATGCCTCCTTCCAATTTATAAATAGTAATTGTCTCGGGGAAGGAATTAATTGCGACGACGGGCGAAACTTAGAAAACAAAATTCGCCCACAGTTGACTGTTTTTCACAGAGGTATAAAATACCCTTTTATTTTATACTTTTGAAAGGCACATTTTTAAACTATTTTTCTACATAGTTGCCACTCATATTGAGACATTTATCATAACGATACACAACCTTTCAATTCTGCCTCTGAATAAATCTGCCGCCGAATACTTGGACCACTTTTTTACATCACCGTGCGATTGTGTGTCACTGTCAATTGGCTCTGTTGCAAACTACGTCTTCATCGCTGGAAACAGGTGAATCGGCAATTTGCACGAATTTTTTTTTTCATTTTCACCGTCAGCTCATCTGTTAGAAGCCTACGCCGATCACTGAGGTGTCTTCGTCGTAAATATTGGTGCTGTGGCCACTTATAAACTGAATGCACCACTGCCTCACTCCAACTTCACTCATTATTCCGTATCTGTACACACTTCACGAAGTTACTTATGAATTACAATTGGCTGATGTTGGTTTTTTTTTAGTTTTTGCTAATGAAAACCAAATCACAGATCGCACACTTCACAACCACCGTTGTGATTTTCTATTGCAGCGCGCATTTTCATTAGTTCGCAGCGAGCAAAGTAGAAGAGTCACAGGCTACACATACTACCACAGCAGGATGCGTACTGAGTGTAAGTACGTTTAGACACCAAGATGGTGGCTATAAGCCCTATACAGCAGCACGCTGGGCCGAAACCTAAGTTACTTTCTTTACAGCCCTCGTATCGTCACCCATTGCCTTTCTCTCTCTTTTACTGTTAGCAAATGGAGAGTGTTTGCTCTGAACTTCTTCCAATTTCTTTTATATAGCTTTCTTCAAAGGATCCCGTATGATTTCCACGTATTCCAAACCTACTTCTGTTTAGGGGTCTGGTCTAAATCATTATCCTTCGCTTTTCTCTTCATCCATATCAAAATGTACCGATAAAGCCATTTTCCCTTCTTTTTCGTGTCTCCATCGGGATTCCTACTCCTAATGATCTTCGTTAAATTCATCAGTTAGATATCAGATCCTTTCATGTATTCCATCAATCTCTTCCATTGTTAAAATACTGTTCAATGTATTAACTGTAGCCCTTCTATAGTAAGGAGCGCTGTTTGGCGTGCGGAGAATGTTTAACGCCAGCATTCGGAGACGTCGACATTGGAAATAGGAGATTGCCCGGCGTAAGGTCGCTTAAGTTGAATTAGCCAGCGATTCGCTATTGTCTATAGATACGTTTGTTAACTAATGTTGATGAATATTGGAAAAAGGTAATTGAAAGAGAGATAATTTTTATATTTCCTGCAGAAATTTCCCCACCTTCCCTGAGCCACGGTAAGGTCATTTGACCCACGAACGATAAGGGGTCAGAATAACATTGTCCGACCGCGGTTCGGGTGAAAATATTCTAGTCGAAATTAGTCTAGCGTGTATTCACCCCCCGCCACACACCCTAACGGGGATTTGCAGGGTGTTAAAATATCCAAACCAATCTTCGATGGATAATATAATCAGATTTCTTGAGCTCCGAACCATCACGTCACAGTGCTAACCCAAATGGAGGAGAGACTCGAGCTCGCGACCCCCAACTGACCAGTTAGAAGTTTCATTCATTCTCTTGATGAGGGGAATCGAGTTTCCTGAAATGTCATTGCGATTTCGATAAATTATGGTGTTTAATAAGTAAGTTTCACGTATAACCCTAACCGTATTTCACTAAACCCTAACTGATAATTCTTTAAGTAATCATTTTCCCTACTCTCTACCATTTTGTTGATGTTCCTGAGAATAACTTTAGCTGCGTGGGATATCAAGCTTATTGTTCTGTAATCCTCACATGATGTAGCCATTACCTTTTTCGGAATAGGGACTAACACTGATCTCACAAAATCTTCCGGCCAGATTCCTTACTCATAGATACTACGAATCAGTCCATATAGAGTCTTCTAGGGATGAATATTGGATAGGGTAGATCGGTGGGGGGGATGGTAGGCAGGACGGAATGGAGTGAGGATGGTAAAATTGTGGGGGGGTAGGGTTTATTTCGGAGTAACGTGCGTAGGTGTTAGGCGGGAATTGGAAGTGAAGCAGTGTTGAACAATGCCAAAAGAAAGCTTTGTCAATCCATAGATATGAGGCATGTTCATAAAGTAAGGGCCGTTTGCTCATATATGAGAATTAAATAACTAGCTAGTTGCACACTCCCTATTGCTGGTCCTCGTGGCGCCTTGAAGGGTATCCATTAATAAGGCAGTCGTAGGGCAACGGGGTAGGTATAACTTGGAAAAAGCTGACGGACCCAGCGAATGACTCACTACACATTCCAATATCCTTTTTAATTACTATCGTTAAAGAATGTGGATTAAATTGAATGGCAATAATTAATTGTTGTAAGGCAAAATAGTACCACTTACCTTAATGAAGACCAAGAATGAGTAATACCTTACTTATCATTTTTTAATTGCCTACGTCTCTCCTTTCTAAAATCTATAATTCATAATGATGTCAGGCAAAATGAAGAAATACCAATTCAAGCATTTACTCTTTTAGTACGGAATAACTTTCCTTTCACTTAGACTGATGCGATCGACTATCTCTTCTTGCTGTAAATCTCTTAGCATTCATTTGTTATATTGATTCAAATTCAGATTCAAAAGGTTTTTCTAAGTCGTTTGATTTTTACCAGTGCCATATTTTCTTGTAAATCCACAGACTGTGCACACGGAACAAGGAACTGGCCCAACATATTACCCAGTTGGTTATTGAATTACATGCATCGAATGGGGCCAAATATTAGATACGACATTACTTTTCGATTGGGTTAGGTTTATTTAGTTAGCGTTGACGGTCCAGAGTTATTCAGCACCAACCGTGGGGTGTTGTTGCTTGGTGCTGCCAGTGGTGTCGTCGGCTAAATCTAAAAGGAAAGGTTAAGTCAAGCAGTTCTGGAAATCCCTTCTCTTATATGCACGCACTCAGGAGAGGTAGTTGCTCATGGGAGTCACGTTCACACGAGACCTAACAAAGGGTCAACACGGTACTCTGATGCACGAAAAAAATAACGTTTGTTCTAAGGAATAATGGAAAAACTTTTGAATGCGAAATAAAGGGGATTTCATTTCTCATTAATCAGACTTTTTGTTGAATACGTCTTAAAAACTTGACGAACTGCATCAATGAAATAAACAAGAGGCAAAGGAATCCTCTTGTTTCTCTTTAGATTTTTATGGATGGGCCGAAAGTGTAACGTTGGTTGCACCCTGTGCGTAGGCGTTGAAGGCAGGCAGGAAGTCACAGGCGAGGCCACTCGTCAATAAAAGTCACACACGAGAGTTGAATGGCCGAGCGAAAGGAACGATGATGACCACGTCGTAAATGAATTGGGAAGCTGAGACCACGAGGGGGAGTCTTGCTGTGGATTACTCAGATAAATAACCAAATAGATCGCTTCATGTCTGGGAAATCGGCGGTCGAAACAAGTGAAGTGCGTATTGCTCTATCTCACGCTCTGGTTGCGACCACACATCCAGCATAACTCTCCTAATTGCTCGAAAATATTGTATCCATTTAGGGCCTTCTAATTTTTCTGATGAAATCGTGGATTCCACTACCCGGATAAATTACCTAAACACCCGTGCCAAACTCCCTTTGACGGCTTACCAAGGTGCAGAAATGCAGATTTGGGAGCAGGGCTTCACCGCGTAAAAGTTTGTGTGGATTGACAAAGGAAGGAAGGAAGGTTGGAGAGGTCGATATTTTCGCTGGGAATTCGCCAATCAATTCGGCACTTCGTGATGCGATCGTTTAAAAATCTGAAAGCGATTCTCTTTTACTTGCAGTTTTTTGAAAATGACTCAACTGGCTTTGAAACTCAAATCCCTTTGGCATAACCTGCTAACGTGACTTTCTAATGACAGGTACGCGTTTCGAAACACTTTCGGTTAAATGCGTAACACGTATTTCGCTAAAAAACGATTGAGAAACATCGCGCAGTTAAGCGTGCTGCACCTCGTTCGAGTGAAATGTGTCGAAACTCATTTTGTATTTCTTCCAGTCGTCTCTGAACGACCTTCGATCGGAAGCAGGTGCTTTGGTGCGCATCTACTCATGTATGAAGAGTTCTGTGCACACGTCAACTTTTCCTCTTGAACGAGAAGGAAAAGTATACAAGAGAGCTTTCGTATCATGTCCAACTCCTCTGATGGTGAATCTTCACCGCCCAGTTTCCATCTCAGATCCTTTGACACAGCTGATGAGTGGATTCATTATGGTTTGTCTGCAGGAAAACGCGCCTCTGCCTTTACGCTAAGCCTCTGCATACCGGACGTTCGAATCCTCGGGCTTTGCCTCCTTCCTTCAGTTTGGTCCCTGACGCACCCGATAACCTGGATCCTATGAGAACACGCCCCTCCCGTCACGGCCCATCGTAGGCCGCCATAAGTCGCGACACCTATTCTCATTTCGAGATGATGACTTACTTCACAAAAATATGGTTATTTTATGGTTTTTCGTAAAAATTGATGAGCTTACCATCGCGTACAAATTGTTCTTGGGTACTAACTCCGTCTAAAAAACAAAAACGGCCATTTAATCAATTAATTGTGGGCATAATGCTCTCTCATTAGCATATGAAATCAATCTAGTGAATTATGACACACGTCAACGTCTGGAAATAATAACCACAGAAGTATGAATTTCAGCTGAAATACATAGAACTCGATGCAAGCGATAAAAATTCACGATTGACGTCATTGAAATATTTTTCTCTTTCACGATACACCCCTCAAAAAATTGTTTGGCAAAATGAAAAAGCAGCTACTCGTATTTACCATTTAGGCTTTTATTTTAGTTTCAAGTACTAACTCTAGGAAAAATATCTCCATAGATCCCACTATATCAGAAAGTCAGGTGGAAAAAATCGATTTTTGGGCGAGATATTTGCTGCCTTTAATTATCATCTGCGGCCATTCCAAGCTTATTGCGTAGGAAGTCATTAGCTTATACCGTATTCTTGTCTATCCAACCAATCTCTTCCTTCTTTCATACTTGCTCGCACAGACGTTTTCCATCCTACGTAGCTCTCATAGTTCAACCTTGGCCTTCCACGGAAATTATTCCCCTCTTATGTTTCCTTCGTTTGTATTCTTCACCAAACATATTCTTGGTAATTGTCGCATTAGTTTTCCTCTTTTTATTGTGAGCGCCTTCCACATATCTTCATGCTAAAATGAATGTAATAAAAACACGCCCATAACTCTTGAAATATAAGCTGTTAATAGTGATATAAAGTTTGGAAAGAATATGTTTGGCAGTGTTTCACTTAAAGAACATTTATTTTAACCGGTTTTGACGTTGCTATGTCACTATGAAGTGAGTATGAGCTCGGTGGTTGGAAGTGCACGTGAGATAGCGAGGAAGAAAACACAGAAACGGCTTCTGCAAAGGCAAAGCCAGTGGAGGAAGCGATTGGGCAACTTGAAAGGAAGATTGAACCGAAGAAAATTACTGAGGATGGCTATAGGGAGAGACGAGGCATCAAAGGATGTTACTTCAATTAAATACTTACGTAAAAGATGAAACAGAAATAATGATACAGAATGAGGAAAATATAAGGGAAAGCTCTAAAAACTATTTCAGGGGACTATTAAATGAGTAGAAGAGGCTAATGACAGAATGCTTAAGTAATGGAGAGACGGAGTCTGCTCTCGGGAAATTGAAAAATGGAAGTATTGTAGGAAAAGGCCAGATCGGGTAGCGGTATGGAATAGTTTGAGTGGGGTGGGATTGATGCTCTTTAGAATTTCGTCGGAAACTTATGGGATCAGGGTAGTAAGTTTGCGGGATGAGTAGAGGGGGAGGAGTGCAGTACAATTATCTATAAATGGTAGGGCGGTGTGCAAAATTGTAATAGTAGAGACGAGTGAAATTGATACCACGTGCGATAAAGATCTGGGAATTAGTGGATGAAGAAAGATTGCGGTAGGAGACGGAAATAGGAACCGCTTGGTTTGCTGCCATGGAGAAGAGCAAGATAAATCTCAGCGTCGATGTCTGTTTCATAGAAATCCCTCCAGGCATTCTCTCGATGATCAGCATCAAACTTAGCGTCTCTTAATACCTGTGCATACCGCACGTAGTGGGATCAAAGTACCATTTTCCGAATCAGGGACACTAGATACTAGTTGCCAGTGCCTTGGATAATAGTAGTCCTCAGTATTTGTTCTTCATGGCACCAGTTGCTGATAATGTTTGTTGTCTAAGAAATCCAATGTAAACAACAAATACTGGGACCGTAAACTTGTTTAACCGTAAACCGTAAACAAGTTTACGGTCCCGGTATTTTTTGTTTACATTGATTCACGACCGTAGCTACGTTCCTTGTATATTTAAATTAAGAAATCCAAGCTTCAACAAAGGTCTGATTGACGTGCAAGTTATTATTTTTCCTTTTGACATCTGCGGTGTCCCTGAAAGCTGCCGTGCCCCAAAAGCTCACACCTGAGGGTGGTGAACAAAGGTTCGTCGAATTTCGGTATGAAAGACGAGGGTCAACTATGTTACTACAATATTCTCTCTAGGGCCTAAATGTTTACCGCAAATGAACAGCGCAAGGCCGATAGTGAGTCGAGAAGGGCTGTCGTTATTATTTGCTTCATACAAGGTCTGCCCCAAAAGTAGTTGGACTGAGTCGATTAAAAAAATATATTGCCAGAATTGAAACCTTCACTCAAAAGTTTTCGAAGTAGTATCCTTGCTCGTCCGCGCACCGCTTTCAAGTGGGTATTCCACGCCTCGTACGCCTTCTGGAAGGCGGCCCCCGTAATTCTGCTAAGCTCCCTTGTCACGGCCTATTGTACGCTTCCCCAAAGCCGTGGTGACATCCTTTCGGCAAGGATTTTAGGCGGAAGAAGGTGAAGAAGTCTGGTAAGGAATCGTCTAAAACATTGACATCCTCACTCAAGTGGTCGAGAAGCTCTTGGCAGATCCGCGTGCGAGTTTCCTTTTGTTCGTCCGAGGGCACCCACTTCGCAAACACCTTTCTCATTAAATTAATAAGGGGGGGGAACTCCAACCTTTCTCATTCCCATGTTTTCGATCACAAGTCGATGCACACCATTTATAAGGATGCTAAGTTCGTCAGAAACCATGCGAACACTTAATCTGTAACCCCTGTCTAATAAAGTCTTCACTTTTGCAAGATTTTCGTAACCTTTTGAGTTTTAAGGGCGTCCTGAGCTTTCGGTGTCCACGACATTTTCTCTACCCTCCTAAAAAACATTTGCTACTCAAAAAAACCTGATTTACCCGTGGTGTTATCGCCATAAGCTGCCTTAAGTATGCCATGAGGCTCTTTCCTGGTTTTGCCCAGTCCTACTACTTTTGGGGCAGACCTTGTAGAATGATGAGACCTTGTAGAGTAATTGTTGCTTGACGTTGGGTGGATGCACCACCTCGGAGGATAGAAATAGCCAAAGTGAACTTGAAGTTGGTTTGAACCTCCGACCAGGTGGCTTTGGAACCAAGGTTGGTGGAGCTCTTTCTCGTGGAATGCCCCGTGCTTTGCCCGTGCAATGAGCACTGCTGTTGTGCGTCGGACTGGCGCGGCGCGGTCGTCGCCTATTCACGAGAAATCTATCGCATGGCGTTAGGATGGTGTGTGCTTGCTTTGTTCATACCTTAGTTTAACGGTATCTTAGATTGGATTTTCCAACATATGAGGAGAAATACCCTAACCATTCCACATTCAATATTCGCTCTGAAGAATTTCCAATTCTGCCAGTGAAAATAAGTCAATTACAATGACTACGTGATTAACGTAGATAGTAGACCAACGATATTTTTTTCGTTGGGGTTGATGTGGTACTTAGAGTAATGAATCGCTCTACACTGGTCCCGTGTTCGAATCCCGAAGGTGAACAGATTTTTAGTGGTACCCCGATCCCTACTTTAGGTGCTATTAAAAACGCACATGAGCGAGTACACCGTCTGTCGGATGGGACGTTAAACTGTGGGTCCTTTGGCGCCTATTCGTCATGAGTGGGCTAATGCCTTCCTCCATTTCCTGAATATCGATACTGCATTAACCACCAATTCCTCATGGTGCAAATGGCCTTAGCCGTCCGTCGCTCCCTCATGATAGTATAACTATGTTATGATCGTATGTTGCCGTTTGTCTTCTTGGTTGTTAATTCCGCGCCAATCGGTCCCTCTGTCTGGATAGTTTGACAGATTGATACTAAAAAAAATATCATTACTTCGCTTTCCAATAATGGCACGGTCAATAAAAGTGATATAACGTTCTAAGGTCAGATAATCCCGAACTGCGCTAAAGAATCCGGCTCGCGCCCCGGACGCAGGGGGCGCTTAATGAGCAAATTCTCTTTCGCTTGTTGAACGTCCCGTCCACGTTCTCAGCGACCTACTTTCATAAAATAAAGGAAGTGTTCTAGTTTGGTATTTTAATTGTTTCATTTTGCAATTATTGTTCCTTGAACTCCGGAGTAATAGCTGCAAGGGACCCAGATTAGAAATTAAATCCAAATTTTGAATATGAATTCGTTCAATTATAACTGGAATGACATTCCAGTGGGAATTTTGTGGGAAGGTAGTTTGTACGAAAATAGTTTTCCTCCAATTCTTTCAAGTGTAATTCAAATTTATGATCTTTGGAAAGGCATTTTGAAAGTGGTTAATAGTAGTAAAAAATACTGCATTATCATAAAGATACATATTATTTTAAATACACAAAATGGCCCCGTTCGAATATGGCAGCTCAAAACAATCGATAAAATTTCCTTGGTAAAATGTACACGATTTATATTTTCATAGATTCATTAAATGAGGTTTAAAAACCATATATTTTTTGGAAGAAAGTATTCGAAATCACATGCACCATTGCATCTAGAAGTGAGAGCACATTCCTCGCGGAACACTGTTAGTTTGGTTCATTAAATGCCAAATTATGTCCTTACTGAAATCTCAATTTGGGAGCAAGAATACGAGAAAGCTAACCGGAAGTTGCGATCAATTGAAAGTACGTATTCAGGATGTGTGTGAATTCAAGGTAAATAATTAATAAATTTGTACACCGATTTGAAATTTCACGCACCATTGTATGAGATCCTTAAGTGATCGGATTGATTTCACAAGTAACTCGAGTGATAACAAGGAGTTAAAATTTGTAGGAAGTCGTTATAATGAAATAGAGGAATGGACTCTTTGATAGAGAACAGTCTATCGCAGGAAAATAAACGCCGCAGAGTTAACATTTTGTTTTTATTCCATTTTAAATTCAACTTTTGAAAATGGCAATACGATAAGGGCATTTCGGCGAAGGCGAAATGCACCTCTTCACACTCAGGTGGACGTGCAGCCCCTCCCCTCCTCTCGTCGAGTCTTTCCGCCCGCGGATGGGACCGCCGCGCTGAGCCCTCCCCCTCCGAAGAGCGCCCTCCAACGTGAACTGCGATTCACGCCTCTGTTGGCGAACGAGGCGGGAAAGATTTAGCGATGAGAGAGATGGGTGATTTGGAGAAATGAAGCTGCTTGCGTCCCACTTCGGTTATGCACTCAATGTGGAAAGGGGGGGAGGGGTGCCTCCTCAGCAATTCTCCGGGATCCTCTTCGGCTGGCTAGTTTCTCGGGTCGTGCGCTCCGAGCAATCGGGGTCATGTGACGCGTGATGGACCGGGGGAGAGAGAGGCATGACGATTCATCTTACATTTCCCATGTTTATATAAACATATTTAATATAATAAGATACATTTTTTACTCCTTTCAATTTTTAAAATTAATATGAATAAATAATATATTAATCAATTAATCATGTTAATTAACATGTTTTGAAAGGCATAATAAACGTATACTATTATATTAAATATAAATATTATTATGGAAAATATATAACAATTCGCCATCTTAATTGATGGGATTGATTATGATCGTGTGATGTGCTTGAAAAATTAAATCACCCCTTTTGTTTAATCGCTTCCATTCGTCGGGTTCTTTTCGAGAATTGTTGCTAGGGATGGGGGAAACATCGGAAAAATGTTCGCGAGAGAGAGGGGCCCTCGCAGCCTCGCTCCCACCCTGCATCCCGTGCGGGTCATTTCTTGCCCACCGCACCGCACAGAAACAGCGGCAGCACAGGATTGGGTCCATTTGTAGCATCCTGACGTCTATGAATCACAGGAATGTGATGTTGAGTTCAGGACCCTTTCTGGACTTATCAGGATTAGTACCTCTGACGAGGAAGGGTACACGGGTCCAGAGTGCGGTGTGATGACATCTCACATGAGCGTGAGTGGGACGGATGACCACGATGCTCACCCAGCGGGCATTGACCGCGGGGAGACATGAAGATGACGTCGGACCTGACGGAGCCGATATAAGGAGGTGACACCGAAACGGGGGGTTGGTTGGTTGTCGTGCTAGCTTGGCGGATGTAGGGGAGTTGCAGCGTCCGCTGCAACAAGGGACGGGCAATACTTTTGACTGGGGATCTTTAATCTGGGCAAGTCATTTACTCAATAAACTTGTATCCCGCATTCCTCTGTCTACGTTTCTTCTCCCGGGTTACCCTCGCTACTAACCACGAGGCAGCCACTCGACTCGTGGGTAGCAATTGTCGCCATATCCCCTGCGAAGACGTGGTGGGATACGACACATTCCCCTTCGCCTTGCCTGTCTCAGGCGCAACGCACTGTGCCGGGTGGCATTGGTCAATTCAAGAAATAGTGTCATTGATTGAAATCAAACGCTATCTGAATGAAATAGTAGATATATTTTCATGCCCTTCACAGATATATTGGTAAACAAGAGAAAACTTGAGGCACTACCGACCCATCCATTACCACGAATATTTTTTATGTATTTGCTTAAATTCCATGTGGATTGTAAAATGAGACCACATTGGACTGCTTGGGATGCAACATATTTTAAGTTGGAAATTTTACTTGGGATTTCCATTGTTCAGATGAAAGTCGCAATTTCGTTTATTTGTCAGAATTCTTCTCGTTCTCATTGATGTTCTGTGGCTAATATTTCCCAGAGTAGGGAGTAAGGAGGCGGGGGCGGCGAAGGATGGAATTCATGTGGTTGCAGAGAAGAATAAAAAAGTGAAATGGGTAGCAAGAAAAATAAAAGAAGGGATATCCAGGTTGGTAGAGGATGGAAAACATTTTTCTGGATCAATTGCTTCCGAGACTCGATGAAATAAAACAAAGGGGAGGAAAGCTGGAGTTCGCAATGAAATAACGATGAATATGAGTGTACCAATTGAATAGGTAAATATGGAAAATATATAAAAACGGTAGTAACGAATAATTTCGGAATCAAAACGAATATGAGACAGACTATAAAAATGGTGTAATCCGAAATGATTGGGAAGAGGATTAAATTGAACATCCGTTTCAATGTACAGAAAAAAATTTTTGGTCATAAAATTTTCTTAGCAGTCTTCTTGAGTCCGGCTCGGATCGGTTTCTCCTCGGATCATAGAAACTGAATAACTTGGGTAATCACTGTGCGAGGGCTGTCTAGAAAGTAACCTCCGTTATGCTATAGAATATACCCTGGAATGGAGATACAAAAATGTATCATTTTAACCTCAAAACTACGTGTCTCTAGTATATATAACATAAATATATATGTAAAGATATATATATATATATATATATATATGTATATGTATATGTATATATACATACATACATACACACAACGACAGAAGACTTATCCATAACCTCCACAAGAATAAAGTTACCACAATACAAACGAAAAATTGAAGAAAAATAGAAACCTAAATAAACAAAGGATGCAACCTCTCGCCAGCAATATTCAACGTGTACCTGGAAGAGGAAGTAAAAGAAACCCAAGATTTGGATGTCAAAGGAGTCAGGGATGAATGGAGAAGAAATGAACATGCTCCGGTTTGCAGGTGACATCGCAGTAGTGGTGGAAGTGTGAGAGGACCTGCAAGCAACTCTTAAGTGCTGTGAATCAAGTGCTGGGGGAATATAATATGAACATCAACAAGAAGAAAACGAAAACCCATGTGTGAGGAAGAGAGAAGCTGAATGCAGGTATCGCAATTCTAGGGGTGAAACCAGAGCAAGTGGAATTCTTCATCTACGTGGGCAGCAGTATAACATGGGATGGAAGAAGTTCGACTGACATCAAGCGAAGAATAGCCCAAGTTAAGAACGATTTCATGAAGATGAGGCAGTCACTGTGCTCAAAGAACCTAAGGCTGGAAACAATTCGACAAGACTTTCGTGTGGAGCATGATGTTCTATAGTCCAGAGACTAGGAACATTGGAAATGTGGAACAGTGAAGAATAGAAGCATTTGGAACATGGTGCTGGAGGAGAATGGTGAAGATTAAATGGACAGATAAAGTGAGGAGCGATGAAGTATATAGAAGAACAGAAGAGGATAGGGCCATATGGTGGACTCTACGGCAAAGAAGAAATAGATGGATTGGACACAGATTGAAGCACAATGGATTGATTAGGAATTTAATAGAAGGGAAGATTCCATGAGGAATGCCAAGAGACATGTACATAGGGCCAATTAAGAGGAACGTAAAACATATATATATGTATATATATATATAACCATAAACACAGTAATCAACCCGAAAGTCGGTTTAGTAGGTGATGGTAGGGCTCACCCATGTACTAAGCCCGACGGCGTGTGAATATTCACACATCAGGGTAGGGGGGCCAGTTCCTTTCCCTGTGCCGGTTATATATATATATATATATATATATATATATATATATATATATATATATATATATATATTCACTTTCCCGGAAAAGCCACGAACGTGCACAATGAAACTCACTAAATAGTAACAGCAAACACAGAAACCAAAACACACAAAAGAGGGACTCACTAGTTCTCGAATTTTCGGTGGTGCAACCACCTTTCTCAAGAGGAATTAGGAACAGAACTGAGGCAGAGGGGAGCCCGAAAGCAGTGGTAGGAAGGAGAAGGGGGAAAATTGGGGAAAAAAGAGGGGAAAAGAAAGGAAAAGGGGGGGAAAAAAGGGGGGGGAAAGGCATTCGAGGTGAGGGGTTTGGAGGGGTAGTGTATGGCGCGGGAATTTTAAAAAAAGGTGGGGTTGATATGGAAGTTGTTGGGGGCGGAGGGGGATGAAATTATATGCATAAAGGGGGCAATTAATGTCTAATATTAAAACCTGGGCGATTCCAGGAATCCAAGAGCCAGATGAAAGCTAGCTCTAATGTTTTGAGTTTCAGTGGAGGGTCTGAGTGTGGGAGGGATTGTAAGACGGATACTTTAAAGCATTGGTCAAAGGCAGTGTTGTGTTCGGAGGCATGTTTGGGGATTAGGAGCATACCAATAAGGGAGGAATTGTTGCATGAGGCTCGATGATTATTGATTCTAATATTAAGGGGTGTGGTACACTGTCCAATGTAAAAGGCAGGGCAAAGTTGGCACTTGAGTAGGTAGACAACATTGCTGGAGGTACACGAGGAGTAGGGAATTGGTGGGAGAGAGTTAAAAGTTATATATATAACTATCAATGGATGGTGCCACGGCTCATACAGCCCGTCGTTCACACCAAATCCTGCAGGAACAATTTCCCGGCCACCTGATCTCCTCACAAGGGGATGTTCCATGGCCCACTCTTTCCCCGGATTTGAGCCGATAAACTTTTTTCCTCTAGGGACATCTCAAAGCTGAGGTTTATAAAGGTCGATCAAGGACTTCGGAAGCTCATATGGTGGAAAAACAGATATTATCGCCAGAATAACGCAAGATATACCGAGAAAAGTTTTCGAAAATCTTTTTTGAACGACTCAACGTGTTCAAAGCTCACCAAGGTCGTCACCTGGATGAAAAAATTATCAAATCGTTATGAAAATGAAATGGCATTATATGTAGTTTTCACGAATAATTTTTTGTAATTATCTTGGTTTCCTGTTTTTACAACTAATCCGTTAAATCAGGGAGTCCATTCTGGCTCACCCTGTACGTACACCCTTTATAACATTCAGGGTACGTTCCAAAGGTATTGCCATTATTTTTTAGGTGAACAGATTTTCACAAACCCTGGATATTCTTCAAAGTATTGTCCTTTGGCCTCTACACATTTTTTCCACCTACTAGGAGCGCGTTGTGGCAAGGCTCGTTGCCATGATGGAGTTGTCAGGTAGCGGAGATGGCTATCCTCTCGTCCTGATGACCCTTTTTTATAGTCTTTCCAGTACATCCACGTAGTAGGGTGCGTTAACTGTCTGTCTATGAGGAACAAACTCCTTGTGGACCACTCCTTTACTGTCGAAAAAGAAAATGAGCATTGTTTTCACTTTTGATATGCTCACCCTTGCCTTTTTGGGCTTGGGGAAATAATTGGTGTGCCACTCAGAGCTTTGGCGTTTTGTTTCTGGGTGGTATTCGAAAACCCAGGTTTCATTACCAGTGATGGCGTTGTCCAAATAATCAGGTTCATTTACAGTACGTTGCAAAAGTTCACTTGGAGTTCCCGCTCGGTTGGTCTTTCGTGCCTGATACAGTCGGCACGCAGAGGTTTACAATAACTGACGTCCTGCCACTTCCACAGCTTGAGGAGCACTGAGACTGCTAATAGCTATATTGAAACGCACTCTTTCCCAAGCACCAACTCTCAACCTTTCGTTTATATTATGTACCATTATTAACGCCATGAATTCATAATTATACCCGGTGCGATATTGTGTTTGTTGATCTAATAAAGTGTATAATTTGTGTAAAAACATATAACTTAACGACGATAAGCATTTAAATAATTTTGTATTTTATAATTTAAGGTCCATAGCTTGCAAACTTTTTGTTTTTTGTGTTCGCCCATTAAAATCAACATGCGCCATGCTGGCATATGCTGTGGAGTAGGTCATATACTAAATATGTAGGTGCATCAATTATGCGCCGATTCCCTGCCATAATATTTTTCCTCGACCTTGGTCAGTATTCCAATCCATGTAAAGCTGAAAGTCTCCTCCTCCCTCTCGTATTTTTCCCACAGCCGCAGGACAGAAGAACTGGACATAAATCACGGCCGTACAAGAAGTGGAAATTAAGACAGCTAATTAGTATTCGGCGTGCGTTCCCGTGATTTTTTTGACGAACTGCCGTCTTAATCTTAAAATTCACATGAATAAAACAAACGAAGAACGTGACACAAATCTCCCAGTTATTGATTCAGCGCATAGCAGTCGTTAGGTCGTTGTTGATAAATATATTAAATATATCAATAAATATAGGTAAGATAGACGTCATAATCAAACATTTCATAAAGAAATTGGCGATATTCCATCAATTATTAATGGAATCGGCGGAGTTTATGCTAGAAATGGCACTGACGGTACACTCACTGGCAGGATATTGGCTTGCCAGTGAGATGGTGCACAGAGAGAGCACGTGATTTGCTGTCATAAAAATTCCGCGTTTAATTCCCAGGAATTCAAGGAAATTTAAGAATAAGATGGTAGTCCGTCAATTAGTAGATTCCATCATTGTTACTAAGCCTTTATTAAACAGTAGTGGAGGCCGAAGTTTCTGGTGATTCGGTACCCAAAGTAGTGGATGTTACCTAAAGGCTTCAGTCCGTGGCCTTACGGATTCAGTTAGTGATAAACTTAAAATAGTAATGATTAAATTTCGCGGAGTTCGTTCAATCGGAGTTTCGTTGGCTTGCTCAGAAAGGTTGACCAGCGGCGACCGGGCGCATCATTCAGCTTCCTCCGGAGGAGGGATGGCAAGTCGATGGCAAACGTGTGCAGAATACATACGGTCCATTCTGGGTGGATAGTCGGAGTGATGAGGCGGTGAGAATTCGGAGAGAAGCAGGAGGGGAAAAATCCCAGATGGCTCTTCAGCCATAAGAACAGCCTGCGGAAAATAGTTCAGACGTCTTGACTAGACGATTCAGAAACAGCTAAAATGGCTCAATTCCAGCAGACGAACTCGGGGAGGTTGAATAATTCAGTCGGACTAATGGGGTCTGACGCTGATTCGCATGGAAATGGACTACACGCGCTGCATTGGACTCGAGAATGACCTTGCCCGGCGATAGGAATGAAAATTACATGAAGCAGTGCATTCCAGGTAACCATTTCTTTGAGATGCATTAAGAGTACGAAGATACTAAGGACTCCTTAAGTGCCAAACATCAAATAAATTAAATTCGAATCAATCGCTTGATTCCATATTTTTTTGCGCAGAGGTGAATCTAAAACATTAAGTGTAAAAGACGCCTTAGACTATGCGATACAATACTGCATTTATAATTTATTATTATATTATGTATGATAATAAATTAGAATGTAGAATTATAATGTAGAATGGACCATAATTCAGGTGACAAGATTGAGGAGTAAGTACTTGTGAATTTATCGGAACATTTTCACAAGCGTCCACTTAATAAAATAGTGATTTATAGTGGAGGGAAGGAATTATCGAGACGGATTGTGGAATAAACCGCCTCAAAAATTTCTGCCATGGTAAGGTCCATGGGTGGTGTTTCATAAATTGAAGCATAAAGGTAAAATAGAGGAAGCTGTGGGTTTAGCACTGCGTCCCGCGCGCGAACGACATCTTCCAATTACCACAAACAACGCAAACTCTGTTAGTAATAACAGTAATCAACTTCATAGCCGAGATTTTCAATTCGGTGAGGCTCTGGGTCCACAAAGTGTTTCAAACGTGCTGCATTTCCTGGCGACTTCCGCTACTACAAGGGTTGTCTGAAAAGTTTCCGACCTAACAAAGATTCAAGGCATTTTTTCTGAAATTTTTAGAGTCGGAAACTGTTCAGACCACCCACGTATTTCTGGATTGCCCTCGGGAGAACGGCAATGAATTGGCAAACCCGCTTGTCTTAAAATTGGGTCCAATGGATAATGCAAAGAAGGATCGCAAAAAGAGGCGAGCCAGGGGAACTGGAAGCCAGGAGATATGCAAGATGCGGAAATAAAAATACCATAAACACAGTAACCAACCCGAAGGTCGGTTTAGTAGGTGATGGTAGAGCTCACTCGTGTACCAAGCCCGACGGCGTATGAATATTCACACATCAGGGTAGGGGTAGGGTATTCCTTTCCCTGTGCCGGTTATGGTTTCCCAGGAGGACCTGGTACCCGAAAAATCAACTACCTTGGGTGAAGCTGCAGGTGCCCAAAGTGCCTTGGCCGGGAATTGAACCCGGGACCCTCCGGTCAGTAGTCCAACGCTCTACCCACTAGACCACAGCGACCCGCTATATATATTTTATTAGGTAATCTACCTTTAAGGTAGGTTTTTGGATGGACACAACTATCAAATAAACATTTTGTGGCTCCCCACCTAGCAAACTAATCTATATCAGGTCCCTCTTCATCTCGGTGTACTTGTTTCCTCCCTTCATCCCGTCCAACATCCCTATCCTGTTCCTGCCCTTACCTCGCTTGCCCAACATTCTCCCCTCTATTACCTTCTTCAACATTCCACTACCGCTCAATACGCCTTCATCCATTTTTCCTGCCTCCATACGATTTCTCTCAACAAACCCCTCTCCTCACCCACCATCTCTAGTACTTCCTCATTTGTTTTCCTTTCGGTCCATTTCACCGTCTTCATTCTTCTCCACACCCACATTTCAAAAGCCTCCAATCTACGTCTATCCTCCTGCTTCAGTGACCACGTTTCCGCGCCGTACATAGCTACGCTCCATATCAGAGTTTTTACGAGTCTTGTCTTAACATCCCTACTCAACGTCCCCGTCATCAACTCCCTCCTCCTTGAGAAAGCCTCCTTGCCTAGCGCAATTCTTCTCCTTACGTCCCTACAACTTTGACCGTATTGGTCCAAAACACTTCCGAGATATGTAAATTGTTCTACCTGCTCTATTTTTTCTCCTCCTATTTTAATATTTAGCTTATTTAGATGTGGAAATAAGTGGGGGATATTGGAGCGATCTTCGCCGTAGTGTCCGACGATGATGAATACGTCACAATGCACTCCGACATTCCGTAGCTCAACACGGCAGGGAGCAAACGCAATGTTTGCATAAAAAGTATTGGGAAGAATTTTTTCCTCGCGTGTTTGAGAAAAGTGCTGAATTCAGACCATCGGTTAAGTGTGCGCATTGTCACAGATCGTGTCGACAGTGATGGGGTGATAGTGCACACCATCATTATTAATCAAAATTGGGCGATGTCAAAGATCTACGCTAAACTCGTTCCGAAGATTTTTAGACGGAGGACCAAGGGCAGAGTCGAATGTCTGCTTTCGAAGACCTTCTGCAACGGCATCGCGACGATTCCCCAACTCCCTTACTGTCACGGCTAGGCACCAACATTTTCCTATTCCCAAAAGTGAAATCCTCCCTCAAAGGACACCATAATGAGACCCTAAGTGCCGTCAAAGAAGCTTGCACCCGTACCTACCAGTGACCCTTCAAGTCGCGGACAAGTCTCAAGGGCAAAAGTGTATCGGCGCTCTAAAAGGATGTTTCTCGTGATAGTCTCTCTTTGGAGAATTTTTAGGAATTGTAGCAATATCTGATAAAAAAAATCTATTTTTCTGATACTTTCCCAATACATTTTATGCCAAGCATGCATCCTCTCTTCCTTCGCAACGTGCAGAATCAATATTCCTAATGGGTAAGGTGTTCCACAGCGTGTCCGAGGAACTCGAGCGAGCGCGTTTAATGTTCAGTAACAGGCGAAACACTCCATATCTGCCGTGGGCTGATTCCTCTCCGTTGCCAAGTTAACGCGACGTGTTTATGTGGCAAAGCGGAAGTTGTTGTGTGTTGTTTCGTTTGCTTTATGATACTCGGCCAAAAACTCGTCATTCCATCTGCAAGGCTAGACCAGATCGTTTTCAAACGGCGAGAAATGGGGAATGGTGAAAATGGCCGTTACGCACGCATGTTGGCACTTCGTGGCCTGGTTTGCGGTAGTTTTCCGTCGCTCCGAGAGACCGAAGTGCCGTACCTTGGATTGGAATGTCGGATAGACCCTTTCCACTATTCTCGCCGTCCGATCAGTGCCTGTAGACATTTTGGAAGATGTAGTTCGCAAACGGTAACAACGGTCGACCCGAATCATGAATATTGTAATCCCAAGGCAACTATTTTAAAAGCCCTGGAATTTGGAATTCCCTGTTTCCGTTAGCAGGGCTCTTTTAAGTATCTAAAAGATTGTCAATTGCCAAGCAAAAATACCCGATGAAATTGTGACGGCGTCCTTAGATATTCAAGAGCATCGCTCTAGAATTCTGTCTGATACTGCTGGACCACCGCACATTTCACGTACGTTTCACTTGAAACCGATTTAAAAAGTGTTCGAAGGAGGGTAAAATTATCCATTTGACACTCACCACTCGTTGAAATTCGATCAAACAAAAACTAAAGGGGGGAAACCTGCGAGCTATGCGCGAAGATTAAACCAATTGCTCGAAAATAATGATCTGATATAAGAGCGATCCTCAATATTAAATATTAATGGTAATATAATAAAGACATCATTTGCCTGCAATTAAATCTGGTGATTGGTACTTCAAATGTGCTATGCAGGGGAATGATGAAGATTATTTGTTCGGAGAAATTAACCTAGGAAGCTATTCTTGCGTGCGAGTTGAAGTGAAAGAAGCTTAGAAGCCTATGGAGACCTGGAAAGTCGAAGGAAGGAATAATTTCATCAGGTATACCAGGGGCGTCCACAAAGTAACCTGTATTTGCGTGCAGCAATCGAAGTAGTGGGGGGAAGCGAATGTTTGCTGTATTGACACACACACCCACTAGGGCAACATGCCTCGAGCTGCAGTGTTTGGAAGACCGCGCCGCTTGTTGTTTTTTTACAGTTGCGAGTCAAAATGGGCATGGAAATTGGAAATCCCGCCAAATGTAAAATCCTTTCAGTGATAGCACTTTTACTGGCAATGAACTTCAAAGCTGCTGACATCCATCGTGAGATTTGTGCTAAGTAAGGACCAAATGTGGTAAGTAACAAGAGTTGTGCGCCAGTGGTGTTTTTAGATTAAGAGACAACGGACAAATGTCCAAGAACTGGCCAACCGTCAGTTCATCTATAGCAAGGCTAGGCCGACCACTGCGGTCCTCGCGTCATGAACATTGGTTCTGTGGGATTTGTAAACTAAGAATGCACCACTGCCTCACACCACCTTCACTCATTATTGCGTCTCCTCGTACACTTCACAAAGTTGCCACGTGAATTTCAATTGGCTTCTGTTCGTTTATTCCAGTAAAAACCCAATCACAGATCACACACCTCAAAACTCGCACGATATTCCCTTGCAGCGCTCGTTTTAAGAGTTCGAAGTGAGTGGAAGAACCACAGTCTGCACACTACCACAGCAAAATTCGCACTGAGTGTAGAGACGCATAAACACCAAGGTGGTCGCTCTAGATGGAATATGCACACGTGATTAGAGACGCCAAAGAGCAGGAAAATTAATACATGATTAGGAAAAGAACATTGAGGAGCAAATATTTTAATGACCGGTGCCGACGGTAAATTGGGTTTGGTGTTGGTAACCAACCTACACCCATAATACATATGGCATCACTTTTTTAAAATATATTGCCGATTAGTTTAAATGGTATAGAATTAAAAAAGATTCCGTAAAAATGGATGTACTTATTTAACCAAGCAGCCAAAAACGGCAGAAAGTCTTTTACATTGGTTGACAGACAATACTTTTAATACACATTAAGAGAAAGAAAGGGTAAATTAAGAGGAAAAGGGTAAAAGCAATAAACAATAATGAAAAGTTAATTAATAATGTCAAGAACAGATATAAGATGGCAGGAGAGCACAGCATATACAACCAGAGAGAGTTACTAAGTTACTATCTAGCATTTAAGGAAAGAGGTGAAAGTGTTGAGGGAGGAAGAGAGGTCCAGGGAATGATACTGGATGCACAGGGAATTGAATGTAGCGGGAAGTTGATGGAATAGGGAATGTTGAGAGATGGAAATTTGGAATCTGCAACAGACTCAGAAGTTACGTGTTAGCCGAGGAGGAACACGAATTGAGAATAGAGGAAGAAGATCGTTGCTACGGAGAGTTCCGTTGAAGATGCTATTCATCTTTAATGTTTTAAATGGTTACTTTTGTTGATATTCTGAGCTTTCGGTTGTCTCGCAATGACCTATTTCTCTTCGGGTGACTCTTTCCTAGCGATACGCATGGTTGCGTGAGTCGGCTCCTAATTTGGTTCAAAAGGATGGAGTCTTTGAAGCTCGGAATTCTTTTGCATTCGTCACCTCTCCTTCTTTGTCATGTCTACCTCGATAGTTTGCAAGTGATCAATACAAATGAAAGTGGACCACATGGGCGCCGACGTCTCTGATTGAAGAATTAGGTTTACGTTACAATGTATTTTTATTCATTTCGAATACAAATACAATTATACGTGCAAAAATGTCCCCTGCGCTTTTCCATTAAATGCAATTTTTTAATTGGTCTCGTCACGGGGCGGGAAGTTGATGTAAATTTCCTCGAATTGATGGAAAAATATAACAGATGTAACGGAGGTTCACTCCGTTGGAGGCACAGGGCGAGAAAAGACATCTCCGCTACCTGGCAATTTCATCACGACAACGTACCTTGCCACAACGCGCAACGAGTCCGCGAGTTTCTGGCCACACACCAGTTACCAGCGCTGCCCCATTCCCATATAGTCCTGACGTCACCCCAGCAGACTTCTTTTTGTTTCCTCGGATTAAGGCAGCTCTGAAAGGAACCCGTTTTTCGTCCATAGAAGAGATCAAATCAGCCGTGACGAAGACCTTGCGAGAGGTCTCCGAAGGCATCTTCCACGGCACATACCGGACCAGTGTCGCAGGGAAAAAATGTGTTGAGGCCCAAGGACAGTACTTTGAGGAATTTTAAGTGTTTGTGCAAATCTGTCCAATAAATTACTTCAAAAAAATAATGGCACTAATTTTGGAACGCACCATATAAAAGGGTCTCAGCTCACGTAAGTTGAATAGCTAATCATCCAAATTGTCCTTACAAAAAGTCTTGATATTGATGCTGTGTCGTCAAAACCAATACCGCACCATTTTTTCTACAAAATCCGGGGTGGAGATGTTTTGAATGAAATAATTCAATTCTTCAACGCGCTCAATGTTTTTTTTGCTATGTTAGCCCTTATCACAAGGTAAACGCGTTTTTAAGTCCAGGAGGGAAAGGTGTTTTGGGTCAAGGGTAGTCTGGTGTGTAATCACCCCGTCACATACTCTAGTAGTTACAGGTTACTAAATTAAACAAAGTATTTTAATTAAATAAGAAGAGAGGATTAAATACTACCACTTGAAGGCAGTTAGTGGTCCATTTCACCTGGAAGACGCCAAGGAAACTTCCGTAAGCCAAAAGGACGTAATCCAGAGGAAACTTAGAGTAGATCCGAGCTGCTTCTTGCCCGCTTTAATTCCCATCAAAGTCTGGGCGATGGCACCAATTAGCACGAGTTTGTTTTGTGTAACGCCCGAAAAAAATCCGTCACCCAATGCGCGGTGTTTTACAGATATTTCGGCCTCGGTTTTGGCGGAAGCCACACTCTTGCCGTCTCGACTCTTCGGTTCCAACTAGGAAATTGACATCCACATAAATATCCCGCGATCCACTAAAAAGGTGTGTGGCAGAGGGTGCAAGTACCAGATGATAAGGGTGAGTGATAAGTGATCAAACAAATTTGTACACATGCTGGAGGAAGATTTAAGCAAAAAAGTGTTAATTCACTGAATAAATTAGTTGTTTGTTATGTTAAAAAAGAACAAATATGCATGAAGTCATGCGGGGATGAAAAGGAAGAAGGGGAAACTCAACCATCACATGGCCATGCATCTAACTCATGGTCTCCCTCGCTAAAGGCGCGGGCCGTGGCGCAGAACTGCGCGGCAGAACGGGGCAGCAGAAATGCAGAGAGCAAAAAGCGAAAGGGTGGGGGGAGTTAGGGACCGAGATGAGGAAAGCGATCACACGAGTCGAGCAGAGCTGCGAAACTCAGTCGAGAAGGCGAAGAGGGTGATGGATGAATGGCGAGAGTCATTCCTCCTCGTCGTGGTTACTCCTGGAAAGCGTGGCGCTCAATTCATCCAAAACATGATTCCGGACGAATCACCCAAACTGCAGGGTTGACAGCGACTGTGTAGAATTCCCGAAATGACCTCCCCACGACTAACATCTGTCCTTCCCATTTAAAACAATAATTTGAAAGTTGCGGGGACCAATCCTGAAAATCGTCCTGGCGAGCTTTGGCGTCAGCGAATCCGGTGTAAGGAATATTACCTCATCTCACCGCATTACAAGGTCTTACCCCAAAGTAGTAGGATTTATTAAATTTTTCCCAGGTAAACGGACGGACGGGCGAGCGGCGGTTTCTCCGGTTTGGGACGAGAGAGGGGAATGTCAGGAAAGGCCCGAGGTCGGTGGCCGTTGGCTCCCTGACTTTTCGGAGTGCGGACCGTTCGTTTCCGATATCTCTAAACGTCACCTCGTTACGCGCCGTCATGAACTTGTTATTTGAACAGCGCTACGCCATCAAATTTTGCGTGAAACTGAGGAAAACCGGGAAACAGGCTAATGGCATGCTTAATGCTGCTTATCGTGATAACCCCATTGGTACATCGGCTGTTTGTGAGTGGCACAAGTCATTTCGGGAAAGTAGAGAAAATCTTGAAGACACCGAACGTTCAAGACGCCCTTCGACCTCAAAAAGTCACAAATATCCTGGAAAAGTGAAGGTTTTGGTAGACAGGGATCGCAGATTAAGTGTCAGCATCAGTTTGTGGTGAACTTGGCATCCTTAAAAGTGATGTGCATTGACTTGTGAGCGAAAACATCGGCATGGGAAAGGTCTGTGGGGGGAGGGGGTGGAGTTTAGTGCCGCGAGTGATCTCGCACGAACAAATGGAAAATCGCACGCGGATCTGCAAAGAGCTTCTCGACCATGCGAGTTCCTGCCCTTGTCACACTACAGCCCCGACGTAGCCCCACAGATTCATTTGTCTTCCTCCGCCTAAAATCCGTGCTGAAAGGACGTCACAACGGCTCGGTGGATGCGTTACAACAGGCCGTGAAGAGGGAGCTTAGTAGCATTCCGGGCACCACCTTCCAGAAGGCGTAAGAGTCGTGGAAAACCCAATGGCAGCGGTTTGTGGACTCACAGTGGTGCTACTTTAAATACTTTTGAGCAAATATATCAATTCTTACTCAAGGATTTTTGAATCGACTAATTCCTACAAGTTTTGGGACAGACCTTGTATTTCATGTCACCGCATTATATCGTAGGCGGGAAATAAAACGGAGGAGGGGGTGGAAACCCTCGAAAGGGTACGTGGACCACCGATTGGATGATGGGTGATTTCGAAGGGCGCTAAAAGTCTTCACCGCCCGGAATAAAGTCTTCCCTGCCGAAGGCCGTGGCGATCGGGTGTTAAAGGGCGCCGAAGCGGCAACGTCGAGGGTAATCCTTTGAGAGGAGGAGCCTCCTCCCCCTTCCGCGCGTCGCATACCGAGCACTCCCAACGGGGACTGCACGGGGCGATCGGAATAAATTTATAAAAAAATAACGCGATCCGTCGCCGGAAATGTAAACTATTGGAAAGCCTTTGACCTGATTCCTCCCAATTCTCCTCCCGTTGGCCGCCTCAGACGAGCGCTCCCCTCCCAGCGATTTCCAATCCAGGCCTCTCGAAATGCTCAACCGAACCTTGGGCACAAATCAGCGGTCCTCCCGCGGCCCCGCCGCTTCTTCGTCGACGACGGCCTGCGAGCCGCCCCTCCGGACTTGGCACGCCGCCAGCCTCGGTCGTAAAAACCTCCCAAATAGCACGCGTGCCGATCGGTTAATGTTTATCCGTTTAAGTGGAGATCTATTTATAAGTGGCCGCGCATAACCTCCGCGCTCGAGTCACGCCATCGCTGGAGCCTCTCTCTGGAGGGCCCTGCGAGGAAACGCCCCCTGCACTAGCGCGTTCAAGCGTCTGTCGTCAGTCTGGCTATCGGTAACGAGAAGCATCGCATGCCACGAGCCTCTCTCTCTACTGAAGCAGAATACTATATGCAGCCGTTACACTCGTCTTTGGTTTTTTTTTAGTTCCCTGCGAGCCACCTCCAGGGTGTGTGGCAAAGGATGAATACTCAGCAGACTAATTTTGACCCCAACCGCGGTCAGACAGTGCTACTCTGATCCCTTATTCGTCGTGGAAAAAATGACTCGTTGACGGAGTTTGCATAATAGACGAGATGGCTGGCAAGTCTTCAAGAAATATAGCAAAGCGGAAGGTCGGGCACTGAATGAAGTGCCTAAACGTGTCACATGGCGGCATTACAGGATTTAGCTATTCTATGTTTCGTTTTGTTTGAGTTGATTCTGTATTTCGCTAAAATACCTAACGTTAATCTTTTGACTGGTATTTGAAAGCTTACTTGCTAACTCGTAGCATATAACGGAAACTTCTGAGGCCGATGGTGCCGGTCGTCTCACCGTATAAGCACCCGCTTCGGAATGGTGTCGTTCGACTTCGTCAGATGCGGCGGTTTTGCTGCCGATGGGCTAGCGACATACCCGTTGTGTAGTTACAGAATCGCACCATGGGGGAGGGTTGGATCTGAGGAGTGTTTCTCGTCGAGGCGATGGATCATCGAATTCTTAGCACGCGTGCATCGGTGAGACGAGGACGAGATGCGATGTGATGAGATGACGGACTCTCGAAGGGATAGGAGTGGGTGGGGAGGGGATGGCAGGCAGATCGGAGCGTGGTAAAGGTCGAAGGCAGCGGAGGTCGTGAATGGACGCCGCAATGCAACTTAGCATGAGAGATTAGACCGGCTACTCAATTCTATGAATACACGGGTTGTATAAAAAGCATCCGGAAAATCTTTCGGAAAAATAGATTAATTTAAGATATTCCTATAATGCCTCAAAATTCTTCAAAGGTGCATCCCTTCTTGAGCGTCGAAATACTTTTGCCCTCGCGGTTTTTTCACGACTCGAAGGCTCCCTGGAAGGAAGGTCTTCAAGGGTACGCGTGCAAGCTTCTTTGGCGGCACTTGAGATCCCATGGTGGGGTTCATTGAGGGAGGGAGGATTACACTTTTGGGAATAGGAAATGGTCAGCTGGTACTAAGTTGGGACTGTTAGGGGGCTGGGGAATCGTCGCGATGTCGACACGGCAGATCTTCACCAGCAGGAATTCCTAAACTCTGCTCTCTTGGTCGTCCGTCCAAAGATCCTCGGGACGAGTTTAGCGCAGATGTTTCGCATCGCCAAATTTTCAGTGATATAATGGCGTTCACTGTCATCTTATCAATACAATCTACGACGATGCGCACACTTAACCGATGTCTCCCTGCCACACACCTTTTTGGTGGCTCGGGTATTTATATAGATGTAGATGAACCGATGGTCTGAATTCAATACTTAAGGCAAACAGGTCAGGAAAACATTGTTATCGAGCCTTTTTATACAAACCTTGTATGTTGACAGTAGGAAGACCGTCGAAGTAAAATTTGCCTTAGGACATCGTTGGCGAATGAGGACGCTAATCGAATTGATTTTCGGGCGGTGAGGTTAGTTTCAAGTTTTCCTCCGCAGTCGCCTGCTGGAAGTGGGAGCGGAAGGGAAAAGGGGGGAATGTTTTCCTGGGGATCGCGGGGGAACCAGTTCTGGCTTCGAGCAAGTGACGGGGACAAGATTCGTGGCCGCTGAAAGGGCCAGTCGCCCGCGGGAGGGTCTTCCTACGCCGATGGCACCCGCCGAAGGGGCGGGGAAGAGGGCCGGCGGGATGCGTCGACTCTGCCATCACCACGATCAAGCTTCCAGTAAATCGAGACGGAGTGTCGAGAGATGAAACGGCGACGTCAGGCCATCACGGCGATCGTTTGGAATTCCCGAAACTGGATAATTCTCTGCTTATCTTCATGCACTCAACAATTTCAATAATGTCGCATGCGGGCGGCGCCCCCTCCCACACAACATTTCCCGGGCTCAGATTAGGTGAGCGCGCACCTGCGGGTTCTTTCCGAGAGGACACTCGCATGTTATTGGCGGGAGGGGCGTAACGGGAGAGTAGTATAGGGGTTGCACTTGTCAGAACTCTCGCCACGCTCAGATTACCCTGCAGTTTGCCTCTCAAGTGGTGCAGGTGTCAAACGAGGCACTGGATGAGGCACAACGGAGTCCAACTTAATGAAAAATTAATGGTTAGGGGCCGAGCACATAAGACTCTGGGGGACAAACCCGCCCCAATTCCGAATGCCTATATTTTAGGTAATCTACCGGTTCAAGGTTGGTTTTGATGGACACAACTACCAAATAAATGTCTTGTCTCTCCTAACAAAACACTGCTGAAAACTCTACTGAAAGCCCCTTATTCATCTGTGTATACTTCCATCCCCCCTCATTCCGTCTTGCATTCCTATCTTATTCCTCGTTTGCCTGACATTCTCCCCTCTATCACAGTCTTCATTGTGCCACTGCCGATCAATACGCCCTTCATTCATGTTTCCGGTCTCCTTATGATTTCTCCCAGCAATCTCCTATCCTCATCCACCATCCCTAGTACTTCCTCATTTGTTTTCCTTTCGGTCCATTTCACCGTCTCCATTCTTCTCCACACCCACATTTCAAAAGCCTCCAATCTACGTCTATCCTCCTGCTTCAGTGACCACGTTTCCGCGCCGTACATAGCTACGCTCCATATCAGAGTTTTTACGAGTCTTGTCTTAACATCCCTACTCAACGTCCTCGTCATCAATTCCCTCCTCCTTGTGAAAGCCTCTTTCGTAGCGCAATTCTTCTCCTTACCACCCTACTACTTTGACCGTGTTGGTCCAAAACACTGCCGAGATACGCAAACTGCTCAACCTGCTCTAGTTTTGCCCTCCTATTTTAATGTTTAGCGTATTATTTTTCTTTCTGGAAAATCGCGTAATCTTTGTTTTATTAATATTGATTTTCATCCCATATCTATTGCACTGTATTTCCAATTCACTCAGCAGTGCTTGCAAACCCTTGGCTGACTGAGCAACTAATGCTTGGTCATCAGCAAACCTAACTGGTTTTACGATCTCCCCTCCGACTTTCACTCCCACCTCCAGTTCTTTCCTTAATCCTTTAATAATTTCCTCCACATGTATGTACAATTAAAATTGACTCGTCACAAATGGGAGTTAAAGTCGTAGTGTAGAGCGCTCGACACCCTAAGACGTTCGTCAACTCACAAAAATAATTTTAAAATATGGAAGGACCATCTCAATAGGGGACATTTTTTCACGAATGGAATGAAAATCCCAAATTAAGAAAACTCACTAGATATAACTACTACAACAGGTGGAAGTAACTTTATAATTCGGCAGCAAGCTCAGAAATATTGGAGAATTGGGATATTGCAAGAAGACTATCCAAAGCGGAAAAGACTCTTCAACAGGTAACGGCACTTGCTTGATTACTTGGCAAGAAACGGTATTTAAAAAACCGTGATGAGTTCATTTTCATTAGATGCTAAGTTCGAGATAATTAAGCTTCAAGAAAATAATGTCGCAGACGATGGAAAGACGATAGCTCCGTAAGAATTGGCCAAATGTAATAGGCAGCCCCACTAAAAGCCATACTTAAACAGGATTTGCAATACTTAGAATATCAACTATAATACACTTTACCTGCTTCAAGAAATATGCAATTTCTGTAAATATCTATGTGAAATTGGTGTTGCTTAGGGTCGAATATTCTCTTATCGATAGCATTCTAATTTTGTTAAACAGTTTTCCCACTAAGTATACGTGCATTTAGGGCGAAACTTAAAACCAATAATTAAGGAAGAAAAAGGGCATCGAAGACGAGAAGGTTTACCTGGAACATTCTCGCGCGGACAAGTAATACTTATCCGCTTATTAAACTGATTGTTTGTGACAAATGTCTGTCTGAACTTTTCCGTTTCACGAGTTCTGCATTCTTCAAGCAGTGGCAAAGGCAATTCGACAAATCAAAGAGTTTGAAAATCAAGTTAAAATACAAATAGATAGGTATAAATAATCAACTTTATGAAAATTAATTTTTATTAATGTTGGAATACTATGTTCTTAATTTGTAGACGAATGTCAGTGAAGATCGGCCAATATTTCGGGAGGAATTGGGAAAAATCGCGTTTTCCCTTAGGTGCTGGTACCATGGTTCATTCTTATCGAAATGGAATGGTGTTATCGATGCCGCTCACCGTCGGATGATTTCATGGAGAAAGATGCGTTGGAAGGCAGGCGGTGGTCAAGTGGACAGAGCGTTAGTTCACGGACAGGAGGGTCCGGGTTCGACCATCGATGCCTTTGGACACCACAGCTTCACCAAGATCTTCTATCTATCGAGCACCACATCTTCCGTGCAAACCGCAGTCGGTGCACAGAGGAGGAAGGAGATGGTCCCTATTGGAACGTCGTTCCTCTCCTGTGTGGATTACTTACTGGGCTTATTACTATGTATTAGGAAAGTTGGAGCCCTCACTCATCACATCGGTCGTTGTATTGATTACTGTGCTCCAATCTCCAGCAGTCCCATGTTTTTACGTATTTAATCACGAAAATAATCACTGGCGGCGAGCCATGAAATACTCCCCAAATTACAAATATCACGGTTATAATTCAGTCTCAAAAAACTTATTTTAAATATAAATCGCCCCTTTTTAATTCTATTAGGTTTGACGCAATTCACGTTCAAGCGAAATACACGTCTTTCCAATAATTTTGGCATCAGATGAAAATACTAGAATCGAAAGTTATAGCAAAATTTATTCCGATGTTCTTATCAATAGAATAGGATTTAAAATTAATTTCTGTTCTATTGTTGTGAGCTATTTAAATGAAAAGTAACTTATCAGAGGGTAAACTAGGGATGGATAGGTAAATTATGATCTAGGGATCGATAGAGAAACTATTAATTCCTGCGATAATAGCAAAAAAAAATCCTGCGAAGAACGGATGTTGTGACTGCAATGATAATTTTATTCCTGGGCGTTGTTTTCATAAACTAATTCTGAGATAATTTTCCTTGTCCCCCCTGACTCAAAGGTTTAAAACTGTTTAGTTTCTTTATCTGAAATATATCGTAAATTATGAATTCACCTTTCCCTAGAAATCGTTCCACAATAATAGTAATTGCGGGTCTCGTTGTTGCCGAGGTGTGGTGCCTCACCTGCTCACCCTGAGGCAGCGGATGGAACTTGGGGTGAAACCATGGTGGCTTCCTTTGGTTTTGGTTTAGGAATGTTTTCAAATTTTAAAATAGGAAATAGTCTACTGGTGCCAAGTCGGGATTGTAAGGGGGTTGGGGAATCGTCGCGGTGATGGTGCAGAAGGCCTTCGTGAGGAGACACTCGACTCTTCTCTTTTGGTCGTTCGTTCAAAGATCTTCGGAAGGACGAGTTTAGCGTAGACCTATCGCATTGCCAAATTTTCAGTGATAATGATTTGCAGTGTCACCGTTTTATCAATGGCAATACGATCATGCCCACACTAAACCGGCGGTCTGAATTCAGCACTTGTACAATGGGTCTCAGGCATCAAGCGAGGCACATTTCACATCACAGTTACTTTTTTAAAAGTGATACGAACTGTTTTTTCGAAATTCGAAAGCATATTTTTTTGCACGTGACATTCTAATTGGGGGTATTGCATATGATTTATGATTCATTACAATACTCGATATTTTGGAACCAACGAATACTATCTTTATTTTTGCTTGTAACCCCGTGATCTCTTTTACAAAAAGTTTTTAAAAAAATTTGACGGACCGGAAACAAGATTTTTACTTGTAAATTTATTAATTTGTGAAAATGTGATTATGCGCATTTGTATGTTGGAAATTGCATTAAATTATCACTCCGCCATCAGCTCTTCGAAGTTGGTACCACCGATTGTTCGTGGGCCTAAGCCATGTTTCTAAGGATCACCCCGAAAGTAGAAGTAAGATCACCAAGAAAGTAGTAGTTCCTGCCAAAAAAAACGAGTCAAATGTTTAAATGAGGAAGAAGAAATATTATTCTTCTTGTCTGTTCTAAAACTTGTTAATGTCAATTTATAGTCATGGGAACCTTTCTCCCAGTAAGAAAAATGAACAGTTACGCGAAGTGTATCCATTTATAATTAATTTCTCTTTTCAATTGTCACAGAGTGATCTTTCTGAACAAAACAAACGAAAACATGGTGTAAGAATATACACTTAAAAGAAGGAAAACGGAAAATTTTGCAGTAACATCGTCCGATGTTACAGCTTGTCCTGTTTTAACGGAATTATTAAAAAAAAAGTGTTCGATGAATAGTTTTGGATATTATTATTAGGTAATCTACCGGTTATGGTAGGTTTTTGGATGGACACAACTATCAAATAAAACCAATCAGGCAACCTAATCTATATCAGATCCCTCTTCATCTCGGTGTACTTCTGTCCTCCCTTCATCCCGTCCAACATCCATCCCTATCCTGTTCCTACCCTTACCTCGCTTGCCCAACATTCTCCCCTCTATTACCTTCTTCAACATTCCACTACCGCTCAATCCGCCTTTCATCCATTTTTCCTGCCTCCATAGGATTTCTCTCAACAAACCTCTCTCCTCACCCACCATTTCTAGTACTTCCTCATTTGTTTTCCTTTTGGTCCATTTCACCTTCTCCATTCTTCTCCACACCCACATTTCAAAAGCCTCCAATCGACGTCTATCCTCCTGCTTCAGTGACCACGTTTCCGCGCCGTACATGGCTACGCTCCATATTAGAGTTTTTACGAGTCTTGTCTTAACATCCCTACTCAACGTCCCCGTCATCAACTCCCTCCACCTTGAGAAAGCCTCCTTGCCTAGCGCAATTCTTCTCCTTACGTCCCTACTACTTTGACCGTATTGGTCCAAAACACTTCCGAGATATGTTAACTGTTCTACCTGCTCTATTCTCTCCCCTCCTATTTTAATGTTTAGCTTAGCCTTTTTCTTTCTGGAAAATCGCGTAATCTTTGTTTTATTAATATTGATTTTCATCCCATATCTTTTGCACTGAACCTCCAATTCACTCAGCAATGCTTGCAACCCCTTGGCTGACTGAGCAACTAATGCTTGGTCATCAGCAAACCTAACCGATTTTACGAATTCCCCTCCGACTTTCATTCCTACCTCCAGTTCTTCCCATGCCTCTTTAATCATTTCCTCCACATATACGTTGAACAGCACCGGTGACAATGGGCAACCCTGCCTTACACCTCTGCCTAACACTGCCCATCCGGATTCTCCTTTCCTCACTCGCACCTGAGCAGTCTGAGACATGTACAGGTTGCGAAAGCTTTGAATAATTGCCTCTAAAATTGAATCTTAGACGTGAGCCTCGACCTGGCGACGCCGACTGTGTACACTCATGTTGGTTTTACCATTTACGAATCAGTATGCTTTTGTTTCTCTTTCGGCCACGAAAATCATAATTAAACTAATTATTTTAATGTACACACGTAATCAAAAAACTCCTGCAATGTAAGACTTCTTCATAACATTCTCTTTTTTTCTGGCAGAGAATAAATGGCTCCAAAGTCTCAGTACACAGTGGACGGATTTCTCAAATGATGTACCTATTTTAGAAATGTTGAGCGCAACTACTTTTAATATGCGTAAAACAGGATGATTACAGTTTCCGGTAAAAATTACCTAAAAAATAGGTGCTCCTCGTTTATGGTTTTGACCATTTTCTAAGTATTCTTTAGGGATAGGCGTTGGTACGATGGCTAATGTACTGGCTTCCCCCCCGGGTTCGAATCCCAGCGGTAACAGATGTTTTTCAGTGGTATCCCGATCACTACCGAGTGAGTACGCCGTCCATCGGATGGGACGCAAAACTACAGACCCTTTGGCGCCTTTCGTATATAAGAGTAGGCTATTGCCGACGCCGGGTTTCTCTCCGCCCTTCTTCCTAACCCATCCATCCCTAATGGCGCAAATGACCAGCTGCCGGTCGCCTCCCCTAACAATTACCACTACTAAGTAATATTTTCTTTAACAAATTAAAGGTGACACAGTAAACCATTCTTGTATTATGGACGAATTCTTTGGCCGGCGTAAACAAACATTGCTCCAAAAGAGTTAATGTCCTACACCTTGGGCTGTATTTGTTCGATGTGATTTGTTTTCTCGTTGTCAGGGAACCTTTACGCAAATAATATATGCAGCAACTGGAAGAAAGCTGTTAATTGTAGATGTCCTGTGAACATTCATGTTAGGCACTTGAGCGTTGTGCTGATCTAAACCTATCGGTCAAACAACTACCAACGGCAAAGTTTTTCCATTGCATAGTACTACCTACAATCCTATCCATCTTGATCCTTACATGCTGCAAAGTTTCTTTCTAAAATAGATGTGATTGAAAAATTTCTACCACATCAAAGATCAAAACTGTCGACGCGTGAGATTTGACAATTTTTATGACATTTTCCCCTCCAGAAGCAGGACACCTTTTGAAGCAAATTGGTTATGCTCTGATGAGAATGAACAATGAGGACGATCCATGAGGAGCAATTATGAAGACGAGCCGGTCAACATCCACGCCGACTGTTCCCCGAACAAGTAAGTAACTTTTAAGACTTTCCTTCACAAAACTTGGCACATGTGTTTTATCAATTCATTCTCAAAAATGAAGAAGTTAAATCTTTAATTTGACGACTGCTTGACCGATGAAATCCTTCCAATATTTCCGCTGTTTCATCGCACCTGTGCCGATAGACGCATAAGGTGACCGATGTTAATTAGGAATACTTAATTTGATGTCTTTTTTCGGATTATTTACACGCATTTTTACGACCAAGGCTAAGTATATGCTTCGCTCGCGTAGCGTGAATGATTCTTTCTTGTTTTTATGTCGGCTGTTAGTTATTTGATTCTTGTACATTGTAGGTAATTTCACTCTGCGCATATGATTATGTTCCTTATTGGGAGCGTATTTATGGATTTCTCGTACATCACTGGTAATATTTTATATTTTTTCCATTACAAATCTCCGTTAATCAGATTTGTGGCCGTGATTGGATAATTAGAACCTTTATAATGCTATCCCTCCTTCTACCGTTGTTTTATCCAGTTCCTAATTAGTGTTATGACAAATAATATCCTTCCCCCATTCCTTTGCTTGAAGCATACAGGTTTCAATACATGCTGTTCTTTGTGCTTGTCCCACCTCGTGTTTTCCGCATTTACATCAAATGTGACAAAGATCGACATCAGACTCTTCCGTAAAAACCCGTCTTTTGAAATGAGATGGGGACCATGGTCGCGTAGGAAAGTAAGTGCAGTCGTGAATCCAATTAGATCATTTTATGCGAGAAAACGGATGGAATATGCCATAAATGAGATTAAAACCTTCGGCGAAGAATTCCGATCCGAGGTTGAGACCACTTCCGTCGAAGGGCAGGTGTATGATTCCAGGGGAAAAAATGAGAAAATAGATTAGCCAATCTGTTTAGGGTAATCCTTTGGGCGAAACAGACGTTATTATATATTCCGAAACTGACAGAGAATTTGGTTGAGAACGTGGATAAAATTCAGGGTAATCTATCACTTAATAAGAAAGAATAAAAGAAAAAATGGGAACAAATGTCCATGGAATGACGAATTGGAAAAAACAGAGTTAAAATGAATTCGTTAGCTATGATGGTCCTTCTGTAATTTGATAATTTTGAAGCATGAGGAAAACAAGATGTAGGAATCAAAGAATTGACGTCTTTGGATATTTTCTGTTCTTTTTCTCGTGGAAACGTGCTTGCATTTCCTGCCGTACACATTCTGGTGTAGAAATCCCTGCAAAATATGCAGGCATAATAAAATTCAATTGAAGTTTTGGTTCTATTGCTGGGCAGAGATAATTTGCAGTGCAGAGAGAGAGGCGTTTATTTAACATCATTTGCATTCTCCGCAAGCGAAAAAGTGATCCGTAGAGTGTTAAAATTGCCCGACTTAAAGGTATTTAAAGCTCGGAGTGTTGCATAATGGAAAATTGACAAAATAATGATAAAAGTGAAGGGATAGAGAAAATTCACCTTTATAATTATTTTCGTTTTTTGGACAAAATTTCCTCTGGTTCGAACATCTATAATTTTTAGGGTTTTCCCCCCTCTTTTTTTTTACCTATAAACATTTGGAAATTCTACCTCAATTAAGTGTCCATGAATGTGCCAATGAGTCAGTCAGGCGCTACGTAGCTTTATTATTATAAGTAGAAGCGGACCGGGTAAGGATACGTTTTGGATGGACTCTGGCCGTACATATTACTCGTCAGCCCTAACACGACAAAAATATTCGAGGACCCCGACTGTATTTGGCAATAACCCATCATTCAATAAGTCACAGGACTTATTGGACGTGATATTATTTCGGGATGCGCAAGATATAATTTACATCGACGTCCTTGAAAAGGGAAAATCTATCAATGGCGATTATGACATTGAGTTATTGGTGCTTTTGAAGGAACCAAGTCGCAGAACAAAGACAGCACGTGAAGAGTAAAAAAATCATCTTTCATTCAGACAATGAATGGCCCACAGTGCCACAAGGCAATGATAAACAATGGCCAAATTGAACGAGTTGGGCTTCAATCTGCTTCCACACCACCCACCGTACTACTCTCCAGATCTAGCCCAATAGCGACCACTGACTGTTTGCTGCTCTCAAAAAGATGCTCCAGGGATAAAGATTTGGCTCGAATGAGAAAGTCATCGCGGAAGCTTATTTTGAGGGCAAAGACAAAGTCTGTTGCAAACATGGTATCGAAAATTTAGAAAATCAATGAAAGGATTGTATATCTCTTAAAAGTGATTATGTTGATGAGTAAAAATGAATTTTGGGAAACAAATGTTGCTTTCTTAGTTAGTCCCGGGACTTAGTGATCGATGGGTTAACTTTTTATTTCGCTCAGCATACTTCCTATCTCCCTTATTTCCAACCAAAGCGCGTATTATTTTGCTCTCTATTCCTCGCTTTTCCAACACTTTGTTTACCCTCTATCATCGTCTTGCTTTATGTACGCTAAAATAATATAAAAATAATGGCACATCTATTAATTTAATCAAAGGGATACCGAGATGGTGAGGTGGTTAGTGTACTGGCTTCCCACCATTAGGGTTCGAATCCCGGATCTTGTAGGAGTTTTCAGTTGCATTCCGATCACTATTTGTGTGGTGCTGTGCCGAGAACACATCGAGTGCTACACGCCGCCCGTCGCGTCGGGTGGAACGTTGAGTTGTTGCGGTCCATTTGCACCTCTCGGCCAATGTCAACGCCGGGTTTCTCTCCACCCTCTCTTCCTCCTTTTCCTAAAAATCCTCCCCCTACCGAGTCACCCATCTATTACTCGTATTCCTAGTGATGCAAATGGCCTTACTCTGGGTCGCTTACTCCCTTCATAGGTGCTACTATCTATTAAAGCTGCCTCCTAGGATAAGCAACGACTGGGAAAAGGAGGCGCAGATGGTGATTATCATGGGATCTGGGTTTGAATCCCGGTCAAGGCGAAGGTTTTTACCCTCTGAAAGTGTCGCGTTGTGAGTAATTTTTATTTACACGATAACATATATTATCTTTTGGGGAGAAAATAGTGTTTCCATTAAGGGCGTTATTCAAGTAAATGTTCGGCATATAGCAGGCGAGTTATGGAATACAATTAGTAGAAGTAAAAGATGAACCAACGAACAGATTAATTATTTAGATTGGCATGGCCACAAGCAATCATTACGAAAAAGAAGTCGATGGAGCATACGATCAATTAGAGGAAATAATTGCGGGTGTTCCTTGAAGGAAACTCACATCGTATGACAGCGATGGGGTATTGAAACACGACGGTAGGCGAAGGCAGGGATGGTAGTGAGGCAGGGGAATACGGTTTAAAGATAAGGAATACCGGGGGATGGAAGCAATGAAATCGTCAGGAGGCCAGGCTTACCAGTACTTGGTTTGAACACCACAGCAGGCATATTTATGCATGTAAAATGGCTGGAGATTCAGTGTGATATCAGATATTATTGCCCGGTAATTTAAAGAGATACGTGTATATTACGTTTAGGCGTAGATTTAGAAACAGATTGATTAATGAGCGGTTTCTCGAGAGCATATTGGGATTCAGATCGTAATTTAGTGCAAATAAATGTCGTTAGATTTAAGAGAATAAAAGAAGGAAGGCGACTGAGTAAATTAAATGTAAAAGGAAGGAAAAGAAAGGCATGCTTAGAAGCACCGGAAAAATTAATGAGGATAGGGAAACGGGTGAAGAGGAAAAAAGATGAGGAAGTTTAAGATGGGAAAAGGACATATCAAAGGCTACCATAGGAACTGTCAATAGGAAAAGGATAAGGAAACAATGGATTACAGACGAGGAGGTGATTTGAAAGAAAGACGAGAGATGTAAATGGAAGAATTTAAATTAAGAGTTATACAGATGAAAGTATTAACAGTGAAATAATAAATTGAGAAGGGTGTAACAAATAGAGCAATAAAAGCATGGTGGAAACGCAATGCGAGTATATGGAAAGTTTGCAGAGGAAGGGTGAAACTGGTGCGCTACACAAGAAGTTTAAAGCCATATCGGTAAGTAAGAAAGGAAGATCTGTGTTAACAGTTAGAGAAAGTCGGGTAAGATAATAGTTGAACCAGAAAAGATCTAACAGAGTTGGAAGGAATATAAGGAGGAACTGTATTGTAAAAAACTTAGGTCAACAAGGTAAGACATATAAAGAGAATATGATGTAGATAAAGATAGTTTAGGTCCAGGTTTACTCGACGAAGGGATAGAAAGGACATTTATTTATTTTATTTATTTATTATCGACTTAATTGGGCGAGGTTGAGACTTAATAGTCCCTTCTTCCACCTAACCCTTACATTACATACATTACATTGAAGACAATTACATACAACCAAGCCCTGGATGGAGGAAAATCCACCCAGACGGGAATCGAACCCGTGACCTCTCAGTTGGTAGACGAGGACGTTACCCCGCCGCCACCGGGGCCGGCAAAAAAAGGGAAATTGTTTCCCTTCCTCAGGCGACGAGAAGGGTGAGAGACATTTAAAACCGGAGAAGCTTTAACCCGGGTCCCAACTCGACGCTCCCGTTGCCGCTTTTCCTCTTTTTCCTGGTTCCTTACTAAACTCCGCGTTTTTAATTCGGAAATAGTAATGATCCTTCCGCAGGTTCACCTACGGAAACCTTGTTACGACTTTTACTTCCTCTAAATGATCAAGTTTGGCCATCTTTCCAGCAACATCGGCGCCACCGGTGTTGAGGCGGCGAGCGCCGCGCACCAGTCCGAAGGCCTCACTAAATCATTCAATCGGTAGTAGCGACGGGCGGTGTGTACAAAGGGCAGGGACCATTCCATCCCGACATTGAGGGAATACAAATCAAAGAAAGGCAGTGGGGGTAGAAAAATTCTGGCGCAACTACTGAAATGTTTAAGGAAATTTTGGGAGGAGGACTCTATATGGACTGATTTGTAGTATCTATGAGGAAGGAATCTGGCCGGAAGACATAGTGAGATCAGCGTTAGTTACTACTCCAACAAAAGTAAAGGCTACATCATGTGAGGACTACAGAACAAAAAGTTTGATTTCCCACGCAACTAAAGATGTTCTCAGAATCATCAACAAAAGGATAGAGAGTAGGGTAAATGGTTACTTAGAGGATGATTAGTTTGGAGTTAGGAAGAGGAGAGGCACGCATGAGGTCATTTTAGTTATGAGGTCACTAATAGAGAAGAACAAAAATACAATCAGGATGTATTTTCCTATTTCCTAGATTTTATAAAGCCATTTGATGGAGTGAATTGGGAAAAAATGAATATATTGCAGAATATAGAAATAGATTGAAGGGAGAGAAGGATAATCCACAATCTGTTCATGCCGTAGACTGCTAAGGTGCGAGTGGGGAAGGAGAGTCCGGATGGGCAGTGTTAGGAAGAGATGTGTCGGAAACACAGTCATTTGTTGTTTACAATATCCCCACCCACTCCAAGTGGTTCGATATTCCACTCCGACCAATAAGAGCGGCGCGGGAAATTTAATTGCATTACTTTTGGAACGTACCCTGTAAAAACCATTGCAAAACATTTACCAACAAATGACTCAGTTTTCAAAGTGATGAATGTATTTTGAAAACTTTAGGACCATTTGAATGGTATAAAAATAATAAAGAAGTTATTCTATCAGGGAATTTTAACGGTAGAATAGGAAATGGCCTCCGCATAAATCTGGACGACTCCGGATGTTTGTAGCGAACCATAAATTCGTGTGAAGTGCATTAATCAAATATTCCCAAATGGATTCTTCCGACGCAAGGATAAAATTGGACTCAAAACCAAATGAAGAGGCGACCAATTTTAGATTTCGGTAAGACAAAACACACCGAGAACAGCGCAGGATTTAAAACAAGTTAATGAGAGTTAACAATCGTTGATGGAGGCGAGGCAGAGCACGCATCCGACTACACATTAATGAGGCACGCACAAAATGAGATACAACAAACAAATCAAAAACGATGCACGTGGAGAAAAACTGTAGGGAGTTAAACGTAAAAATGCATAATACATACAAGTGTAATGTTCAGAGGATTTGGGTTAGGGGCTTCTTGTTTCTCTAAAAGAGTAGGCAAGGATTAGGCTTTTAGAAAGGCACAGCACTACTGGGTTTCCTTGCGACACCGGCACCAAATTTAATTGTTGGGTTCGACCACCGTGATGAAATAAAAGAAATAGATGCCGTCACGTGACATATGTATTCACTTGCTCGTTCTTCCCTCGCATGATACGTCATCAAAGCAAAATCGAACCCAAGCACCTGAATATATTAACTGAAAGGCTAAAAGTTATTATACGTCCAACACCCCAATTATTGCATGGTGTTTGTAAGCTTATGCATGCATGCGTTTGCGTGCGAAGTTTGTGCGTATCAGCTATGGTACGAAGGCTGCCCAGAAAGTGACCTCCGTTTTCGTGTAGCGCGGCAAATAGCGGAGTAAGCCGAATGTTTGCTATACTGGTGCACGCAGTAGGTCAACACGCCTCGAGCTGCAGTTGTTGGAAGGTCCTGCCGCTTGTCCTTTGTTTGCAATAGCAATATGTCTTTCTTTGGGTCGCCAAAGATGTGAAATTCACAGGGTGTACGGGGGGCTGTACTGAAGACGTTTAAGTATTCCTCAACCAAATTGCTGAAGCGTGGCCTTCGTCGGAGAGGCAATATGAGGGCGAACATTAGCATGATACAGGATGATTCCGTCCGACTGCATTCCGGGCGTTTTAATATATGGGAAGTCGCCGTTTCTGTTAAATGAGTTTTCATAGCGCTGCTCAGTGATTGTGGTTCCACGCGTGAGTAAGTGGACAAGCTCGGGGCCCCTACAATTGAAGAAGAAAGTTATCATGACTTTACCTTGAAATTACCTTTTAAATATTCGGTTTTTGTTTGACTCCTTCTACGAGGGTCATCCGGAAAGTAGTACCCGTTCGTGAAATAAAGACACAAAAGTAAATATTAACAAACATAAAAAATTTTATTTGAAAGAGGATACTTTAAACTACTTCTCAACATAATCTCCAAGCAAATTAAGGCATTTGTCATAACGTGTGACAAGTTTCTGTATTCCTGCTGCATAGTCCTTCGCCGCCAGCTCATTGAGATACAGGGTCACTCCTTCTTTAAGTTCTTCATCGCTGTCAAATCTTTTTCCTGCCAAAAAGTCTTTAAGCTTTGTAAAGAGATGAAAATCTGAAGGGGCCAAGTCCGGGCTATACGGTGGATGGTCGAAAGTTTCCCATTTGAATTGCTGCAAAAGTTTTTGTGTTATCCCAGCTGCATGAGGCCTGGCATTGTCATGAACGAGAATGACACCAGTAGACAATAGACCTCGCCGCCGATTTTGTATTGCCCGCCGTAATTTCTTTAATGTTTCACAATACGCATTGGCATTAATAGTGTCTCCACGGGCCATAAAATCAATAAGCAATACACCTCGTCGATCCCAGAAAATGGTTGCCATGAGTTTCCTGGTGGACAGAACTGTCTTGAATTTTTTTGGTTTGTTTGGTGAATGAGCATGATGCCACTCCATTGACTGTCGTTTACTCTCAGGTGATGCATAACAAACCCATGTTTCGTCACCAGTAATTATGCGAGTCAAGAAAGAGTCTCCTTCATCAGAATAACGTCCCAAAAACGTCAGTGCTGCAGCCACACGCTTGGTTTTGTGCTCATCTGTAAGCATGCGAGGGACCCATCTTGCACAAATTTTTGCATAATGCAGATGGTGTTTAACAATTTCATGAACAATTGTTCGAGAAACATTGGGAAAATGCTCACAGATGTCATCAATTGTGACGCGCCGATCGTTCCTCACGAATTCGTCAACTGAGCTCACCAGTTGGTCTGTAATGACAGACGGTCTCCCCGAACGCTCATCGTCGTGTGTGTTCCCCCTCCCCATGTTGAAGTTGCGACACCACCGCCGAACAGACGACTCGTCCATTACATTGTCTCCATACACCTCCTTTAATTGGCGATGAATATCACATGGGCGAACGTTTCTTGCATTGAGGAATTTAATCACTGCCCTCACTTCACAACTGGCGGCGTTCTCAATTTTTTTAAACATTGTAAACAATCACAGAAAAAACACAGGCAATGCTAGCGTCACGCAACTTGGCTCAGAGAAGGCAGACAAGCCACTAAAGCTATCTGACCTCGTCCAGCGGCTACTCGCGTCGTCAGCACTTCATGCGGCACGAACGGGTACTACTTTCCGGATGACCCTCGTAGTACATGTAAATGCCACGACAGCCCTGTAAAGCGGAGACCCCGACAACTGTTCGGTGTGCTTTGACAATTTGAGAACCCCTTACCCCGACAAAAGTGCTAAAACAGGGCCGTTGCCTCTCTCTCCCTCGCCTTGTTCACCATCTATCTACCTGAGCGCAGCCCTATGAGACTACTTATGGATTTGGAAAACGGCCGAACGTGTACCTACTCTTCTGTTCGCAAATGATGAAATATTTATTTTCAAAGATAAACAGGATATGACGAGTTATTACTGGTATTATACAGTCTTATCAAATTTAACCGGAAACAACAAAGTTAAAAAAGAAGTAGAAGACTGAAATATACGGACGTAAAGAAGTAAACATAACCAAACACAGGAAATGGCTGTATGAGTGAAAGGAGAGAATATAGGAATAGAACATAGATGGTAGAGAATGTGGCCAATGCGAGTTTCTGAAATTTATAAAAAAATAGGGAAATTAAAGCAATGATATAAGAAATGAAGAAGGTATAAAGAAAAAAACACGGTTAAAGCACTACATTCAATCTTTTGAAACAAAAGTTTGATTTGGAAAGCAAAAAATATAATAAGATAATGATAGATATAATATTGGGTAATAGACAATGGCATGCCACAAAAGTTTCTCACATAGGCAGCCGAAATGGTGCATTACAGAAGATGCCGTGGTTTAGTCATACCGGACGATGCTATGGATGAAGGCCAGAGTCTTGAGGACCTCAGCGGAGTACATAGTTGTAGAAGCAGATAATGAAAATATGCAAAAATGGCATGGCCACCAATGTGCACCAAATGAAGGAGGGCGGAGAGGGTTCGTATGGGAAGGAAGAATAGAACGGATGATCAAGAGGAGATGGCAGGATAACACAAGAAAGAGACGTGGCTGAGAGAGGACCATGTGGCTTGTATACAAAGTATCAGGGAAAGTTTCAGGAAAATACTTCATTTATCAGATATTGTTGCAATGCCTCTGAAATTCCTCAAAGTACATACATCCCTTGAGAGTATCGACACAGCGGCTTTTCCACGACTCGAAGGCAGGCGGGAAGGTAGGCGGATTCCGGAAGGTCCTTAAGGGCACGCGTGCCAGCTTCTTTGACGGAACTTAGGGTCTCATGGTGGTGGTGCCCTTTGAGGAAGGATTTCACTTCTGAAAATAGGAAATAGCCTCCTGGTACCGAGTCGGGACTATAAGGGGGTTGGGGAATCGTTGCGATGCCGTTTTCTTTCATGCAATCGGTAACCTTGGAGCCTCAAGCCCTCAAGCTTTTCTGGACGAGTTTAGCGTAGACATTTCGCATTGTCAAAATTTCAGTGATAATGGTGTGTGCACTGTCATCTTATCAATGTCAGTATGATCTATAATCATGCGCAGACTTGATTGAAGGTCTGAATTCTGCACTTCACGCACACGTTGATCGTCGTCGTCGGTTCCTTACGTCCAGGAGAGTAGAGTGAAGAACAAATGTGGATGTGAGATGGGAGAAATGTAATGCCAAAAATACTCGTTGATTATAAATGGAACTGGCATATTTGAGGGCAGCTTGGGTCCAGACATAGTTGATGGCTTGAGATGGAAAAGACTGACTTGAGATGGATAAGGCATCAAAGTAAATTAAATCAAACTACTTTAATAGGATAATTAACATCCTTAAGGAGCAAGGGAGTACAGTCGGAGGGAATTAACTTTGTGAAATTAAGATAGTGCACAAAAATATCCTTTGTAACTTTCCACGCTTTAATTTTTAGCACATCTCAACCGGTGTCGACACTTCCGCGTTATTCTCAAGTGGGGCATATCAGTGGATATGTCAAGATTACGTCTTGATAAGGACAACAAGAATTTCAACCGATTAAGGTACATTGGGATAAAAATGTGGAATTTTACGAAATATTTTTTTTTACTAATTAGTGCTTCAGGAAAACGTGGAAAGAAGAGTTTTTATGTATTTTTTATCAGAATTTCCGTGTGAAAGATTTCGCCCGAAGATTTCCATAGAACAGTATAACGTCACAGTCCAGATTGGGAAGGGAAGCCACGCGTTATAACTAACCTATAAAAGAGTAAGGTAGAATTCGCAGAGAGAGAGAGAGAGAAAGCAGTGCTAAAGGATGAACAACAAAAGGGGAGGAAGGCAAATGGCTACTTATAGGATAATTTGCTTAAATTCACGGAAAGGAGTGATGTCATAGTAGGAATGAGGTCGTTCATGCAAGAGCTGACCCGAAAATAAATTAATTTTCCCCGTGGCCTGGCGGTAGGTAGTGCTAGAGCCACCATCTTGGTGTGATGATCAGACTGTGATACTTTGTGCATTGCGAACTGTTAACATGTGCCCTGTAATAGAAAAATCCCACGAGTTGCGAAGTGCGATCTCTGATTAGGTTTTTACTGGCAAAAACCACAAGTCAATTGAAACTCATGGGAAATTTTGTGAAGTTGTTTGGAGACGGAATAATGAGTGAAGGCGGGGTGAGGCAGGGGTGCATCTCAGTTTTAAAATGGCTACATCACCAATGTTCACAAGGAGGAATAGGTCGTCGCCCTAGCCTCGTGACAGATGAACTGGCGAATGGACAGTTCTTGGGTAGGAAGGACATTTGTCCGTTCACTCTTAAATTAGCGACCCCACAGTCGCGCAAAACTGTCACGTGGTCGGTGCACAGCGCAAATTTACCGATGAATGTCAGCAGCTTTGAAGTTTATTACCCGTAGAAGCGTTATCACTGAAAGGTTTTTACGTTTGGCAGGATTTCCAATTGTATTGTTCATTTTGACTCGCTACTGTAAACAAACGACAACCGACAAACGACCTTCCAAACACTGCCGCTCGAGGCGTACTGTCCTGTTGAGTGTCTGTCAATAGAGAAAACATTCGGCTCCCCCCCTACTCGCTACACGCAAATGGAGGTTACTGTCTGGAAAATCCTCTTACTTCAGAAGATTGTAGTAGAATTGAAGTATGGCGGTTTATTCGGATCCTGTAAACTCCCATACTGCTCAAGTGCGGATGAAGGGTGAAAATGGGTTCGTATGTGGCGTGCCAGGCAGAGTTGGGGCATCCGTTATCACCCACGCCTTTCAACGTTTAAGCGGAGGAAATGGCTGATGAGGAAACGGAAGCAATGAGATAAAGTAGGAGCAACTAGCAATACGAAGGTACATCAAATCAGATCCACGGAAGATCAATTTCATTTACGTGTAGCTAGTCTACTTCAAGATTACGACGTTTGTTAGCTCGTTGCGAAATAAGTGCGATAGGAATGGAATGATAGTCGATGATAATTATACGTTACAAACAAAACTGACAAATCATAAATCCGAATCAATCCGAACAGTAATCAACCCGATGGTCGGCTTGGTAGGTGATGATAGAGTTCACCCAGTACTACGCCCTTCACGGAGGGTGAAATTCACACTCGGAACAATGGAAGATCTAGTAGACCCGGAAAATCACACCGCTCGGGTGAAGGTGAGAGCTTCCAGAGGGGTTCCCGAGAATCGAACCCGGCCCCTCTGGTGAGTAGTGAAACGCTCTACCGGTTGGACTACCATATAATATTTAAAAATTTTCATGTGTAGTATTTATAATATTGTTAACGATACACAGTATGCGGAAAAGAAAATGTCCCGTTTCCAAAGGAGCATGTACCATATGCAAAATGCTAGTCAGATAGATGGCCCAAGGTTTAGCAGTGTCTCAGGCCCCGCAACTCCTTGTACTGGGCCTGGCCCCAATACTTTAGCAGAAGAAAGTTTCGAAAAGAAGACATGAACATGGGTTATCTTTCGAAATGGGTAGTCAGTCATCATTGACTTCTCGCTCCCGCCTGAAGGAATGTTCCCGCGCCGGCGACCCCGTTCAAGGGACGAACACGATATCGAATGGCAGATATTGCGACCAGTCTCCCCTCCGAGGACGAGGGACAGTCGCGTTTGCGAGTCTCAAGCATTTCATTATTGGGTGATATTACCGGTTAAGGTAGGTTTTGGATGGACGCAACAACTAAATAAATACTTTGTGACTCCTAACAAAACCCAATCCAGTAACATACTCTACATCAGGTCCCTCTTCATCTCTATTTACTTCCTTCCTCCCTTCATCCCGTCCAACATCCCTATCCTGTTCCGGCCCTTCCCTCGTTTGCCTATCATTCTCCCCTCTATCGCAGTCTTCAACATTGGACTGCCAATCAATATATCCTTCATTCATTTTTCCTGCCTCCTTAGGATTTCTCCCAACAAGCCCCACTCTTCCTCCACCATCTCCAGTACTTCCTCATTTGTTTTCCTTTCGGTCAAGTTCACCTTCTCCATCCTCCACATCCATATTTCAAAAGCCTACAATTTTCGTAATACATAACTACGCACCATAGGAGAGTTTGAACGAGTTTTGTCTTAACTCCACATCCCTGTCATCAACTCCCTCCTCATTTTGAAAACCTCTTTGCCTAGAGAAATTCTTCTACTTACGTCCTTTGACCGTGTTGGTCCAAAACAATTCCAAGATACGTAATCTGTCCCCGTACTCCAATTTTTATCCCTCCTATTTTAATGTTTAGCTTAGCCTTTGCCTTTCTGAAAAATCGCATTACCTGTGTTTTATTTATATTGATTTTCATCCCACATCTATCGCACTGAATTTTCAATTTGCTCAGCAATGCTTGCAACCCCTTGGCTGATTGACAAACTGAAGTTGCTCATCAGCAAACCTAACCGATTTTACGAATTCCCCTCCGACTTTCATTCCTACCTCCAGTCTTTGATCATTCCCTCCACATATTCATTGAACAGCACCGGTGACAATGGGCAACCCTGCCTTACACCTTCAGCAATCAGCATAAAGATATTTTTTGGTCCCGAGACGAGGTTCCCTTTCGCGGCACCCGAGCAGGTTGATCTGGTCTCCGTCGAAAGACCTTCGCCCGGGGTTTGAAAGAGACCGCACACGAGGTAAACCACACGGGCACATGCATGCATAGGTATTGCGCACGGGGGCGTGTATTTCAATCCTTGCATTCCGCACCCAAACACAAACGAACACGCACATACACACAATGACGTCCCCTCCAGCGCACGATTGCCGTCTTCTTGAACCCCCCCCCCCCAGCCCCCAAGACCTTGCGGGAGGGGGATTACAAACCCCCCCACCTCCTCCGACGCCTCTCCCCTCCGATGGCCTCCGTTGGCGCGTGACCTACCCCTCCCCCTCTCCCCTCCTCCCCCTCCTTCTCCTCCCTCCAACGCCATCACGAAAGGTAACGAGAACGGCCGAGGAAGGCGACGTTGCCAAATCGGAGGTTAAGAGGTTTCTCCCTGAGAGAGAGGGGGAGGAGGGTTTTGAGTGTGTGGTTCTCCCCTTCGCCCTTTTCTCAGGCAGTCCTTCATTTCCCCTCCCAGGCGAATTCCCCCTCAAACTAGTATTTTTTTCATGAATCGAGGGAACGAATGAGCCCTCTCGCGTCCGTTCCCCAAAGCATTCGCGCAGCAGCTCACTTGCGGATGGATGCGCAATTAGTTGCCTCCGTGTGTGTTACCCCCTCCACCCACCCCCTCCATTCACCCCCCATCCATTCACCCCCCCTCCAACCCTCCTCAATCGCCTTTTTACCACCTCGCCCTGGGCCGTTCCCGAGGCGATCGGACGCCGACTGACAGAACCTGTGGTGGGTGGGTGCCGCCTCTCGATGCTGCGTCGATATAATGTACGTATCGATGCACCTGTGTTGATACTCCCATCATTTTAATGTGTCACGAAATTCATCGCGAAAATTTCCAATGGAAAATTGTGGCTGAATAAGCATTCAATTAGGTACACCCGATGCCAAAATGTTATGCGGTTAAAAAAACATTGTTCCTGTATTATTTCTAATTACTTAGATGTTTTTTTCATCGAATTTTCTACATAAATATTACGAGTACGGGCATTGTGAGGCAGCGGAGTTCGATGGCCGCGAAGATGCGCGAGGAATGTGTCCCGAGAAGTCACCCTAGAGGTTCAATTGTGCAACGGAAAGCCAACTTATTGCGGCTCTTTCAGGCACGGAATGCCCCCTCCGTGTTTCTCTCTGCCCCACATGGCTCTCGACGTACTCTCGTATGGGTTACATGGAATAAGGGACCATTAGGTCTCAATTTCGCCCAAATAAAGACCACCTATCTGTCTACTCCAGTGGGAAGTCTAATCTATTGGAAAATTGACCCGGCAATTAACGCTCAAACGAAATCATCAAAATTTACAGCCAAACAAAAGGAAAAAATATCCTTTCCTTTTCGACTCTGGCTCCAGAGAAGAGAAAACATGACTTGTATAACACTTTTATGAAACTTAATCGTAGTTGCATATCCAGATTATTCGGGAAACTGGATTCTCTGGAACGGGAATCACTCAAAGGATATTATTATTACTAGGTAATCTACCAGTTAAGGTAGGTTTTTGGATGGACACAACTAACAAATAAACCCAATCAGGCAACCTAATCTACATCAGGTCCCTCTGCATCTCTGTGTACTTCTTTCCTCCCTTCATCCCGTCCGACATCCATCCCTATCCTGTTCCTGCCCCTTCCTCGCTTGCCCAACATTCTCCCCTCTATTACCTTCTTCAAAATACAACTACCACTCAATACCACTTTCATCCATTTTTCCTGCCTCCATAGAATTTTTCTCAACAAACCCCTCTCCTCACCCACCATCTCCAGTACTTCCTCATTTGTTTTCTTTTCGGTCCATTTCATCTTCTCCATTCTTCTCCACACGCACATTTCAAAAGCCTCCAATCTACGTCTATCCTCCTGCTTCAGTGACCACGTTTCCGCGCTGTACATAGCTACGCTCCATATCATAGTTTTTACGAGTCTTGTCTTAACCTCCCTACTCAACGTCCCCGTAATCAAATCCCTCCTCATTGAGTAGCGCGATTCTTCTCCTTACATCCCTACCACTTTGACCGTATTGGTCCAAAATACTTCCGATATACGTAAACTGTTCTAGCTGCTCTTTGTTTCTCCTCATATTTTAATAGTTAGCTTAGCCTTTTTCTTTCTGGAAAATCGCATAACCTTTGTTTTATTAATATTGATTCTCATCCCATATTTATCGCACTGAACCTCCAATTCACACAACGATGCTTGCAACCCCTTGGCTGACTGAGCAACTAATGCTTGGTCATCAGCAAACCTAACCGATTTTACGAATTCCCCTTTGACTTTCATTCCTACCTCCAGTTCTTCCCATGCCTCTTTAATCATTTCCTCCACAGATACGTTGAACAGCACCGGTGACAATGGGCAACCCTGCCTTACACCACTTCCTAACACTGCCCATCCGGATTCTCCGTACCCCACTCGCGCCTGAGAAGTCTGAGACATGTACAGGTTGCGGATCAGTCTCCTGTCCCTCCAATCCGTTCCTATTTTCTGCAATACACGCATTATTTTTCCCAGTTCACTCTATCAAACGCTTTTTCGAAATCTACAAAACAGGCAAAAACGTGCTGATTGTATTATATATTCCTCTCGATTAGTGATCTCATTACTGCAATGGCATCACGCGTACCTCTTCCCTTCCTAAACCCAAACTGATCATCCCCTAAGTAATCATTTTCCTTACTCTCTATCCTTTTGTTGATGACCCTGAGAATAACTTTAGCTGCGTGGGGTATCAAACTTATTGTTTTGTAATCCTCACATGATATAGACTTTGCCTTTTTTGGAATAGGAACTAACACCGATCTCACAAAATCTTCCGGCCAGATTCCTTCTTCATAGATACTACGAATCAGTCCATATAGGGCCTTCTTCCCGCATTTTCCTAAACATTTCAACAGTTCTACAGGTATGTTGTCCACCCCCACGGCCTTATGTGCTTTCATCTCTTTTAATGCCCTTTCTATTTCATCGTCGAGTATGCCTGGGGCTAAGCTATCTTCTTCTACGTCATGTTCCTTTTCTATGTCTAACCTTGTCGGCCTAAGGTCTTTACCATACAGTGTTTCTATATATTCCTTCCATCTGTCTGGGATTTTTCCTGGTTCAACTATTATCTTACCCCACTTATCTTTAACTGTTAGCACAGATTTTGCCTTCTTACTTCCCGATAATAACTTAACCTTGCTGTATAGAGCACCAATTTCACCCTTCTTCTGTAAACTTTCCATATCCTCGCATTGTGTTTTCCACCATTCTTCTATTGCTTTATTTGTGGCCCTTCTCCATTTATTGTTTTACTCTTTGTACTTCATTTTGCCTAACTCTTTGTTTACATTTTTCCATCTTCTTCTCTCGTGCAACTTTGCAATCATCTCATCCGTTATCCATGGTTTCCTTATCCTTTTCCCGTTAACGGTTCCCATTGTGTCTTTTGCGGCTTCCGATATCCCTTGCTTGATACATTCCCATTTTTCTTCGATAGTAGTCAGTTCTTTACCGTCATCCATCAATTTCTCTACAGCCTGCTGATACTCCTTCCTCGTTAATCCATTTAATGCTTTAAATTCCATTTCCGAACCCGCTGCCCTTGCCTTATCTTCTTGAAACGGACGTTACATTGCATAACAACTAAATTGTGGTCAGAGTCCGCATCCGCTCCTGGGAAACTGTGCGAATTTATCACACTGTTCCTAAACCTGTACCTAACCATAATATAATCCAACTGATACCTTTCTAAGTCACCTGGTATTTTCCATGTATACCAATGCCTTTTGTGGTGTCTAAGGCATGTGGTGGTGAACCCGTGTCTCTTTCAGAACTCGATTGCTTTCTCCCCGCGTTCATTACTCGTGCCTAACCCATAGTCCCCCACCTCACCACCTTCTTTTCCTTCGCCTACCGTCGCATTCCAATCCCCCATCACTATCAAATGTTTCCCTGCAGGGACACACGTGATGATATCCTCTAACTCATCGTACATCCTATCGACTTCTTCCTCCTTGTGATTGTTCGGTGGCTTGTATACCTGAACAATGACCAAGTTCGTCGGTTCTGCTTTAATCTCTACGAGTAAAATCCTATCAGTTGCTTGTTCTATGTTGATTACGCATCTCCCTACCCCTTTATTTAATATTACGGCAACCCCTCGTTGGCTCTCGTCTCTGCCGCTGTATATTATTCTATTATTATGACGCCAGTAATTCCCGGTATCCTTCCATTTCACCTCGCAGAGACCTAAAACAGCTAGATTCCCTCTTTCCATGTCTTGCTTAATATTTTCTAATTTGCCTGTCCTCAACATTGTCCTGACGTTCCATGTTCCTATTCTAACTACTTTCGTCTTCTTCTGCGCCTTCTGTCCTGCTGCTGTTATTTCTTCCCTGCAAGGGTTTTGTGGGATGACGACCGCGGAAGCCTTGCCTACCCCGCTGCCGGGCACGACACACGGCCCCTTGGGCCGAGTGCCGCAGTTGCCAGGACACAATTTCTGTTTTGCGTCTATCATTATTTTCTTGGGAATGATAATTGAGGTGGTTTCCCGTTGCCTTCCTGAATAGTGTTTTTAACGTGAGACCATCACTTAATGGCCGCCCCACTGGGATCAGACGCCTTTGCAGCCGCCTCACTGAGGAACAGACGCTGCGTGGACTACCTTTCGTCTGGCTCCTAACCTTCGACCTATCTGGCATGGGTGACCCTACCAGGAGCAATTATTATTACTCCCGCCAGCACAGCTCTAGGGGTCATCGGAACACACAAGCCCTTCCACCACGACAAGGTTGTAGTCCATGGGAGGGTCGAAGGATATATTGCAGGTCAAATCTCTTGCGTGAAGTTGAAGGATTTCCCCTTTTGTGGTTGTTCTTTAAAGTGTTATATTAACACCGTCGTACTGCGGTAGGAGGAATCGGTGTAATGAGATTAAGGAGTTGAAATGTGAAACTGACGGATTGTCATAAAATGTCGCTTTTCCCGCGGGCGACAAGGGGCCAGAAGGACAATCAACGACGTCGAGATGAGAACTGAATGAGAGAGAGCGACATCGTATGGTGGCATGGAATCTACGTGAAAAGACAATATACGCTGAACTTATATTCGTATGACCTTTTTGAATGAGACAGGAAAAAAACTATTTGCGTAGTTTTCGGGTTAACTACGTAATGAGTTCAGACAATTTACTGGGAGTGGAAATTACAATAGTCAATGGGAAAAACATTCATGATCCGGCTTGCTCATAATCTGGCTGCTGAGTTAAATTATGGGAAATAATAAACATTTTAGATTTTAATGCTCGCTCCTCTCTTCGAACATTAATGATGTGATTGAGTAACCTTCCTTGCCAAATATTGGAATTCTATCTGAATTTTCCGGGATGGAGCATCCTGCAGCTTACCAAAAAATATTTATATGCAAGGTCTCTCCCAACAGTGGTATGACTTATTTTTTCTCGGACGAATGGGTGTCAGTTTCTCTGGCTGGGATCGAGGAATGGAAGTCTCAGGAGGCGGAAGGCAGTTGTCTCCCAGGCTTTGCCGGGTGCTTGATCGTTCGTTTGCGAAACCTCTATAACTTGACCTGGTCACGCTCCGTCATGAATCTGTTTTTGGACTAGTGAAAAATCGGGCCTCACTGGGCAAAACCCGGAAAAGAGACTCATAACATGCTCAAGGCAGCTTATGGTAATAATGAAATGGGTAGATCGGGTGTTCTTCAGTGGCGCCAGTTGTTTCTGGAGGGTAGGGCAGACGTTGAAAACGCCGAACGTTCAGGACACTCTTCAACTTCAAAAAGTGACGACAATCTTGCAAGAGTGAAGGCACATTTGTTGAAGAGGGATCGCAAAATTAATTGTATACTGCATATCAGGAAAAATCCTGGTCATTGGAAATTTATAATTTTTGACTTTTTGTTTTATAGGTGCATTCATGGAAGGTCTCCTTAAAAATGAATGTGGAATGCAAATATTTTGGATATCTATCTACCGCTGAAATGACAAAATACAGGGTGAGTTCCAAAGATAATGCAATTGAATTTCCCGCACCACTCCTATTGGTCGGAGTGTGATCGAACCTCTTGAAGTAGGTGAGGGGACGCTAAGCCTTACCGCGAAACCGGTCTCAGTGCTCTCCAGGCTGTGGAAACGGCAGAACGTCAGTTATTGTAAACCTCTGCGCGCCGACCGTGTCACGATAAAAATGGAATCGACGATCGAGCAACGTTACGCGATTACTAAGTTTTGTGCTAATCTGAAAAAATCTCTTAAGAGGAGACTAACAACAAAATGATAGATGAGGCTTAATGAGGGGACTCTGCTATGTCTCACTCACAAGTTTCGAGGTGGTTCAAAGCCTTAAAGGAAAAAAAGAGACGTTTCAGGCGTGATATGGTGGAATAACATGATTAATTAAAATTAGCAATGTTCCACAAAAATAAAATTTTATTAATACGACCGGTTTTGATGCAACTACATCATCTTATGGTAGCAGTCATATTCTCGTTGTCTACTATATATGCTGAAAAGCAAGTAAGGGGAGGGTAGTGGAAAATCGGGGGAAGAGGGAGGGGAGAAGGAACGTGGGTGACAATGGGGGTGGAGAAAGGTTTCGGGTGAGGAGAAGGGGTGAACAATTAACATAGTCCGGAAAAACCTCGTAGCTGGCTGGAAGGGTTGTCTCGTTGAGGGTGGACTCTCTGTGCGGCGCCAAGCTCCTAGGGCCGTGGAGAAAGGGGGACCGGGGTTTTCCCCCCGACCGCGAAGATATCCATGCACAAAGAAGTGTGCGAAAATGAGTACAGATTGGGATCACTGTCTATATGGTTCCAAGGGGGGCAGGCGGCGCGAATGAGAGTCCTAGCGAGGGATTAGGAAAGGGTTGAGTAGGGGATTCACTTGTAAATATCGGCGAGAGAGTTGGGGGGTTTGGTTGGGAGGAAGGAAGGGGGAAGAAAGCGGTGGGGACACAAAGCTTCCCGCCTTCTTCGGGATAACATGGTCAAAGGGTGCACCGGGGGATGGGGGGGGAAATTCCAAGAGTTAATGACAGGGGATCACTGGTCACACGTGCGTCGAGGGAAGGTGATGGAGAAGAGGGGGGAGGGTGAAGATGAGAATTGGACTTCGTTGATGAGGTCCAAGTCCTTCCGATGTAAAATTTCCAGCTGTTCCATGGAGTCTAATTTCTTTCCTTTGGTCAGGTCGTGAAGCACTTTGAAATTGAAATTACAAAAATGGTTGAAATCAAGAAGGTGTTGGGCAAAAATAGAATTGGTAAGACCTGTGATGAAACCTTTCCTATGTTCACTGATGCGAGTCGAAAAACTCCTGGCTGTCTGGCCAATGTACGTAGCACCACACTCACACTGAATTTCGTATGCACCACTTTGGTTATTGCAATGTATGTGGTCTTTATTGGAGCATAAGGCTTTGAACAGATTATTGAGGGTACAGAGAGAGTCCACCCTCAACGAGACAACCCTTACAGCCAGCTACGAGGTTCTTCCGGACTGTGTTAATTTTTCACCCCTTCTCCTCACCCGAAACCTTTCTCCACCCCCATTGTCACCCATGTTCCTTCTCCCCTCCCTCTTTTTCCTCCCCTTTTTCCACTACCCTCCCCTTACTTGCTTTTCAGCATTTATAGTAGACAACGAGAATATGACTGTTACCAGAAGATGATGTAGTTGCATTGAAACCGGTCGTATTAATAAAAATTTTATTTTTGTGGAAAATTGCTAATTTTAATTAAGCCTTAAAGGAAGGCCGGGAAGAGGTTCACGACAAACAACGCTCTGGGCGACCGCCAACCAGCCAAACTGACAACAATGTGGCTTATGTTCGATAATTGTTGAACCATGACCGTCAATTGAGCATCAAGATGGTTGCTAATGAGCTAAACTTATTGTCTAACGTTGTGTTTTGCATTGTTACTGAAGATTTAGCGATGACATGAGTGCGCCAAGCTCGTGCCCAAGGTGTTTGCCACAAAGTGCTATGAGTCCGCGAGTTCCTGGCCAAACACCAGGTACCAACGCTACCCCTCCCACCCCCTTATATAATCCTGACATCGCCCCAGCAGACTTCTTTTTGTTCCCTCGGATTAAGGGAATCCTGAAAGGAACCGGTTTTTCGTCCATAGAAGAGATCCAATCAGGCGTGGCGAAGGCCTTGCGAGAGGTCCCCGAAGACGACTTTCAGGGGGCCTACCGGTCATGGCAGAGTCACTGAAAAAATGCGTAGAGACCCAAGGACAGTACTTTGAAGAAATTGAAGAGTTTGTTCAAATCTGATCTATAAATTACTTAAAAAATTAATTGCATTACTTTTGGAACGCATCTTGTACACGTGTATGACTGTCCAAGAATTGCTCCATTCTATTGCTCACCGCGAGCCACCTCAGTCTAGCCGATTGGCGATGGGGACACGCAAGAGGAAGTGAAATTTTCCTCCCTATGCATTCTGGGAGTGAGTCAGCACCTCGGGAAGCTTCATCTGTTTCATCGCACTTGGCCGCTTAGAGTAAGATACTCATATAAATTGGGTCACGACCAATGTTTCACGTGTGGGCGCCAAGACGCCTACGTGTTCATTTTGCAGAAGCTCCAATATTTTCCCCTTAGCAGCGTCAAGGCGCTGAAAGGCAGACCGATGCGTCAATATTTGTTTATGCTACGAACAGTTCAATTGCATTACTAGGGAGCGTTATTTTTGGAAGTTTGGGAAATGTGTGGGGAGTTACGTATTGACGAAAAGGCGTCTACTTCGGTGCCATTTGAAGAAATAAACGCTGTGTTTGCTAAGTCTGATCAGTATTAATTCAATGAGGAAGCCACCATCTCTGACCACTATCAGCTCCACACGAGCGGTGTGATTTCTCGATTTCTCTTTTGAATCTTCGGTAATTGCTATCTCCAGGAATGGCTAGGCTGGGAATCACTCACGGAGCGAAGGTTATTTTCACAGATTGAAGCTCTTACATAATATAGGTATTGGAAGGAAGTCTATTTAGCAGGATGTTGCAAAATGTATTATTACCCACATCGTACTACGATAGGTGTGATCATGTAATTAAAATGAGAAAGATCAAGTGTAGAACAAATAGATTAAATATGTCATTTTCGCTCTATACAGCAAGGTTAAGTTATTATCGGGAAGTAAGAAGGCAAGAATCTGTGCTTACAGTTAAAGATAAGTGGGGTAAGATAATAGTTGAACCAGGAAAAATCCAAGAGAGATGGAAGGAATATATAGAAACACTGTATGGTAAAGAACTTAGGCCGACAAGGTTAGACATAGAAAAGGAACATGACGTAGAAGAAGATAGCTTAGGTCCAGGCATACTCGACGATGAAATTGAAAGGGCATTAAAGGAGATGAAAGCAAATAAGGCTGTGGGGGTGGACAATATTCCTGTAGAAATGTTGAAATGGTTAGGGAAAGGTGGGAAGAAGGCCATATATGGACTGATTCGTAGTATCTATGAGGAAGGAATCTGGCCGGAAGATTTTGTGAGATCGGTGTTAGTTCGTATTCCAAAAAAGGCAAAGGCTTCGTCATGTGAGGATTACAGAACAATAAGTTTGATATCCCACGCAGCTAAAGTTATTCTCAGGGTCATGAACAAAAGGATAGAGAGTAAGGCAAATGATTACTTAGGGGATGATCAGTTTGGGTTCAGGAAAGGAAGAGGTACGCGTGATGCCATTGCAGTAATGATATCACTAGTCGGGAGGAATATAGAATACAATCAGGACGTTTTTGCCTGTTTTGTAGATTTCGAAAAAGCGTTTGATAGAGTGAATTGGGAAAAATTAATGCGTGTATTGCAGAAAATAGGAATGGATTGGAGGGACAGGAGGCTGATCCGCAACCTGTACATGTCTCAGACTGCTCAGGTGCGAGTGGGGAACGGAGAGTCGGGATGGGCAGTGTTAGGAAGAGGTGTAAGGCAGGGTTGCCCATTGTCACCGGTACTGTTCAACGTATATGTAGAGGAAATGATTAAAGAGGCATGGGAAGAACTGGAGGTAGGAATGAAAGTCGGAGGGGAATTCGTAAAATCGGTTAGGTTTGCTGATGACCAAGCATTAGTTGCTCAGTCAGCCAAGGGGTTGCAAGCATTGTTGAGTGAATTGGAGGTTCAGTGCGATAAATATGGGATGAGAATCAATATTAATAAAACAAAGGTTATGCGATTTTCCAGAAAGAAAAAGGCTAAGCTAAATATTAAAATAGGCGGGGAAAAAATAGAGCAGGTAAAGCAGTTTACATATCTCAGAAGTGTTTTGGACCAATACGGTCAAAGTGGTAGGGACGTAAGGAGAAGAATTGCGCTAGGCAAGGAGGCTTTCTCAAGGAGGAGGGAGTTGATGACGGGGACGTTGAGTAGGGATGTTCAGACAAGACTTGTAAAAACTCTGATATGGAGCGTAGCTATGTACGGCGCGGAAACGTGGTCGCTGAAGCAGGAGGATAGACGTAGATTGGAGGCTTTTGAAATGTGGGTGTGGAGAAGAATGGAGAAGGTGAAATGGACAGAAAGGAAAACAAATGAGGAAGTACAAGAAATGTTGGGGGAGGAGAGGGGTTTGTTGAGAGAAATCCTATGGAGGCAGGAAAAATGGATGAAAGGCGTATTGAGCGGTAGTGGAATGTTGAAGAGGGTAATAGAGGGGAGAATGTTGGGCAAGCGAGCTAAGGGTAGGAACAGGATAGGGATGTTGGACGGGATGAAGGGAGGAAAGAAGTACACCGAGATGAAGAGGGACCTGATATAGATTAGTTTGCTAGGTGGGCAGTCACAAAATGTTTATTTGATAGTTGTGTTTATCCAAAAACCTACCTTAACCGTTAGATTACCTAATAATAATAATAATGTCATTTTCCCACGAACGATAAGGGATCAGATTACCAACCGCGCTAGTGGGAAAAGTATTCAGGTCAAAATTAGTCTGGTGTTCATTCAGCCCCTGCCACTTACCTTAGTGGTGGCTTGCACGGTCCAAAAAAATGCAAAATACCTCCACCATCATCTACCAAACTGATCTTCTAGCTGGTTACTGTTTAATAGGAATTGCGCCTATTATTTGATCTCCATATACGTGCAACGAAAATTGTTTTTATTCAAAAGTATATCAATGTTTTTTACGAAAATAGTGTTTGTCCCATAATTGTGTAAATATCTCTTGTTATTTACTTTCAATTACGGTCCCCTGAAAATGAATCGATTTTGTTATTTCGGTGCTAGATCATGGTGAGGTCAGGAGTTAAGTCTACTGCGTAAGAGAATCCCTACCTAAATTGTCTAGCAAAGTAGATACGCTGCTGCGTTGGTCATAACAATGTTTGACAAATCTAGCCCCCCTCCGCTGAACTCGATCTAAATCCGAAATCAATTTATATTTTGAGGATCCCATATACTGGCAGCATACTCTAGGTGGGGCCTGACCAAGGCAAGAAACATTGTTCTTTCACTTTTTCGTCGCATTTACCTAGCACTCTTTTCACAAATCCCAATTTTTTATTAGCACGACCGCATATTTCTCGTACAGGTATGTGTTTTCCCCAGGACAGATCGTGAGTAATGGTTACACCCAAGTATTTAAAGGAATCTACCCTCGCGATTTTGGTTTGTTTCACTTTGTAACTATAAGGGAAGGAATTACTCTTTTCCCAAAAATGTATTACTACGTATTTTTAAAAATTTAATTCCAATTGCCATGTATCGCAACAATTTTGAATTGCATCTAGGTCGTTGGCTAACACGACTCTGTCTTCGTGACTTCGGATGTCCCCATAAATTACCGCATCATCGGCGAAAAGACGGAGCTTGCTGTTAACTACGGTATTGAGGTCATTTATGTGAATACGGAATAGGATAGGGCCTATGACACTTCCTTGTGGTACAATCGATGTGACCTTGACAGTATCAGATGATACACCGTCCAGGACGACTGTTTGGACATGACCACTTAAGAATTGTTTAATTCAGTTTATAATACTCTCGTGCATTCCATAAGTTTCCAATTTCGCGAGTAATTTGCAATGAGGGACTTTACAGAAAGCTTTCTTAAAATCTAGGAATATCGGATCAACTGGAATATTACTTTCACCGGAGTTCAGTATATCACATGAAAAAAGAGTGCGAGTTGAGTTTTGCAGGATCTACCCTTATGGGAAGCCGTGTTGGTTATTAATTAATAAATCTTGGCTATCGAGGTGCCTCATTATGGAACTAACAATGATGGGTTCAAGAGTCTTACAGGAGATGGAGGTGAGCGATATTGGCCTATAATTACTGGGGTCCTCCCGGCCTCCGTTTTTAAATATGGGTGTTACAGAAGCTACCTTTCAGCCGTTTGGCACGCTTTCTTCTGCTAATAACTTCTTAAATATTATATCAGGATAAGGGACAATTTCAGACGAAAGTTCTTTATACACGCGCGCCAGTATCTCATCAGGTCCCGGAGATTTGTTGAGGTCGATTTTTTAAGGAGTAACTCTATTCCGCGGGTGGAAAAACCGATTGCTTGCGTAGCTTGCTGGAATGTTTTCGTAAGGTTCTCGGGTATATTCTGTGAGCATACGTTGAAAGCACTCTGGAAGAATGAGTTTAATATGTTGGCTTCATCTAAACTACTCGGTACTTTATCCCCCTTTTCGTTATTCAATGAGTTTACGGTGGACTTTTTTCCCTGCACTTCCCTTACGTAGGACCAAAACATCTTTGGGTTATAGTTCAAATGTTCGCCTAATCTTTTCCTTTTGAATTCCGCTAGCGCTTTCCAGAAGGCCTTCTTGGCAGTGGACCTAGATGCTTTGTAGTTCTGTATGGTTTCGTTGATTTTATCAGGGGACAAATCTTTAACTGCGTTTTTCATTCTGGCATGGCACACCCTTTGCCGCCTAAAAGATTTCCGTATTTCAGAGTTGTACCATCGGGGTTCCTTATTCTCTTTTATATATTTACTAGGTATAAATCTCTGTATTGCTGAATGTGTTATCGCAAGAAAATTATTCCAAGTATCCTCGACACTACTAGTTTTGCTTAATTCGTCAAATATAAAAAAAGAACGTTTTTATTCACATTTCAAGCCATCATAGTTAGCTTTATTGAACAAATAAACCTTTCTCATAGGTTTTTAAAGTTTATCTACGCTTAGAGAAAAAGTTTAGCGTTTACAGCCCTGTGATCACTGATCCCGTCAATAACTTCTATGTTTAAGACCTTTTCGGGTATATTTGTGGCTAACAGATCAAGAATGTTCTTTCTCCTTGTCGGTGAATTGACTAATTGATGTAGGGAATTCGAGGTGAACGTAAATAAGAAGGACTCGCATAAATCCTCTTCTTTACCTCCATTTATAAAACTGTAGGAATCCCAATCTATTGTGGGAACATTAAAATCGCCTCCGATAATTAGGCTATGCTCACTATTGTGGGATGTAAGGCTTTGTATCTGTCTTTCTAGATCTGGTATTGAGTTAACGCTAGCGTGGTGTGGTCTATAATATGCACAGATATATATCCTTTTCGCTCTGGGTGTTTTCACTGAGCACCATACATTTTCTATACAGCTATCAGGAGATAACTCGGCTATACTGGCGCTAGAGGTTTTAACCGCAATTAACACTCCTCCTCTGGCTCTATTCCCTATTTAATGGCTTCTCCCTGCCTCGCATGTCGGACTCCCAATAATGGCCCTCTTGTTGCCCTTCGGAAAGTTATTTTGTTTTTAATTTCACTCTGATGTGTTGCAGGGAGAGCTTTGATTAGACTGGGTAATGAATGTCAACTTAAATTTATTGCAATGATGTTGGGCATTCGTTCTTTCCTTGTATTTTCCTGGAAATAATCCATGTGGAGTCTGTTAAGGCCCCGCCCCCCTGCGTTCTTGTCCCTCTCGTTCATACCGAGCGCGGAATATCTCCGTTCGCCATTTCTCCGACCCTATATCTTGAAAGTGGTAAGTCAATGTATCGTACATCCTCCTTCCTTAGTGACAGTATTCCCTAGACGTAAAAAGTATCAAATACTAAAATCGCCGTGGATGAAAAGCGGACGATGAAACTTTAAAATAGGTGTCTTTTAAGTGCGTGCTTATGTTTTTCTCTTTTTGTCACATGCATTTGTCTGCCTTATAAAATTTTACTTAAAAAGGTAGAAAATTTTGTTTTGGTAGTGGTAACGATTTAACGCAGATCTTTCGCATTGCTCAGTGATATAATCGTGTGCGCACCGTCACCGTCTTATCAATGTCAATATGATCTGCGATCATATGCATCTATCACCATATACATATGAAAAACTGTTCCTGATACTTTTTGTACAAACGTTGTAAAACAAACGCGATAGCGCTTCCAAGACCCTAATTCACCGCCCACAAAGATTCATCCGATAAATCTTAATGCTTGACTATCCATCTTTCTCTCTTTCCCTTTGTTTATTTTCATAAAGCCGAAATGAATTCTGTATAATTCCAAGGCTGCGACTGTTTTACGGCTTGTCTGCAATAAACAGAAGGCAAGGACAAAAGAACACCAATAATAACCACTTGATAGGAGAGCAGTATTGTAAGGATCAGCGAGATTCAGTTTCTTACACCTCGTTAGGTGAAGACAGGTTTCTTTGAGACAAAGGCGTGTTTTTTCTGGTGCTGTGTGTGTGTGTGTTCAATGAAATGTTGAAGCCAGTGTTCGACTTGATCTGGCTGATACTTCATTTAATACCGTGTCATTAATTATCTTTGGCTCTCTCATTCCTTTCTATTTACGACTAAATTTGATTGTACAGACAATAACTACAAAAGTAATTTAATCTTTGTTCATCGATTGTATCATGATCCCCGCCCTAAGTAATCCTGACTAAATAAAATCTTGCCATTAAGTTACCACAATGCGAGAGGGTATTGGCCAACAACTGGGGTCTTTACGTCTCAATATATTCCTATGCCGTTAATAATTAATGTAATCTGCTGCGTGCTCTGGGAATTAGCATCTTCAAATTATACGACGTTAGGCAGAAAAGTAATGCACACATTCTTATAGACCATAAACAGAAACGAATAGCAAGATCGGGAAAAAAGTGCAAGAAGTACAATTCTTAAGTTTAAAAATCATATATTTATATTATTATATTTATAAAAATTTATAATATATATGTTTCGACATAGTCACCGTTAAGGCTAACACATTTCTCCCAAGGTGTAACAAGTTTTTCATTCCGTCAATGAAAAACTCTTTTAACTTTACTCGAATCCAGGACATGACAGCTGCCTTCACGTCATCGTCCGAGGTGAAATGATTACCCTTGAGATGTGTCTTGAGTCAAGGAAAAAATAAAAATCGCAAGGCGTAAGATCGGGGGAATAAGGAGGCTGTGGAATCGGTTCAAATTTCAGGTTTCGCAGAGCCTCTCCAGTTGGGCGCCAGGTGTGTGGACGAGCGTTGTCATGTTTCAAGTTGATTGGCGCCAGGCTGCCTTTAACACAACAAACTCGACCAATATGGTTTGCGATACGCTTTTGAGTGATTCGCCGGTCATTTTGAATCAAATCTTCGACGAGTACGCGATGTTTATCTTCTGTGGTAGTGATCGGACGTCCGCTGCATGTTTCACCAACAATCATGGCCTTTCCAGGCTCGCAACCACGAAATTTTACTACCGATCGATTTACAGTAGGCCTATCAACAGCATCGTCATCATAAGTAGCCTTTAAACGACGATGAATCTCAGTAGGAGTCACTTTTGAAGTCACGCTGTTTAACTCGCGTCGACATAACACTAGAACAAGTCTCCATACTTCCGCTTCTCACAATACATTGGACGAATGTAACAACCTCAAACCTGCGCATGCATGCTTTCAATTGTTTTAGGCTAAAATTTGTGGAAGTTCATGTTCAATATTTATTTTATTAAGAACACAATGTGTGCATCCACTGTTCTTTATTATCGTACAACTAGTTTCAACGCTTAGGCGTCATCATCAGGTACAAAAAAGACTGTGTTCTTAACAAAATAAATACTGCGCATGCGTGTTAAGGGGGGATGGTACTTCCACATGCCACCAGGAATGCTTCTGAAGGTTATTTTGTTTGTGGTCTACGAGCATGTGTGAATTAGTTTTCAGTCTACCCCTGTACATACTGGGGCCGCGTCGGAAATTACGTCATATGTAGAAATTATATTTAGGGTAACGACCAATAGAACACCAATATTTAAAAACGAAGACAATCAGAAATCGACAAATTACAGACCTATTTTCCTCGCATTCATATCGTGGACATTCATGGGACATATAGTTACTAGTTCGGTAGTGAGACATCTCGATGATCAAGAGTTCTTGATGAACAATCGGCTCGGTTTCCGAAAGGGTTGATCCTGCAACACGCAACCTGCTCTTTTTGTTCATGATACTCTTATTTTGAGAGGGAGTAAGGTTGCAGTGGACGCGGTTTTTGTAGATTTTGAAATATATTTCGACAAAGCACCTCATAGTAAACTACTTACAAAGCTAGAAGATAGTGGCATAGATAAAAATATTTGGGTCTCGATCAAAGGATCAAAGGATACTAGGGGTAGTCGTAGATGCTATTAACTTTATCGCTGTAGAAGTTATTTCAGGTTTTCCACAGGGAAGTATTATCGGACCTCTTTTATTCTTACTAACCGTCCAGGACATTAGCTCCGTGGTTAACGGTCAAAAACTTCTCTTCGCCGACGACGCAGTAGTTTACAGAGATATCGTTGTCCTGAGGATGAAGTAGCTTCAGCAGATGACCTTAATTCCTGTACAATGCTTTGCGATACTTCGAATTAGACTTAAAAGTACATCTTGATGAAGTTGTGGAACCAAAGTAGTTCCCTCCCAAACGCCTTCTTCATCAGGAATACCTTCAATCAATGTACGAATGCGCATCAGACCAAAGACACTTCATCATCATGCATGGGATCCTCACGAAATTGGATTGATTGCCGAATTGGATTCCCTGCAGCGTGGAGGAGCTAGATTTGTGAAACATTGTTATGATGAACCTAGTAGCGCATTCAAAATTATCAGAGGAGCTAGTTTGGGAATCTTTCACGAAGCGAAGGTTTATTTTACAGATTGAAGCTCTTGCGTAAGTTGGAAGGAGGTCTCTTTAGCAGTGATGTTGAAAATGTATTATTACCCCCATCGTACTACGGTAGGAGAGATCATGATAGTAAAATTAGAGAGATTAAGTGTAGAACTTATAGATTTAGTATGTCATTTTTTCCTCCGAACGACAACAGATTAGAATAATGTTTTTCGACCGCGATAGGGGTAAAAATATTCGGGGCAAACGTAGTCTGGAGCGTATTCACCCCCTCCCACACACCCTAGCCGTGGATTTCAGAGTACCATGTATGCAATGTTCGGGGAACATTTTCAGCCCATCTTAAACGGGAAATTCAAATCCAGGAAAACATTGGAGTGGCTGGAGTACTTCTTAGATATCAAGTAAGCAATCCTTTGTGTGGGCGTCGCTGGAGGTGAGAGCGGGCGAGTGGAGGAAGGAGGGGGCAAATCCCGTGGGGCAGAAAATAAAACTGGGTTCTTCGAGTGGATGAAGCGATGGGGGGGCGACCAAGGGTATCGACTTGGCGGCCCGGGACGCGCGGAGACAATGGAGTGGAGTGTAGGGTGGAGGCGGCGAAGATCAAGCGATAGCGATTAACGTTTCATCTGCCAAGGGACTCAAACAAGGGACGCCGGATTAAGGCCGCGATCGATTTTCGAAAAAGAAAAATTGAGGAAAGCCGATCATGACCTTAATTCCGGAGAGTGACAGCCATCAGTGGGAAGCAGCCTCGAGTGCACGGATGTGATCAGGCACGCGTGGTGCAGGGAGCGGTCGCCTGCTCCGTGTGTGCGCGGCCCAGCCACGCCCCGCCATTCACGGTGGCCCTGCCCTCCAATCGAACCGTCCACCCCTTCTGCATCTTCCGAAAACGTCACCTAGGCATCTCTAAATATAGCTCCCATCAATTGAAAGATTGAATCACTGAGGTCTCGAGATAGTCCCCCGTCATTTGTCCACCTGTAAAAGAGCACGTTTGAAATGGGGGTTCTTACGAATCATTATGGAGGGTGTAAGTGGGTTCGTTAAAAAAAAATATTTCAATAAATTTAATAACTCTTTTATGAAACGTTGGTGTAATATATAAATAAATTTTGATATGTGAAGGTGTAAAAACGTTGCTATGCACCCTCAGAAAAGACTGATCTGCCTGAAATGTGCTAAAGAAAATCAATTTATAAACTAATATTCGATTGTGGAGTGGTTCTCATTCTGAATCCTTATTTTTTCGCGGATGGACGGACGGACGGGTGTTTCTCTGGCTGCTGGATTCGATGGTTGGGAGTCTCAGGAAAAGCAGGAGGCCGGTGGTAGTTGGCTCCCAAATTTTGCAGAGTGCGGATCGTTCGTTTGCGATTTCTCTAAACGTCACCTCGTCGCGCTCCGTCATGAACCGATTTTTGGAATAGCGCTACACCATCAAATTTTGCGTGAAACTGGGTAAAACCCGGAAAGAGACTCATGACATGTTCTTCGTAGCTTATGGTGATAAGGGCATGGGTAGATCGGTTTTTTGTGAGTGGCACAAGTTGTTTCGGGGGCGTAGAGAACATTTTAAAGACGCCGAACCTTCCGGACGCCCTTCAACCTCAAAAAGTGATGAACATCTTGAAAAGGTGAAGGCTTTGTTGGGCAGGGATCACAGATTAAGTGTTCGCATGGTTTCTGATGAACTTGGGATCTCTAATAGTGATGTATATCGACTTGCGAACGAAAATATGGGCATGAGAAAGGTTTGTGGGGGGAGTTCAGTGCCGCGAGTGCTCTCGGACGAACATACGGAATCTCGTACGCGGATCTGCGAAGAGCTTCTCGACCATGCCTCAGACACCCTACAACCCTGACATTGCCCCACCAGACTCATTCGTCTTCTCCCGCCTCAAATCCGCGCTGTAAGGACACCACCACGGCTCGGGTGGAGCGTAACAACACGCCGTGACGAGGGAGCTAGCAGCATTCCTCGCGCCGCCTTCCAGAAGGCGTGCGAGGAGTGGAAACATCTCTGGCAGCGGTGTGTGGGCGCGCAAGGGCGCTACTTCGAAAACTTTTGAGTGAATGTATCAATTCTGGCAATAATTTTTTTTTTAATCGGCTCAATCGTGGTACTTAGGACCGACCATGCATGACCCGGGCGACAGTCAATCAATTTATCTACTACCACTCATTTCATTTCATTCTTAATTCGATCAACCACGCAGAACCGAAGTGGCGACTTACAATGGGACGGATGCACGGCGAAGCGTATTCCCGAGAGCGATTCCGCACTCAAGACACAATCCTTCACGGCTGCGGGAAGACGCATTCTCACGCATATGACATAATTGCTTCATTTCTATCGCTCATTTCATCGGCAATTATAAAAAAATAAATCGCTCGCATTGATGGCTTCCATTTTTGTCATGATCTTCATTTGATCTAAATATCATTAAACCACACCGTTATTTCCGAGAATTATTTTATTGAGTAATGCAAATGTAAATACAGATACAAGCCGTGATGCATTACGGCATGAGTTGAGATTGTCACTGCGTCGGAATAGGCTCTTCTAAGGAAGCCACAGGTGACCCTCAAACTCTTGGTGAATCTGGAGGTCGTCTCACTATTCGTGATGCGACACGCGAGAGGCTAGCTAACTCGGAGACCCTACTCGCGGAGTAGGAATCGGAATGGGAATCTACCAGCGGAATCAAAGGTGATGCAGGAAATTCACCACGCGCGTCAAATACTCGATAGAATTCCTAGGTGAGTGCCAAGGTAATACCTAATGGACCTCTAAGGCAGCTGGTAAAGTTACTGGAATATTGTCCATGTTATTTGCTGCCATATCGACACTTTAAGTTTCATTGAGATTTCTTTACGGAGCGCGGGAATTTGGATGGGTGCGGTCCGATGGCCGTGAACGAGCAGAATGGAGGCGCCCACACGAATATACTCCTGTGCTTATTCGGCAAATTTGGAATCTGCAATTGCAGCTACACAATTTCCCGCAATCTGAGGTAAGGGCGTTAGGCGGGTGGTGTGTGATCTCCAGCAGTGCATGCACGATCCCAATCATATTGTCTCTACACAAATATTAATATTAGTTTCATCATGCACTGGAAAAAAATTCATCAGACGAAATAAAGTACTATTCATTTGGCAATATACAATCACAGGACACGTATATTCAAATCATGCTGAAGAAATGTCAAAAAGATGGGTCTATTAAATAATAAGAATAGCATGCAGGAAGAAACATGCAGGATATCCACTAAATATCTACACTACCGATTCTAATTATTTTCTGCATGATGCTGTTACATCTATTTTGTTCTCTAACGGTACGAGGAAAGACGACATTATAAATCTATCCTTTCTGTTATCTAGCCCACTGGTTTTACTTTGGTTATCTGATCTACCATAGGAAAACTGGGCCTGCAATACATGTGTTTAACGTCCTCAGATAAGTAACCTGCTTCAAATTTACGCTGTAAATTTAACCTGTATTTAATCCTACGCTCAACTCCAATACTAAGTTTTCCAATGGTGTCTTGACACTGTTACCTTGTTCATAGCAAGTTTTCACCGACCTAGCTGCTCTACGTTGCACTCGATCTAGTTCCAAAATTAAGCCTACTTCGTGAGGATTCCATTCACTTGCAGCATACTCAAGGTGGGGCCTAACTAAAGTGAAATAACAAAGCCCCTTGACCCTTTCATTATAATTACCAGATATCCTTTTTTTCCTTTTCCTTTTTGTTTCCTTTTTTCTGAATCCTAACTTTTTTTGCTATTCCGCAAATTTCACGAAAGTGCTTCCTCAGGAAAATCCTTAGATAACGCTGTACCCTAATATTTTACCGATTCAAAGTTTTTTTTGTTGGTTCCCTGTATAGTGCAATTTCGGGTGAATGATGACGTAGGAGATGGAAACAATGGGCGTTAAAGGTTCTTTCCCTTTTAAGAAGTGGGAAACAAAAATTTGATATCTCTCAACATTTTCATTTCCGAGGTATGAAAAAACCCATTGCGACACTCTTTTAAGAATGTTTATTGCCGGAGCAAACATTTCGTCACTGTCGTTTCATTGGTGTCATCGGCCATCATATGAAATGTCTAGCTCGTCATTGAGCCCGGCACGACGTCCAAAAACCCAACTGGCAAACGCAGAGGGGCGCGTGCCACGGATGTCGCTTCTACGTAGCAGGGTGCGCACCAAGCCGATGATGAAAAATCTCCCGCAGGTTGGCCTGTTATTCCCGGATCAAGTTTCCCCTCATATTTCCGGTTGAATTCTTCGGCTGTCTGTTCCTTGCAGTCGTCCTTCGGGTGATTGGTGATCGAACTAGGTCAATATTGTGAACTCAAATGCGCACTTCAAATCAAAAACGTATGCGCCAATTCATCGCGCTTTGCTATTGAATTGAATCCATACGTTCGGTTCGAGATCCGTGCACCAGGGTTTAAGTACTGTAATTACCAAAATTTGTTTGCAGCCATCTATATGCCTAGGTCACTTGGGTGTGTTTGGGAAACAGTGACCCACGTATGCCTCAAACACACAAAAGGCAAAATTTATAATGAAAAAATTAAAATTAAAACAAACTTACAGCTACTCGTGAATCATATTTAAACACACACTCGGGGTTTACAAGGATCCATCCTCATATGCCAGTGACCCGTCAATCACACAAATAAATGCAAAATTATAAATCGGATGTCACGAAACAAAAAGGACTTACGTATTGCAGGCATTCACTCAATCACCCGGGTTTAGTTATGCAAGTTATAAAATGAATGTACGCACTCACTCGCTATCTCGAAGGTTGTCATATTTCCCTTATTTTCGGCTCGCTTGTGAATGCATACGGAGTTTCAGAAATTATATTACGATGCGTCCAAAACCATAGAGTTTTCTCCTGCTGGACAATTGTGTTTTCATTCCTCGCACAAGACGATGCAAGAGCCTTCGCATGCGTCCTTCATCCTCCGAGCAGTGACGAGAGATAAACGGGGACGTAATACTTTTTCATTCCATTCAATGTTTTGGAATTTGTCAAATTTGAAACCAGGTGTTAGTGTCTAGGGTAAGAACCATAGGTATTTTTCGCTATCTAAGAATGAGCCCCAGAAATTTTTAATATTGTTGGTGAAAAGCAGTTATTGTTTATACGCGCTTTTCAATGAAAATATTAAATGTTTCTGGGGCTGGTGCACATGACAAGAAAACCGGTGCCTCGCTATTGGTACCCAATGCAATAATCCTAGGCGCTGGTACCTCGGGAAAGACAATCGTTGGCATTTCCCGGAACCTAATTCTTCCGATAGTGTCGTGACGCTGCTCTCTTGTTGTTGAAAGGTTTTCACCAACCTAGCTGCTCTAGAGCGAACTCAACGTAGACCAGATAGGTCAGTGAAATGATTTTATGAACAAGGTAGCAGTGTCACCACGATACTATCGGAAGAATTAGGATAGGAGCCACTGGTTGGCCGTAGGTTTAAATACACATTAAATTTACTGCGTAAATTTGAGGCAGGTTACTCATCTGAGGATGTGAAGGGCATCTTACAGGCCCCCTTTTACTATGGTATATCAGATAACCCACGGAAAACCAGGAAGATTTATTACAGATAGGATAGGTTTAAAATGTTGTTTTTTCCTCGTATCATTAGAGATTATAATAAACGTGTGACAGCAATAGCGTTGGAGATAATCAGAATTGGCAGTTTATCTCTTTTGTTCATATCCGTCATGTTATTATTTTTTATTCAATGTACCCATCTTTTTAATAGTTCTCCTGGTGATTTAAATACATGTGCCCTGTTATTGAATATTGATGTACGTTACTACTTCTTTCGTGCAATTAACTTTTTTCGAGGCCATGATCAAACTAATATTTGTGTATAGGTGACATGATTGGGATTGTTCATGCATGGCTGGTGACCCAATACCCCCTGCCACACATCCTTACGGCGGCTTGCGGGGAATTGTGTAAATGTAGATCCCCGTATTCTTCGGTTCGGCCACACTCCGTTGGAGGCGCTGGTGGTCGATGCCCTGCCACGGCAGCAGCCCCGCTGGCCTATTTCCCGAATGGGACAAATGCCAGCGTTCCGCGCGAAGGGCGGAAGGGAAGGGGGGCGATAGTCCACTCACCGAGGCGGTTGCCACTCCTCCTCTTCACGCGAAGGCATATTGTCCTCGACCGGATGCACTGGAAGGAGAAAGAACCGGATTAGAGCTTCATTGGTGGAGGAGGGTGGACAAGTCACGCTTCGGATTCCTGTTCCTGCATCTAGCGCGAGCCAACCCACGGTCACATTCGGACCGGTTGCATCAACTTGGGGTAACGCAGAGACCAGCAGAGGATAGAGCGTTAAATTAACAGACGAAACATGAGGAAAATATTTGAGAGGAAAGAAAGGGTCACAGGATGCTAGAGAAATTACATAAAATGAACGCCCAAGCAAGGGAAAATAATATAGAAAACTGAAAAATGAGCAGAGAGCATATGCATCTTTTCCCATACGATTTAAACACGCTTTAGAAACCGTTAGGCGAATTTCACAATATGCCGTTCAGGTTGTATCGTATTTATAAATTAGTTATCATTTAAGAGAACATTTACTTTGCCATGTCATTCAGGCATTGTCATTAAATAGTAATATGCATAATTATATATAAATATATTTATATATATATTCACATTCAAACACGAAATCACGCCATACGGCGAACAAATATTCATTCAAATAGAAATAGAGATAAGGAAAGGTGAAAGGAACACACATAAAGGACGAACACAGTAGAGGTGGGGAAGGCGGATTCAGGCAGACCACTAATGTAAAAATATTTTCCTCGACCGGGACTTGAACACCGGATCTCTCCACTTGCCGGGCGGATGCTCTAACCACTTGAGCTATCGAGAAAATGTACGTTAAACTGAAATCTGCAGTCTTTTAAAGCGCACAAATGCTCGGATTGATTACGCCCAGAGATGGCGTTAGAGAGCTGTTTCACCCACTAAATATCCTGTGTTCGTCTTTTATGTGTTTTCCTATCCCCTTTCCTTATATCTTTATCTATGTGATATATATGATATAGATCTATGTGATATCACATTATATATATATATAATGTATTATTATTAATATTCCCGCGCCATACACTACCCCTCCAAACTCCTCACCTTGAATGCCTTCCTTTTTTTTCCCCTCTTTTCCCCTCTTTTCCCCTCTTTTCCCCCATTTCCCCTTCTCCTTCCTACCACTGCTTTCGGGCCCTCCTCTGCCTCAGTTCTGTTCCTAATTCCTCTTGAGAAAGGTGGTGGGACCACCGAAAATTCGAGAACCAGTGAGTTTTTCCTCTTTTGTGTTTTGGTTTCTGTGTTTGTTATGACTTATCAGTGAATTTATATATATATATATATATATATATATATATATATATATATATATATATATATATATATATATATATATATATATAATGCGTGTATTGCAGAAAATAGGAATGGATTGGAGGGACAGGAGACTGATCCGCAACATATACATGTCTTATACTGCTCAGGTGCGAGTGGGGAACGGAGAGTCCGGATGGGCAGTGTTAGGAAGAGGTGTAAGGCAGGGTTGCCCATTGTCACCGGTGCTGTTCAACGTATATGTGGAGGAAATGATTGAAGAGGCATGGGAAGAACTGGAGGTAGGAATGAAATCGGAGGGGAATTCGTAAAATCGGTGAGGTTTGCTGATGACCAAGCATTAGTTGCTCAGTCAGCCAAGGGGTTGCAAGCATTGCTGAGTGAATTGGAGGTTCAGTGCGATAGATACGGGATGAGAATCAACATTAATGAAACAAAGGTTATGCGATTTTCTAGAAAGAAAAAAGCTAAGCCAAATATTAAAATAGGCGGGGAAAAATAGAGCAGGTGGAGCAATTAACATATCTCGGAAGTGTTTTGGACCAATACGGTCAAAGTGGTACGGACGTAAGGAGAAGAATTGCGCTAGGCAAGGAGGCCTTCTCAAGGAGGAGGGAGTTGATGACGGGGACGTTGAGTAGGGATGTTAAGACAAGACTCGTAAAAACTTTGATATGGAGCGTAGCTATGTACGGCGCGGAAACGTGGTCACTGAAGCAGGAGGATAGACGTAGGTCGGCGGCTTTTGAAATGTGGGTGTGGAGAAGAATGGAGAAGGTGAAATGGACCGAAAGGAAAACAAAAGAGGAAGTACGAGATGGTGGGTGAGGAGAGGGGTTTTTTGAGAGAAATCCTATGGAGTTGGGAAAAATGGATGAAAGGCGTATTGAGCGGTAGTGGAATGTTGAAGAGGGTAATAGAGGGGAGAATGTTGGGCAAGCGAGGTAAAGGCAGGAACAGGATAGGAATGTTGGACGGGATGAAGGGGGGAAAGAAGTACACAGAGATGAAGAGGGACCTGATGCAATTTAGGTTGCTGGATTGGGTTTTGTATGGAGTTACAAAATGTTTATTTGATAGTTGTGTCCATCCAAAAACCTACCTTAACCGGTAGATTATCTGAAAAATATAAAATATAATAGTAAGGGTTAAACAGTAATGATAACACACTTTTGTGAATTTTGGGAATAAATAAATGAAATTTAAAATTATTTATTCACAAAGTCAATGAAAGCATTATTTATATCCCTCCATTGGCTCACGTGATCGCCAAAGAACAAACAACGTGGAAGGACCTCAACAATTGTAGGCGATTATCATTTTGCGGCATTTCGGCCAAAATCGCTTGACGTTTATGAAGGTGGCGAAAGGGAGAGAAACCAACTAATTACCGGCCAATCTCTTTGACAGCGATCCCTTTTAAAATATTATAACACATATATTAGATGAGTGCCAGTCCTACCGTTTAATGAATATTAATTTCTAGGGCAAGTGGTTACATGCGCATCGAATGTGTGGAGGAAAGCACAAAGGTAATATAATTATGGAAGTCGAGACTGTGGAATTCCATATATGACGATGAGAACGGTACTCGATTTGCTGAATTTGTTTCACAGACGCTATACTTCCTAAGCTAGGATCACTACCCTGCGGCATCTTCAGGAAAAATGAAGCTACCGGTGTAGCGCAATTTTGGATTAAGTAATATATTTTTATAAACACCACTGCGGGTTTAATATTATCAGAGAATTAAACTCTTTACCGTTTAGCATCTAAATAAAACAGTTTCTGGCGTTACTTGGTGGAAAATCTTCATACTGACTTTTAATAATCAAATCACTTTACTTTTCCACATAAACTTTTTAATTTTTACAACCCAGGTTTCGTTATAGCATAACATCATCAGGTGATCAGAGTGATTAGGAGCATAACATCTGATGATGTTATGCTATAACGAAACCTGGGTTTTAAAAATTAAAAAGTGTATGTGGAAGAGTAAAATGGTTTGATTATTAAAAGTTCAGCATCTATTTCCTTTGGTCTACTTCGGCGGTACTTCAAAGCCGTATCATTTTAGTGTCTACAGTATTTCTTCAATTTTATTTGACGTAGTCACCCTTGGTCCTGAATACTTTCATAGTATTTGTCTTGTCCAGACAAAATAACCGCTCTTTGGAATAAATGAACCATACGAGGTGGGCTCAGAAAATAACGGGAGGTCAGTATGTCTAGGAAAGGTATCTTGTTGTCCATTTTCGTCTCCACAGTGAACTTGATGTTCGCCTGCTGGTTGTTCATATGCCTCAGAAACTACAGAAGGTTTTCCCGTCAACGTGGGCAGACAATGAACATTTCGTTCAAGTACCGGAAAAGGCATTATGGTTTCAAGGATGCTGCGGTCAATTCTTTGTCCAGATAGGATCCCATGAAGAAATCCGCGATCACCGGCGATAGCGGAGATCTCATGGCAACCCCATCCACTTGTTGATACAGGATCGCACCCAAAAGTGTCAGGACTGATTTTCTCTGGCGCGGACGGAGCGGTGGAGGGGGGTCTGCCTGGCAGGGTTAAGGTGGAAAGGGCTCTTAGCAACAGACCGACACCAACCTCAGTCACCTGCGGGCTGTCGTTGAGTGAGGACATCGTTTTTAGTGAAGCAAGGTTTCTGTCCGCGTCGAAAAACAAAATGAATCTGGATTTAGAGCAAGGTTATTCCGTGAAGTTTTGTGCGAAACTCGGGAAGACGGCAACTGAGACCCTCGATATGATCAAGCAAGCTTATGGGGACATTGCCTTAAGCCGTTCCACAGTATTTGAGTGGCACAAGATGTTTAAAGAGGGTAGGGAGCTCGTTGAAGCCGACCTTCGCTCCGGACGGCCATCGACCTCAAGAACCGACACGAATGTGGACAGAGTGAGGACACTGCTGAACACAGACCGACGCTTAACCAGTGAATAAATTTCAGACCAGTTGGGTCTGTCTGCATCCAACGTCCAACGAATTATTTCACAGGATTTGGCCATGCGCAAGGTGTGCGCCAGGGTTGTGCCGAAAATTCTGAGTGTCGACCAACAGGCAACGCGTGTGCGCATTTCCGAAGAAGTGTTAGCCAATTTGCACCGAGATGAAAATTGTTTGGACAACGTGATAACTTGTGATGAAACATGGGTTTTTCAATATGACTCCGAAACGAAAAGACAATCCGCGGAATGGCACACTTCCGCGTCCCCACGTCCAAAAAAGGCTCGCATGAGCAAATAAAAAAATCCAAACGATGTGATTGTGTTTTTCGACCGTCATGGAGTGTTTCACAAGGAGTTTGTCCCACCAGGGGAGACTGTGAATCCGAGCTTTTACGTGCAGGTGCTCACCCGCCTCCGAGAACGCGTGAAAAGAGTCCGACCGGCCATCGCAAACTGCTGGGTGCTTCATCATGACAACGAGCCGTGCCATGGCGCGCTCGTCGTCAGACAGCTCCTGACCAAATACGGCGTTGCCACGTTGCCGCCCCCTCCCTATTCTCCCGATCTGGCACCACCGGTGATTCTTCCCCCTGATGAAAAGACAACACAAGGGACGACATTTTGACTCGATAAAGGCCGTTGAAGAGGCTTCGACAAGGGTCATTAACGGCATCCCCAAAGAAAATTTTCAGCGGGCGTACGGGGAATGGGAGCAACGTTATACTAAATGTGTCGCAGCTCAAGGAGCATACTTTGAAGATTATTAAGTCGACGTAAGTATTATTATTAGGTAATCTACCGTTTAAGGTAGGTTTTTCGCTGGACACAACTATCAAATAAACATTTTGTAACTCCCCACCTATCAAACTAATCTATATCAGGTCCCTCTTCATCTCGGTGTACTTCTTTCCTCCCTTCATCCCGTCCAACATCCCTATCCTGTTCCTACCCTTACCTCGCTTGCCCAACATTCTACCCTCTATTACCTTCTTCAACATTCCACTACCGCTCAATACGCCTTTCATCCATTTTTCCTGCTTCCATACGATTTCTCTCAAAAAACCCCTCTCCTCACCCACCATCTCTAGTACTTCCTCGTTTGTTTTCCTTTCGGTCCATTTCACCTTCTCCATTCTCCTCCATACCTACATTTCAAACGCCTCCAATCTACGTCTTTCCTCCTGCTTCAGTGACCACGTTTCCGCGCCATACATAGCTACGCTCCATATCAGAGTTTTTACGAGTCTTGTCTTAACATCCCTACTCAACGTCCCCGTCATCAACTCCCTCCTCCTTGAGAAAGCCTCCATGCCTAGCGCAATTCTTCTCCTTACGTCCCTACCACTTTGACCGTATTGGTCCAAAACATTTCCAAGATATGTAAACTGCTCTACCTGCTCTATTCTTTCCCCGCCTATTTTAATATTTAGTTTAGCCTTTTTCTCTCCGGAAAATTGTATAACCTTTGTTTTATTAACATTGATTCTCATCCCATATTTATCGCACTGAACCTCCAATTCACTCAGCAATGCTTGCAACCCCTTGGCTGACTGAGCAATTAATGCTTGGTCATCAGCAAACCTAACCGATTTTACGAATTTCCCTCCGACTTTCATTCCTACCTCCAGTTCTTCCCATGCCTCTTTAATCATTTCCTTCACATATACGTTGAACAGGACCGGTGACAATGGGCAAACCTGCCTTACACCTCTTCCTAACACTGCCCATCCCGACTCTCCGTTCCCCACTCGCACCTGAGCTGTCTGAGACATGTACTAACAGGTTGCGGATCAGTCTCCTGTCCCTCCAATCCATTCCTATTTTCTGCAATACACGCATTAATTTTTCCCAATGAACTCTATCAAACGCATTTTCGAAATCTATAAAACAGGCAAAAACGTCCTGGTTGTATTCTATATTCCTCTCAAGTAGTGATCTCATGACTGCAATGGCATCACGCGTACCTCTTCCCTTCCTAAACCCAAACTGATCATCCCCTAAGTAATCATTTGCCTTACTCTCTATCTTTTTGTTGATGAGATTATGTTGTCCACCCCCACGGCCTTATTTGCCTTCATCTCCTTTAATGCTCTTTCTATTTCATCGTCGAGTATGCCTGGACCTAAGCTATCTTCTTTTACGTCATGTTCCTTTTCTATGTCTAACCTTGTCGGCTTAAGTTCTTTACCATACAGTGTTTCTATATATTCCTTCCATCTCTCTTGGATTTTTCCTGGTTCAACTATTATCTTACCCCACTCATCTTTAACTGTAAGCACAGATTCTTGCCTTCTTACTTCCCGATAATAACTTAACCTTGCTGTATAGAGCACCAATTTCACCCTTCTTTTGTAAACTTTCCATATCCTCGCATTGTGTTTTCCACCATTCTCCTTTTGCTTTATTTGTGGCCCTTCTCAATTTATTGCTTAATTCTTTGTACTTCATTTTGCCTAACTCTGTGTTTACATTCTTCCATCTTCTTCTCCCATCCAGCTTTGCAATCATCTCATCCGTTATCCATGGTTTCCTTATCCTTTTCCCGTTAACGGTTCCCATTGTGTCTTTTGCGGCTTCCGATATCCCTTGCTTGATACATTCCCATTTTTCTTCGATAGTACTCAGTTCTTTACCGTCATCCATTATTTTCTCTACAGCCTGCTGATACTCCTTCCTCGTTAATCCATTTAATGCTTCTACGTTCCATTTCCTAACCCGCCGCCCTTGCCTTATCTTCTTGAAACGGACGTTGCATTTCATAACAACTAAATTGTGGTCAGAGTCCGCATCCGCTCCTGGGAAACTGTGCGAATTTATCACACTGTTCCTAAACCTGTGCCTAACCATAATATAATGTAACTGATACCTTTTTGAGTCACCTGGCATTTTCCATGTATACCTATGTCTTTTGTGATGTCTAAACCATGTGTTGGTGATTACTAACCCCTGTCTCCTGCAGAATTCAATCGCTTTCTCCCCGCGTTCATTCCTCGTGCCTAACCCATAGTCCCCCACCTCACCACCATCTCTTCCTTCGCCTACCGTCGCATTCCAATCCCCCATCACTATCAAATGTTTCCCTGCAGGAACACGCGCGATTATATCCTCTAACTCATCGTACATCCTATCGACTTCTTCCTCCTTGTGATTGCTTGGTGGCATGTATACCTGAACAATGACCAAGTTCGTCGGCTCTGCTTTAATCTCTACAAGTAAAATTCTATCTGTCGCTTGCTATATGTTGACTATGCTTCTTCCTACCCCTTTATTTAATATTACGGCAACCCCTCGTTGGCTCTCGTCTCTGCCGCTGTATATTATTCTATTATTATGACGCCAGTAATTCCCGTTATCCTTCCATTTCACCTCGCAGAGACCTAAAACAGCTAGATTCCCTCTTTCCATGTCTTGCTTAATATTTTCTAATTTGCCTGTCCTCAACATTGTCCTGACGTTCCATGTCCCTATTCTAACTACTTTCGTCTTCTTCTGCGTCTTCTGTCCTGCTGCTGTTATTTCTTCCCTGCAAGGGTTTCGTGGGATGACGACCGCGGAAGTCTTGCCTCCCCCGCTGCCGGGCACGACACACGGCCCCTTGGGCCGAGTGCCGCAGTTTCCAGGACATAATTTCTGTTTTGCATCTATCATTATTTTCATGGGAATGATAATTGAGGTGGTTTCCCGTTGCCTTCCTCAATAGTGTTTTTAACGTGACATCATCACTTAATGGCCACCCCACTGGGGTCAGATGCCATTGCAGCCACCTCACTGAGGAACAGACGCTGCGTGGACTACCTTTCGTCTGGCTCCTAACCTTCGACCTTACTGGCATGGGTGACCCTACCAGGAATAATTATTATTACTCCCACCAGCGCAGCTCTAGGGGTTATCGGAATACGCAAGCCCTTCCACCACGACAAGGTTGTAGTCCATGGGAGGGGACGTAAGTATATTGTCAATAAAATTCTTGTAAAAAAAAATCAGTCCTACCACTTTTGGGTGCAATCCTGTAGAAGCGGTCGTCAAACGTGAAATAGGTAGTTGTCGAGGCAAGTCAATGGAAGTGATTCACTTCGTGTCCATCGAAATCGACCATCTTTTCTCTAAAAGCCTCATCGTATCGGGGAGTGGAACCCCTGGAAGCACCAGGGAGTGAGGGGGTGGGGGGAGAGTGAGTGACAATAGCAGAGGATGTGGTAGAGGAAAGGAAAATATCCAGTAAAAAACTATCAAGTAACGCAAATTAGTGCTTGAGGAAGACCTGATTCAAAAACAAGTACCAATTTTTCTAATAAATGAATCATTTTTCACACGAAACAAGGTAATAAAAATGAATCACGGCCATTTATACGACAGACCTCCACCATATTTTAGAAAATATTTACAATCGAGACACGGATTACTCCCTCAGGAGCATGTGGAGGAAGTTTAAGGTGACAAGAAAAAGGCGGGACTCCACCGACTAATCATTGGGCACCTGAGGGCATGACTTTCTGTATATAAACCGATCATTACAGAGTCTTCTAAAAACGGGGTTTCTGTTCTGTTTTGTTTTGTATTACTTTATGTTTATTCCCTTGTGTTCTTCTGTCTCGTAACGGAAATGAAAATCTTTCAACGTGAAACAGTCTCGACATCATCAGGCCTGAGGATGGAAAACGACTCCTTGTCCTAAACGTTGGCGTCATCGATGGAGGCACTGACCCAGTGGAGGACCCGACTAGCCTTTTCCACAGCAAATCGCCGGGAAAGCACTAGGTCATACAGCAAACATAAAATCAAAAAAATAAATAGTGAAATAAGTGAACTATAGACAATATTTGTGGTCGGAAAAAATATGGAGAAGGATTTCCTTTGAGTTAGATCACTCAATCAGTGAAAGCAGCGCACGTGTATGCGATTAATTTCTTTATGTTTAATGTAATCTAAGTGGTAAATGCTTCTCTATTAGTATGCACGCATAAAAAGTGCTCGAAAAGTGTTTCGTTATAGCCAAAATGTTGAGCAATTTCAATAAATTGCGCTTTATAGTTGCATTAATAATTCAGCATGTACAATATTTTGAATAATCGGACGCCGACGGCACAAATTGGAGCGAGACCAACACACGGCGTTCGTCCCTGATGGCACTCGATTCGAATACCTTTCAAAGTCACTTCATAGTGGTAAATATACGGTGCATTTAAAAAGCAATTAATTATTCAAAGCAAGAGACGCTCATATGAAGAGGTTTTGATGAATTGACTGAGGCTAGCAGAATATATCCAACATCCGCAAGTCCAAACCAATTCATTAATTCATGAAATTGCACAAGGTTTGTATAAAAAAGTATCGGGAACGTTTCGAAAAAATACATATAATTATCAGTTATTGCTACAAAGCTTCAATATTCTGCAAAGTATTCTGGTACTTCAATAGTCTGAGAGTTTCGACAAACTTTTCACGCCAGCGGCTTTTCCACGACTCGAAGGCTCCCCGGCAGGAGGATTCCGGATGAGGGTACTCTTAAAGATACGGATGCAAGCTTCTTTGACGACACTACTTAGTGTTATACCATGGTGGTGTCCTTTGAGGGAGGCAAGATTTCACTTTGGGGAATAGGAAATAGTCTGCTGGGTTCTATTTGAACAAATTTCATTTCGATTTGAACACACAAACAAACGAAAAAGGAATACATTTTCGAACCCTTAATGTTGCCACAAACCTTTCGCATCACCTTCTCTTCAAGGTGAATCACGGGCTATCCGGATGAGATGGCATGCGAATGTGCACGCACTTTTGAGAGGAGTCCACGGCTTGCTTGCAACACTAGGCGTTTCTATCCTCGGGTCGGGGGCGGGGATGGAGGAGGGGTGGCGCAGAATCCGTTCCTTCCCAATCTGTCGTCGGGAAATGGACATTAAAATTCCAGGAATCATTATCCGAGAGACGAAGTCTAATGACATCAGCTGCTGGGGCGCCTCTAAAGAATGTCGGCACAACTACTCCCCCAGTGAAACTTCACCCCCTCCCCACCCACTTTCCCCTCCCCCTACTCGATCCCCACCCCCTTCGCCCGCACCCTTCCCCGCCACTCCCTCCCTCCCGCGCACCTGCGCTCCTAGGCGTATGAATTGGATGGCGCCACTCACCGTTAGCGCCACCTTTAAATCTTTAAAACCTAGTAAATATTTTCAAGGCTGGTTGAAACTTTGTCGTGGCGTCGCGCGCTGCGATAGGCGTCGGAGGGTCGGCGTAACGGTCGAATGGGGTTGGGCCGATGCTCGCGGCACGAGGAGTGAATTAATTGGACGCGTTATGAGATTCGCTTCATTAAAGGGTGCGAGGGGGAGGTCCCTGGGGATAAAGGGAGTAGGCCGTGAATGAAATACGAGATGGTGCACTGTCACGTGACATCTGCAGGATGGGACGAAGTGTTTTGATGGCGTAAATCTCCAATTTAAGAATTTGATTCGATTGAAAAATTCATAATAGCCCGGAAATCTTCCAGATTAAAATTAGTGAACCAAAGATATTTTTAAGTTCGGATTCCGTGAAAAACAGATCTTCGGAATAAAGATCCGTGGAAGAGGATGAATGTGGAGTCCTCAGTACCCCATTGAATATTTCCACAATATTTTGTCCGGTGCTCCGATTTTTAGCCATGTTTAGCAGGGGAATGAATGAATATTGCTTACACGGAGCTAATTTTTTCCATTGGTCGGAAACTCTATTTCTAACATTTTAATAATTTCAGGTTTCAACTTAATGTCGTCGTTTATGTAATATTATGTTTTAAATTCATTGCATTTTCCTTTTTGGAGCGACCGAAACTTATCATGCCCGACAAGTGAAGTGTGCTTCGCATTCAACGAATGTTGCGCAGAGAGATTTAAGAATTACTTGAAACATTTTCGTAAAGTACCTGAAAGTAACTCGAATTTTATTTATCTTGCCACGAAGAACTGTGAATAAGTAAAATCACAGACTGAGTCATTGGGAAGACAAGAGCGGAATCCAACAAACAGAGGTAGAAAACGTTTTGTACCAACTGCGGTATCGGCGGGATGAAACTTCCATGTTATCGCTCAGCCATTAAGTGTGGTTCATCTACATCTACATAATTCCCTGCAAGCCGCCGTTGGGGTTTGTAGCAATGTAAATAGATCGATGATAAACTTTGCGGTATATGAAATAAACGCTTATTAACAACAAAATCTCTAATGGTAAGAATAATGTACCACCGTCCAGAGAACAACCCCTTACAGAAAATACTGTCCACATTTTACAGTAAATTATTTCTAAGATTTTGATAGTGCATCCTATATTCGCATTCCATATGTCATTTGTCCGATTTTACAGCCAAAGGAGTTATAATTGGGTAATAAACTACTATCTAGTTTCATCAAGTGATGAACTTTTTCTCAAAATTTTTTTCTCCCTAACCCTTGCAATTTTTTCTATCACGTTAGTTTCTTCGCCATGAGTCCACATTCAAAGTGAAATGTTAGTCGGTTTTTGAATCTGTGGAGAAGTGATAATTAATATGAACCCAGTAATGCGAATTATACTGCAAGGGATAAATCTGCTTTCTTCGATTGTTTCAGATGTCAATGTTGCCATTTTTTCGAGGATGATCCGTCGACTGCGAGGGGTGGGGTGGTAGAGTGGGAATTCATCCCCCGCCTCAACCGCATTCCAAAATTTCCATCCAGAAAAACACAGGCGAGCCGGTCACGTGTTACACACAGAGACCCACGTGACGAGTCATATGGTGTTGACAGGTACGGGATCAGTATTTCAGTATTCATTGCTTCTGTTTGAAATTCCCGGCAGTCAACTTCCAACTTTTCCTTTACATTCGACGTTCAAATGTGTGTCTGTTAATATGTTATTATTATTATTATTAGGTAATCTACTATCTAATTAGGTAATCTAAGGTAGGTTTTTTGGGCGGACACAACTATCAAATAAACATTTTGTAACTGCAAACAAAACCCAATTCAGCAACCTAATCTACATCAGGTGTCTCTTCATCTCTGTGCACTTCTTTCCTCCCTTCATCCCGTCCAACATCCCTATCCTGTTCCTACCCTTACCTCGCTTGCCCAACATTCTCCCCTCTATTACCTTCTTCAACATTCCACTACCGCTCAATACGCCTTTCATCCATTTTTCCTGCCTCCATAGAAATTCTCTCAACAAACCCCTCTCCTCACCCACCATCTCCAGTACTTCCTCATTTGTTTTCCTTTCGGTCCATTTCACCTTCTCCATTCTTCTCCACACCCGCATTTCAAAAACCTACAATCTACGTCTATCCTCCTGCTTCAGTGACCACGTTTCCGCGCCGTACATAGCTGCGCTCCATATCAGAGTTTTTACGAGTCTTGTCTTAACATCCCTAATCAACGTCCCCGTCATCAACTCCCTCCTCCTTGAGAATGCCTCCTTGCCTAGCGCAATTCTCCTCCTTATGTCCCTACTACTTTGACCGTATTGGTCCAAAACACTCCCGAGATATGTAAACTGTTCTACCTGGTCTATTTTTTTCCCCGCCTATTTTAATATTTAGCTTAGCCTTTTTCTTTCTGGAAAATCGCATAATCTTTGTTTTATTAATATTGATTCTCATCCCATATCTGTCGCACTGAACCTCCAGTTCACTCAGCAATGCTTGCAACCCCTTGGCTGACTGAGCAACTAATGCTTGGTCATCAGCAAACCTAACCGATTTTACGAATTCCCCTCCGACTTTCATTCCTACCTCCAGTTCTTCCCATGCCTCTTTAATCATTTCCTCCACATATACGTTGAACAGCACCGGTGACAATGGGCAACCCTGCCTTACCCCTCTTCCTAACACTGCCCATCCGGACTCTCCGTTCCCCACTCGCACCTGAGCAGTCTGAGACACGTACAGGTTGCGGATGTCTATATGTATTTATGTGTATGTATGCATATATTTTATAAATTTTATACCTTGTGCAATATGTATATTACAATGGGTTAAATGGAAGAAGGGACCATTAGGCCTCAATTTCGCCCAAATATAGTCCTTTATCTATCTATCTAGCTTCGAGGATGAGGTCATGTAAACAGGGAAGAAGAAGATTAGGTTTCGATAATGACAATACCCAGTAGGTAATGATATTTTGACGCCAATATCAATGATGCATCGATAATTTGCTCTTAATATCCTTGAATTACATGTAAATAATTACCATCCGTTTATTTAAATATTAATTAAAGCATCAATGGCAAAACAATGACGGTCTTATAAATGAATCAATCCTATAAGAGCATCGGATTAACGTCGCCACTCCACAGAGTTTTTTATCAAAGTTATCTTTTCCGATAGTCCGATGAAACGACCGAGATCATGAAGAGTCGGATATAAAATCCGTATACATTAAAGAAAGTCATTTTCTTGAAAATATCGCCCATCTTAGATAATTCAACGTCATAAATTGTGATCGTTTCGATAGTAGGTAAGTCAGTGGTAAATCAGGAATATCAAGGATATCGCCAACCATATTTCATTGAAGCAAATCATTTGTTGCGATAGACAGAGATTTTCCAAATTCAGCGTAGGTACGATAAATCTATTGTCATATACTCCTTAAATATCAGCAGAAGACGTTTTTATAAATCAAACCACTTTGCTTTTCCACAGAAACTTGTGTTCATGTGGAAAAGCAAAGTGGTTTGATTTATAAAAACGTCAGTTTGAAGATTTTCCACCAGTTACTCCAGAAACTGTTTTATTTATCAGCAGAAGATATATATATATATATATATATATATATATATATATATATATATATATATATATATGTGAAATATCGTAGATTCTTTTCAGTAGCGGTTACAGTGTCGGTAGATGGATGAAAAAGCATACAAAACTTCCTACAAACTGTCATTTAAATTGCTCATCCACAAAAAAATAAAGAAATAGATAAATTTATAAATATTTGTAGGAGAAGATGGTTGCTTGATTTCGCAAACATTCCTTTAAGCTCTCTGTGATAAATCGTCGCATAAAAATCCTATCTAATCTCGAGACAGGGAAATTATATTGTGTTTCTATGCCTGGAGATTTCTGTTCATTGGGCTTTCTTTTCTCATTTTTCCTGTATTTTCAGGCCTAAATTCATGCTTTTCCATACCTTCTCTTCCTTAAAATCAAGCCACCCATAGTTCAGTGCTTCCAATATTACGGGCATATTATTAAATAACGTTAATGTATACATTATATATTTTTCTAGCATAAAGTTCCATAATCAGGATGTTGTTTTGGCCGAATTTTTGAGAAAATATTGGTAAAACCCGTTAAAGAAATAATTAGTGTCGGAATTTACAAATTTCCTTTAATGAAAAATTATCGCATCAGCCTACCACATCAACAATCGGAGACTGTCTGAAACATATCTGGTCGAAAAAGAGATAGACTACCACTTAGAGCAATTTTTCCAGGGGCTGTACCCATAACACTTGACCTTTTCTGGTACCATGGTCCGTTCTCAGACTTTTCCCGACTTTTCCGTTATTTGATATAGTGTAACTGTACTTAAACGGTCCTGGGATCAATCAAAATTAGGGAGAGTCAGCCTAACGGTAACAGTGAAGGCCGAATACTTAAACTTTCTGAACTGTGAGTGTCCTTTTACGTGTTACCTTATACTACTCTCTTGAGACCGGAGGAGTTAGGAACAGAACTGTTCTGTTCCTAACTCCTCTTGAGAAAGGTGGTTGCACCACCGAAAATTCGAGACCCAGTGAGTCTCTTATTTATGTTTTTCTGTGTTTGTGTCGACTAGTCCATTTACATTATTGTGCACGTCCGTGGGATTTTCACTAAAGTGACAAAAGTGTATTATATGTAAAAATATATATACACACACTCTCCCTTGGGCTTAGTCCTTGAAGTGGTGGAAGGGCTACAGGTCACAAAAGAGAAAAGTAGTTCTGGTAAAGCGGGACTAGACCGTGAACCCGGCAGCGGGAGAGGTAAGGCTTCCACGGCCCTCATCTAACGAATATATTGGAAGTTAAAATTCACAGAAGCAGAACAGAATACGCTGAAGTAGAAAACCGAATTAGTTAGGACTTTGGAATGTTAGGACAATGTTAAGGGCAGGGTACTAGAGAATATTAAGCGAGGGATGGAAAGAGGTAATATGGATATTTTAGGTCTCTGCGAGGTGAGATGGAAGGATAGCGGGGTTTACTGGAGTGATAATTATTGAATAACATACAGCGGCGGGGATGAGAGCCAACGAGGGGTTGCCATAATATTAAGTAATGAGGTAGGAAGAAGCGTAGTCAACAAAGAGCCAGCAACGGATAGAAGAGATTACAACAGAACCGACGAACTTGATGATTATTCTTGATAACTAATACCAAGCAATCATAGGGAAGAAGAAGTCGGTGAGATTGAAGGATAGCGGGTATTAATGCAGTGATAGTTTTACAGGATTTCTATAAAAAGTATCGGGAGAGGCTTCCATACAAACCCGTACATATCGCGTAATAATTGCTAGGGATTATCGATGACCTACCTTTTGGAACTCTGCATATTTAATGCATCGATATTGGCTTCTTCGGGAGTTACGTTTTAAAAAACTCGGCAATCGCGTCGCCGGACTCGACGGCTCCTCTAGTCTCCCAGTCCACCCACCCCCTTGCCCCCTCGACGACTAACGGCGCCCGTCTTGCCCGGCCAACCCGACCTCCCTCCCGGCCAACCTCCGCTCCTGCCTCATCAAGAGGCTTCCTTCTCATCGGAAACATTGACGCCGGATTTTCTTACACTCTGTGAAAACTAAGCGTGACTCTCACGTTTCAGAATCTGTGTATTTAGAATGAGACATCCGATATTAATGTAGTTACGTGCATCTGTTGGGACGCTCAGCCTCTTAATTCGGGCATTGGGTTTCTTAGATGAGCTTATAGCTCTCTTCGATAAATGAACCGTTTGTCGGCGGTGAAAATCTGATAGCCTTACTCTGCGCGTTTACTTTGTTGCGTATATTCATATCAAATTGCACTGTCTAAATAAAAAGACCTTGAATTTCTTCAAAGTTTGAAGAAAAAATCTTCATTAAGTAATACGAAGTTAAAGTACACTCTAAGATGCATGTCAGTGCATTAAATTTGGTTGCCTCATTAGGTAAATGAAATTTTTAAAGCAATAAGACCTTGTTTCTTTTACATGCAGTAGGAACCGAAACTGAAGTTGACTCTAGAAGGCTTATTAAAAGATTGTACCTAAGGGTTCTTAAAAACACAGAGTCACTTCGGTTTTTTTCGTGAAACGTTGTTTTGAAGTTTTAATCGGCTCTTCAACTTCAACTCTTTAACTCCACTCGCTTCCAGCAGCTAAAGAAAGCGGGAGATTTATATTCGCACGGCCAAGGAGACGATCGCTATCGACTGCATCGTCAAAGAATTCCATTTTTGATAACTATGCGTAAAATGACTAATTAATATGAAGATTGTCACGAGTTTCTAGCTTTTGCCTATTTTGATTAATGGCCCCCCGCGAAACATGCGACGGTTGACCCAGAAATGGAGCTAGGACAAACGAAGAGTACATGGCGCATCTACAATTAATTCTATGCAAATATTACCCCGAATGAATCAAAAAGCCAGGCCTGTTTCACAACAAGCGATCTTACGAAGGTCGATTAGGCATTGGGATCTCACTTTCGCTGAATTTCAGTGAAGCTGAGAAAAAATTATTCAGCGTTATTAGTTTACAAATGTATTTTGAATCACAAGTTATGTGTTTTACATTAAAAAAGGTGACGTGATACTAATTAATGGATCACTGTTTAATCTATAAAATAAAAAAGTGAACGCCATCTCTTGAATTTTAGACTGGATAGCGTGGAAGTGATAAACAACTGCAAGAGAAGTGAATTGCAAGGGCTGTCAGGGAAGTAAGTCACGTGAGGCGGTGGGTAGCGACAGAGCCACCACCTTGGCGTCTTAACGTCCCTTCACTCAGTGCACGCGTCCTGCTGTGGTAGTGTGAGCAGACTGAGGTTCTTCTACTTTTTTCAATCTGTGAACTCTTAAAATGTGCGCTGCAATAGAAAATCCCACGAGTTTTGGAGTGTGATCTGTGATTAATTTTTAGTGGCAATTGAAATTCACGGGCAACATTGTGAAGTGCACGGAGACGGAATAGTAATGAGTGTAGGCGGAGTGAGGCAGTGGTGCATTCGGTTTAAAAATTGGCCACAGCACCAATGTTCACGACGAGGACACCGCAGTGGTCGGCCTAGCCTGCTGACAGATGAACCGACGGATGGCCAGTAGTCCTTGGATATCAAGGACATTTGTGTTCTCTCTTAAACGAATGACAACACTTAGGCACAACTCATGTCAATCATCACATTTGTTCCGTACAGAGCACAAATTTCCCGATGAATGTCATGTAAGTTTTTTATTAGTAAAAACCTTAATATCACTGATTGGACTTCACATTTGGTGGGAATTCCAATTGCATTGTTTGTTTTGATCTGCAACTCTAAATAGACGAGATTTATATTTAATAAAATAAGATCTAAGAAACGATGGCAAAAAAGTTAAATTACGTATGTTCTTGTTTTGTGGCAGTTTGTAGTCTCTGTCAACTTGGCCTCGATGTATTCGGCCTCTTTCCTCGTACTTAGGCCCTTGATCGTTCTGTCGGGGGGAGAGGCCCTCCTCTTCGCACAGCCCTTTCATCATCCCCCCTATTATTGCGATCGCTGAAGAGAGGGCACCTAACGCACTCCTCCCCCATGGAAAGTGGCAGGCAGTGGCCCATAGTGGGAAAGGGGCAGGGTGCGGGAGTGCGTGCGCGCAGGCTCCCTTAAAGGGTACGGAGGAGGCGTTTTAAAGGAGAGCGGAGGGCGGGCGAAAGGAGATTCACCCCCTTGGCAGTCGGGCGCGAGGGGGACGAAAGAATCGGAGCTTCCACACGCAGCGGGGGGGGAGGTTAGGTGAGGAGGTGAATTCGGGAAAGACCGCGTGAGATTCCAGGTGTATGAGGGAGGGATTCCGACCTTGAACGTGCTTAAATGATGGTGGAGGATAATTTCGATAAAAAGTCGAACCCAATCGTTGATTAAAATTGTAGCAATATCGCGAAAAACTGATTCGACTCATACGGAAGAAATTGGCGTGATTAATTTGAAAGAAAAGATTTTGTTTTCATGTAGTACACGAATGTTAGGTGGCTTAAAATACCAAGGAGACTCCGCAAGAAGAATGCCGCAATTAAAAGTGCGAGTTGGAGCAAAGGAATTCTCTGAGTTGTGGAAATGAATTATATATATAAAGTAAAAATATAATTGGCGACTTTCCACGGGTAATTCATCACGTGCATCATAGTTCGTTTTCATTGTATAGTATATTCGTCATCGTTTGGTACAAAAAATTCAGGGAAATGTTGCAATCGTGCTAAAAATGCGATGTACACAATGAATCACCGAGGAAAAATACTATTTAACTTTATTTTGAATTTAAGGATTTCATTTGAAGAATATTTACGCCTTTCACGGGCTCAAATTCAACTCATTAATTCAGTAATTTCTGCACAAAATATTTTCCTTTCCTTTCTCCATTCAGTCGGAGAAAGCCTTCCAAGAAAAATGAACGCACTCCTGCATGCGTATAGGTCGACGATGGCTACTGGAACTGCGTTCTTGTTGATGAAAGACCTCAGTTTCCATGGAAGCACTCATTATAACACTTCGGCCTTTCTTGCGTAAGAGCTGCTCAATCAAACTAATTCTTCAGCTGGAAAGTCATCGTAATTCAACCGAATCCTATTAAACTTATAACCATAATCTCCAGGGACTTATCTTTTTGGAATATAAAGCGAAAACTACAGTTAATATAACAGCGTGACTAATGTCATTTTTCCCCGAATTTCTATGATAAATCTATTAATAGCCAAGGCATCTGAAGACCAAGCGAACAGAAGTGGTCAGAGGCTCTTTGAACGGCGGAGTGGCTCTGAGCGATGCATTTCTGGATGCATCAATTGGTCGAAAGTGGCCGAAAACGCCCATAGTCGACCTATTGATGGCCATCCAGGTCGCAGATCGGCGTCGTACGTCTATCTTATACGGTAACTCATATAAATGTTTTACATTTAATTACTCCAAAATATCAATTACAGAATAAAAGAACTTTTGTGGACTAAATTTAGTATGCAGGGAAAACAGGTTAGAGGTTCCCATCAAACAACACATGAGCGATGCAAAACAGCCAGTAAAACAATATTTACAGATATGGATACGATTTCAGAACATTTTTAGAGACGCGTCATCAATCACCATCATTAATCAATGAATTTGAGTTTTCAGAAAACATCATTAGGTTCGCTTAAGACAACGGTTCATACTGTATTACTTAATTATTTACCTAAGAACATTGAATTTAGAACAGTAATTACCTGAATATCCACATTATACGTGTCATATTATACATGTATATATGATCTAAATTGGTTGTAAATCAGTTAAATACAAGTAGGAATAACACGGTTTAAATATTTGATTTAGACAGGAGATCACGAGTTTTCCGTAGGATGACGACACATACAACCGCGACTCAAGATAACCACGTCTTATCTCAAAAACCCAACTTCATTTATAAATATTCCTTTTTTAATTTTTAGTAGTAGTTAACAGCCAGTTTAGGGTAGACACTTGATGGACGATGACCGTACACACTGATTTCCTCGTCTGAACCCTTTCATTATTTATTTTATTTAATCCTGTAGCCTACAAGCCACCGCTAGGATGTGAAGTAGGGGATGAATATACGCCAGACTAATTTTGACCGGAATAGTTCTACCCCTACCGCGGTCGGACAATGTTATTCTGGTCCCTTATCGTTCGTAGAAAAAATGACACGTGAATTTATCTGCTCTACACTTAATCTCTCTAACTTAATTGACATGTTCTCGCCTACCGTAGTTACATGGGAGTAATAATACATTTTCAACGTCATTGCTAAAGAGAAATCCTTTCAAATAATGTAAGAAATTTAATCCGTAATTTAACCTTCGCTCCGTGAGTGATTCTCAACCTAGCTCCTCTAATGTTTTTAACACGCTACTAAGTTTATCAATAACAACTTTTTACAAATCTATCTCCTCTACGCCTTCACTATAACCTCATAGATGATCCCTCTTTGGTTTGGTGCTAGTAAGGGGGGCAAGTTCCTTAAATTTCCATGGCTTAGGAGAAGCTGTGGTCGCTCGGAGGTGTCACCCAGAATCAAACCTGGACCTTCCGGACGTGAGTCCAGTCCACCGCTCACGGAACACCACGTACCCTGAATAACTCAATGGTAACATCCAAATCAGCGTAGAATTGAATGTCCTCTGGCGCTGCAGTTTGTACAAGTGCGGATGAGTGATGCCTTGGGCAAGGGGTCGCACCCACTCAGCAAGGCCTCGCGACGCCCCGTCCGCCTCGCTGTGAGTCCGCCTGCGAGTGAGCACAAAGCCGCGGTGCGTGGGGCGAGAAAACAACTCTGGGATTACTGGTCAATACCATGGTGGACACGTCATCGATAAATACGTTAACTATAAAAGCAATGCGAATTCTATGGGAAAAATAGATTTATTGATCGTGCTTGTACAAATGCTTAAGATTCTTCAAAATACTCTCCCCCTGATTCCTGAGCTCAAACCGTGTCTCTCTCTCTCCCCCTGCACCATTACAATTGAGGAGACCTGCCCTGAAACTCCTCGACGGGATTGTTCCTCAGGAACGTTGAGTGACATGCTTTTGGATGTGTTCCACGTGGTCTCCCTTCCTTCTTTTCTTTCAGCTCTCTCTCCAGTGGGGGAACAAAGAAAAGTCACACGGAGCCAAGTCGGGGCCGTAAGGGGGCTAGGGGACTAACGTTTTGGTGGTGTTCTGGGACAGGAAGCTGGTAACTATGAAGGATTTGTGGCGGGGGCATATCGCTATTCAAACGAACGCTCCATCGCGCCGTGTTACAAAGTCGAAAAACACGCTTCACGCGGAGCTTGTCTTTCCGCTCAAACTTCTCGGAGCAAACTGGCGACCAGCTGCGTTATAGTCTGGTGACTCAAGCTTCAAAAATTCTTACTCGGATAATTAACCGAAGAATAGATGGAAGGAAACCTCTCAGAAAATAGAAGGTAGGTAGGAAACCTCTCAAAAAGCCAAATCGGATTCAGGAAAAACCGAGGAGCAAGAAAGGCAATTCTCAGCGTGAGAGTTCTAGCCGAAAAAATGAGACGTAAATAATTAATTATACGTGACATTCGTGGACTTGGAGAAGGCCTTCGACAACGTCGAATGGAACAAAATTTTCAAGATACTAGAAGCGCTTGGGTTGGAATACAACGACCTTAGAATTATTCATTTCCTCTACAAGTATCAGGTTACAACAATGCAAACGTAAAACGGAATAAAAATAGAAGCCAAAATAAATAAATGAGTAAGGCAAGGATGGAACCTCTCGCCAGCAATAGTCAACGTATACCTGGAAGAGGCAATAAAAGAAACCCAAGATTTGGATAGTAAAAGAGTCAAGGTAAATGAAGAAGAAATCAACATGCCCCGGTTTGCAGATGACATAGCAGCAGCGGCGGAAACGTGAGAGGACCTGCAACCAACTCTAAGTGGGTCAAGTACGGGGTGAATATAGTATAATCATCAACAAGAATAAAACTGAAATCCTTGTGTGTGGAAGAGGAAAGCTAGATGCAGATATCACAATTCGAGGGGTGAAACTAGAGCACGTGGAATCCTTCGTCAACCTGAGCAGCAGCATAACATGGGATGGAAGAAGCTCGACCGACATCAAGCGAAGAATAGCCCATGCTAAGAACGCATTTATGAAGAAGAGGCAAATAATATGTTCAAAGAACATAAAACTGGAAACAAGGAAACAAGGAATTCGCCAAGACTTTCGTGTGGAGCATGGCGCTCTATAATTCTGAGATTTGGAACAATGGAAAAGTGGACCAGCGAAGAAGGAAGAAGAATACATTGTGCTGTTGGAAAATGGTGACTATTAAACGGACAGACAAAGTAAGGAATAAGGAAGTGTATAGAAGAGCAGAAGAGGATAGGACCATATGGAGAACTCTTCGCCAAAGAGGAAATAGATGGATTGGACACACATTGAGGCACAATGGATTGATTAGGAATATAATAGAAGGAAAAATAGAAGGAAAGATTCCACGAGGAAGACCAAGAGACACGTACATAGGACAAATTACGAAGGACGTAAAACAGAGGAGGTATCTGGGATTGAAGGAATTGAAATTGAATGGAGTAGAATGGAGGGCTTCAGTAAACCAATTCCTAGGATTGAAATACTGATGATGATGGTGCCATAGCCATTCACCAAATTCTCCCATGTCCAAGTTGGTCTTCTTTAAGGCCATTCTTCAAATTGCGTGTGCCCTATTTGCTTGCACTTTGATCCACATACTATGAGCACAATTAGTTTGCCAACTAGTCTCTTAATTGTTTTCCGTGAACTCGGGAAATTTAAAGATGGTGGAAATGAAATTCCACAGGAAAATATGAACACAGAATTAGTGGATCAGGAATCAGAGGGGATGGAAAGCATTGGGGGCACCCCAGGATCATTGAGGGACGAAGAGACTGAGTGATAACGGAATATGTCCAAGAGGTGCTAAGAAACGATCTTCAGAATAAGGAATCTAAGAAACAATTCGGAGCGATAGTTCGAGATTGCCGAAACATTCCTTTACGCGACGGCATTGCTATTAGAGCAAATATTCTTTTTTATCTATTACGTGGGTGAATGGAAGGATTGAAAAGAAAACTTACAGTAATTTTCTCAAAATGGGAGTCATGGGAAATGGGAATTGATCATTTTCATTTTACAAATAATGAGGAAGCAAGTAAAAATGAACAATGACAAGTAGTGTGCAATTACTCTGATTTTTCCAAAGAGTAACAAGCGAAAAAATACGGAGATTTGAATTGAAATACTGTGAGAGCGGGTAACCTCAGAGTGTAGTAGGCATTCCCTCGGTCACCGCCGAGATGAGACGGCGGCGCCTCCGAGTTGGATGTCGGGCTGGAATATGGGTTTATAGAACCCCTTCTGATGTTTCGTTCTAATCCTGACCTAATGGCACCAATAAATCCAGATCACCTTGGCATCCACAAAGGTCGGACAGTAAGACGACGTCGTTGAATGAGCAGAAATTTCTGAATTTGCACTCCACCCCGCGTGGTGAAGAGTCCATAGCGACAGGGGATCGGAGTGCCATCTATGGAATGTTAGCAAGTGAAAATTCTAAATAACAAATATCTCGACTATATTCATGGCAGGAGAATACTGACTAGTGTGAAATAGAGGGTAGAATGTTGGGTAAGCGAAATAGAGGGGAGAGTGCAGGGTAAGCGATATGCGGGAAAAGGAAATAATTGAAAAGAAAAGAATCGAAGCAGAAGATGTATGAAATTGAGGAATAGTAGTAAGCCATTGTTCCATAAGTCCTGGGACTAACTAAGAAAACAACATTTGTTTCGCAAAATTCATTTTTACTCATCAATATAATCACCTTCAAGGGCTATAGTACAATCATTCCAACGCTTTTATGACTTTTCGATACCATTATTGTTAAACGATTTGTCCTTGTCCTCAAAATACGTAAGCTGCAGTTGCAGCGATGACTCCCTCATTCGAGCCAAATCTTTTTCCCTGAAGCATCTTCTTGAGACCAGCAAGACGCCAGTAGTCGCTGGGGGCTAGATCTGGAGAGTATGGTGGGTGGGGAAGCAGATTGAAGCCCAACTCGTTCGATTTGGCCATTGTTTATCATTGACTTGTGGCACTGTGGACCATTGTCTGAATGAAAGTTGATTTTTTTATTCTTCAATGTGCGGTCGTTTTTTGCGATTTCGTCCTTCAAAAGCACCAATAACTCAATGTCATAATTCTCATTGATAGAGTTTCCCTTTTCAAAGTAGTCGATGTAAATTATACCTTGCTGGTGTCATTTAGGGCAAGGATTACGAGGGCTGTCCAAAAAGTAACCTCAGTTATGCCATATAAAATACACTGAAATACAGGTATCAAGCACCGGCACAAGTCACGTGTATCTACACTGTAGATTCACGTGCACTGCTCCAATCTTGTTTAAAATAGATTTTAGAGGCACATTTGTTTTGAGGGAAATATTTTTTCCCTCATATTTGACTGAAATAACTAATAACTAACTTCGGATAAAGAAAGTTTATTCTTTTCATCTCAAAACTACATATCTCTACTATTTTTATACATATTCGCCAAACAGATTTGAGTATTATTTTTATTTCCGAAATAGTTTTCAAATTCCTTCAGCATAAAATTCTATCGCCTGAGATCGCAGCCAACCGATGACGGTATCTTGAATTTCCTCGTCGAGATGAGCACAAAACATGCGGTAGCCTAACTTGTGTTACCATGCAAAGGAGTCGTAGGAATCCGCGGAAAACTTTCTAAAGAGATCAGGTACCGCAAAACGCCGGTTTTCTCGAACCTTTCGTCAATTTCCAGGTTTAGTTCATTTATTCACCGCATAAGGGCGGCCACTTCTTTCATCATGATGAACATTTTTCCGTTCACTCTTGAACAAACGACAACACTGACTCACAAAACTTGCCATTCATAACATGTGGTCCGCACATACGAGCACTCGCAGCGCAATTTTCCCGAAGATGATTGTCAGCAGCTTTGAAGTTTTTTAATCAGTGAAAACTTCATCACTGAGCGAACTTCGATTTTGGCGGAAATTTCAATTGTGTTGTTTATTGTGACTCGCTATTCTAAACAAATGACAAGCGGTGCGACTTTCCAACCACTGAAGTTCGAGGCGTGCTGATCTACTGTTTGCGTCAATAGAGCGACCATTCGGCTCCCTCCACGTCTTCTCACGCCACACGAAAACGGAGGCTACTTTCCCGGAGATCACTGGCGGAAGTATAGCATGTGTTAGTCCTCGGGGGTCCTTAAAAAGCTTGCCCCTCATCGGTTGGCTACAGTGTATTCAAATTTGTGGATATCTATTTAAAAAGTACGAAGGAAGAACCAAAGACTGCGTTTTCACAGGAAATAAATTAACATTTCCGACTAGTTTCGTTCCACTGCAAAATCATGTCGTCCAGAACTTATTGGACAGTAATTAACTCTTTCCTGTGGAAACGCAAAGTTTATTCTTATAATAATGATAATGGCCCCTTTTCACGCGGATAAGGTTCACGGACAAATTATTGTGCATTTTTCTCGACTCAATGAGAAAGTACGTAATGACTGCGAGACAGAGGGAATAGATAAAAAGCCACAGGATCCAGATCTCCCGTCACTTTCCTGGAATTCGCCGGTAATCCCCCGGCCTCCCGCGGGGGTCGCGTTACCTAAAATGAGAATCGTCCTCCCATCGCGATGGCCATGGCGCGCTGCAGACTTAATCCCATGGAATTGGAATTTGGAATTCTGGATTGCGTTGGTTCCTCCGAGGAATAACCCAGCTTTAGCGGTTTGGCGGTTAAACCCCCGACTGCAATGCAGAAGCAGCTCACAAAACCACCATTTCCGAACGCATAAAACGAGAAGGGCGCAAAACGTTATCCAGGGCGGTTAATGTTTTTTCAGTCCGAAACGGGTCGGCGTTTTACGGCAAAGATGGTCGTCGGGATGGTCGTCAAATTTCAAAACACAGGACCACGAAAACAACGATTAGAACCCATTTTATAGTTTTCCTATTATGAAGTTTTAGCGTGATATTTATTTTCTTTCTACATAATTTCAACTTGAAATGTTTCGTCTAATCCTTCGTAACTGCATCCCACCTGCCGCCTCCAGTGCTTCGAAAGCATTCTCTAGAGGACCACTAGTATTGATTACTGACCACTCTAGCGACCGTTGAGTCCTCTTCTTCATCCCAGATCCCGTGTACCTTCTATCAAGGGCATCCCTTTGGTTATCAGTGTTCCTATTTGTTTCCATCTAACAAGCCATCCTCGGAGATGGTATCGCATTCTTCCAGGTCCCCCCCTGCCCCCAGTCCCTCCCTCCGTTTCGCGTGTTCTCAGGGTCCCCATTCTTTCTGAGAGTTTCAGTCTCCCCACTTATTTCCCGAGTGTTCCTTGGGGTCCAATTCTACATGTCCAAGCCATCTAAGCATTTTTATAACGCAATTGATTGTTCCAAAATAGACAATAGGTGTTTCCATCTAGGAAAAAATAATACATTTCCCACTCAGTGTCATCTTCAGCATCCCAAGACCTCACATATATGGTTTGTGCTAAAATTATCGGGAAAGTTTCGGAAAAATACATTTCTTTGTCAGACTTTGCAATATTTATTAGGTAATCTACCGTTTAAGGTAGGTTTTTGGATGGACACAACTATCAAATAAACATTTTGTGACTCCCCACCTAGCAAACCAATCTATATCAGATCCCTCTTCATATCGGTGTACTTCTTTCCTCCCTTCATCCCGTCCAACATCCCTATCCTGTTCCTGCCCTTACCTCGCTTGCCCAACATTCTCCCCTCTATTACCCTCTTCAACATTCCACTACCGCTCGATACGCCTTCCATACATTTTTCCCGCCTTCATAGGATTTCTCTCAACAAACCCCTCTCCTCCCCCACCATCTCTAGTACTTCCTCATTTGTTTTCTTTTCGATCCATTTCACCTTCTCCTTTCTTCTCCACACCCACATTTCTAAAGCCTCCAATCTACGTCTATCCTCCTGCTTCAGTGACCACGTTTCCGCGCGGTACATAGCTACGCTCCATATCAGAGTTTTTACGAGTCTTGTCTTAACATCCCTACTCAACGTCCCCGTCATCAACTCGATCCTCCTTGAGAAGGCCTCCTTGCTTAGCGCAATTCTTCTCCTTACGTCCCTACCACTTTGATCGTATTAGTCCAAAAAACTTCCGAGATATGTAAATTGCTCTACCTGCTCTATTTTTCCCCCGCCTATTTTAATATTTAGCTTAGCCTTTTTCTTTCTAGAAAATCGCATAACCTTTGTTTCATTAATGTTGATTCTCATCCCATATCAATCGCACTGAACCTCCAATTCACTCAGCAATGCTTGCAACCCCTTGGCTGACTGAGCAACTAATGCTTGGTCATCAGCAAACCTAACCGATTTTACGAATTCCCCTCCGACTTTCATTCCTACCTCCAGTTCTTCCCATGCCTCTTTAATCATTTCCTCCACATATACGTTCAACAGCACCGGTGACAATGGGCAACCCTGCCTTACCCCTCTTCCTAACACTGCCCATCCCGACTCTCCGTTCCCCACTCGCACCTGAGCTGTCTGAGACATGTACTAACAGGTTGCGGATCAGTCTCCTGTCCCTCCAATCCATTCCTATTTTCTGCAATACACGCATTAATTTTTCCCAATTCACTCTATCAAACGCTTTTTCGAAATCTACAAAACAGGCAAAAACGTCCTGGTTGTATTCTATATTCCTTTCAATTAGCGATCTCATTACTGCAATGGTATCACGCGTACCTCTTTCCTTCCTAAACCCAAACTGATCATCCCCTAACTAATCATTTGCCTTACTCTCTATCCTTTTGTTGATGATCCTAAGAATAACTTTAGCTGCGTGGGGTATCAAACTTATTGTTCTGTAATCCTCACAGGATATGTCCTTTGTCTTTTTTGGAATAGGAACTAACACCGATCTCACAAAATCTTCCGGCCGGATTCCTTCTTCATAGATACTACGAATCAGTCCATATAGGGTCTTCTTCCCGCATTTTCCTAAACATTTCAACAGTTCTACAGGTATGTTGTCGACCCCCACGGCCTTATTTGCTGTCATCTCCTTTAATGCTCTTTCTATTTCATCGTCGAGTATGCCTGGACCTAAGCTATCTTCTTCTACGTCATGTTCCTTTTCTATGTCTAACCTTGTCGGCCTAAGTTCTTTACCATACAGTGTTTCTATATATTCCTTCCATCTCTCTTGGATTTTTCCTGGTTCAACTATTATCTTACCCCACTTATCTTTAACTGTTAGCACAGATCTTGCCTTCTTACTTCCCGATAATAACTTAACCTTGCTGTATAGAGCACCAATTTCACCCTTCTTCTGTAAACTTTCCATATCCTCGCATTGCGTTTTCCACCATTCTTCTTTTGCTTTATTTGTGGCCCTTCTCAATTTATTGTTTAACTCTTTGTACTTCATTTTGCCTAACTCTGTGTTTACATTTTTCCGTCTTCTTCTCTCATCCATGTTTGCAATCATCTCATCCGTTACCCATGGTTTCCTTATCCTTTTCCCGTTAACGGTTCCTATAGTGTCTTTAGCGGCTTCCAATATCCCTTTCTTGATGCATTCCCATTTTTTCTTCGATAGTACTCAGTTCTTTACCGTCATCCATTATTTTCTCTACAGCCTGCTGATACTCCTTCATCGTTAATCCATTTAATGCTTCTACGTTCCATTTCATAACCCGCTGCCCTTGCCTTATCTTCTTGAAACGGACGTTGCATTTCATAACAACTAAATTGTGGTCAGAGTCCGCATCCGCTCCTGGGAAACTGTGCGAATTTATCACACTGTTCCTAAACCTGTGCCTAACCATAATATAATGTAACTGATACCTTCCTGAGTCACCTGGCATTTTCCATATATACCTACGCCTTTTGTGGTGTCTAAACCATGTGTTGGTGATGACTAACCCCTGTCTCTTGCAGAATTCAATCGCTTTCTCCCGGCGTTCATTCCTCGTGCCTTACCCATAGTCCCCCACCTCATCACCCTCTCTTCCTTCGCCTACCGTCGCATTCCAATCCCCCATCACTATCAAATGTTTCCCTGCAGAATGCCTAAAAATTCTTTGCAAAGTATATTCCTTGAGGCTCGACACTTTTTTGCCAGCGGTTTTTACACGACTACCTCATATTTACTCGACCCCCTCACCGATAGCAGCGGTGATATCGAATGCTTGGACCCACGCTTTTAATTAGTCACTTAAGGGGGGGTAATCATCCTGGCCAGTAAATTATACGGATGCAACATAATGCCCTGCAAGCCACCGCTACGATGTGTGGCAGGGGTTGAATGCACACCAGATTAATTTTGACTCAAATATGACCCCTTCCTCGGTCGGACAATGTTATTCTGGTCCCTTTTAGTTCGTGGAAAAAATCACGCGTTAAATCCATCTGGCTCTACACTTAATATCTCTAATTTAATTATCACGGTCTCTCCTACCAATAGGAGTAATAATACATTTTCGACATGAAATTCTCAACGAGCTCCGAGTTCTACCGAACGACTTGTCCTCACTCCGACTACACACTCCAGCATAATCTTCATCCCGTCCCCCATTCACGTTTCCTTTGGATTTCCTCTGCTCTTTCCCTCAGAATTCAGAGATTCAACACCTCTTCCCAATATTCAAGGTTTGTACAAAAATATCGGAAATAATTTTTCCCTGGCGTGACAGAAAACACTTAATTTGGCGATACAAAAATCTACGTTAAACTCCTCCCGTAAATCTTGAGCGCTTGAGGCTGCAAGGTAACTACCCGACGAAAAACGACACCGCGACGATTCCCCAACTCACTTTAAGTCCCGCTTTGACATGTAGAGGCTATTTCCTATTCCCAAAAGTGAAACCCTCCCTCCATCAAAGGACACCACCAAGGGACCCTATGTCAAGCCGTCAAAGAAGTTTGCACGCGTACCATTGAGGATCTTCCGGAATCAGCCCACCTTCCGCCTTCGAGTCGTGGAAAAGCCACTGGAAAAAGTGTTTCGACACTCAAGGGCTTTACTTTGAAGGATTTTGAGCGGCATTATAGCAATATCTGATAAATAAATCTACTTTTCCCCGAAACTTTTCGCGATACTTTTATACAAACATTGTAGTTCCCTGACCCGTCTTGAAAGCGTGGCCGTACACCGCCTCAATGATAACTCTCTCATTTTATCATTGGCAAGGACTCATTTGTAATGTGCTGCTAGTATATGGGATCCTCACGAAGTCAGATTGATTGTTCAATTGGATCGCGTGCAGCGTAGGTGCTAGATTTGAAAACGTTGTTATGGTAAACTTAGTAGCGTATCCAAAATATTAGAGCAGCTAGGCTGGCAATCACTCACGGAGCGAAGGTTAAATTACAGATTGAAGCTCTTGCGTGTAAATTAGAAGGATGTCTCTTTTGCACGGATGTTGAAAATTTACTATTACTCCTATTGTGCTTCGGTAGGGGATATCGTGCCAATAAAATTATGGTGATTAATTGTAAAAGAGATTGATTTAAGATGTGATTTTTTCCACGCACTAAAAGGGACCAGAATAACATTGTTGGACCGCGGTAGGGTCATATTCGGGTCAAAATTAGTCTGGTGTGTATTCGCCCTCTACCACACATCCTGGCGGTGGCTTGCAGGGTATATAAATAAAATGTTAAGTAATGTTTTGTCCTTTTTCCGTTCTTGCAATTCTGTGTTTAAACCTTCCTCCTCCTTAACCTTTTACTTGGCAGTGTTCGCTGCCCCTCAAGAAGGGACAGTGTTTCAGTTTTTATATTTTCTGAAACTGTGATGCTTCTCGGCACTACGTGAAACAACGATGCGGAAATGGCGTAATAAATCCTTGAATGACGGACCCTTGAGGTTAACGAGCGAGTTCCTTCATTTCCTGCCCGAGGCACAACTACCCGGCAAATGCAACAGCGTGAATGAAGATGCAAGCGTTTTAGGAATGTCAGTGTTGGTATTTCCCAGATATTTTTTCTATGACTGCGGGCTTTTTCAAGGTCCCATTATTTCTGTGCGTTACTGTTTCGTGCTAATTATACTCACATGCTCTATGATGGGAGTGGTCAGTTCTGGAGTCTCTCCAGCAAAGTTTAAGAAACGTTCGAAATCAACTACAAAGACGCGAAACCTTCCAAAAGGCCGTCCTACCTCATTAACCCATGGACTCTGAAGGTTTTTAATCTTCAGCACACTATCCTTGATTTCATTAATTGGGCCCTCGGGTCGAAACGTTTTAAGGTCATGAGTAATTACACCCACTCGGTGTCCATTCAGGGTGTTAACGCCCTCAGAAGATGCCCCGATACCCCTAAGAATGGACAAAAGTCTGTTTGCTCAGGCCTGCGCTCTCAAATTCATGGCACAAATCCAAGAAATGAGATGTGGGATTTTTTTGGTCTCCTTCCAAACTTTTCCCAATGCGAAGCTAAAAACTAAAGGGAGAATTTTCTCTTTTGTTTCCTCTTTTCATCATTCTAATTGGTCTTCATCCAATGATCAACTAATTAACTTTGCGTTTCATTCTGCTGTGAATAAATACATGAGAATGGTGATGGGTATTTTATGAGGCCTTTAAAGTAAAAATCGATGCCATTCCATGCGTATCTTCTTCGTGGCAGCAGGTGTCGAACATGAGTTCGATAATACCGATTTCTTTCACGCGTATATTTCTAGCATATCGCGTTATGCAGAATATCGTATTTTCCCCAGTGCGTTTGGTTTAATATTTGGTGGTGACACACCAGCTATACCGAAAGCACGAGTTAATTATTATATAATTAATTTCCGTGGATTTGGTACCAATCAAAGCACGCAATGAGTAGGTACAATAAAGTGCAGCTACAGCGACGCGCAAGCACGTAGTTATATCTGCGACACACAAAAACGTAGTCGCCTCATCGTAGACATACGCAGTTAGATACTGACGGAGTTCTTAACTCTGCGAGTAGAATGACACAAAATTCGCCGTTGACATTATCTCTCCTCCTAATTAAACTATCCAATTTCGGATAAATGTTGATGCATTATTCACAAACAAATTGAAGGAACCGATTATCACAAAGCATTTATTCTGTTCCACGGTATTCTATATCGATAACTTTCTCCATAAGCCGCCATTAGTGTGTGTGTGATAGGAGTGGTTAGGTCAGCATCCATCAGTGTAATCGGCGACTACAAGCATTCGGTGTGATTTTATTTTCAAGCCGTTTAAATTGTCGTACGTGATGATTTATCCTGCTGCTATGGTAATGGATTGTTCGAGGGAAAGAGGAATCCTTGAATTTATTTGCTCGTCAATCCATCCATCTTATTTTGTCACTTTTGTGTGACACCACGATGTGCGTACTGCGGTGTTTGGGATCATTTCATCAAAAGAAACCAAGCCTGATTTATACCTTGGCACTTGAATCAACCTTTGTTTTTGGTATTTTGTCTTCGTGCTCGCAGAGAGTCCCATTTCATGTTTCAAATGAATATCCACTTAACGATCTCAGTACATTCACAGCATTTTTTCACAAATTCGGAGGTCGGTGTTATTTATATCAACTTGTGAATCTTTCAGAGATGTATCTCAAATTTTTGCGCCATATGCAATGTGTGGTGTAAACTATATTGGAAGTAATTAATTAGGCCTTTCACTTTGGCATCGTGGTGCCTTCCAATATGCCAAAAAATCAGGTTTTTTCACAGAGGCAATGCATGGAAAGCGTGCTTCCTCAGTCTTAGATGACACCTAACTGCGTTATTTTAACTAACCAAATACGCTCATTTTGACAACATTCCAATGTCTAGTTGTGTAATTATGTTTCTACAAGCAGCGCTTTGCCATGCAGATGTCTCCTATAGTTATTTTGTCCTAATTCAGTCAGCAATTCGTAAATGTTTTGCATCTCGTTTAAAACTATTTATTGTTGCGTAGAAATCGATGCCAACGTTTTTATTTTGCTGTAGAATTAATGTTGACAGCCATAGCAACTGTGCATGAATGCCATATGATGAATACCGTAGAGATTCCCGTAATTCCCCTTTATTACTTCTAATTTGAGCGATGATCTCGACTGGAGAGGAGATTCGGAAACGGAGTACGTTTTCTCCTCATTAGTTCCGCGTCCCTGCAGCTGCTCGTCGATTTTTGGCGGAATACAATCCATTGAAAGTTTCTTCAAAATATTAACGGCAAGGAACACGTTTCTTCCTTCACACTCTCTCTTCGGCTGGGGCATCTTGTTTAAAATACTATATGCTGCTAGGATTCCTAACGAATTGATTCCAAATAACTTCCTCCGGCGAGTTACTTCACCTAAAATGTTGATTGCCGATAAAACCCATTATATTACTTCAATGCTATATGCTCCAGATTTTAACAAGAATGCCATTGCCATCGGTGGGTTTTAGGAAGATTATTAGTAATATTGGAGCTTAACGATAGGTTCATTTGAGGGAGGCATGACAAGGGGTGCGCGACGTTTTCACTGGCAATGTAATACTGAAGATGTTGGTCTAGAGGGAAGAATTTAGAATTAGCGGGGTTGAGGGATATTTTTTAGGTAATCTACCGGTTAAGGTAGGTTTTTGGATGGATATAACTATCAAATAAATATTTTCTAGCTCCAAACAAAACCCAATTCAGCAACCTACTCTACATAAGGTCTCTCTTCACCTCTGTGTACTTCCTTCCTCCCTTCATCCCGTCCAACATCCCTTTCCAGTTCCTGCCCTTACCTCACTTGCCCAAAATTCTCCCCTCTACTACCTTCTTCAACATTCCACTACCGCTCAATACGCCTTTCATCCATTTTTCCTGCCTCCATACGACTTCTCTCAACAAACTCCTCTCCTCACCCACCATCCCGAAATCTACAAAAAAGGCAAAAACGTCCTGGTTGTATTCTATATTGCTCTCAATTAGTGATCTCATTACTGCAATGGCATTACGCGTATCTCTTCCCTTCCTAAACCCAAACTGATCATCCCCTAAGTAATCATTTGCCTTACTCTCTATCCTTTTGTTGATGATCCTGAGAATAACTTTAGATGCGTGGGATATCAAACTTATTGTTCTGATATATATATATATATATATATATATATTCAAACATAGAAATACGTATAAGGAAAGGGGATAGGAAAACACATAAAAGGCGAACACAGGACATGTGGGGAAGGTATATATATATATATATATATATATATATATATATTATTAGGTAATCTACCGTTTAAAGTAGGTTTTTGGATGGAAACAACTATCAAATAAACATTTTATGACTCCCCACCTATCAAACTATTCTATATCAGGTCCCTCTTCATTTCGGTGTACTTCTTTCCTCCCTTCATCCCGTCCAACATTCCTATCCTATTCCTGCCCTTACCTCGCTTGCCCAACATTCTCCACTCTATTACCTTCTTCAACATTCCACTACCGCTCAATAGGCCTTTCATCCATTTTTCCAGCCTCCATACAATTTCTCTCAACAAACTCCTACCCTCACCCACCATCTCCAGTACTTCCTCATGTGTTTTCCTTTCGATCCATTTCACCTTCTCCATTCTTCTCCACACTCACATTTCAAAAGCCTCCAATCTACGTCTATACTCCTGCATCAGTGACCACGTTTCCGCGCCGTACATAGCTACGCTCCATATCAGAGTTTTTACGAGTCTAGTCTTAACATCCCTACTCAACGTCCCCGTCATCAACTCCCTCCTCCTTGAGAAAGCCTCCTTGCCTAGCGCATTCTTCTCCTAACGTCCCTACCCTTTTGACCGTATTGGTCCAAAACACTTCCGAGATATGTAAACTGTTCTACCTGCTCTATTCTTTCCCCGCCTGTTTTAATATTTAGCTTAGCCTTTTTCTTTCTGGAAAATCGCATAACTTTTGTTTTATTAAGATTGATTCTCATCCAATATTTATCGCACTGAACCTCCAATTCACTCAACAATGCTTGCAACCCCTTGGCTGACTGAGCAACTAATGCTTGGTCATCAGCAAACCTAACCGATTTTACGAATTCCCCTCCGACTTTCATTCCTACCTCCAGTTCTTCCCATGCCTCTTTAATCATTTCCTCCACATATACGTTGAACAGCACCGGTGACAATGGGCAACCCTGCCTTACACCTCTTCCTAACACTGCCCATCCGGACTCTCCGTTCCCCACTCGCACCTGAGCAGCCTGAGACATGTACAGGTTGCGGATCAGTCTCCTGTCCCTCCAATCCATTCCTATTTTCTGCAATACACGCATTTATTTTTCCCAATTCACTCTATCAAATGCTTTTTCGAAATCTACAAAACAGGCAAAAACGTCCTGGTTGTATTCTATATTCCTCTCAATTAGTGATCTCATTACTGCAATGGCATCACGCGTACCTCTTTCCTTCCTAAACCCAAACTGATCATCCCCTAAGTAATAATTTGCCTTACTCTCTATCCTTTTGTTGATGATCCTAAGAATAACTCTAGCTGCGTGGGGTATCAAACTTATTGTTCTGTAATCTTCACATGATATAGACTTTGCCTTTTTTGGAATAGGAACTAACACCGATCTCACAAAATCTTCCGGCCAGATTCCTTCTTCATAGACACTACGAATCAGTCCATATAGGGCCTTCTTCCCGCATTTTCCTAAACATTTCAACAGTTCTACAGGTATGTTGTCCACCTCCATGGCCTTATTTGCTTTCATCTCCTTTAATGCCCTTTCTATTTCATCGTCGAGTAAGCCTGGACCTAAGCTATCTTCTTCTACGTCATGTTCCTCCTCTATGTCTAACCTTGTCGGTCTAAGTTCTTTACCATACAGTGTTTCTATATATTCCTTCCATCTCTCTTGGATTTTTCCTGGTTCAACTATTATCTTACCCCGCTTATCTTTAACTGTTAGCACATATCTTGCCTTCTTACTTCCCGATAATAACTTAACTTTGCTGTATAGAGCACCAATTTCACCCTTCTTCTCTCTCTCTCTCTCTCTCTCTCTATATATATATATATATATATATATATATATATATATATATATATATATATATATATATATATATATATATATATATATATATACACTTTTTTGGAAACCCCACAAACGTGTAATGTAAATTCACTGATAGTCATAACAAACACAGAAACCAAAACACAAAAGAGGAAAAACTCACTGGTTCTCGAATTTTCGGTGGTCCAACCACCTTTCTCAAGAGGAATTAGGAACAGTTCTGTTCCTAATTCCTCTTATATATATATATATATATATATATATATATATATATATATATATATATATATATATATATATATATATATATATATATATTCACATAGAAATAGAGATAAGGAAATGGGAAAGGAACACACATAAAGGACGAACACAAGAGAGGGTGGGAAGGCGGCCTTGAGCAGGATACGCCATCTCCTGGGCAATGAATCGGAGCAATTTGGCGCTTTATAAGATCGCAGATTTCAGTGTAAAGTACATTTTCTCAAAAGCTCAAGTGGTTAGAGCACCCGCCCGGCAAGTGGGGAGATCCGGTGTTCAAGTCCCGGTGGAGGAAAATAATTTTACATTTGTGATCTGCTCAAGTCCGCCTTCCCCACCTCTCTTGTGTTCGTCCTTTATTGTGTTCCTTTCCCATTTCCTTATCTCTATTTCTATCTGAATAAATTTTTTTCGCCGTATGGCGGGATTTTCGTGGGGATTACGTATTTGAATGTATGTATGTATGTATATTATTATTAGGTAATCTACCGGTTAAGGTAGGTTTTTGGATGAACACAACTATCAAATAAACATTTTGTGACTCCCCACGTAGCAAACTAATCTATATCAGGTCCCTCTTCATCTCGGTGTACTTTTTTCCTCCCTTCATCCCATCCAACATCCCTATCCTGTTCCTACCCTTACCTCGCTTGCCCAACATTCTCCCCTCTATTACCCTCTTCAACATTCCACTACCGCCCAATACGCCTTTCATCCATTTTTCCTGCCTCCATAGGATTTCTCTCAACAAACCCCTCTCCTCCCCCAACATTTCTTCTACTTCCTCATTTGTTTTCCTTTCGGTCCATTTCACCTTCTCCATTCTTCTCCACACCCACATTTCAAAAGCCTCCAATCTACGTCTATCCTCCTGCTTCAGTGACCACGTTTTCCGCGCCGTACATAGCTACACTCCATATCAGAGTTTTTACGAGTCTTGTCTTAACATCCCTACTCAACGTCCCCGTCATCAACTCCCTCCTCCTTGAGAAGGCCTCCTTGAGAGGGCCTCCTTGCCTAGCGCAATTCTTCACCACGATAATACACCAGCTCACACTTCATTGTTTGTTCGTTAATTTTTGGCCAAAAACAATGCTGTAACGATGCCTCAGCCTCCATATTCGCCAGATATGACTCCGTGTGACTTTTTCCCATTTCCAAAAATTAAGAGAACCTTGAATGGCCGTCGTTTTACAGCCGTAGATGACATTAAAAGCGCATCGCTGGAAGAACTAAAGGCTATCTCAAAGATCGAGTTTGAGAAGTGTTTCGGGGATTGGAAGATTGGAACATTCTCCCCTCTATTACCCTCTTCAACATTCCACTACCGCTCAATACGCCTTTCATCCATTTTTCCTGCCTCCATAGTATTTCTCTCAACAAACCCCTCTCCTCCCCCACCATTTCTAGTACTCCCTCATTTGTTTTCCTTTCGGTCCATTTCACCTTCTCCATTCTTCTCCACACCCACATTTCAAAAGCCTCCAATCTACGTCTATCCTCCTGCTTCAGTGACCATGTTTCCGCGCCGTACAAAGCTACGCTCCATATCAGAGTTTTTACGAGTCTTGTCTTAACATCCCTACTCAACGTCCCCGTCATCAACTCCCTCCTCCTTGAGAAAGCCTCCTTGCCTAGCGCAATTCTTCTCCTTACGTCCCTACCACTTTGACCGTATTGTGGTCCAAAACACTTCCGAGATATGTAAATTGCTCTACCTGCTCTATATTTTGCACCAGTGCATAATCTCCAATTGGGACTACTTTGAAGATGACAACATCAATGTATAAGAATAAATAAGTATTATTGTCCGAAAAATTAAAAATCTCACTATTTGTTGAACACACGACGTATTTTACTTCCTCTTACATCGGTATTTAAGTAAATATGAACGCGACTTCACAGCGAGTATGAAGTTGCATGTATCCGGTGAAACAAAGCGGAGGAAATGTTTTAAGGTGAAATGTAAAGTGCCCACTAGCGTTTCCACAAACAAGTTATTTTTCACGAACTAGAACTCGCTGAAGATCACAATCCCCATAGGCAAGTAGACGTGTTGAAAATGTTATTGCTTCAGATTTGATAGCTCCAGAGTTGTTTGCAGTACATAAGTGATGGGTAATATTGTGACATCTACAGACATACAGCTTGGCGTTTGTGACGGTCACATGGTGATGATGAGTAAACTAAACGTGGGTTTGAATCGTAGAAAAATAAATTTAGTGCGTAAAAACTTAAGATACACTTTGGATTTCATCTTCACGGCGAGGAGCCTTTTTTGTTTGGCCGCAGCAATTCAAACACACGGACACACAGGCACACGGTTAGGGCATGGCCGAGTGCCCAGTGGAGCCGTCCGGCGTCGTGTTTCCAGGCTGAGTTTCCGGGGGAGGCTGGAAGGAGGGGTGTGCCGCGGAGGGAGGCCCACCGGCGACGTCCTACTCCACTCAAACGTCGATTCGAAGGGAAGTAGGGATTTACGGTACGCGGTAGGGGAGGGGGGGTCCATTACCAATTGCGCCACATTCAATCGCTCGTTCAACACTCCCTCGGAGCGAAAGATCGGACGGTCGATTGCAGCCCTCCCCGATGCTGAATTTTCTACCGCCCCGATGACCCCCTCTCTCTTCCTCCCCTTTCAATCGGATCACCCCGGGCCCTGCCTTCCCTCCTTGCAAGTCCATTTTGCTCCCATCCCATTCGGGCCCTCCCGCTCATTCCTCCGTCCGTTCAGCGGCGCCAACATAACACCCTCCTCTCTTCCTTCGCTGTCACGCGAATATTCCCTCGTAATCTCTTTCAATGTCTTCCATTACGAATTTACCCACAGCAGGTGTACCACGGTGCCCACAGCAGGCGTATCTACAGCGTGGTAATACATGGTTTGCATAAAAAGTATCGTTAACAGCTTTCCTGACATGTTTGGCTGAAGTGCTGAATTCATGCCGTGGGTTGGCATTGGGATCGTTTTTTGGCATTTATAAGACAATGAAAGTGCACAACCATTGGATCACTTCAAATTTGGCGATGCGAAAGATCTGCGCTAAACTCGTCTTCTCGAAGGTCTTTGGACGGACGAACAAGAGAGTAGAGTCGAATGTCTGCTTTCGAAGACCTTCTGCAACGGCATCGCGACGATTCCCCAACCCCCTTACAGTCCCGGCTAGGCACCAACAGGCTATTTCCTATTCCCAAAAGTGAAGTCCTCCCTCAAGGGACACCATCATGGGATCCTAAGTTCCGTTAAAGAAGCTTTCACGTTTAAGTTCACATTAAGGATTTTCTGGAATCCGCCTATCAGGGAGCCTTCGAGTCGTGTACAAGCCGCTGGCAAAGGTGTCTCGACGCTCAATGGATGCACTGTGAAAAATGTTGAGGCATTGCAGCAATATCTGTAAAACTCAATCATTTTTCAGAAACTTTTCCTGTAATTTTTATACAAAATATGTATAACCTGTATTACATAAAAAACTCATTTGCCGCTGACATATGCGAGCTTACAGTCTTGCGTACAGCATACAGTCTGCGGAACTGATGTACAAGGTTGCTGGCCCGATGTTTAAAGGTGTTTCCTCCGAGTAAGAGCCGTTGGTCAGCACACGAGGTCTACCTCGCCACATTTGGTCGGAGGAGTTCGGGAGGTACGCATTCATAGCACGCGGCCGAGGGCACCCGTACTTCCTACTTTAGTGTACTTCCGAGTACTTGATACTGTCGACGGACGGATGACCCTTGAGCAACCCACCGTTGCTTCTGAATCGCACACCAGGGGTGACAGCCCTACATTAAAACTTTTTCCCGTGTTTCCACTAGGTTTCACCCAATTGAATTTCTAGACATTTTGTCGTACCCATTATAGAGCGATTCTCACGAATGGGAATGAATTTTTTTTAATTCTCATTTTGTAACAAAGAAACAAAGATGAGACTTTTCAGATCATGTTTGGATGAAATTCCTCCAAGATGCTTATGGAACTACTCTGGGGTGGTTAATATGTCCTTAGGGTTGCAAAGAAAGCGAAAGAGGAAAAAGAACTTACGAACTACGTCAGCGCCATAAAAGTTGTCACAACAATGAGTGTACGTGAATAATAAAATAGGTTTTGTGAGTTCATGTGTGAAAATATGTATATCTGTTTGTGTGCGTGTGTGTATATATAAAAATATGTGCAGACCGGGACTTGAACATCGGATCTTTCCACTTGCCGAGCGGATGCTCTAACCACCTGAGCTATCGAGAAAACCTAGTTTACTCTGAGATCTCAGTGTAAATTAGGTTTTCGTACATTCATCAAAACTGCACATTTCCGGAATGCAACATTAGGATTGAGGCTCAACTGTCGGATGCCACGGTTACTCTGAGTGGACCAATTATGGAACCTTGTGGTATTCTTACAGTGCTACTGAACACAAAAATGCAAATATTTTACTCTATACGCGACTATACCGAGAAATATAATTTCTCCCTCAACGCTTATGTGAATATTAAGTGTACATCGAAACATTTACCACACGAAGATCGCGTTGATTTTCCAGAGAAAGTTAATCCGCTTCCTCTTGTCAGAGCATAATCTGCTCCCAAAATATTTCCCTTTTCACCTTGGAGACTTGCAATGTTCTTGAACCAACACCACACTCTTTTCCCGTCCCTGGCAACCTCCTCCTCCCCTAAAAGGTGTAGAGATGCACACACGCATTCACGCACACACTCTTTCTTTCTTTTTTCCAGGCTGAGGGAGGGAGTTGGGATGCTTCTTGAACCCTATTCCACCTCCCCCATTGATCTTTTGGAAAATAGCATTTTGAAAGCCGCACAAAAGACGCGTTTTGGACATCGCTTAAAAACGCGGAGGTCGTAAAACAAAAGAGGGCCGCGGGAGGGAATTCGCGTGACGGTAGTCACTTCTTTTTGAGATGGGGAGCGGGGGGAGGATTATCTACGAATTCCACACTGTCGACCGCTGGATTATTTTGCCGAATTTCGGGATTCAGGCAGAGAGAAAAAGGGTGAGAGAGGGGGGAGGTTCCGTGCGTCGTGTGCGTGTGTGAGGGGAGGGGGAGAGTGGGGTCAGGGGTGTCGCTTCCCCTCCACATGGAGAGCCACACCCTCACTCGCTCCCCCCTCTCTTCCCTCCCCTCCCCCCTCCCCCCGCGGTCCAGGACTCACCTCGGCGCCCAATCAATAGTCACCTCTCCTCCCGACGCTGCACCCTCCCCGAGACCACTCTCGAGCCATATAAGGGGCGTGCGAGTGAGTGTGGAGTGGAGCAGGGCCAGCGTGGGCGGGACGAGAGCCAGCCAGGGGGGGCAGTGGAGGCGGCGGCCCTGGATGCGACGCACACACGCACGCACGCGGGGGTAGGAGGCGTCCACTTGCACCCTGAGAGAGCGAGTGGTCGCCACGGAAGGGGGCGAGGGGGGCGAGGAAGGTGTCGGACCCGCGCTCGAGGGCCGCCCCGACCGAAGAAGGCGCTTCGCGACGACATTCCACCCGATCGCATTGCCGCACGGGCAGGAAGACCGTGACCTCCTCTAAGAGTCGAGCACGAAAGTAGAGAGGTCACCCTATCATGGCGGGCATTATCAAGTATAGCCCATTTGCAATCACAATGCATTGGCCTTACATTTGAAAATGTGCCGAAAACCGTAAAGCAATAAACAAGTCACCCCCCTTCCTCACCCTTAAACGAAAGGAAGTGGAAATAGCGAACCGCCAAAACACTCGTATTGCTCGTGAAATTGGAACGAGAGGCGGCGACAATGACCCGAGCGGAGTCGTGTACGCTCTCGATTGCGAAGGATTCCCCGGCGGGAGATGGGTTCCCCTGGGCGGGGTTTCGAACCCGGCTCCCTCGGATTATCAGTGACGAGTGCTTTGGTCCGTCGAGCTTCTGGGGAGGGTTCTTGGCTGACCATGAGTATTGACTAGATCACCCGTCCTGAATTCCAAGGGATGCGGCTTCGAGTCTCGGTTCAGGTAGTTGGACTTTTCTCCGAGAAATTTATCCCATTTGGTTCATGCTGGGATTTGGTGCTGAGTATGCGCATTTTTTCAGCGCCAAAGAGTAGAAACTTGCACTGAATGAAATGTTCCAGCGCTTCTCATCGGGCCGTCGAGTAAGGACGCACCGTAATAGATTAGATAAATAAATCCCAAAAAATAAGTAACTCTATATTAAATATTCTCTCCCACCAAATGATTAAACGTTCCTTCTCTGCATATACTACTTTATAATTGTATGTCTCCGTGCAAATAAAATAATTCATACTATTTAGTTACGGAAATATTTAAGGAAGTGACCTGACCGCATGAAATATTGCACGAAATTTAAAAATAAGAAAATACACCACCGAAGTAAAATTAAAATTAACTTTATGCAATAATGGTAATTGTAAAATGAAAGATAATTGTTTGAGTAAATGCTCAATGATCCTATTTCGAAATTGACTCCCAACATTATTCCTATGACCGAAATGGCAGACATAGGACGTTTAAATAGGCATAATGCAGAAAAGCATCGATATTCCTCAGTGTATGCAAAAATAATGTAAGTATAAGATCTGAGAGATATAGAGAGATAGTTGAGGCCGATACCTTGTGGAATTCCATAATAGTGCTCAAGGAAGAGTCGAAGTACTTTGCGTTTCCACAGGATAGAATTAATTGCTGTAAACTAGCTTCGCTATACTCTAGCATCATAGTGGCAGATAATGTTGCTTCAATGCCCATCTTATTCTTTCTTGTGCACTGGTAAATATAAAATGTCTTTAGACTAATAATGTACTCGTAGAAAAGGAAGTAAATTATTATTGGGGAGATAATACAAGTCGATGCGATCATCGTACAATCATATTTAAAATTATCATATTATATAATTTAAACCAATTTATTTAAATTGGTTTAAATGTAACCTTAGAGGTTTTGCAAGAAAAAAGCAGTCGAAGAGATAAGATCTGTGACAGGTTCCCTAAAAGAATGCGTGAATGAAATATCGCGAGGGAGTTCAAAGTTGGACGTAGCATTTAATAGCCCCGAAACCTCGTCTTTGAGTAAAGATGATTAGCGTAAATTGAAGCCTATGGGGTGCGATTATGAAGGGAATGCAAGAAGCGAGACGAAGCGAAAAGAGGCAAGGAAAAAAATTACATATTGTGGGCTGAAGAGTAAAGTCTCAGGTCTGAATTCAGATTTCTTTTTGAAGAATAAAGCCAATTCATGCTCTTAAATCTACGGTACTTGGCAATAATATCTAGGCGTGATGACATTATTATTGCGGGGGTCGTCAACTAATCTAGCTTGTGATTGCTTGCCATTGTAAATATTTTTGAGGCCCCAAAGGTAAATCGCATGATGAGCTGAATCTGCCAAGAAATACGAGTAATGTGTGTGTGTGTGTATCAATACGGGAAAGTAAAATGTGTCTGATGGAATCTTCAGGAGAATTTCTTTTAACTACTTGGTAATAACGCCTTTTCATGCATTAATAGCCGAGAAAATTCTGCAGCAACCCTCTTCATTGTCACGTATCATCATCAAATTATTTTTATGAGATTTTGCTAACCATTCCCTACAATGAAGGATGTTGCCCTTCGATCGCCGGCCCCGTTGGGGGCGGTTCAATGTCCTTGTCTGCCAACCCAGAGGTCGCGGGTTCGATTCCCGCCTAGGTGATATTCCCCTAATCTAGGGCTTCGGTGTATGCAATTGTCAAATTGTTATTTCGATGTTCAAAGTCTGATGTAAAGGTCGAAGTACTGCTTTCGGACTAATGCAAAATAAATAAATTATATTATTTTGTAGATCCAGGGGTTTTTTCATGGAATGTGATGAGTTTATATGCCTGTATTTTTCTCTCCGCGCTAACCTAAAGGATACGGAAGCATGACGTAAAGTGAGTAGGCCAACACTATCCATAATTTATTATCAATGTCCATGGATTGGTAACATCGTTTAAACTGTTAGATTATAAATTGATCTTCGTTACTTCAATCTAATAATTTAAACTGAAACTAAGAACACCGTTAAAATTGTCGAAGTAGAATTGTGAAGGTAAGGAAGGTAGTGTCTGCTAATAAAAGATAAGTCTAAGTTGGCAATGTCCTCATTAAAAAGGGATAGTAACAATTTTAGTTTGCAAAGCGGAATTTTGTCCTCACGCTGGAATGAACGTAATTATAATTAACCTAAGAAACCGGTCGCTCTCTTCCCCAAATAAAATGTTCCGTTCCAAAAAAAGATAATCTTAATATTGCACAAGTTTGAGTGTTATCTCAACAAAATATTTATGCTCAGTTTAAAAAACTATGCGCGAAAAATCTGTTGCTTGCTCTTCTTCGTTATTTGCAATCCTTAAATGTTTATCATAATCTTGTATGGGTGTCAAATTTAACGCTTGCAACGTTTCTATTGTTTCTCTTGTCGCATTTTTAGGAAAATTCAGTAGCATGCTGCATTTAAAATATATTTTTTTTAAATATAGTAATGTCTGAAATTTGAAGATGGTAGTTTTTCTACAAGTTAGTATCCACTGCGAATATCTAAGGCTTGTGTCATGTATCAATTGATTCCTGTTCATGAAATTTGCCTTCAATTATGTAATTTGAGTAATAAATACATCATACATCCTTTCATAATGAAAAGAGAAACTTTATAATTCCACATAGATTACACACTTTATAAAGTTTCTCTTTTCATTATGTTAAGTCGATTCCATGAAGTCACGCCCGAGACAACGAATTATACATCCTTTCCTTTATTAACTCTATCTTCATAGATATCTATCTATCTAAATGGTACTCTACGATCCACCACTACTGTGTTGTGGCAGGGATTGATTACACATCAGGCATGCAGCAAGCTCGCGATCGCTTTTGTCGCTATTTCAATGGAAAGTGGCTTGCAATGGTTCAAGAAATCGAGTGCAAATTCTGTTTCCGTTTAGTCGGTAATATTTAGGAAGAATTTAGATTTCAAGCGTTCATTGTCGGCCCATACGGGCACACATACACCGTCCCGGTGAGCGAAAACCCACCCCAACCGGTCATTTAACATACAAGATAAAACCATGACATTCCAAAAAATCTCTCATCCGTGTTCGTGTTGTTTGTGAGTAACGAGAAACTTAGGATTTAGAGTAAACTATGCTATAACAGAGGTTACAATGATGGTTGAAGCCGACAGGTAACGGCTCATTTAGAAACTAAGTTAAACTAGGCGGAGGAAAGTTATTACATGGCATACAAATGGAAAGATTTTGCGTGAATTTGGAATAATGTCCGTACAGGTGGACTAAGGCGGAAAGCAAACGCGATGTACAAACTGGCAAGAAGAGGAGAATGAATAAAACTTAATAGTAACAGATATAGGATTCACTATCCTTTAAAGGTGGGTAAACCATTATAAGAGACGAGCAAACAAGGCAGGAGGAAAAGAATAGTTCGTATAACCATTTAAACCTGACATTTCACGATTTTCAAATTCATAAACCATTGACTGTGCTCGCACGTAATGATAAAGAGTGTATGACTCGCGCCTGCATCTATTACGTCCATGCGTAGTCCTCGCCGTAGCTCCATAGGGTTAAGCATACTACGAGGGTCATCCGGAAAGTAGTACCCGTTCGTGCCGCATGAAGTGCTGACGACGCGAGTAGCCGCTGGACGAGGTCAGATAGCTTTAGTGGCTTGTCTGCCTTCTCTGAGCCAAGTTGCGTGACGCTAGCATTGCCCATGTTGTTTCTGTGATTGTTTACAATGTTTAAAAAAATTGAGAACGCCGCCAGTTGTGAAGTGAGGGCAGTGATTAAATTCCTCAATGCAAGAAACGTTCGCCCATGTGATATTCATCGCCAATTAAAGGAGGTGTATGGAGACAATGTAATGGACGAGTCGTCTGTTCGGCGGTGGTGTCGCAACTTCAACATGGGGAGGGGGAACACACACGACGATGAGCGTTCGGGGAGACCGTCTGCCATTACAGACCAACTGGTGAGCTCAGTTGACGAATTCGTGAGGAACGATCGGCGCGTCACAATTGATGACATCTGTGAGCATTTTCCCAATGTTTCTCGAACAATTGTTCATGAAATTGTTAAACACCATCTGCATTATGCAAAAATTTGTGCAAGATGGGTCCCTCGCATGCTTACAGATGAGCACAAAACCAAGCGTATGGCTGCAGCACTGACGTTTTTGGGACGTTATTCTGATGAAGGAGACTCTTTCTTGACTCGCATAATTACTGCTGACGAAACATGGGTTTGTTATGCATCACCTGAGAGTAAACGACAGTCAATGGAGTGGCATCATGCTCATTCACCAAACAAACCAAAAAAATTCAAGACAGTTCTGTCCACCAGGAAACTCATGGCAACCATTTTCTGGGATCGACGAGGTGTATTGCTTATTGATTTTATGGCCCGTGGAGACACTATTAATGCCAATGCGTATTGTGAAACATTAAAGAAATTACGGCGGGCAATACAAAATCGGCGGCGAGGTCTATTGTCTACTGGTGTCATTCTCGTTCATGACAATGCCAGGCCTCATGCAGCTGGGATAACACAAAAACTTTTGCAGCAATTCAAATGGGAAAATTTCGACCATCCACCGTATAGCCCGGACTTGGCCCCTTCAGATTTTCATCTCTTTACAAAGCTTAAAGACTTTTTGGCAGGAAAAAGATTTGACAGCGATGAAGAACTTAAAGAAGGAGTGACCCTGTATCTCAATGAGCTGGCGGCGAAGGACTATGCAGCAGGAATACAGAAACTTGTCACACGTTATGACAAATGCCTTAATTTGCTTGGAGATTATGTTGAGAAGTAGTTTAAAGTATCCTCTTTCAAATAAAATTTTTTATGTTTGTTAATATTTACTTTTGTGTCCTTATTTCACGAACGGATACTACTTTCCGGATGACCCTCGTATATATCACGAGTGACTCGTCCAAGCGCCAATCAGCGGCGGGTGTGCCTCCAAGGAATTGGTGCCGGAAAGAGGAGATGGCTGCCTGGCGATCTGTTCACTGGGTGTCTATGTGTGATTTGGGTACATTGAGCAGGGCAGATCGATAAGTGATCGGGGGCGGCCGCGAGAGCCCCAATCGACCGCCGTTCCTTCTTTCGCGGTCGGGAAGTGATTTTGGATGGCCTGGCGATATTTCGTGTCTGGTATTAAATATTAAATCATAATATGCCATTAAACAGGGTGCGTTTCGGAAGTAATGCAACTGAATTTCCCGCACCGCTCCAATTGGTCGGAGTGGGATCGAACCTCTTGAAGTAGGTGGAAGAGACGCTACGTTTTGCCGCAAAATCTGTCTCAGTGCTCTCCAAGCTGTGGAAACGGCAGGGCGTCAGTTATTGCAAACCTCTGCGTGGCGACTGTGTCACGAAAAAAATGGAATCTACGATCGAGCAAATTTACGCGAATACTAAGTTTTGTGCTAATCTGAAAAAATGCCTTGATGAGGAGACTATTAACAAAATGATTGGTGGGGCTTAATGAGGGGACTCTGCTATTTCATACGCTGACCCACCTGTATACTGTCGCAGGCTCATATTTATGGAAGTTTATGCTCAATGAAAATCGATTTTATACTTTTCCAAATGTGATTACCCATTTGAGATAATGAGAGAATTTTAATGAATTGATGGAAAGAGTTCTGCAAAATCTTAATAACGGAAAATATATGCGTCCAAGAATAATGGAAGAAGAGGACACCGTCGAAGATGATGAGAAAGGAAACTTCCATCCTCAGACCTGAATTTCACACCGAAGGGAAGGACTTGAGATGCAAACAAAGCACCAGGGATCGACATATAGCCTTGGAAGTATAAGAACGTATTCAGAGGAAAGATATTCTGGAACGGCGATACTACCTAAACTGTGAGATGTGCACAGTTTGTATTTCGTAAAAGGTATCGGTAACAATGAATAAGAATTACTTAATTACTTCAGTAACAAGAATGGTGCGTCCCAATTTTCGAAACATCTTTTGGATAAAGGACATTCTAGTGATTTTAAGCTGGAAATTATGCATGTGGAAAGAAAAGGACCCCGGATGCACGCGCTCGAACAGATGGAGATCATCAAGAGTGAAAAGACCAAGTGCAAAGTAGTTAATGACGTATTATACACCTTCAGATCACCTCTCCTCGACCTTTCACTCCCACATCAACCGTTTCCTTCCAACAGCCCCGAGAACAAGGGGGACCCCCCTCCCGTTCTCCTTCCTCTTTCTACATGCCTGCCCAAAGGACTAACCGTCCCCACCCACTCTCCGACCAAATTACACTCCGTAATCCCTCCCCCCCCCTAGCCATACTGACCAATAACTCTGTCTCTTACTCCTTCACCTCATATTTTCAAGCATTGCAATGGTATATATATGTGTGTATATTTCTGTAAAAATTACCTGATGATGACGATCCTCGTCGAAACCCGGTCGTAAAAATAAAAGATTGTGTGGAAAAATTAAGTAATTCTTATTCATTATGAATCGTTTCCACAAAGTGAAGGCGGATACTATACAGTATCGGTAACAAATTATTCCTGCCGTGTCCGTGAAGTGCTGAATTTAGACCGTCGGTTAAGTGCGCAAATGAACGCAGATCGTGACAATGTGTCGTGTGTGTGTGTGTGTTTGTTTGTGTGGCCCTTTCAATGTGTGCACTGTCGTCATAAAATGGTGAAAGTGCACACACAATTATCACAGAAAATTTGGCGATGCGAAAGATCGGCCCTAAAATTGTCCCGAAGATTTGACGGACGACCAAATGAGCGGAGTCGAAATGTCTGCTTGCAAAGACCTTCAGCAACGACATCTCGACGATTCCCCAACCTCCTTACAGTTCCGACTTGGCACCAGTGGACTATTTCCATTCCCGAAAGTGAAATCATACCTCCTTCAAAAGGCAACACCATGAGATCCTAAGTAGCGCCGTCAAAGAAGCTTGCACGCGTACCTTTACTGGAATCCGCGCCTTCGAGTCGTGGCAAAGCCACTGTGGTGAAAGTGTGTCGACGCTAAAGGGATGTACTTTGAAGAATTTTGAGGCAATGTAGCAATATCTGAGAAAAATCTATTTTCCCGATACTTTTTATACAAACGTTGTATATGGCGTCTACTTTTCTGCGGATGTGAGAGTTGGAAGATGTGAACAGTAGGGAAAATAAAATTGTAGGCTATGGAAGTGCGGTGCCACAGAAGAATGCTGGAAATGAACTGCATACAGTAAAATGACCAAAGGAAGGAATACTCGAAAGGGTGGGTGAAGTGATAAGCCTATGGGGGACACTCACAAGCAGGATTGACAAATCGATTGGGCATACCCTGAGGCAGGAGAGTCCACTGAATACATGAGTTAAAAGAAGAATGGAGGGTAAGAGTCACGGAGGAATGCCTTGGGGGAGCTACAAGAAGCAGGTTGTGGAAAATGTCGGCGCATGGATCTCTTTAGGGGACGGAGAGATTGTTGGGAGACAGGAGGGCTGATGAAAACCATTTATCGGATTGATAACTCGTAAAGATGATTAGGAATACCCTTTTTCATTAAGAAGCAAGATTTTTTCCATGTTCAAGACGTTGTCCTCGCGTAACATGAAACTTGTACATTTTGTAGTCTGATATACAGGGAAACCCAGTCCAAGTAGTGGGGGTTTGACGCTACTATTTCAAGGGAGGGTAACCGTCATCTCTAGCGAGCTGGCTGAATTTTTCGGGAGATTTTCTCAGGCGTTATAATTGAAAAGAATAGTGAAACTCTACTTACGTACAATATATTATATGTCATTTAGATCAATGATACTATATGCTGTGCTCTGTCTGTCATCCCAGTTTTCTGCACCGCAGCTTGAGAGCGATTAATTATGATATCTCCTTTGACCTCTGCTCTTTTATGTCGTACGGTGCTCGAAGAAAAGTAGTAAAAAGTCTTTTGAAGAAATTTTATGGTATAAAAGCATGGCGTACATGTATGCCACGATTGTCGACGAAGTTGTGCGATGTACAGGGCTATGCTTATCGGGGTTTTTTAAAATTTTGTGGTGATTATTAAATTTAAGTTAAAATTATAAAATATAAATCAAATGAAAGAACTCGAGCAGTTTTTTTGGTATACAGGGTTCGTCCGGAAAATAAATGTACTGAGCTCAGGAAAAAAAATTATTACACTTTTACATATCTTAAGCTAATATTCCTCAAAATAGGACCCTTGTGAGTCGATACACTTGTTCCAGCGGCGTCCCATTCCTTGAACGCTACCGCGAAGGCATCATCGGGAACCTCTCGAAGACACGTCGTCACGGCCTCTTCGACGGCGTCCAAAGTCCCGTATCGCGTTCCTTTCAAACTCCTCTTTATCTTCGGGAACAGAAAGAAGTCCGGTGGTGCCAAGTCCGGGCTGTAGGGCGTGTGCGGCAGCGTTGCCACGCCGTGCTTGGCCAAGAAGTCCGACACGGCAAGCGCGGTGTGAGACGGCGCATTGTCGTGACGCAGCCGCCAGATGTTTTTGATCGCTGGCCAGACGCGAGCGACTCGTTTTCGAAGCCTGTCGAGCACTTGGACGTAAAATGCAGCATTTACAGTTTGTCGTTCAGGTACAAATTCGTAGTGGATGACTCCCCTTTTGTCAAAAAAGACAATGAGCTTATTACACTTATTTTCCGGACGAACCCTGTACCTGATACAATTCAGTACGTGATTGGTTAAACGACGTATTACCCGACGTTACTGATTGGCCGGATGACGGTGATTGTTTCGCAAGGCATCCACGTTCACCCGATCTCTCATGCCATCTGATTTGAACCATTTGAGATAAATAAAGGATCATATGTGTACCTGTGCCTCCAGTTGACCTACCTCTTGACTTCAGAAACATGACTGAAGCAGTTGTTGCAACAATTACTCCTGATTATACACTGATCAAGGTTTGGGAAGATCTCATCTTTCGACTCGATGTGTGACGTGTGACAAATGTTGCTCATATTGAACACTTGTGGGACAAACTGTTTGAATTGCTCTTTCAATTGATGTATAATTTACAATTGTAAGTTAAATGTCATCATCACTGACATTTTTTGAAACCCCACCATTCATTTTGAAACACCGTGTTTTCTGACAAATGGCACCTCGTTACCCTCTCGTTAACAATACAAATAAATTCGTGGTCCTCCACCTCCTGTGATAAGTGAATTGGGTGACTTATTAGCATTATGTGTGAATCAAGTACTTTTGTGTGCAACGGTAAACATTTTAATCAATTAGAAGGCCTGGGCGTGGACTCACCTCTCTCTTCTATCCTAGCGGACATTTATATGGACAATTGGGAAAGGCAATTATTTGATTTAAACCATCCCCTACAAATATGTGTAAACATCATGAAGGAATTCCACAAAGTTGAACCTGAAACTCATATGTTTACAAATAGATTCGTTAAAGCCCTCGTTTTTTTCCGAAGAACTCTTAATCGTGAAGTTGGCGATTGCACACGATGCAACCATTGGACCGGGTGGGTGGAGAGAGGGATGGAGAGAGGGGCAGATGGGGAGGGGTTGAAGGGGAAGGGGGCGACTAGCCGTCGAGACAGGATCTCGGTGACGAAGACACGCCCCGGGGGCTTCTTTTATTTATCAAAGACGGAGCTTGAATATTTCATTGGACGGTGCATGTGCGGAGGAGGGCAATTATTTCGTGCGGGGGGAATCTTTTGTACGCGCGGACGCTCTTCGGGTGCTCTCGACGAGTGTTGTCGTCGGAGGGATGGTGCCGCGAGGTGTCCGCACTCCGTACCGAAGGGTCGCCGAGGGAGGGAGACCCCCCACCTTGTGTGTGCTCACCCAAACATCCGAGGTGGGGCGCATTCGCTCTCTCCGCGGCGGTACGGGGGGCGGGCGTTCCCATGGCAATGGCGGCAAGAGGGGCAAATTAAGAGGAGGGGAGAGTAAAAGTCCAGTCGGCCCCTCCTCCGCCCGCCCCGAATTCCATATTGTTAGGCCGGTGTATTTCAATTAACAGAAAGTTCGCCCCGCCGTATTTAACTCGTGATGCATGCATTGGGTGAGGGCCGTTAAAGGTCTCTCTGTGATTGCTGGGGTGTCGATTGTTCTCGAAAAAGGATTCTCCAAACACCCCACCCTCTTTTGGCGATCATCCAATAATGCCTTGGGACCAAAAACCCTTTAAAAATAACATCCAAACCAAGTACCGATCAATTGGAATACGTCTCTGTCAGATGTGTGCTCGTATTACATGGGCTGCATCACGAATCTTTGCACCTTACATGTATTTCCATTCCACAATCGTGCAGTTCAATGTGTCCGTTTTGAGTTAATGAAACGGAGCAGTCGATTGGGGGTCAATTGGGAAGAGGAGGTCGCTCGCTCGAGGGGTCGGGGGTCCGGGAGGAGGTTGGAAGGGTGCCCGCCCTCCTCCCTCCTTGTTGATTTTTCCTCGTCGCCAGATAGGGGTCGGGTGGTCAGATGAGGGGAGAGATACCCTGGCGCAGACATATAAATAATATTCATATCAGTCAGAGAGATAAGGAGGCGAGGGTGCAAGAAGTGGCACGGAAATAAAAGAGTGTCTAATCTTAGCGACGTGATTTGTGCGCCATCCACCTTTTTGCCTCTTTTGCGCGAGGCAAAAGTGTCGGAGAGGGGACACCGGGGTCGAGGGAGGGGCGGAAGGTGGAGGGTTTGTGGGGTGGAGGGGGCGGGGGCTGCTTGGGGGCGAGTTGAAGGCGGAAAGAACGCTCCCCGGATAGCCTGGTTGCGGGGCAGAATGGGGAGGGGAAGGAGGCGCTGACGCTGCGGCTCCAGACGCAACGGGTTTTAAAAGGCGGACCTTAAACGGAAAAAAATACAGCGGTCATCAAAACACTATATGTATAAATAAAATTAAAGTTGAAAACATATCGGAAGATAATGAAATAGAGTACTAACGGTGATAAAAGTCTCTCAGTAAGGCTTTTAAACTTCGGATTGATGAGCAAAAGATTCAAAGATCGCCGATAGCCAAAGGTAGAATCGTTATTGGGAGGAAAACCGTCTGAATGGTGCTACTTGTTTTTTAATGCAAATGCTCAAACATATCTGCTGTCTAAACAATCGTTTCTGTGAACTCATGAAAGTGGCGTGGTTCTTGAATCGCATTTCCGCGTTGCATTCATTGTTGACCCAAATTAGACGACCGGGATGGCATTCCCTCAGAAAAGTTTAGCCAGGATGCCAAAAAGGAATTAGAGGATATAGAAGCCAAAAAAGGATTTTGCCAGGTGATCGCATAATGATGAGGTACTCGCATAATTGCCTCAATTGTAGTCATTGTGCAATACTTGGCATAGTGTCTACATGAGAACGATGCTCTTTTTACATACAATAATAAATTATAATCAAATACTCATTAAAAACCTTGTGTATGTGGGATGCAAGGTGAAGAAGAGATGGTAATGACTCCACAAGGAGAGAGAAGTGGGCGCCTAGGACATCAGTGTTCTCTACAAAGATAAACAGAACTCAATTTGGAAGTTAAATATTTTGGAAGGGTGAAGGTGATGACAGAAAAGATGTCATCTGGCCACGATTCCCACTCACATCAGATGACTTCTTCTGGGTGGGGCCAAAAGCGAATGAACTATTAATATTTCGAAAACAATATCTTGGTAATATACTGCAGGGAATGTTTTTTCTTTTTAACTTTTAACATGCGCTTCAGAGTAGGGATAAACCGACGAGGATTAAATACGTAGCACCCCAGAATATCAGCCCGAAGCCAATGTTTTGGCAACGATCAAGCGACTGTGAAAAACATCTCAATGAGTTGAAATGCGAGGGTAATTTGATAAATTCTCGGAATGGAACAGAGATAATGGACTTACGTTAGTGAATTTTTTTTCAATGTAGTCTCCCCGTACACTAATTCATTTGGTCCAGCGATGCTCCAATGTCTTGATCCCATCTCGAAAATTATATTCCTTCAGAGCTGCGAAATACTCGTCTACTTCGGTTGTTAGTTCTTTCTTTGAAGCAAATCCTCCGTCCAACGTGGAAAATGTTGAGCTTGGGGAAAAGGGGAAATCTGACGGAGCCAAATCAGGCAAACAAGGCGAGTATGGCAACAATTCGTGTCTTAGTTCACGCATTTTGTCGTGGCGACGAAACTTGTGTGGGCGTGCATTGTCTTGATGAAAGATAACTTTCTTTCTTACCAAACATCGCCTTTTTTCGTGTATCTTTTGCTGTTGTTGGTCCAGGAAGTTCAAGACGTAGTGTCATTCAATAATTGCTTGCCCATTGGGAAGATAATCTATCAGCAGAAAACCTTTCGCATCCCAGAAAACTAAAGTCATCACCTTTCTAGCCGACAGTATCGTTTTTACTCTCTTTGGTGGTGGTGAATCAATTTGTTTCCACTGCTTTGACTGCTGTTATGTCTCTGCTGTATAGTTGAGAACCCAAGTTTTCTCTGTGGTCACAAACCGGCGCGGAAATTCTTTGTAGTTGCCCTTGAAACCGGCCAAATGTTCGTTCGGAAATTTCCATTCTGATACGTATGTGATCTTACATAAAGACTCGCGGCACCCGTCTACTACTAAATATAATACTGTACTATTATTTATTACGTTGATAACATTACCATTCAATATAGGCATTCAATGAGTTCAATGACTAAGCACTCCTACAATTCTAAGAAAGGAAAATATACCCAGGACCATGGACAATAATAAATCCTTCTAATGTATACTCCGTGTACTTTCTCTACCTTCATTCCATCTATCTTGTTCGTGCGTACCTGTTACTTACCCACGATCTTTCATTCACCTCCATACTCACACCAAAAAGCAACTTTCAGCCTAGGCTAATCAGTCATCCTATTCGCCCGAGTCCCCAAGCCGTGAAAGCTGTGCCCTCAATCAGTTTTTCGCCTAAAATGATGCCTTTACTGAATATCCTTGCTGCATACACTGACCTATGCGAAGCTTCACTATGTTACGTATTTGTCTTCACATGTCCTTGACCTTCGTCTATAAAAATACTCAGTTGAAATGATGTAGCTGCTCTTATTCATCTTCTCCTATAGTGTATATATTAAAAATAAAAGAAGAGAGACATGCAAGATCTGTCCCAAAATAAGTAGAACTGAATCGATTAAAACAATGTTTTTTCCACCATTCACTCAAAATTTTTCGAAGTAGCACCCTTGTGCGTCCACAAACTGCTGCCAGCGGGTTTTACACGTCTCATACACCTTCTGGAAGGTGATCCCCGGACTTCTGCTAAGCTCCCTCGTCACGGATTGTTGTAACGCTTCCACCAAGGAGTGATGACGTCCTTTCAGCACGGATTTGAGGAGGCGGGGGTAGAGGAAGAAGTCTGGTGGGGCATTGCCTACAAAATTTCGATCCTCACTTACATGATCGAGGAGCCCTTGGCAGATCCGTGTGCGAGTTTCCTTTTGTTCGTCCGAGAGCACTCGCGGCACTGAACTCTCCCCACGACCCTTTCTCATGCCCTGTTTTCGCTCACAATTCAATGCGCATCACTTTAAGGGATCCCAAGTACATCAGAAATCATGCGAACACTTAATCTGAGATCCCTTTCCAACAAAGCCTTCACCTTTTCAAGATGGTCTTCACTTTTTGGTATCGAAGGTGAACGAAAAAGAACGTTCAGTGTCTTCAAAATTTTCTCTACGCCCCCGAAACAACGTGTGCCACTCAAACACCCGATCTTCCATAAGCTGCCTTGAGCACGTTATAAGATTCTTTCCCCGTTTTTCCGAGTTTCACGCAAAATTTGATGGCGAAGCGCTGTTTTCATACCCGGTTCATGACGGTATGAGGTCACGTTATAGAGGTTTCAAAAGCGAACGATCCGCACATCGCAAAGGCTGGGAGCCAATTGCCATAGGCCTCCAATCTTTCCTTAGACTCCCCTACATCGAAACCAGTCAGAGAAACCGCCGCCCTTTCATCTGTCTGAGAATATAAAAAATAAGTCCAACTACTTTTGGGACATACGTCATACTTTTATTTCACACGCATTCAGAGTAATTTCATCATGGATTGGATTGGATGACGTTGAACGTTCAGCAGCCATGGTTGGAGCTTCATGCGTGGTGGGGGTCAGCGCAGCGCGGGTACAAGCCGCACCCCGTGGCCGTGACCCCGGTGCCCCAGCCGTGTGTACTCGAAGTGATCTCCCTCCCTCCCCTTCACCCTCACTCCAATCTCCTCATATTCCATCGCCCTGCCCCCCCGGGGGCTACTCCCCCCGCCCCCGCGACACCCTTCAATTATTCATAGCGGTGTCCGTCGCCGCCGCAGAGTCGCGAGCCCTCGAATGCTTAACCCCTTGCCCCAGGCCGAACTCTTGCCACCTCCACTCCCCTGATACCCCTTGCACCCTCCCCTCAACCCCCTCCCCCTTGTTCCGCCCCTCTGTCCGCTCGGAGGCAAACGCCACCAGAAAAATATGAAATCTCTTATGCGCAGCCACAATCGGTATTAGTGAGGCGCAAGGTGTTGAAGACCAAAGCCTGTCGCGGATAATTACGCGTTATATACGTTACAATTTCAATATTTCCGATTGCCGTAATTTATTTTCTCTTCCTCTCTCTTTCTCACACACACACGCACATATACATATGTACATTCATATTCTTTATTTCTCATTCGTCATTTTCACATCTTTCACGGTTTTTTACTCCAAAAAATTCATAAAAATGTTCCTTCCCCTAATGCGTAGGAGTTAGTGTCATCTGCAGCCTATGTCTATTGGTATCTGGTGCTTCGGTGTGGTATATGATGGTAATAAAGATGTAGCTTTATATAAGGAGAGGATAATGAGAAAAATACAAGGTGTGTTCAAAACATAACGAGCAATTTTTCATTTCTTGTGTTTGATGAGTCCGATTGTCGAAGTTTTTTTATTATGTTGGTATACATGCCCCTGAAGTATGATAAATCTTTCAGGTGTTTTCATTGTGGACTTTGTCTGTGACAGCCACTATGGTTAGACGTGTTTTATGAGCTCGGCGATTTTCGTTTGTTAAAAGAAATGGACGCCCCAGCACATCAAAAATCGATGAAAATGTGGAAAAAGAGAAATAAATGGTTATGAACGATCGTCAAGTCACAATTAGAGAGGTCGCTGATGATCTTGGCATATCGATTGGGTCATTTCATGACGTTTTTACAATTTTTTGGGTATGAAACGTGTGACAGCTAAATTCGTTCCAAAACTGTTGCATTTTGAACAAAAACAGCGGCGAATGGAAGTTGCTCAGGAGTCGCTAAATGAAGTAAACGACGATGCAGAATTACTGAAACGTATAATAACAGGGGACGAAACATGGGTTTATGGATATGACGTTGAAACTAAGGCTGAATCATCCCTGTGGAGGCATTCTGGCTCGCCAAGACCGAAAAAGGCTCGACAAGTGCGGTCGAACGTGAAGGTTATGCTCACTGTGTTCTTCGATTTTAATGGCGTAGTGAATCATGAATTCCTGTCGCCAGGTCAAACGGTCAATAAGAAGTACTACCCACAAGTTCAACGCCGTTTGCGTCAAGCAATCCGAAAAAAACGCCCGGATCTGTGGAAAAACATTTCATGGCTTTTGCACCACGATAATACACCAGCTCACACTTCATTGCTTGTTCGTTAATTTTTGGCCAAAAACAATGCTGTAACGATGCCTCAGCCTCCATATTCGCCAGATATGACTCCGTGTGACTTTTTCCCATTTCCAAAAATTAAGAGAACCTTGAATGGCCGTCGTTTTACAGCCGTAGATGACATTAAAAGCGCATCGCTGGAAGAACTAAAGGCTATCTCAAAGATCGAGTTTGAGAAGTGTTTCGGGGATTGGAAGAAGCGCCGGCACAAGTTCATAATCTCCAATGGAGATTTTGCACTTGAAGATACTTTGAAGGTGACAACATCAATGTATTATTATTTTTATTAGGTAATCTACCGTTTAAGGTAGGTTTTTGGATGGAGACACAACTATCAAATAAACATTTTGTGACTCCCCACCTAGCAAACTAATCTATATCAGGTCCCTCTTCATCTCGGTGTACTTCTTTCCTCCCTTCATCCCGTCCAACAACCCTATCCTGTTCCTACCCTTACCTCGCTTGCCCAACATTCTCCCCTCTATTACCCTCTTCAACATTCCACTACCGCTCAATACGCCTTTCATCCATTTTTCCTGCCTCCATAGTATTTCTCTCAACAAACCCCTCTCCTCCCCCACCATTTCTAGTACTCCCTCATTTGTTTTCCTTTCGGTCCATTTCACCTTCTCCATTCTTCTCCACACCCACATTTCAAAAGCCTCCAATCTACGTCTATCCTCCTGCTTCAGTGACCATGTTTCCGCGCCGTACAAAGCTACGCTCCATATCAGAGTTTTTACGAGTCTTGTCTTAACATCCCTACTCAACGTCCCCGTCATCAACTCCCTCCTCCTCGAGAGAGCCTCCTTGCCTAGCGCAATTCTTCTCCTTACGTCCCTACCACTTTGACCGTATTGTGGTCCAAAACACTTCCGAGATATGTAAATTGCTCTACCTGCTCTATATTTTTCCCCGCCTATTTTAATATTTAGCTTAGCCTTTTTCTTTCTAGAAAATCATCAATGTATAAGAATAAATAAATATTTTGTCCGAAACATTAAAATTCTCATTATTTTTTTAACACACCTCGAATGCAATATTTCTCTGTGAATAATACGACTGTATTAGTTCAATAATTTGCGTGGCATTGAGTTCACTTCTAATTTGCCCGCAACCTCTGCCATCTTATGCTGCCTTTCTGCGTTTGTTCTCCAATGCTCGTTTCATATATCCAAAGTAGAAATAATTTGGAATTTCGATGATAGGATATTATTAAGTTTTGACGGCCGAGTTCCATAATTATTCCTTTGGATGATTTTTACTCACTATTTCCACCTTGTAAAATAACCCCTAATCAATGAATTCAGCATTCCACCCCTTATGCACAGCAAATTTCGACCCTTGGGGGCTAAAAGTTCATCAAATGTGGAGTATATTACAGCTCATTAGTAGTAGTGCAAGGGTTGTATAAAAGTATCGGGAAAAGTTTCGGAAAAAATGATTCATTTATCAGATATTGCAATGCACGATGTCTCAAAATTCTTCAAAGTACATCCCTTCTTCAGCGTCGACACACTTTTGCCAGTAGTTTTTACGCGACGATACCGGAAGGTCCTTAATGGTACGCGTCTAAACTTCTTTGACGGCACTTAGGGTGAAACCATGGAGGTGTCCTTTGAGGGAGGGAGGATCTTACTTTTGGGAATAGAAAATAATCTGCCGGTCTCAAGTCGGGCCTGTAAGGGGATTGGGGAATCGTCCCGATGGCGTTGCACAAGGTCTTCGCAAGCAGACGCTTGACTTTGCTCTTGGTCGTCCGTCAAGACATTTGGTACGAGTTTATCGCCGATCTTTTGCATCACCAAATTTCCAGTGATGATGGTGTGTGCTTTGTCATCTTAAGTCAATGCCAATACGATCTTCAATCATGCGCACACTTGACCGACACGGTCTGAAATCAGTACGTCACGCACACAATGTGCAATGTCGTCGGTTCTTGAGGTCGACGGCCGTCCATTGAAGGGTTCGTCCTCCGCACTCTCTCGACCACCTTTGAAGAGCTTGTGCCACTTAAAAACTGCTGTTTGTGGCATGCTTTTATCCTTGAACCCTTGTCGAATCGTTCCCAACGTCTTCATACCCGATTTCCCCAGTCCAACAGACAATTTGATGGAGTGCCGCTGCTCAGCCGTTCGCTGCGTTTTGCGCTTGCACTGAGTCTTACGACAGGGGTCCAATAAAACAGGATCCGACCCATACTAATGCTCGCAGGTGATTGGTGCTTGTCGCGTGGTTAAGATCAGATCCTTTACCACAGAGCCAGGTGGATAGGTGTGAGCTCGCTGCGGCGCACAGTCACATCGGGAAACATTGTTTCCAATGTGTATAAACAATTTTTTTAAATACTTTTTATGCAAACCTTGTAGACTGCAGAAAAGTGCCAAATGCGAATAAAAATAATTTCGGGGAGTAGTTTACGGCAGTTCAGTTGTCAGCGTTTTTCATTCTACTTGGATTTTAATAGAGTTACCTTCTCTCTTCCCCAAAGATATCTAAAACTTAGTCGTTGGTCTTCCTCACTGTCCAACTTTCTTTTGTCATCTCTCTCTCCCATACACGTACACCGGGCCCTCCTGTCTGGGTTTGATCAATGAGATCGCCTCACTCCATGTAAAAGCCTCTACTCATCTCTCCTTTGCATTTCCTTCATAAAACACGTCCTCGTTTGCTCTCTCCACCTCTTGGTTGATGTTTTCTTCACTCACTTGTCCCAAGCATCGTATTTTAGTTCTCTAACAGTTTCGCCCCTTTCCTCTCTGCTGGTGTTGACTTGGCCGAGGGTCTCGTGCGCACGGCGATGGCAATCTCGTCCGCCCCGGGGCTCCGCCCGCCGCGCCTGCATCCGTCCTTAGAAGAGCACCCCTCCCTCCCTCGCTTCTCTTTGAATTCCGTTGAATGGCGCTCGCAATGGGGGTCGAAGACGTGTCGGCTCGGCCGCGGGGCACCAGGGCATTTGCGGCCCCCGTACGCACGCCCCCCCCTTCCCGAGGACTTTACATCCAAGCCACGCATTCACGTGCATATTTACCGAAGCTGGTGTATTCATTCATAGACGTCACGTGATATTTGTATCACTTGAAATATTTTAAACACTTAATGCATACATAGATTCAAACGTGTATATTCATATGAGGTCTGACCAGAAAGTAACTTAAATTTCGACCCAAGTGGGTGGGGCTAGAGCTACCATCTTGGTGTGTAGACTACCGCAGACTGTGCTTCTTCTACTTGCCTCACATTGTGAACTGTCAAAATATGCACAGCAAGAGATAATCCCTCGAGTTTTGATGTGCGATTTGTGATTAGGTTTTTACTGGCCAACAGAAACCACATGCCAACTGAAATTCATAGGCATCTATGTGAAGTGTGTACGGAGACGGGATAGTAATGGGCGAAGGCTGAGTGAGGCAGTGGTGCATCCTCAGTTTAAAAATAATGGCCACAGCACCAATGTTCACTGAGAGGCAGTGGTCAGCCTAGCCTCTTGATAGATGAACTGATGGTGAAAATCAACGAAACAATTCTTTGATTTTCACCGTCGAACAAGAACCACAGTCCGAAGACACAACCACAGCGGGATGCGTACTGAGTGTAGGGACGATTAGAAACCAAGATGGTGGCTCTAGCTCCCCTACCCACCGCCACGCTAGGGCGAAACGTAAGTTACCTTCTGGTCAGCTTTTGTGGATGTACCAGATCGTTAAGCTTCCCTAATTGTTCGTGAAAAGAGCGAATAGAGGGGGGTAACAACGGGATTGTGGGCCTCTAGGCAGGGCGGACGCGTCTTCGAGGGAGGGGATATTCCGCTCAATAACAGTTTAAGTTGAAAAGGAGACTGGTGCAAGACAAATCCATTAAACTTCTCTCACCGCCTGAAAAACTTTTATTAAAATCGTTTGGCAGAAGCTATTTTGGTTTTAGAGTGCTTTCAGGTTCCTTCATTTAATGAAACGTACCAATGCAAATGGCCAAACGGGTGAAGGGAATAGGGAAAGTAAGCAGGTTCTAAAATCCCTTCATCCTCCTATGGCTAGGAATTTTATCTAGAGGAGGCGGCAAGCGGAGCGCGATGGTGGAGTGCAGATGGCGCTTTATTGTAAGAAATCAACTATAGAATAAAATAGCATGAGACTAAATATGAGGTGACAGTTTATAAAACCGATGAGTGAGCGTGTTTGGGTATTGCACGGGCACGAAGAAGACAGGAGGAACAAATCAATAGTGCGGCGAAGAAAATATGCTCTAGCACTAAGACTCCGATCCAAAAAGAAAGACGAGGGTTGAACGGGTCAAGTGAGGACTAAGACTCCGTTGTCCGCTGAGGGCTAATGAGAAGAAAGAATTGTGGTGTCAACTGAATGCAAACGACCGTAAGTTTAGTCATTTCGAGAATTTTGCTGCAAAATTTACTCGAGAGAGAGCACGTAGTAAGTTAAACAGAATTGAGTCAGCTCTTATGAACAACGAGCTATCCTCTAGGGAAATGTTAACTAGTTACCAAATGCAGAAGCTCTTGGTGCAGCGATTCGTTAAAAGAAGAGCTCCACCTCCAAGATTGCGCTTTTTAGTTGGTTTCATATTGCATAACATTTAGTATATTATATACAGATATACATGCAACATAACTGGTTGCATAAAAGCGCCGAAGGGAATGAAGAGGGGAGGATGGCAAAGTAATCACAGAGTTTGGGAGTTGGAATGTGACGGACGGGAGAATAATTAATGAATAGGGAAGGTGCTCGAGGAAATGGAATGTGAAAACATTAAATGTGATCTAAAGAAAGGAGGCTGGCAATATGTAGAAAAAATTATTGCTGCGAATAGGAGACAGGTACTGAGAAAGAGAAATGCGAATATAGTATATCAAAAAATGGACACCAAAACCGAAAATTGAAGAATAGGGAGAGTAACTTGGAAAATAACAAGGAAAATATGAATTCTTGAGGATATAACTACGAAGATCAACGAAAGAGACGGAATAATGTAAAAATGATTTAGGTATAAGAATTTATCAAGGGATAAAAAATAGACTGAGGCGGAAAACTTATATGGCGATAGAAGAATGGCAGAAGACCGAGTGCGAGGATATGGAAAGTTTACAAAGGTAGGCTGAACTTAATACCATATGTAATAAGGTGAAAGAACTAAGGAAGTAAGAAAGGGAACTCCGAGGAAATGATCAAAGATATATCAGGATTATTAGTAATTGAACCATGGTAGACTTAAAAGAAATGTAAAGAATATATAAAGAAACTATATCATGGGCCAGCGAGATTAGACTATAAAGTGAATTTGGCGTTGATGAGGATAGCTTAGGCCCAGACATACTCGACGATGAGATAGAAAAGCCCTTAAGGGAACTGAAATCAAATAAAGCCGTGAGGTGGACTATATTCTCGCTGAACTACTTACAGGTTTAGAAGAACGCGGAAAGAAGAGTATTTTTGGACTAATTCGTAGTATTTATCATAGAAGAATCTGGCTGAGTGACTTTGTGAGATCAGTGTTAGTACCGATTCAAAAAAACGTTAGAGCTACATCATGTGAGGAATACAGAACAATTAATTTCATTTCTAACACAGCTAAAGTTGTTCTCAGGATCATCAACAAAAGGATATAGAGTAAAGCAAATGATTACTTAGGGGATGATCAGTTTGGGCTAAGGAAGGGGACAGACATGCGTGATGGCATTGCAGCAATGAGATCACTAATCGAGAGGAATACAGAATACAGTCAGGGCGTTTGGTGAAGTTTTCTCGGGTCTTCGTGCACTTTGCCCGGGTCGTACGATACATGAGTCGGGCATCGAAACGTCGGCCAACATGGAACCCCTGACCCGGTGGAAGACCCATGAAAACTCCACCAAGAAAATACGCACCAGAATCACCACGGAAGCATCACAGGAGAGCACCAGATCTTACAATCAGGACGTATTTGCTTCTTTCGTAGATTTCGAAAAGGCGTTTGATAAAGTGAATTGAGAAAAACTAATGAGCATACTGCAGAAACTAGGAATAGATTGGAGGGATAGGAGACTAATCTTTAACTTGTACATGTCTCAGACTGCTCAGGTGCGAGTGGGGAACGGAGAGTCCGGATGGGCAGTGTTAGGAAGATGTGTAAGGCAGGGTTGCCCATTGTCACCGGTGCTGTTCAACGTATATGTGGAGGAAATGATTAAAGAGGCATGTGAAGAACTGGAGGTAGGAATGAAAGTCGACGGGGAATTCGTAAAATCAGTTAGGTTTGCTGATGACCAGGCTTTATAGTACGGGAGCTGGTGGTATGCTGTGAACCTGATATTTACATTTGTAAGATTTGCTCACGTTTAACGAGGATACCTAGCAGAGTACAAAAGAGGAAAGTCTTACAAGTTACCAGATATCTTTCCCCCTGGCGGGGGGGGGGGGGGAATGTAAAATTTACGAATCGGACTTTTTTTTGTCTTTGTGTATATGTACCTGTAGATTACAGATAGAAATAATATCGCTCGAAACAATTCCGTATTCCTATTTTATCCGATATTTTTGATCTTGGCGTATTCCCAGATTTTTTGCGGCCCTACGCAACGTTGCGTAAATTTTGAAGGGTAAGATGAATAATTCCAAAACGGAAGGCTGAGGGTGAAAAAAGAGGCCTTGTGCGGTATTCTTCTTCTAGAAGGACTGTTGTCGTCGAGAGGAAGATGGGTGTTTGTGTGTCGGCCGGAACGGGGGCGTGTTTCTCCGAAGAAATTTCCACAGTATCGGGAATATGACCTGTTTGATCTCGAAGATGGCTCCAGGCGTTGAAACACATCGTGAGTGAACGGAATGATTGTAAAATTAATGAATTTTAAAATCTTATTTCGCTGATATACGTTAAGCACTTTGTTATTGTCAACGTTTTCAGGCCGGTGAGCGACGAAAGAAAATAACCGCTAAGGCCAAAAAGAATTCAATTTTCCGACGCACCCGGAAGATAAGCCAGCAAAGTTAACGCTATAAATATCCCATTGCACACATATAATCAGCATTTCCACCCGTATGAATGGATTAGTCGCTATCCTGAAAAACGAGAATGAGCAAAACCAATGAATGCTTGCGTTTTCTATTATCTAGTCGCCTCTTTCCTTAGAAATGCCGCCACTTGCGCCGGAGGGGGCGGCAGAGCCTGGACCGTGGGTAATTAATAACAGAGGTATTCTAGAAACCACCAATCCGGATCGATTTCAAGTCCTAGAGCTTCGCCCGCATAGATTCGCAGTCACAGGAGTCGAAAAAGACAAAATCATAGGTTAATTTCCCATGTCTTTTGGAATACTCGAAAGATAATTTTCTGCGACTCGATCAACCGCTACACTATTACATTCTTCTGGGCGAGAAATTTAACACCTTCTATTTTTACAATGCAACAATTTCAGAGAGTAAAAATCATTCGCCTTGACCGGGAAAGAAAATCTTTCAAAGTTGTCAAATGTCGCTGTAGCTCAGAGGCGTTCAATGAAATGTCTGTGCATTAGATTAAAAAACCTATGGCTATCACCCGGTTCATGAAAGTTTACCTCGGCTTCTTATACATTTATATAAGCTATTTGAATAGTCATACACGCAATTTATATGCGTTTTAATAGAGGAGATTAACGCAATAAACTCACTCCACTTTTTCTTAATAATCAAGTATTCAAATGCAATAAACCAGATTTGAAATAACAGAAGAGAAGAAATGCAATAACAGAATTGATATACTTTCACCTTCAGGCAACTATTAAGCTTCACATCTCCTCATTCTGCGTGCCAGGGAGAGCCACTTCTTCTATTTGGCCATACTTTCACCTCTCACGGTGGAGTCATATACGCCAGCACATTTAAAATGGTGTTTGCTATTGCATGGCTGCACCAACATTTGACAATTCTTTCATGCACTTCAAATTATTATTATTATTAGGTAATCTACTGGTTAGAGTAGGTTTTTGGATGGAAATAACTACCAAATAAACATTTTGTAACTCCAAACAAAACCCAATCCAGCAACCTAATCTACTTCAGGTCCCTCTTCATTTCTGTGTACTTCTTTCCTCCCTTCATCCCGTCCAACATCCCTATCCTGTTCCTGCCCTTACCTCGCTTGCCCAACATTCTCCCCTCTATTACCCTCTTCAACATTCCACTACCGCTCAATACGCCCTTCATCCATTTTTCCCGCCTCCATAGGATTTCTCTCAACAAACCCCTCTCCTCACCCACCATCTCTAGTACTTCCTCATTTGTTTTCCTTTCGGTCCATTTCACCTTCTCCATTCTTCTCCACACCCACATTTCAAAAGCCTCCAATCTACGTCTATCCTCCTGCTTCAGTGACCACGTTTCCGCACCGTACAAAGCTACGCTCCATATCAGAGTTTTGACGAGTCTTGTCTTAACATCCCTACTCAACGTCCCCGTCATCAACTCCTTCCTCTTTGTGAAAGCCATTTTGCCTAACGCAGTTATTCCCCTTACATCCCTACCACCCTGACCGAGTCGGTCCAAAGCGCTTCCAAGAAACGTAAACTGTTCTACCTGCTCTATTTTTTCCCCTCCAATTTTAATGTTTAGCTTAGCCTTTTTCTTTCTGGAAAATCGCATTATCTAAGTTTTATTAATATTGATTCTCATCCCATATCTATCGCACTGAACCTCCAATTCACTCAGCAATGCTTGTAACCCCTTGGCTGACTGAGCAATTAATGCTTGGTCATCAGCAAACCTAACCGATTTTACGAATTCCCCTCCGACTTTCATTCCGGCCTCCAGTTCGTCCCATGCCTCTTTAATCATTTCCTCCATATATACGTTGAACAGCACCGGTGACAATGGGCAACCCTGCCTTACCCCTCTTCCTAACACTGCCCAGCTCTTCAAATATGACATCCTTATTATTTCGCAGTCACAAAAAATGTAAGCACGAAAGAAGTGTACAATTCCGATGACAATTTACAGCACACCTTCAAAACGACAAAAACCAAAGGGAAGGAAAAGTTCTCCCAAAATCTAAAAATCACAAATTCGTAAGAGTAATGACAATGACTTCACTGCAAATCCACTCAAAATCGAGAGCAATGGCAACCACAGTCCCAACACTCACTTGAGCGCCAAGACTCCTGAGCCAAAATAAGAATAGTAATATTAGTTAACATGCCTATACTTTTTGACCGTCCCTGAACATCGCTATATTTCTAGGTTCGTCTAATAAGACATGCTCTGACACATCAAAGTACATTCAACTGTTGTCCGATTCCACATGCTTTTAAATTGTCTTCATTCCGTTCACCACCCCGCCTAACGACCCTCCCCTCCATCACAATCTTTAACATCCCGTGGCGATGCGTCCCATTAATCGAAGGTTGGGTAATTTATTGAATTAGCTATCGAATATCCACGTGACATTTAATAATGAAAGAAGTTAATATACATTTTACGAATAACCTTTTACATTAATTAATTAAATACTATGATTAGGCAATGATTTGGTTTCGAAGCCAAAGCAGGCTCCCTTAGTACTCATGCATCCCGTTGATTTTCAGATGTCAAGGTCAAAACCAAGCCCGTCGTCACCGAGGGCTGGTGGTGACTCACCTGGTGGATGTGGCTGATGACCTCGGTGTGCGACGCGTCGTCCAGCGACTTCCCGTTCACTTCGAGGATCTCGTCTCCCACCTCGAGGTCCGCCTTGTCTGCCGGTGACCCTGCAATGCGAGGACGCTTCATAGTGTTGCATACACTCAAAGGGGTGGTCGCCTCGCGTCTTGGCTTTGGCAGGGACACCAAAGAAACTGAGGTGAGCTCCACAAAATTTGTTATTCCAATATTATTGCTCTAATTACAATATATGTGCCCAGGTTGCTGAATTCATTTCCCTCCTGTAAACAAATTCAATGTTTAAGTTTCCAGCGGAAAATCAAGAATTTTAGGCGCTAAGGCGTCTAGTGACATGCATTCTAAAAGTCATTTAAATGCCTAACTAGAATACTCCCACACTTCGTTGAAGGTATAAGTTATTTTATACTCTTGTCAATTAAACCTGAATAATTTATCCATACCATTATAAATTATATTGTAACAGAAATGATAGCATAGTTACATTACAGATTAAATCCTTTGCATACATTGGGAAGACGTCTCTTTATCAGTACTATAGTAGGAGAGTGAATTTCAACAAAATTAGAGCGATAAAGTGAGACCAGATTAAAGATATAATTTTTTCCCGAACGATAAGGGATCAGGATAACATTGCCCGACCGCGTTAGGGATAAAAATATTAGGGTCAAAATTAACCTGTTGTGTAATAACCTCCTACCACACTCCCTAGTGGTGGCTTGCAGGGTACTTCAAATAAAATACTTTACGTGGATATAAGGAGTGGAAACCTACTCGATTGAGGAATTTGTTAACTGCATCAACAGGAAAACACGCAAAGTTAGCCAACGGGAAAATCGTTCGTCTTCCTGTATGCGTGATGTTTTTCTTTATCCAGGCCTGTTCTGATAACGGGGTGTCTCATTAGAGAACAGGGTTTTCGGCGTTGTAATACGCCATTCGCACTGATGAACGCTTTTGTCTGAGGATTTGGGAAATGGGGTGCGTTGAGTGTGTCTCGAGTGGGCACTCTTCATGTTCTAGTTTCCTGCCACCCCCGGAGGGTTGCGAGATGGCAGCCCCAGCGCCCTTGAAGGCCGACTCCATGACGAACTCTGCAAACCCATTGCAGTGAATCGTTATCCAATGCTGAATACGGCTGAGTTCATTGGTTGGCTCATGACACATTTCGCGAACAAAATACACACATGTGTTGTGCATGCACTTTTACCCCTTGTGTGGGGTTGTCCCTCAATTCCTTGATTCCATCTGCAGAACTCACCTTTCGGTCCTTTGCATACCGTTCGTTATGCGGATACCATGGTTATTTGCCTTCGCTAATGGCAGAACCGTATTATCCAACGGGATCTCATTCCACCATCTCAAAGAATTAAATTTAGCGTATTAAAAAGATAAAGTTTTTAGGAGTCTCCCATGAAGCACTGAATGCTCTCAACTTCGCCGTAAAGTAACTAAGTGAAATATGTAATTATATCTCAGGGCCACTAGCTGTGATAACGAGTAGCATGATTTAATTAGGAATGTAGAATGCAATGAGTAGTAAGATCAGTTTGGCGATGGTGCGTCAAGCGAGCCGTCAATCCTATGTGCGTAAAACCTAGAGCCCCTACTCTAATGTCTAAGTGGATTCATGCCGCTTTTCAAGAGTTTTGTAGCTCTTATCCCTGATTACTCGTTCGAATTTCGACTCGATATTTTTATATTACTGCTAAAATTACGAGGACTGTCCAGAAAGTAACCTCAGTTTGCGTGTAGCGAGTCAAGTAGTGGGAGGATCCAAATGTTTTACGTATTGACGTACACACACCCAATAGGGTAGTACGCCTGGAGCTGCAGTGATTAGAATCCTTTCAGTGGTAACGCTTTTTCTGGCAATAAACTTCAAAGCTCCTGCAATTCATCGGGAGGTTTGCACTCTGTGAGGATCAAATGTGATAAGTGACAATGTTCTGCGTCAATGGTGTTGTTAGTTTAAGAGTTAACGGACAATTTCCTTGATGTCAAAGAACTACTGGCCATCCGTTCGTTCATCTGCCACAAAGTTAGGCCGACCACTGCGGTGTCCTCATCGTAAGCATTGGTGCTGTGGCCATTTTTAAACTGAATGCGCCACTTCCTCACTACGCCTTCACCCATTACTATCCCGTCTCCGTACACACTTTACATAGTTGTCCATGAATATTTAAATTGGCTTGTGCTAGTTTTTGCCAGTGAAAACCTGACCACAGATCACACCTTTCACAACTTGCGGGATATACCTCTTGCAGCGCACATTTTAACAATTTACAGAGTGAGCAAAATAAAAGAACCACAGTCTGCACACACCACCACAGCAGGATGCGTACTGAGTGTAGGTACATTTAGGCACCAAGGTGGTGGCTCTACCACAACTCACCCACACGATAGGCCAAAACTTAACTTACTTTCTTGATAGCCCTCGTATTTTATATTACCCGCCTAAGACGATGTACGTTTGCACTGCCCTCCATGGAGTGATCCCATTCTAACGTAACATGACTTCGATAGGACACATTTTAAGCATCATTCCTATTTTAAATTGATGCATGGTATCAAATAGAATCTGGATAATTCTATATAGATACGAGATTAAAGAAGTAGAGAACACTCCAATTATTATGTTTGAATAATTTCTTAAGTGTACAAAAAATACATATTAATGCCTTTAGAAATGAAGCGGTTCATTCAAATGTGGTTTCTTACATTTGAATTATTTTTTCAAAGAAGAGCGACGCAAGCTGTGTTTGATTCACAACAAAAGGACACGGGTCAACTTCAGAACTAACCCTCACGACAGAACCCAAGCGCTCTGCCTGGTCTAGCTCTCTTCAGGGTGTTCTCGAAAGTCGCGGTAATATTCATGGGATTTTTTGTTTGAAGAAAGGAATTATTTTTATCGGCATATTTTTGTTAAGCCTTCATTATGACTTCACCAGAATTTTTTTAATCAAAAAAAGAAACGAAAATATATTCCCTAGTACTCTTTTCATTACTGTAAGCGTTTTCAACCTAATCTAGGAAGTTCCGTGCAGAAGGTTTGTATATAAGGTATTGGTAACAATTTACAATTGTAGACGCAAAATACTACGGTGAAGAAATTTGACAAAGAAGAGAATGTGGGAATCCCACTTCAGTGATTAAGTGATCATTTCGGAGCAGGAAACGGCAATTAAAGAGCAGGGGGTGCTTGTACTTTTGCGCAACTCTAGTGATATAGTATGCTTGTTCATTAATATGGGCTCTCTATCATGTAACATTATTAAAAATGGATATTACAAGAAATTATACGCATGTAGTGATTTTTGATTCCGCAACTGGAGTTCGTCATTCAGGAGAAGTTACACTCTTCATTTTGGCAAGGGATATTTATAATATTTGTGCAAACAATGGAAAAGTACTTGGAATCCTTCGGAGGCACTTCAATTTGCTAGCGACTGAAAAAGATACACGTGAAGGATAAATGAAAAACGATTGCCAAAGGGATTAATCCTTGGAAAAATAGAATGGTGAATAAACTCATTTAATTTACTAGATTTAGAGAGATGAGATGTTTCTTTCTTCTTTGGGGAAAAATAATTATTCTTTATTTAGGCGGCACTCATTTGGAAAATTGCAGTGCTTTAGAAATCCCGGTGGATTCGTCATGCAACACCACCTGCGCTGCAAATTAGTTTAAAGTGAAGGTTTAATAAGTGCAAAAGAGTAAAAGCGCTGGAGAAACTTTTTCCATTCAAGGTTTGCCACGGAATCCTAGTGTAGCGGCTGGAGACGTGGTCGACAGGCTCACCTCCTGCAGGAGGAGAGGAGGAAGGGGAGCGATGAGCCCTCGTGGCGTGGGGGGTTGATCTTCCCAAGGGAAAACACCCGCGGGAATAAGAATAAAGCAGCACTGTGTTGGTTCGGGAACGAACCAGTAGTTTTCATTGGCCAACCCTCCTCCGGCGACTGCTAAGGGTCGGGCCACGGTCCGATTATTTCACGTGTGCTTGGACGGCAACAACAATGGCGACCAAGATATCGCCAGACATGTTTGGTGTTTAACTGGGAATATTGAATCAATTGGATTTCGCAGCCATATGATAAGGGAAAGTCAAATGATAGCCGAACACCCGCTACAACGTGAGCGAGGAATGGTTTTATTCACAAGTAATCAGGAAGCCTCGGTGCATTTATCCAACTTGAAGACGAGATGCTACAATTCCAGTTTTGTTGTGAAAGAGGCAAGGTAACGCTGACGGATCCACAACCGCAGCATGCACTCTTGCAGTTCCTCTCGTCCTGCAGCGAAGTTCGCCCTTCTCGGAATCTCTCCTTGAATGCCACTGGTGCACACTCGTCACGGACATCACCATACACTGCACAGCACAGACATGCGACGACGAAGGATGGTACATTTCAGCTCTCCATTCCAGCGCCACTACGAACCAATACGAACCGCTCATCTCCGCTCCTCTTTGCTTGCCTCTCCTTTGCTACAGCTGGATGAAGACAAAATAGACACCAGTCCGCGCACCAACAAGGACACTGCGACCCAACGACAACTGCGAGGTGTCCATGTGAGTTGTGCCACTAAGCATGCCTCCTACCACATCCATGACAGCATCGATACTTAGCAACAGCGTTCCCACCTTTCGCGCGGACCGTGCGTTATTGTGGGTGTTCGGTTTTCATTTGACTGACCATCTTAATTCGAAGCGGAAATCTCCCGCTTCCTGGTCTGCATCGAATTTGCCGGGAGCATATTCAAATCCGTACGATGCATGAATCGTCCACATCGCCATGCCGACTGAACCTTGAATCGTCTTGCATAAAGCATCTCTAAATCAAAGGTACATACCATTATATCAGTGATAATAATAAGAGTGAGTTGTGGAACTATGCAGTTGTACTACCACAGCGATGGCAGTATCGAAAGCAGTGTCCTCACCTTTCGCGCGGACTGTGTGTGTGTTATGGCAGGTGTTCGCTTTTCATTTGACTGTCCCTCAGAAATTAGTGGGCCAGGGAGCAAAAAGGCAAGGCTTTTGCTTGAGGTTTTGTCTCGTGGGAAGTTAAGGAAAAGCCGAGGGAGGAATAATGGCGAAGTTTCAACTCGAAGGAAGCGAGTGCAAAAGTCGCGATCTCTCGCGGGGGGAGAGGGCGCACGCGCTTCGTCGGGGGCACCTGACCTCCTGGGTCAGCCCGATGAAGCGAGGGCGTGGCGGGGCCGCTTCTGGGACGGACTCGTGGCGTACACTTGAGTGACCGTGAAAGAGGCGAGACCCGAAATCCTCGAATACGCTATCGGCCATCGAGATGGTGGAGTCCTTCCATTTCGCGGAGTTCCTGGCGGGAGGGGTACGTAAATGGGGTGGAGATCCCGTCGTGACTCTTACCACGGAATTCAGCTAAATTCGATCACAAAGCCACTGGATCTTTTCAGGTTGTCCCTACAAAATTCTATTAATTAAAAAAGCATCGCAAAATATTCAGCAGGACTATTAAAAAGAGACGTTAAAGGCGCGATATGGTGGAATATCATGATTAATTAAATTAATTTGGACCTGATAATGGTTAGATTGAAACCGGTCGTATTAAATTTTATTCTGTGGAAAACTGTCATTTTTTAATTAAAAAGGCAGGACTGTTTTTATCGGGTTTAATTATGTTACATGACTTAATGTATCTGATGATTATAAAATCTGATATGAAAAAATTGAAGATTTTAAGATGTTCCTTTAGTGAAAGTGTTGGCATGACACGAAAACGCCTTGCTTGGAAGTGTATTCGAAGGGTCTCGACATAAAATGCGTTTGAATCAAGAGTGGAAGCCTCTCGGAAAAGTGAAACCGCTTATTAAGATATTTTTCGTTTGGCCACTGCTCAAAGAAAGACAAAAGCGACGATAAAATCAGAGTTTGCGATAGTAACTTCTAATTTTAATGACAATAAAATATCCTAAGTACATGCAATATATATAGTTTTAGTGACTTTATCTAGCGTAACAATGTTTATGGGCCTCACATGCCTCCTTATGCTCTCCCATAAAAATCTTTTTTTAAACTTTTTTCTTTGCTGACGAGAAAAAATTATTTGGAAAAATTGGTTTCTATATCACTCGGAAAAATCTCTAGAAGTTCCGGAGGATTTACTGATATTTCCAGCTAGCGTTCTTTTCTTCAGGAATATTTTAGTTTTCCCAGTGGCTGATCACCTTAGGGAACGATAGGGACACCAACAGGGGAGCAGATAATAGACCAGTCCGCCCATTCCGATCTTTCGCATGGGGACCCGTTCCAGTGTGGCCTATCTAGGATGATGTCTTCTTTCTGCTTCTGGGAAATTTCCACCCCTTAGGCTGTTTTACTGACAACATTGTCTTGTTTCTGAGGGCGTCTTCAGGAGGCGCTTTCAGGTCGAATTGCGCGGGGGCCATCTTCAGGTCACTTTAAATGTCGCGTAAATCTTCCGAATTATTTCTTTGGCATTATCTTCTGCTCTTCACTGATTTTCTGTCAGTTGCCTCGTTGGCAACTGACTCGCCTCGTTGGCGCCGACAACTTGCCGCCAACAAGCCACATGTTCTGATGAATGATCCCATGGAACCGATTTACGTCTCTTTGTCTCTTCTTTGGGGTCAGAACGAGTGGAATAGAACAAACTATGTTTTATTGGTCATCGAGTGTCATCTTTGCTGTAGCCATTCCTCTGTGAACTACATTGTTCGTCTTTTCATGGCATGGCATGCGCTAGGGGCACTGCATGCACCGATCACCCTCTGGAATATCTAAATATTTTCGGTCGACGTTCCTAGGTTCTTGGTTCTTTCCTTAGGAGTTTTTTCTCAAAATTTAGATGTTGTTAATGGGTTATTACATGGTTTATATAAAAGGTATTGGGAAAAGTGTCGGGAAAAGTAGATTAATTTCAGATACCGGTACGATGCCACAAAATTCTTCAAAGTACATCTCTTGATCGTCGGAACACCTTTTCCTGCGGCTTTTCCGCGACTCGAAGGCTCCTTGGCAGGCGGGTTCCGGAAGGTCCTTAAGGGTGCAAGTTACTTTGGTGTCCTTTGAGGGAGTATTTCACTTTTGGGAGTGGAAATTTTGTTGCCGATACTTTTTATACGAACCTTATATGCCTTAACATGTGCCCCATTTGCACTGATTTGCTTCTTAACATTGGTTCATTATCAAACTGTGTGCAGCGAAGACTCTGCCTTAATTTTCACTTCAGCCATGGAAAGCTATATCGTGGCAAGAGTCCCGGACGCGAGAGTGGAGCGTGCGGTCGTATATCCTAGATCATGCTCGCAGTTGTTTCCCATATTGCTTCTTCATGGATTATTTGATGAGCAAGATATTATCTCGGAGTTGCTTGGCTGATCGTATTTCTCTTGGAATGAAGGCTCTAAAAATGTTAAGGATAAATATGAGGCATAAAGATGCGAACAATCTTAGCACACACATCCTTAAAAAGTGATATTTTTAGGCAAAGAGAACGACATTTTCTCGCAGCCGTATCTGGGATTCGCAATATTTCGTCTGGCGGAACGGTTATGTTCTCCTTGACGAAGAAATCTCTACCCTCAACACGATGCTATTATTATTTATTATGTGGTAATCTGCCGTTTAAGGTAGGCTTTTGGATGGACACAACTATCAAATAAACATTTTGTGACTCCCCACCTATCAAACTAATCTATATCAGGTCTCTCTTCATCTCGGTGTACTTCTTTCCTCCCTTCATCCCGTCCAACATCCCTATCCTGTTCCTGCCCTTACCTCGCTTGCCCAACATTCTCCCCTCTATTACCTTCTTCAAAATTCCACTACCGCTCAATACGTCTTTCATCCATTTTTCCTGCCTCCATAGGATTTCTCTCAACAAACCCGTCTCCTCACCCACCATCTCTAGTACTTCCTCATTTGTTTTCCTTTCGGTCCATTTCACCTTCTCCATTCTTCTCCACACCCACATTTCAAAAGCCTCCAATCTACGTCTATCCTCCTGCTTCAGTGACCACGTTTCCGCGCCGTACATAGCTACGCTCCATATCAGAGTTTTTACGAGTCTTGTCTTAACATCCATACTCAACGTCCCCCTGATCAACTCCCTCCTCCTTGAGAAAGCCTCCTTGCCTAGCGCAATTCTTCTCCTTACGTCCCTACCACTTTGACCGTATTGGTCCAAAACACTTCCGAGACATGTAAACTGCTCTACCTGCTCTATTCTTTCCCCGCCTATCTTAATATTTAACTTAGCCTTTTTCTTTCTGTAAAATCGCATAACCTTTGTTTTATTAATATTGATTCTCATCCCATATTTATCGCACTGAACCTCCAATTCACTCAGCAATGCTTGCAACCCCTTGGCTGACTGAGCAACTAATGCTTGGTCATCAGCAAACCTAACCGATTTTACGAATTCCCCTCCGACTTTCATTCCTACCTCCAGTTCTTCCCATGCCTCTTTAATCATTTCCTCCACATATACGTTGAACAGCACCGGTGACAATGGGCAACCCTGCCTTACACCTCTTCCTAACACTGCCCATCCGGACTCTCCGTTCCCCACTCGCACCTGAGCAGTCTGAGACATGTACAGGTTGCGGATCAGTCTCCTGTCCCTCCAATCCATTCCTATTTTCTGCAATACACGCATTAATTTTTCCCAATTCACTCTATCAAACGCTTTTTCGAAATCTACAAAACAGGCAAAAACGTCCTGGATGTATGTTATATTCCTCTCAATTAGTGATCTCATTACTGCAATGGTATCACGCGTACCTCTTCCTTTCCTAAACCCAAACTTATCATCCCCTAAGTAATCATTTGCCTTACTCTCTATCCTTTTGTTGATGATCCTGAGAATAACTTTAGCTGCGTGGGATATCAAAACACGATGCTAGTAGGCTGAAAAATCGATTCTTCCGGATCTTATTTTACCTGCGCGCAAAATATGCCCATAGATGGAAACAGCGGTAATGTAAAACGTTGACGAAGTCTTGGTCACATGTTATCCTGCAGCCTTTCGCTGGAATTTCAAATTTTTGGAAAATTCAGACGAAATTCGAGCCCCAAGCAAGTCTATGTGTTGAGGTCCAAACATTTCAAACACTCGAGTATTCACTACACAAACGAAAGTCTTCTCTGATAAATCAAGGTAATCAATTCAAAAATCTATTTATTTAACTATTATGTAATTTTCGCTTACCCTCCGACTTCAGAGGGGTTATGCGAACACATTATGATGTTGGGTAACCTGCAAAACAAACAATAGTCCACTACATTAAACGGCAGGGACAAAATATTTGCAATTTTGGAACGTTACGTTTAAGTGAAAAAATAATTCATTTCATTAGTTCTAAATACTCTTGTAAAGGTTTCAAATAGTCATATTTTTTATCGTTATTACTGTGTAATTTGGCGATCCATTCGCGATTTAAGAAATTAATGAGATATATTTTGAACAGTTTTGGATCTCTCCGTCTAATGGGTCATTTGTCATTCGCACGAGGAATGTAAATTAATCTTCATGGGCCTGTATGTACCCAATCTGTGCGTATATGATAAGTTTTTAGCCAATAAAGTGCCCAGAACACACCACGATGAGGCGGTTGCTCAGTGAGGTACTCCCGTTCCTTCCACTGCCAGCCATCATAAGGGCACGCCATTTTTATCTTTTAATGTGCAATATTGTGATTTGAATTACAAGGCTTGTATAAAAAGTATCGGAAGCAATTTTTCCTGACGTGATTGTACGTCACAGCGCGCTCGCACCGCACAGGCTCAGTAGTGGAGGGTGTGACCTTCAACGCAACCAAGCGCCAATCGCCTGCGACCGTGTGTTCTGGATATACCGTATTTTTAATGGGCTCATATTGAGTGACTCGATGCAAGCGCAAAATGCAGCGAACGACTGAACAGCGGTGTGTCATCAAATTTTGTGTTGGACTGGGGAAATCGGGTACGGAGACGTTGAGCCTGAATCGCCAAGTTTTCAAGGATGAAAGAATGTCACAAACTGCAGTTTTGAAGTGGCAAAGGCTCTTTAAAGGTGGTCTAGAGAATGTGGTGGACGAGCCCCTAAAAGGACGGCTATTGACGTCAAGAACCGATGACAACGTGCAACGTTTGCATGAAGTGCTGAAATTTAGACCGTGTCTGTTAAGTCTGCGCGTGATCGCAGATGATATTGGCATTGATAAGATGACAGTGCAGACCAATATCATGTATGATCTTCGTATGCTATCCCGAGCTCTGAGACAGGAGTTGACTCGTTCGTCCCTTCCTGACCGCAAATATCTCTGGATGCCGCTATTATCAAATTTATATTGCGCACCTCATCACGAGTTTGGAAAGATATGACGAAACATCAAACGCGTTCTCGTCCTCCTGCAAAAGATCACCGATTTTGTAATGTCTTCTCTGAGAGGTGGATTGTTTGCGTGCCTTTCAACCCAAATAATTGAATTTATATGTACGTATAATTGTCAGTCTCAAAGTTTGATGGCGGCAAGTTGTCTTCTCCCTTGTCCACACGATCACCCCGTCGCGCCGCGGCGGAGCGCGAGTATTGGCGCCTGGGTGCGGGAGCCAATGGAGTGGCCCACTCCCGCTCAGACGAGATCCGGTGCCGCGGGGGAAAGGGGAGTATCCCCCCCGGCTTCCACTGGAGAGCAAAGGTCCGGGGGGTCCCCTCGTAGGGTTCACTCATAATGCCCCAGCTCGCAGACCGTACACACTAAAGCCATTTGAGGCCTCGATTTCTGGAAGGCGAAGTCGCCGAACCCCTTTCTGATCCGTTCGGGGGCAGACAAGTACCCTAATAATATACGGTACAGGGAGCCCAATTTTATACCAACGACCGTTTTTTCCAAACTTCAATTTTCTAGCTTGGGATGCTTGAGAATTATGGGGTTGTCAAGGAAGTAATCTCCGTTTGCATTTAGCGATCGAAGTAGTGAAGGAAGGTGTAAATGTTTGTTTCATTGACACATGCACATGGCGAGTCGAAATGAACAATGCAATTGTTAAAATTGTTAATTGTCCTCGCTAAATGTGAAGTTTGTTAAGCGTTAAGGTAGAAAAAACTTCAAAGCTGCTGACATTCATCGGGAAATTCGTGCTCTGTTCGGACAAAATGTGATAAGTGACAATGTTCATCTACATCTACATAATACCCCGCAAGCCGCCGCAAGGGCGTGTGGCGGGGGGATGTTAGGTCACCACCCAGAAAAGGGAAAAAAGAAAAAGTGTTGTGCGTCGGTGGTGCTGTTAGTGTTTAAAAGTGAACGGACCAATGTCCATGGTGTCCAAAACTGGTCATCCCTCAGTTCTTCTGTCACAAGGATAGGCCTAACATTGCGGTCGGTCCTCGTCGCGAACATTGGTGCTGTGGCCATTTTTAAACTGAAAATTCACCACTGTCTAACTTCGCCTTCATCCATTACTCATTACTATTCCATATCCGTACACACTTCACAAAGATGCCAATGAATTTTTCAACTGGCTTGGGTTAGTTTTTTGCCAGTAAAAACCTAAATCTTAGGTCGCACTCACAACTCGCGAGATTTTCTATTACAGGGTACGTGTTAACAGTTCGCAGTGAGCAAAGTAGAAGAACCACAGTCTACTCAAACTACCACGGCAAGATGCGTACACTGAGTGTGAGGACGTTTAGACGATGGCTCTAGCCCAACCAACCGCCACGCTAGGTCGAAACGTATGTTGCCTTCAGGCCACCCCCTGTGCGAGGTGTGTTTTCAGTGGCCATGAAAAGTAAAGCAAAAGATGACAGGGGGTTGTTCTGGCGGATGAGTGTGGTGGTAAATTATTTGGGTGCCAAAGACTCTGCTGAAGATAAGCTCTTCTAGGGCCAGCAGTTGGTGATGCCTCCACGTTCTCCATTTAAGCGGCACGAGATGCGGGGTGCACACCGGGGTCGGGAGTGAGGGGCGTGGGGTCGAGAAGCAAAAGGTCTCAAAGGATATAGTCGAAGGAGAGGGAAAGGAGAGGAGGGAGGCTAAATTGGCGTTTCGATGGCTAACTCTCTTCGTCAGGCTAGCCATGATTACGAAATGGATGCACACCTGATAGTGGGGAAGTAAGACATAATGGAATGGAGAGGAAAATTGGAGTAAGGAAGGGAAATGGGGTCGGGGAAGAAAAATTAGGGTTTGGGAGGAAAATAGGGGTAGGGAGAGGAAAATGGAAGTAGGGGAGGGATACGGGGGTATGTAGGAGTAAAATTCGAGTAGAGGGAGGGAAATGAGAATAGAGGAGGGAGGAGAGGGTTGAGAATAGGTAAACTGTGGGTATAATTGGATTAAAAGGAGATAATGGGGTCCACGTGTGAATTAAAATGGTTGGCTGATAATTCCGGATGAAGATCCGACCAAAGGGTCTAGGAGCTGTGGTCTGAGGAGCTTTTTTTAAAGGGGAGTGTCTGAAGGAGACGTGGAGCGGTTGACACCAATTAGGGATTTTGAAATTCAGGATGTTTCCGATCTATTGTATCGGAAGTGATTTAAATGGGCCTCGATTCAAAGGAATGAGTTGGTGTTGGCCTGGAACACCTTTTATTGAAAAAATGCCGGGATTTAAGAAAGGGTAACTACCGTAGTTCTGGAGTACGGCTACATGTTTCACACCGGAACGTTATTCAATTTTAAGTTTGATGGAGAAAGATTGATCTATCTTAGCGCTTGAAAATAGATGGCAGGTACATTGCTAAATACGGATAAAATAAAATGTTGAATGCATTATAATCTTATCATTAATCAATCCAATTATTATTGAATTGCTTCATATCGCTCCTCTCACTCTTTCTCTCCCTACTTCGCCTTTGGCTAAAAATGACTGCACCCCTATTTAATATTATTCACTACCGACATGCATCTGAAGTCTATTCATATGTGACATACTTTGATAAAATTTGGGGCATAAGAAACCAGTAGGTAGAACGCTTCAGTACTAACCGTAGGGTCCTGGTTAGATTCCTCGTGGCGCTTTTGAAGACGCTCAGCGACACCCAAAATCTGGAAAGGCACTTCTTATAAAATGAAGCACCGGGGCAAAGAAGGGATGAAACTGCTCTTTGCAGGAATTTATGGGTCTAAAGCGAAAGGGTGAGAAATAAGGAAAGGTTGAGCTAATAAAAATACTTTTAAAAAAATAGGTCCTTCAGAAAAACCTGTATCCATCAATAATGTAGAACATATAACCTTCAAATTTTAAAAAGGGTGAGCTACGAAACACGAAAGTGGCCACTTTGGGTGGTTCGAATGGCCGAAACGTAGATGGAATGAGGACGGTGAGAAAGCATATAAGCTCTAGAATGCGTTCTAATGAAACTGACATGCACGTAACTTCTCTAGGCCCTGGAAAATAAACGACTTCGCCTGAGCACCGAAAGGATATACATATCCACAACACTTCTCTCTTCTTTCCCCCGCCAACGCTCCAATCAAAACTAAGTCTACACGGGGCCCCGGGCACCCCGACTGGAGCACCGCACTCCCATCTGCCCCCACCGACGAGACTTGGCCTACCCCTGACCTGACTATTTGGACCTCCTGTATATCCCTTCAACACGGGAACTTTTGGCGAGAATTGAAGTGAGGGGGGAGGATGTTAACGCTACCGTTACCGGGAAAATAAAGACGCACGTTGCCAAGTGGCAGTACACCTTGAAGAAAGTGGAACAAGACGTTAACGTGTCGCTGAAAGAAACGAGTGTGGCTTAGAATGAGAGGAGAATGGATGTAGTAGCTCTTCAAGAAGAAAGTTAAAGTTACAAGTTACGAATGAAAAGGTTATGTGATTTTCCAGAAAGAAAAGGTTAAGCTAAACGTTAAAATACCTGTAGGAGGCGAACATATAGAGGAAGTATAACAGTTTACGTATCTTGGAAGTGTTCACGGTCGAAGTAGTAGGGACGTAAGGAGAAGAATTGCACTAGGAAAAGAGGCTTTCTCAAAGAGGAGGGAGTTGATGACGGGGAAGTTGAGTAGGGAGGTTAAGAAAATACTCGTGAAAACTTTGAAATGGGGTGTAGTTATGTACGGCGCGGAAACGTGGTCGCTGAAGAGGGAGGATAGACGTAGATTGGAGGCTTTTGAAATGTGGGTGTGGAGAAGAATGGAGAAGGTGAAATGGACCGAAAGGAAAACAAATGAGTAAGTACTAGAGATGGTGGGTGAGGAGAGGGGTTTGTTGAGAAAAATCATATGGAGGCAGGAACAATGGAGGAAAGGCGTATTGAGCGGTAGTGGAATGTTGAAGAAGGTAATAGAGGGGAGAATGTTGGGCAAGCGAGGAAAGGGCAGGAACAGGATAGGGATGTTGGAGGGGATGAAGGGAGGAAAGAAGTACACAGAGATGGAGAGGGACCTGATGTAGAATTCCCATCCCCTATGTGTTTGGTTGTTTTTTTAGGAGAGATAAAATAAGAATTTGGTATTTGTGTCCATACGAAGCCCACCTTAACCAATATGTTACCTTATAATATATCTGTCTATAGATTGTTGCTTTGTTAAGTAGTTTGTTTTAGTTTGTTTAGCCTTTTGTTTCTACTTATGAAAATATTGTAACAATAAGAGCGGAATAAGCCACACGAGTAGTCCATCGCAACCCACAGCATTTTCGCTGATTCAGTGTTAGGTGGCGGAGTTGCATCTCGGGAGTTGTGGGACGCTTACGTAACTGCTCTGATGTTATTCGGGCACTGTGGGGTTGGGGACATAATATAGTAGCGATTTGTTTGCGCCACCTCGTGACGGAACAGATCATTGAGCTATGGACCGCATTCATACTATCATCAATGAACTTGGATGAAATAATTCCAATAATCAGTGATGGGAATAACATTTCATTTTAAGGATAAGTCCCTGACCTTAGTCCACACTTGATTGAACTCTGCTAATGAGCTTATCACTTCTGTTGTGTAAAGTTGAAAACACGTGAGTTAAAGAAAATTGTTAGGGAAAAGCTTAAAGAAAACCTACGCATAAATAAACAAAAAATACGCATCACTTGGCTCCTTTTTCTTTTTTAGCGAGAGGAAAACTTAGGAGATCACGAGAATTTTTCCTTATTTTTTTCTTGCAGCATTTCATTTTGAATGCTTGATCGTACAACACTTGTCTCAAAATTATCTGGATTCCACATGTGTAAAATACGCGGTTTATATAAAAATCCTGGGAAAAATTTTAGAAAAAAAGGTGTATATTAGTTGTTTCTACATGCCTCCAAATTCTTCAAAGTATTTCTTCCCTTGAGCGTCGACTCACTTTTGCCAGAGCGGCTTTTCCCCGACTCGAAGGCTTCCTGGTAGGCGAACTCGGGAAGGTCCTTAAGGGTACGCGTGCAAGCTTCTATGACGGCACTTAGGGTCTCATGGTGGTTTTCTTTAAGGGAATATTTCACTTTTGGGAATAGTAAATAGTGTGTTGGTGCCAAGTCCGGACTGTAAGGGGGCTGGGGAATCGTCGCGATGCCGTTTTCCGTTAGGTAGTCGGTTACTTTGGAGAGACTACCGCTCAGGACATTCGGGAGGACGAGTTTAGCGTAGATATTTCGCATCGCAAAATTTTCAGCGAAAATTGTGTCCACTACCACTGTCAATACCAATAATACGATCTACGTTTATGCGAACACTTTACCGACGATGACGATGCGTACACTTAATGACGTACCTAATCTGTATTCAGCACTCCACGCACACGGCAGGAAAAAATTGTTACCGATACTTTTTATGAAAACCTTGTATTTACATACGTCAACCCCGGAGAAATAAACATTCCTCCTAGTGGATGCCAAGCCAAGATTCTGCCAGCGAGTCGGGGGTTAAAAGGGAAGGAAACCGTTCCCTTCAATAGCTCCAGAGAATGAGGGCGAGATGTAATGGAGGCGTTGCCCAGGATTCAAACAAGAGATTAAACGAATACCTGCGTAGGTGAGCTTTGCCGGGAGGATATTTAATAAATTGCGGTCCGGAAGTTCAAATGAACGGTGGTGGATCGCGCACGCACGCACGCTTGCAGTCTGCGTTTCAAGTGATACGCGTCAAGACGCAATGCGACGATAATGCATCTGCATACTGCGCATTGCGCCAAATAAGTAAGGTAATTGAAATAACTAATGTTGTGATACCGATTACTTGATGAATGGGCAAAGAAACTGGTTGAAATCATTCCCGGGTCGTTGACGTCTAAGAATGATGTAAACGGCTCCCCTAGACACGGTCCAATTAAGACCACGCTTTCATTCCACAGTACGCACTTTACTCTAAATCTTTCCTTATGTGCCTGCCATCACCTTCCAGGAAATTTGATACAAGGCCTAAAAAATGTTTTAAAATCTTGTGGCGTTAAAATTTTCAATCGTTAAATAAGGAAGAACTCCTAATTTCCCGCAACGTATGATATAGAAGTCCGCAAACCAAGTTTCACATTCGTCCAACTTTATTCCGCGCGAGCACGCAATTGACAACGTACCATCGCAGCTTGCAGAAGAGAAGATGCTTATGTACCATGGTGTTTGACCACTCGAACACCACTTAAAATCTCAAAAATAGTCCATTCTCCCAAAATGATTTAAAAGAGCGTCCTTACAATTTACCAAATTTAATACTCTTTTTCACGGTTGGCGTTTTCTTTAAAAAGGTAAAGGTTAATTCATGTGAGGACTACAGAAGAATGGTTTATTTCGCACACTGATGAAGTAAATATTATACACACACACTTATAAATATTTATAATTTATAGAAAATCCACTTATACAGACCATATAATTTCTAATGATTCCGCACACCACTTCTCTCACAAACACGCGGCCCTCCACTCCATGATTCACCGCCTCCTACACATCCCCCTTTCCCCCAAAAACTTCAATATGGAACTCCTCACAGTTACTAGCATAGCTACCAACAATGGTTACAACCCTAAGCTAGTTGACACATTACTGCGGAAAAAACAAAAATCAATGGCCTTAAAAAATATTTTCGTTTCACAACCCGCAGTATCTAAGGACTTTAAGTGGTGCTCCATTCCATTTCTGGGGGATATTTCATATAGAATTTCCAACTGCCTACCCACCTCACTCAAAGCAGCCTTCTACTCACCCGTAACCCTCTCCAAACTCCTAGCCAATGGAAAAGACACCCAGGACAATCTTCACAAATCAGGCATTTACAAACTGAAATGCGACGATTGCAATAGCGTTTATGTCGGTCAGACAGGTAGGAACATCAAGGTACGAGTCAAGGAACACGCGAGGTGTCACAAAAATCAGAACACCAACTCTCTCTTCGCCAAGCATTTACTGGAATTCGACCACAGCAGTGACTTTGTCCCGGAGATATTACACATACTCCCAAAAGGATTTAAAATGGACGCTCTCGAGCAATTAGAGATAAAAAGGCACTTAGCAAACCCTGACACGACCCTTTGTAATGAGCAATTGTTCCCATACCCCTCCCCACTCCTCTCCGAGAACTAGCCCAAATGGTCAAACAACTAGAAATGGTCAAAACAACCCCTCAACGAACCTGAGGACCCCCACCCCTCTCAGGCCCCTCCGCCCCTCCCCGCCCCCACTCGGTCCTTAGGGTATATATTCTGCCACTGTCTGTGTACCAAACTTGTACCTGATGATGCCGCAAGTCGGTGAAACGCGTTGTACCATCTAATAAAATCTGTGGAAAAGTACAAATATTTCTTTCCTTTTTTGGTATGGATAATAAATACTTCCACGAAGTGAAGCCTGAAACAGTGGAATATAATAAGAAGATGAATTAAGTAGGGCAAATGATTACTTAGGGGAGGATCAGTTTGGGTTTAGGAAGGGGAGAGCCATGCACGATATCATAGCAGTAGTGAGCATTAGTAGCACTAATAGCGAGAAATATAGAATACAATCAGGACGTATTTGCCTGTTTCGTAGATTTCAAAAAGCCGTTTGTTAGAGTAAATTGGGGAAAACTAATGAGTACATAGCAGAAAATAGGGATGGATTGGAGGGACAGGAGACTGATCCGCAACCTGCACATGTGACAGACTGCTCAGGTGGGAGTGAGGAACGGAGAGTCCGGATGGGGAGTGTTAGGAAGAGGTGTAATGCAGAGTTCCCCATCATCACCGGTGCTGTTCAATATATATGTTAAGGAAATGTTTAAAGAGGCATGGGAAGAACTGGAGGTAGGAATAAAAGTCGGAGGGCAATTCTTAAACTCAGTTAGGCTTGCTGATGCCCAAGCTTTAGTTTGACGGTCAGTCAAGGGTTTGCAAACACTGCTGAGTGAATTGGAGGTTCAGTTCGATAGATATGGGATGAGAATCAATAATAATAAAACAAAGGTTATGCGATTTTCCAGAAAGAAAAAGGCTAAGCTGAACATGGGACAACAACGGAAGTGTTTTGGAACAAAATGGTCAAAGTAGTAGAGACGTAAGGAGAAAAATTGCACTAGGTAAAAAGGCTTTCACAAGGAGAAGAGAGGCATTGACAGGGGCATTTAGTAAGGATGTTAAGAAAAGACCCATAAAAACTTTTATATGGAGCGTAGCTATGTACGGCGCGGAAACGTGGTCGCTGAAGCAGGAGGATAGACGTAGATTGGAGGCTTTTGAAATGTGGGTGTGGGGAAGGATGGAGAAGGTAAAATGGACCGAAAGAAAAACGAATGAGGAAATTTTAGGGATGGTAGGTGAGGAGAGGGGTTTGTTGGGAGAAATCCTTTGGAGGCAGGAAAAATGGATGAAAGGCGTATTGAGCGGCAGTGGGATGTTGAAGACTGTGATAGAGGGGAGAATATTAGGTTAACGAGGAAAGGGCAGGAATATAATTGGGATGTTGGACGGAATGAAGGGAGGAAGTAAATATATGGGGATGAAAAAGAATTTCAAGAAAAGGAGTTGGGATACGAGTATGTCTTGTTAGGGGAGACAAGAGAATATTTTTTATGCCGTGTCCTTCCAAAATCTACCTTAACGGGATATTATTAATATAGATAATCTATCTATTTCCATTTATTGTTGGAGAGTGCTACGAAGGTTTTGGGTATTGGCCGCCCGGATGAGATGAAATTTTAAGAATCGGCGAATTCTGTCATTAGGTTTTTGGCAATAAATTCAATAAGCACGAGCATATGAAAAATATATGTATGGGCGAGGAACGTTAGAGATACCGCAGGGCACTCTCCCAGGGCTCATTGTGCTTCATCGGGGCCGCCGGAGCGAGGCCAGGGGTGAGGCAGGACTCGACGTCGTGCGTCAGGTGGCGCCGACGACCATCAATTAGCCGGAGTGGAGGAGGGCTGGCATCCTCCGCGGGAGAGACACCCTCTTCGCTCCGGCGGCTCGAGGACCCTCGGCACCCTTCCCCCTTGAGGACACGAGCCCCCCCCCTCTCCTCCTCCTCCGTCCGCCCACTCCAGGGCTTCCTCTTTCCATGAGCGCCCATCCGAATAAAACCTCGCGCACCCCGTCTCGAGCACCACACTCCCTTCTGCTTCCACCGACGAGACTTGGCCTACCCCTGACCTGACTATTTGGACCTCCTATATCCCTGCAGCACAGGAACTTTTGGCGAGAATTGAAGTGGGGGGGGGGAGGATGTTAACGCTACCTTTAACAGAAAAATAAAGACGCACTTTGCAAAGTGGCATTATAATTTATACTTACAGAAAGTGGAACAAGACGTTAACGTGTCGCTGAAAGAAACGAGTGTGGCTTAGAATGAGAGGAGAATGGATGTAGTAGCTCTTCAAGGACGTTGGGACGTTGAGTAGGGAGGTTAAGAAAATACTCGTGAAAACTTTGATATGGGGTGTAGTTATGTACGGCGCGGAAACATGGACCCTGTAGAAGGATGATAGAAGTAGATTGGAGGCTTTTGATAATTGGGTGTGGAGAAGAATGGAGAAGGTGAAATGGACCGAAAGGAAAACAAATGTGGAAGTACTAGGGATGGTGGGTGAGGAGGGGGGTTTGTTGAGAGAAATCATAAGGAGGCAGAAAAATTGGACGAAAAGCAAATTGATCGGCAGTTGGATGTTGAAGACTGTAATAGAGGGGAGAATGTTAGACAAACAAGGAAGGTATAGAATTGGCAAATGTGGAGATGAAGAGGGGCATGTTGTTGAATTCGATGTTGGGTTGTGTTTTGTAAGGAGACAAAAGGTATTTTCTCTTTCTGAAAAACGGCATTACCTTTGTTTTATTAAAATTGATTCTCATCCCATATCTATTGCACTGAATTTCCAATTCACTCAGCAGTGCTTGCAAACCCTTACCTGCCTGACAAACTAAAGCATGGTCATCAGCCAACTTAACCGAATTTACGAATTCCCATCCGACTTTCATTCCTACCTCCAGTTCTTCCCATGCCTCTTTAATCATTTTCTCCACATATAAGTTGAGCAGCACCGGTGACAATGGGCAACCCTTCCTTACACCTCTTCCTAACACTGCCCATCCGGATTCTCCGTTCCCCACTCGCACCTGAGCAGTCTGAGACATGTACAGGTTGCGGATCAGTCTCCTGTCCCTCCAATCCATTCCTATTTTCTGCAATACACGCATTAATTTTTCCCAATTAACTCTATCAAATGCTTTTTCGAAATCTACAAAACAGGCAAATACATTCTGATTGTATTCTGTGTTCCTCTCTATTAGTTACCTCATTACTGTAATTACTCAGTACTCATTACGCATGCCTCACCCCTAACTAAACCCAACCTGAACATCCCCTAAGTAATCAAATTCCGTGCTCTCCATCCTGTTGTTGATGATCCTGAGAGCCTCTTTAGTTGCGCGGGAAATCAAACTGTTTCTTAGTCCTCACATGATGTAGCCTTAACCTTTTTCGCAAGAGGAACTAACACTGATCTCACAGTCTTCTGGCCAGATTCCTTCCTCATAGATACTACGAATCAGTCCATATAGACTCTTCCTACCACCTTTTCCTAAGCCTTTCAATAGTTCCTTAGGAATTTTTAATGCCCCCTCGGCCTTACTTGGTTTCATCTCTCTTAATGCCTTGGCCATCTCATCTTCGAGTACGTCTGGTCCTAAATTACCTTCATCTACTTCATGGTCTTTTTTTATTCTTAAGCTTGTCAGTCTAAGTTCTTTACCATACAGTGTTTCTCTATAATCCTTCCATCTCTCTTGGATCTTTTCTGTATCAAATATTACCTTATCCGACTTATCTCTAACTGTTAGCACAGATCTTCCCTTTTTATTTCGTGATATAGCTTTAATCTTCTCGTATAGCCCACCAGTTTCATCCGTCCTCTGGAAACTTTCCATATTCTCGTATTGCGTTTTCCACCATTCTTCTTTTGCTTTATTTGATACCCGTCTCAATTTCTTATTTCACTGTTAATATTTTCATCTGCATATCTCTTTTATTTTATATTACATCTACATCTTTCAACTATCTTTCAAATCACCTCGCCTTTAGTCCACGGCTTCCTCATCGTTTTCCTATAAAATGTTCATATAGTTGCTTTCGATATATCCTTTTCCCATCTTTTTTACACTTTACCCGTGGCTGTGTCCTCATAAAAATTTTCTATACCTTCTTGGTATTACTTGCTTTAACCTTCTTGCATTGCACCCCAATTTTACCCGTGCTCTTCAAACTTTCCAGAGCCTCTTGCTAAGCCTTCTACAATGCTTCCGTTGCTTTATTTGTTACGAGTCTCATTTGAGTATTTTAGTCTTTGTGCTTCCATGGTTTCTTGTACTTTTCCTAATGCTGGTTCCAATTGATTTTTTTCGGCTTCCTTGAGAAAAATTGATATGTTCGTAAGGAGGTGTAAGAAGACGCTTTGGGAATTCGCATGGGGTCGGCAGCAGCTTAAAACACAAAGCACCACTGTATTACACGTCCATATTGGAAATGCAATGTCTATATTTTGGCAGTCTATCGTTTAAGATAATTTTAGATTGACAAAACTTAACTTCCCAATATTTCTTGCATTGTGAACCTATCTTTAATTCGGCATTAACTTCCTATCACTCTTCATTCCTTCAAACATACCTTTGCTTTCCCTTCCTCGCTTGCCCTGCTATCTCCCTTGTCACAGACTTCAGAATTTGGTCGTCAATTACAGTGCCCTGCATTCATTTTGCCTGCATCTCAGGGATTTCTCCCTTAATTTCCCTCATCTCCCACCATGGCTAGTAATTTCTTGTTATTTTTTTCTTCCTGCTCCCTTCATCTTTACCATCCTCATCCACAGCCATGTTTCGTAAGCTAAATTTATACTCTCTTCTTGATTCAACAACTATTTCTCCGTACCGCACGAAAACACGCTTCATGTCAAAAATTTAACTCGTCTTTCCTTAGCAATCTTATGCAATGACCGTGACTTCAATGAACTCCTTCTTGTGAAAACGTCTTAACCTAACGCAATTGTGGTTCTTTCCATGTCCATGCCACTAGAACCATGTCGGTCCAAAACACTATCGAGTTAAACAGTTCCTTCTGCGGTGATTCCCCCACCCCTCAAATTTAACATTTACGTTAAACTTCTTCAATTTCATGCCTATCGTTTGGATTGCGTTCATATTTATTCCATACTTATTTTACAAGATTTGCATGAAAAGTATTGATAACAATTTTTTCCTGACGTGTGCGTGAAGCGATAAAATAATTCAGACCGTGTGGGTCAAGTGCGCACATGGCCGCTGGTCGTATTATTGGCGTTGATAAGATGACAGTGCACACACCATTACCACTGACAATTTGGCGATGCGAAAGATCTGCGCTAAACTCATCTTCTGAAGGTCTTGGCGGACGACCAAGAGTAAGGTCGAGTGTCTGCTTGCGAGGAACTTCTGCAAAGGCATCGCGACGATTCCCCAACCACCTTACAGGCCCGACATGGCACCAGCAGATTATTTCCCATTCGCAAAAGTTAAATTTTCCCTCAAAGGACACCATTATCACCATCACTGAGAGCCGTTAATGAACCTTGCACGCTTGTACCCTTAAGGACCTTGCATTTACGAAAAATATCTTATAAATCAATCTGATTCCCGACACCTTTTTTTACCACCATGTATTACGTTTCTAATTCGCTCAAAAATGATTGCAACCCCTTAGCTAACTGGATAACTGAAACTTCATCTTCCCCCAAACTAGCTGATTTTATCGATTCCCCACTTCTTTGTACTCCTGCCTCCAGCCCTTTCTTCTGTTTTACCATTACCCATGCTTATGTACTTAAAGGACGAGGTGATGGTGAGCATCCCTCTCTCTGATACTCGCCCATCACATAGTAACCATCCCTCCGCCACAAGCGCCTGAGCAGTCCGAGGCATGCACAGATTAGGACAAGGTCACCCGTCCCTCCTATCACCTATAATAGATTCTCTAACCCTTCAGATCCTTCAATTTGGTCAATAAAACGCCTTATCCCAAATCCACTAAGCAAACAAATGCATCCTGATTTATCCGATTCTCCTTTCCCTTAGTGATCTCATTACTGCCATGTCATCACGCCTACATCTCCCCTTCCTGAACCCATACTCATCATCCGCTACGCAGAAATTTGCCCTCTTCTTCGTTGTTTTAAAGATATTCCAAAGTACCTTCTTAACCGCGTGTGAAATCATACTTTCTGTTCTGTGTTGTATTCCGATATGGGTGTCTTATATTTTGATGAGCTGGAAACTAGTAATAATGTTCGTAAGTCTTCCGGCCAGATTCCTCCTTTATATATGCTACAAAGTAAGTGATGTGTACCATTCAATCCACTTTTTCCCTGTAAAGCAGTTCAGCGGGAAATGCTGCCTACTCCTATGGCTTAATTTCGTTTCTTTTCCCTTAATGCCCTTTCTATCTCATTGTCTAGTACGTTTGGACCTAAGCTTTCCTCATCTACGTCATATTACCTTTCTATTTCTAATCTGGCTGACCGAAAGTATTTACCATGCTTTTCTTCTATATATTCCTTCCATCTTCCTTGGATTTTTTCTGGTTCAACTAATATTTTTCCTGGCTTATATTTGATTGTTTGCAACGATTTTCCCTTTTTACTTCTTGAAAGTGCTATCACCTTCCTGTACAGCGCACCGATTTCACTATTCCTTTCTAAACTTTCCATATCCTCTCACTGCTTCTTTCACCACTCTTCTCTAAGAATATTGGGTTTCCTCTTCTGTTTATTATTCATCTACATCTAGATAAATACCCTGCGAGCCACCAAAAAAGGTGTGTGGCAGAGGGTGTAGCACCAGGAGGAAAGGGTAAAGGATGAGAAGGTTGGGGTTTATTCAAATAGGTAGGGGAAGGGGGGAACCTGTAAGAAAAAAAATATTTTTCTATCCACGCGCAGTCCCTAACCTGTACGTTAATACTTATTGGAATGAACTGACTCCTGGGGGATTTCGGCTACAAGCATTCTGGTTCCTTATCGTTCTTGGAAAAAATGACATTTTAAACCTGTCAGTCTTGCAGTCTATCTCTCTAATCTTATATTCGTGATCCCTTCGACCGTAATACGTTGGGGTTCGTATTATATTCTTGATGTCACCGGAAAAGGGCCCATCTTTAAATGTTTTTAATAAGTTTAATCTAGATTGCAAACGCCGCTGCGTAAGAGATTCCCAACCTAAATTGTCTAGAAAAGTATTATTTAGCTCGTTGAACATCCTTCTTCCAATTCCTGTTTTTATATTCTTCCATTTATTCGTTAAATTCTTCCAACTATTCTTCTCATGTCTAATCTATGGTGTTGTTGCCATTTTCCTATTCCAATAGTTTCGTTTCCGATTTCGATATACCTTATTTTCATGTTTCCATTGTTCTCCCTCTTCTCACATATAATTTTCTCTAAAACTTGATGATATTTCTTCCTTATCGTTTCCGTTAAAGCTTTGAAATTCTGTTTCTCCGACCATCTTCCTTGTTTTCCGCCTTTAAATCGGATGTTACACTTTGTCAGCTCTAAATTATGATATGAATCTGCATCTGCTCCTGGGGATCCGTGCGAATCATTCATGTTGTTTCTAATCTGTGTCAAACTATAATATAGTCTAACTGATACTATCTTGCTGGAGTCCCCGGGAATTTTATATGCAAACAAGCAGTATTTGTAGTGCTTGGACCGAGCGTTCGTCACAATTTAACCCTGTCTCCTGCAGAACTCTTTTGCTTTTCCCTCGCGGTGATTCCTTATTCCTAAACCGTATTCTACCCTAGCCTACCTTACCCTGCCTCAATATCATCACTTTTTCCACCTAATGTCGCGTTCCAATCCCCCACCACTGTCATGTTTTTCCTATCCGAAACACCTGCAATTGTTTTCTCTAATTGATAGTATAGTCTGTTAACCTTTTCTCCTTTAAAAACTTGGTGGTATGTTAACGGGAACAAAATCCATGCCCGTTGGTTCAGCTTTTACCACTGTTGGTAAAATCCTGTCGCTCGCTTGCCTTTCGTTTACTCTGCCTCTGCCATACTTTCTTTCAGTATTATTGGTGCTCATTTGTTGGCTCTCGTCCCCTACACTGTGTATTTCTCTATATCTGTCACTCCAGGATTCCCCGCTATTCTTCCATCTCACCCCGCACAGCTCTGAAAAACTTATAACTCCTTTTTCCTTTGCTCGCTTTATATTCTCTGATTTCCTTCTTCTTATCATTGTTCCAACATTCCAGGTCCCTGTTTTTCTGGTTCTTTTCTGTGCCTTCCTCGCTGTGGTGTCTATTGGATCCCGCTATGCAACGGTTTCGAATGGTGACGACAGCTAGCGTCTTTCTTTTGCATTGAAATTTCCGCTGCGGGGAACGACCTCAAGAGGCGACTCATGTAGTTGTCATGCCTAATGTACAAGTCACTTCAAAAAAAGATAAAACTGTTTGAATGAGTACTTGCCCTTATTAGTTACCCTTTAATCATGCTTATCGCCTTCGAAATACATCCCTTGGCTGCCAATACACAACGCACCCAACGTTTTTCCCAGCTTTCGAATGCCGCCTGGAACGCTTCTTTCGGAATAGCCTTTTAAGTCTGCGTTACAGTTCAGTCGGATGTCTTCACTAGTTTCAAATCGGCGTCCTTTCAAGCTGGATTTCAAGCTAGGAAATGGAAAACAGCCCGCTGGAGCAAGATACGGAGAGTGGGTAGGGTGATTGGGGATCACCGGTCTGCTGTTTTTGACCAAAAACTCAGTAACAGTCACAATGACGTGTGCGCCGGTGCGTTGTCGTGATGAAAGCACCAATACTTGTTTTTCAACATTAGTGGTCTCTTATGTAACATGGCTTGAATTAACCTTCTCATAACCTCTACATATTGCTGCCCATTCACTGTTTGTCCTTTTGGGGACATGTTTATAATGAATAATCCCTTCTCAATCGAAGAAAACGATCAACATCACTTTCACGGTCGATCACGACATCCGAGCATTTTTGGGTCATGGAGGAGAATGGCCCCTCCACCCCCTCCCCTTCCTCCAATACTGTGTCCCACTCATAGAGCCGAATGCCTCTTGAATCATTGCGTAAGTCTCAGTTGCACTTATCCCGAGTGTTAAACAGAATTCAATGCACAAACTCGATGCCTTCATTCTCACCGACACAAGAATTTTTACAGCAAGGGTGTGAAAGTTCAGGCAAGAACCCGGAGGAAAGTCGAGATGTGGCTACGGGCGAGGCGGTGTTTTACTTGTCACAGACGCCGCTAGAAGGTGACACCTTACTAATCATGATCAGTGAAGCAGTTTACGCATAGACCTGTCTCATCTTTTTTTGAACAAACCTCGTACCTGCTTGCGTCTTAAACTCATAGGAAAAATAACTAGGATGGTTTCTCATTGTCTTCTAAATAGAGTAGTAAAAAATAGCGGCATAGAAAACGAAGTTCCTTCTGTTCCAGTCAGATTAAGAACTAGTTCCTTATAACAGTTTAGTCTATTTGCACTCTGTTTTTGTCGCATTTCGGAGCGTCACAGAATAATTCAGGGTTTTACAGAATCGAGAAGCTCAACAAGGCCCTCCACGCAATTAAACAATGTCAAATGCCACTGGTACATTCAAAATATTGCCCTTATGGATGGAGACTATTAAAAGAACTATTCGCAAGTTCGTAGCGTCCATTTCATCAATTAAAATCGATGCCATACAATGTAATGAGTGACATTTTTGAAAACAGTATCCAAAATTGCATCAATTACGCTCAAAATCTGGCAACGAAAAATTATGCTGTTCTTCTGAGTAACTTTTGGAATATATATTTTTATTCCACGAGCCACTTTTCTTTAAATTTTGTCCGTGGTCTAACACAGGGTGTTTCAAACATCATATGAAAAAGCAACTTAAACAGTTTTGTTAGTACCCCTGCTTATTCACTGTTTCCTCTGTCGTCCATTAGACAGCGCTAGTATCAAAGATGGTGACTAGTGAACAGAATTTTTTTTTGAGTTTTACAATTTGCAAGGACTGAATCAGTGATTAAGAGTGCAACCCGTTCTCTCACGCCATCTGATTCTTACCTTTGGAGGTTCATAAAGGGTCATAAGTGTATCTGTGCCTCCGTTACCAGCTGACCTATCTCCTGACTTAAGGCACAGGATTGAAGCAGTTTTTTCAGCAATTACTCCTGATTACACACTGATCAAGGTTTGGGAAGATCTCGCCTTTCGACCCGATGTGTGACAATTGGTGCTCACATTAAACACTTGTGAGAAACACTGTTCGAACTTCTGTTTCATCATGATGCATAATTAATAATTTTGAGGAAAATGTAATGAGCACTACAAAGTCGTTAAACCCCGATATTCATTTTAATACACGCTGTACTATCAGATATTCAATTCAAAATTAATTAGCCTGGTCCAACGATAGAGACAATATTACGCCCCCGGGAAACATGCAGCCCCGGCAGTAGGTCTGCTCTGCGGGCCAGCATCCTACCCCGACGGGAAGGCCTGCGATCGGAGATTAACCACGGCTCCTCCCCCCTCCCTCCCTCGCGAGTGACGATGTGCGCGTAGAGCGGTGATCGCCTGGGAGCGAATGTGAGGATGGGGGTCTTCCTCCGATTTAGGACCACGCCGGACTGTCTCAAAGCTGTCCTGCACTCGAGTCGAACTTTTGAAATTTTCACCAATCATCCCTCAACATAGCATTATACATTGAAAATTTTGATAACTCTGCTTACCTTGTTAATTTTCCCGTTATATGCCCTACACAAAAGTATTTATAATGAGGATTTCTGTGGCCGCTGCTGACATTTTCATAAAGGACATCAGTTTAAAATAAGGAGAAAGTTCACAATTGTCATGAACTTTTTCTGAACTGAACCTTTTCACGTCGTCTCGGTAGGCATAGTACGTTAAAAGTCGAGGTGATCGTCGCTATGGGAGAATTGCACCTTCAGTGAACTAAGCTTGGCAAGTTTTGATGCATTTCATAGATTTAAATTAAAGCTTTCTCTCGATTATTATCTGCCAGGTAGGCATTCCGTATTTCTCTTTTTATGACTACTTAAATTGGAAGGAGTTAATGTAGTCCTATACAAATGCGAGGTCTGTCCAATAATAATATGCGAATATGTCCAATATAATAATCAAATATGCGAACTGGTGGAATTTGGCTGCCATGACGCAAACTATAGCTCCGCTCACTAGCGGCGCTAGTTGCCTGAGACGTAATGAGCCCTCTGTGTTTGGCGGGTCGTCGAGCTGTACGTATGGTGCTAGTTATGTTAAGTCCTTTTGTCCAATTGACGAAATTACGGAGCAACGAATCAACATCAAGGTTTTCGTGAAGTGCGGTAAAAGTTACCAAAAAATTATTGAAATGTTGACAGCCCTATAAGGCTCGTATAAGGCCAGAAAATGGATTAATTCCCAATTTAATGCTCATTCAATAATAAATTACATATTTTTTTAATGTTTTGGGATCTTCTAAGAGCCCAATGAGAGCTTTCGGCCAATGAGAGCTTCTAAGAGCCAATATGAGAGCTTTCAGGTTCCTTCCTCGCTAATCCATTATGTAGGTTGACAGGTCTGATGGCGTGGCAATCAGTTTCTGCAAGTGCTGGCTAGGGAATCCTAGTAAAAACGCCGCCCAGGCAAATGAATCAATCCGAAAGCCGAGATAAGCACCATCATAAAATCGCTTCAAAAGCATTTGCTCCACGTAAATTGCCATTTCGTACAATTTTTTATCATTCGATCTTTTGATAGAACTGGCACTCAGTCCTGACGGTTTAACATAATTTTTAAGTTAATACTTATGTATTAATGCTTGTACTGACATGTATTTTTGAGTATCTTTCATCTACGATATGTTAATGATGATGGTGAAGAACATTTTCATTCGATTGCGAATAAATTATAGTTTTCTTATTGTTTTACCGTGTTCGATCCAATAACAAATCAACTTTTACCCATAGAAATAAATTATCAAAATGAATGTCAAAATGGTAGTCAAACGGGCACAGGAAAAATTGGAAAAATATCATCTTATAATGATAAGGTCTTCTTTTTATTAGATTTAATTGTACGCGCTAATTTTCTTTTCATCCGTAAATTTTCATTTATATAACACGCATAATTACACTGCTTTTTTCTTTCCCACATGCCTTGAACTAATATTTTCAACTCTCCAATAACTTCACCCGAATTGCAGATCAATTTGTGAAATAGTAGTGAAAAATAAACTAGAGATACGTAACGGTTTTCTCGAAAGTAATCTCCAATTTCAATCCGTACGTGTCGCGAAGTACGGACTGGGCCTCGTGTCTATGTAAGAGAGAGAGAGAGAGTGCTCTGGCAGTGGGTGCCACTAAAAGGATAAATCGAAATTCAAAAAAATTCGACAAATTCTGGGCAAGCTCTCCCACCTCCCCTCCCCTATATTTCTCTCCGCACCCTTTCCCGCACTCACCCCGAGCCCACTCCCTCACTACTCGATTGCAAACGGGAGAGCGCAAACCGCCGTCGGCAAGCTGAGTTCTGCACTCCAATACTCCACACTAAGTATTCGTAAATATGAAAAGAATGCCTTCAAGGTTTGTATGAAAAATATTTGGAAGCAGTTTTTTTTTCGACGTGACTACGCCACAGTGCGCTCACACTACGCACGCTCAATAGTGGGGGGGGGGTCTCACCTTGTTCACCACGCGCCATGCGCCAATCTCCTGCGAGCGTTCGTTCAGACTATATCCTGTTTTATCAGATCCCTGTCGTATGACTCGGTGCAAGCACAAAATGCAGCGAGCGAAAACAGCGGTGAACTATCAAATTTTGCGTTGACTGGGGAAATTGGGGACGGAGGGGTTGAACATGATTCGCCGAGTGTTCATGGATGAAAGCATGTCGCAAACTGCAGTTTTTAAGCGGCAAAAGCTCTTCAAAAATGACCGAGAGAGTGTGGAGGACGAGCCCCTCAATGGACGACCGTGGACGTCAAGAACCGACAACAACGTGTGAGTAGTGTTGCTTTAGGACCGTCGGTTAAGTGTGCCCATGATTGAAGATCGTATTGGCATTGATAAAATGAAAAGGACAGTGCACACAGCATTATCACTGAAAATTAGGCTATGCGAAAGAGCTGCGCTAAATCATCCCGAAGTTGTACGGACGGACGACAAAAATAGCAAAGTCGGGTGCCTACTTGCGAAGACCTTCTGCAACGCCATCGCGACGATTCCTCAACCCTCTTAGAGTTCCTCCGACTTGGCACCAGCAGACTATTTCCTATTCCCTATAAAAATGAAATCTTCCCTTTCTCAAGGGACACAACCATTGGACTCTAAGTGCCCTCAAAGAAGTTTGCACGCGTACCCCTAAGGACCTTCGGGAATCCGCCTACCGAGGAACCTTCGAGTTGTGGAAAAAACACAGGAACAAGTGTGTGTCGAAGGATGCACCCTGAAGAACTTTGAGGCATTGCACGAGCATTATCTAGCAAATAAATCCAGTTTCCCGATACTTCTTATACAAACCTTGTGAAACAGCGGAATGAGACTCCACGGCACCGTTCCCTTCAAAGGTCAATGGGCAGTCACCAGCGGCTTGGCACCCAATGGGGAGGAAAGGAGGAAGTGTGTTTGGCTGCCACTATGTCTAGTATTAGCATTGCTTGGCCTGATGTCGCGCAGTTTTGAGGGGTGGAGAGATGCGTAGCAGCAGTCAGAGCCAAAGGTCTTTAAGATTGGGTGCCTAAGAAATCTCTCGCGACGGAAGGCACGCATGTTCTGAAACAGGCGTGGAGAGTTCATATGTCAAAGCTGAGTAGTCCCTTAAAGCCTCTTCCTTCCGACTCAACGTGTTCCTTATCGTTGAAAACTACCTGTTAACTCAATGGTTCGTTCCATTAGCGCAAGAAGCGATGCGGGAGGGAGTGATTGTGCGAATCCTAAATAATTCCGAGTCCCTTACGGGTTTGGTTTTGGTATGCGCTAATTTCCACAATCTTTCATAAGTAATTCATCAGTTTCTACCTGTGTGGAAATGAGCTGTCTTGTCACTTATTATGGGCAAAATGTAATAAGTGACGTTTTAATTCGATTTCCTACGCAGAAAACTGTGTTACTCCTTAGGTTATAAGAATACATTGCGTTTTACAATGAATATTTTCGATTTTCATTTGGATTTCCAGTCATACATCAAGTATAAAACCGATTATATGGATGCAATTATTTATAATTTATATGAATAAGACACTGATGTTTCTATACTGCTCTCTGCTAATAACTGTAATGTTTGACATACTCGTATATGGCAGCAAAAATGGATTTGTAAGAATGTTTACGATGTGTTTAGCACTGGGTATTTAAACAGGGAAAAGAGTTGCATGCTCTCTGCACCAACTCTTCTCTTTAAATATATATTATTTTGGTAGTACCCGTCAGTTCGGTTCCCTCTTTGCCTAAAATGGTTTGACTTTAATATAGTCCGTAGAATACATTGCGTATTTGTAGGCTTAGAGTTTCCTGGAAGACTATTTTGATTTTCGGTGAAGGTCCGGGTAATTATTCGAGGGTTATTTATGCATTACCACAAGTTTCAGCGCTATTTAAAATTTTTCAGAGTACGAAATTTTCTTTTTTTATTCATTAAAATACGTAAATTTTAGTAGATATATTTCCTTTTTTGTTTTACGTGACGGATTACGCTATATTTTGTAAGAGATCGATCTTTTCAAAAGTATGTAGTTAATTTGTAAATGGATCGGATATTTCGTTTTCCTTCCGAGAGTTCCCAAGTCCGTTGTTCTCCAAATACAAGATTGGTTAATTTAACTTTGGACTAGCGGAAAGAATAGCGTAATTCACTTCTCTCATTTGTTTAAGCATCTGTCATTGATCAATTGGGACACTATTTTTCTAGAAAAAATCCACTAGCGTGGCGAATAATGCGAAATACCTCTTATTATATTCGCCAAGTACGCGTTAAAAGAAATAGTCAGCTACCTTACGTGAAGTAGCTGCCCACCGACGCAGTTGCAATTAATACGCAAGAAATTATTACAAAAGTTTGGATAACTGAGGGAATCAGTACCTATAGAGATCTAATTCGTTGGAGATCTATTTGTAGAATTGGAAACAAAGTCCGCGAAAATGATCACGGAAAAGCGTGAAAGAAAGATAAGATTCAATAAATGAACATTCAGTGAGCATTGAGACAAATAAACAAAAAACCGAAATGTACTTTTTCTGGTTAGGAGCAACGCTGTAAGACAGCGCACCCTTGGGCATTATCCTTATGTATTAGAGGAGACGTGACACTGAAGTATTTTCCTTACAAGCTCAAACGCGGTAAGCAACCAAAATGAAAAATGACGAAGCAAGAAGGACTTCCAGATAAAGTGGGGCGAAGCAAAGAAAACCTCGTTCATATTTTAAAAAGTAGTAGGTAAGATAATGTTGAAAATCTGATGAAAAATCATTGCATGTCGGGAACAACAAAAGAGATTATTTGCAAATTCCGAGTTAACCTTTAAATTTAAATGCTAAATTGTTTTATTTTGCATCTTAGAAATACAAGGGAAATTTGAAGTTGCACATGATCATTTTGAAAAGGGGAAAAACGGTTTAATCGTCGCAGGCAGCGCAAAAGGCAATGGCTACCCAAAAAATATTGTTAGAAAATCTACAGCAAAAATCTCATGAGCGACATGATGATCAGTCTTGGGAAGGATTAAAAAATAACTCCGAAATATAAGAACAAATGAGACCCCTGGTCGGAAATGAATCCCCGCAAGGATTAGTAGAACGAACAGGCTAAATATTGATGAGGTCTCAGGCGTGATGTGGTGGAAGCGTAACATATTAAAACCACAGGTATTGCAATTTTCCACTAGATATTTTATTTCGACACTACCGGTTTCGATGTTTTCACATCATCATCAGGTGTGAGCACAAGTGCGTATCTTCTTCACATATATAGTTGCAACAAGGGGTGGGGGGGGGGTCGAAGGAGGGAAAAAGGGGGGGAGAAAGGGGGAAAAAGGAGACAGGGGACAACCTGTCAACAACGGGTATAACACCAAGGGATTGATTTGCTCCTCAAGAAGAAAAGAAGAAAACATGCCACCTCTATCTGCACTACACTCACACAGGACACGAACAAGTTAGATCGGAAATGGTGCAAAATTCCGTTCGTGAACCATCTTTCATACAAAATAACCAAAGCCATCCCCAAGGACAATTTCCGAATTTCATTCTATATTCCATCAACAGCGGGTCGCGGTGGTCTAGCGGGTAGAGCGTTGGACTGCTGGCCAGAGGGTCCCGGGTTCGATTCCCGGGCAAGGCACTTTGGGCACCTGCAGCTCCACCCAAGCTAGTTGATTTTTCGGGTACCAGATCTTCCTGGGAAACCATAACCGGCACAGGGAAAGGAACTGGCCCCCCTACCCTGATGTGTGAATATTCACACGCCGTCGGGCTTGGTACATGGGTGAGCTCTACCATCACCTAATAAACCGACTTTCGGGTTGATTACTGTGTTTATGGTTTTATTCCATCAACACTATCCAAGTGTTTAAGCCAGATTAAGGACCCGATCGACAAGAATAAAAGGAGTGGGGTGTATATGCTTGAGTGCGAGTGTCAGGCCAGTTACATTGGTCAAACAGGGAGGAGTTTTGACAATCGGATCAAGGAACACCGAAGAGGAATTTATGCAGACAACACGAACTCTAATCTCGCGAAACACATAATCGATACAGGCCATCACTGCAACTTCGAATTTAAAGTGCTACATCTACAAACGAAAGGGCGCAAGTTGGACGCACTCGAACAGTGTGAAATAATACAACACACAATTAAAGGAATTCCCCTCCTTAATGATGTGTTTGTCACTTCACACTCCCCCCTTCTAGCCATCAATTTTCCCCAATTTTAACCTTCCTTTCTCTTGAACCCCCCCCCCCCCTACTTCCTCCCCGTTAACGTCCACTCCTTGCCCCCCCCCTCCCCGTTCATCCGATTCCCCGGATGGACTCGATGGAAAACACCACGGATCCCCCGACGTACCGCAGGCGTCCTAAGGACGTCGTCCAGCTAGCTGAGCAACGACCCTCGCCACGGGACATCACCCGCGAGGCCCACCGGCAGATTGTTCCGGCCCTTCAATGCGGCGGGGCCCTCTACAGCTCAAGTCTTTATGTTCATTATCTGTGCTAATCCGGTTGTCGTATTGTTAATTCTCAGTATTGCCCCCCCCCCAAAAACCTCCACCCCCACCCCTTGGATTTCCCACTGTTCCTCCCCGCATCTTTGACTCCTCCTTTCAACCTTCCCCTCATGGAATTCCCCTGTCTCCTTTTTCCCCCTTTCTCCCCCCCTTTTTCCCTCCTTCAACCCCCCCACCCCTTGTTGCAACTATATATGTGAAGAAGATACGCACTTGTGCTCACACCTGATGATGATGTGAAAACATCGAAACCGGTTGTGTCGAAATAAAATATCTAGTGGAAAATTGCAATACCTGTGGTTTTAATTAATAGGCTAAATATTATTACTTAAATAACTTTTTCGTGATTTAACAGGAGAAAATTCAGTGCTTTTGCGATGGGGATTATCATAACCGCCGTCTAGATGAAATAAGAAGGGTATAGCTGGACCAATCGAACACGTTTGGAAAGTAAGCTTTTGTGAATTTTTATATAATGTGAATTAATAAAATTATTTTACAACTTTCATTTAATGTTTCGTTTGACGCTTAATACACACTTCCTGGTCCATTATTTTCCAGAAAATATTAAACAATTTGGTTAAAAGTAGCGCCATGGTTCTTATCGTAATGAGTTTGATATTCTCATCGAAGGTCTAAATATTTCTACGAATAAATTGTTAGTTTAGCCACAAATATTGAACACGTCAAGAGCCTTTGATAGAATTTAATGCCTGTATGTGATTTCTATCGAACAAATCCGCATTGGCATGCAATGAGTGCGTCGGAGCGATTGAATTTGTTTTGCCGAAGAAGAGAAATTCCATTCGGAAGTATTGGGATTTCTCGGTGCTGACGGTGTCGTTCTTAGGTGTTTAAATTTAGTTTTCTTTGCTGATTCATTTCAATCGTAGTTGCAATTATCAATTCAACTACAAAATATCGGACTTGGAATCGTGCCAATATTTTAGAAATAGTGACGAAATTAATCAGCAGGAGCAGCACTTGCACGGTGAATCGATGCCGTTGTGCAACTTTTTGTGATTGTAACCATTGAATACCTTTACGAGGTCTATTCAATAAATACGTAAACTGAGGCCATAAAAACTTTCTTTTGCAAAATTTAGGCCACATCGATTTCGTCCCCTTCAAAGTAATCTCCATTCGTTGCTATGCACTAATTCCATCTTCTTTTCCACTGTTTAAAGCACCCTTGGAAGTCCTCGGCAGTTAGGCTTTTTGATTTTCTCGTCGTTTCTTGTTTTATTGTGTCCACATCTTTCCAGTGATGTTCCCTTATCACATTTTTGCATTTTTGGAATAGGAAAAAGTCGCAGAGGGTGAGATCTGGCGAATAAGGAGGATGATCAAAGATGGTGATTGAGTTTTTTGCCAGAAACTGGCGATGGCTTGAAAACGGATTTTTCTTCATTGCATTGGCATGTTGATGGATCCACCCATCGACTAGAGTCAAATTTGGTCTTACACGACGCACGCGATATCTCAAACACTTGAGAACTCGAAGGTAGAACTCAGCATTTACTGTTTGTCCTTCGGGAAGAAATTCATGGTGAACAACACCTTCGACAAAGAAAATCAAAAGAATGGCTGATTTTCGATCGGTTTTTTCTCGATTTTTAAAGAGCCATCTTTAAAACGCTTGATCCACTTGAAAACGGATTTTTCTTCATAACATTATCACCGTAAACAACTGACAGCATTTCAGTAATTTCTTGATAACTTAACAAACACTTGATGTTGATACGTTACTCCGTGATTCCGTCAATTTCCATTTTTGACAAACAGTAAAAACAAGGACAACGGAAATTAACATCATAACATGCACCATACGCACAGATCAACGATTCACCAAGCGCAGTCGGCTAATTGGGTCTCAGGCAACTAGCGCCGTTAGTGGGCGGGGCTATAGTCCGCGTCATGTCCGCCAGATCGCACCAGTTCGCGTATTTATTGGATAGACGTCGTATACAGGCTGTTACAATCATCTAAGAATTTTCGTCATAATACTTATCATGTTACTTTTTTAAGAAAATTGCAATATTTTTAGTCCAAGGCAATCACTTTTTGTGCTTAAAGGTTGGTTGGCTAACCAAGAATGTGGCATTTTTTGCCAATTGCCGTAATTCGTAGGATCTTCGTGTTACATGACATCCATTAGCACCCACGTATATTCTCCGGGCTCCGGTATCTCGGCCCTGGCTTTAAGCACTGGACAGGAAGTCGGGCGGTTTAGGAGCTTTCGATTTTTCTCTTAAAGCCTTGCAAATTTTAATTTTTTAAACAATATAAAAGTTGATTTTTCTTGGGCAAAATTGAAAATTATCTTTTTCTTAGAATTGCAATAGATATGAAATTTATCACAAAAAAATGTGTATGTTAAATACTAAGATTGGACCCATTGATCACTACATTGAATAGCGATTTCTCAGAATAAAACAAAATGGTTTATTTTATTTAATTCATTTTATCTTACCTGTTGAATAAAACCAAATATTTACAATGACTCGAAAATTTTGTTATCAAACCATGAAATTGTCACAAGGAAGAAAATCCTAAAGCCAATATAATACCGGTATTGGAGTTCTTCTTCAGTATTATATTGGCTTTAGGATTTTCTTCCTTGTGACAACTTGTTCAACAGCCAATAGCTCCATTTCCTCTATTTTAAACCATGAAATTGATCGAAACATCTTGGTGGATTGTTTTTGTCTTATCGTGCCCACTAAACATTTGGACAAAGGGGATTTAAAAGTGTTGCTTACGAACCGAAAATTTTGAAGAAAATTGTGGAACTACAGTTTTAGTTATCAAACATTTTCTCAGTAAACGAACTTGGCGATAGTGAGGGTTGCGCTTGTTGTGAGAACAATTTATTTAAATTTGATATTTTGTAAAAGCACAGAACGTCGTTATTAGAAAAAATATCATTTTGCAGTAATAGTAGAACGGTCTGCTGCGACCAGCTCGGGTTATGGGAAAACAGAAAATGCGAAATACGGTGGGATCATTGCATTCATGATAGCGCGAAGTCGGAGAACGCAACACAAAATTGAATGCTGCACCTTTAGATTTCTAGACAACCTTCGACAAGATACCACATAAAAAACTGGTGTGCGATGTACAGTATTATATCGATAAAGAAAACAACTAGATTAGGGATATGTGAGATTACTGTAAACACTTGTAGTCTTAGATGGGTTTAGGTCTTTAGAACTAGGTTTGAGGTACTTCAATCGTGCCACAGGGAAGTGTTATGGGTAATATAATTAGTAAGTGTGCCCATACTTACTATATCTTTACGTTAGTGACCTAAAATCCCACAACAGCGGCGATCTTAGATTATTTGCCAACGACACAGTCATGGGTAATTAACCAATTTACTTCGGGCAACTCACTTGTAATTTATACCAGAAAGCGGAGTGGTACATGGAATGGTTGTTTAGCATTGAACTGCTTAGTTTTAAAGTTCTGAGAGAAAAGAAAATAGAATCAACAAATAAAGTAGGTAAAAAAAGCTGAGGTCAAGGTACTCAGAAACAGTTAAAATATTTTGATGTTACGCTTCCATTAAATGTTTGATCGGACCCACAAATCGAATGAATGTGCAGGTTAACCCTAAAAAAGTTAGGCTCAATTTGCAAGATTTTGCCTATAGGTAATGGAAAAGTGAAGAGTTCATACTCATTCGTTTTAGTTTCACTTTAGTTGGTACCAATTTTGAATGCATGGAAATATATAATTTATGGGGAATGCGTTAGTTTGGCAATTTGAAAAGATTCACTGATGATCCGATAGGGTTTTTTTTTAATGTAGCCACGATGGTTGACTGTGAGTGACGGGTATGATGGCTAAATTATGACGGGAGGTCATTGAGTCACGGAGGGTGTAAGAAGCTATAAGATCATTAAAAATGTGCAGAGTACCCGAGTTTTCTTGTGACATAGCGAGAATCAACGCGGCCTCACATTGCATCGGCAGGATACGTGAATCGCGAGGATGAAATTTGAGGGAAGTAGACACCAGCACCCATGACAGCTTCAAGTACTCATCTTTACCTCGGAATATGCACCATATGACACAATCAGAACAAAGATCCCCTTTATTTTACGCCGGTCATAATAATGATTTGATCCGGGCAATGAAACCGCCTGATGCAGACATACCTGTTACATTTATACGAGGTCTGTCAAGAGAGTAACTTACGTTTCGTTCTAGCGTGGCGGTGGATGGAGCCACCATATTGGCGTCTTAACGTCCCTACACTCAGTACGCACCCTTCTGTTGTATTGTGCAGACTGTGGTTCTTCTACTTTGCTCACTGCGAACCGTTAAAATGTGCGCTGCAATAGAAAAGCACAACACGGTTTGTGAAGTGCGATCTGTGATAAGGTTTTTACTGGCTACCATAAACCATGAGCCAATTAAAATATTGATAGATAACCTTGTGGAGTGTGTGCGGAGACGGAATAATTAGTGAAGGCGGAGTGAGACAGTGGTGCATTGAGTTTACAAATGACCACAGTATCAATTTTCACGACGAGGACACCGCAGTGGTCGGCTTAGCCTTGTGCTAAATGAAATGACAGTGAAAATCAACGAAAAAAATCGTGAAAATCGCCGATTTACGATTACGGATCTCTAGCTAGACGTAACTTGAAACACAGCGCCTTGACAGTGACGCGGAATTGCATTCTGGTGCGTGAACAAGTGGTTCAAACGTAAAAGGGCATATTTCTTCAGAGACGGAAATAAAAAACTAGTATCTTGTTCTGATAAATTCCTCAATTTGCAAATATTATACCCATCAGCTGAATTGCTTACTCATGCATTGTTGACTGAGGGAGCACTTAATGACACCTTCCATTCCCGTTGTTAGCTCACCCATGCACCACGTGCCGTAGCATCACGAGTAGGCCACGTACCCTCATGATGCACTCAAGTTACCTTGCATATGCACGCATAAAATATAAGGAGTACTCAGATAAATGAATTTTACGACAATATATGGAGTCATTTACGAGGCATGGCACTAGAACACGTCTCCACACTTTCGCTTCTCAAAATACACAGATGAATGTAACGACCTCAAACCTACGCATACATGTTGAGGGGGAATGTTAATTCCACATGCCACCAGGAGTGCTTCTGAAGGTCATTTTGTTTTTGGTCTACAAGCACGAGTGCATTGGTTTTCAGCCTACCCTCGTATAATTATTGCCGTTGAAATCCAAGACGATTTCCGATGAGTGCAGCCGGAAGCAAGAGTGCAATGGACAGGATGCACCCCTATTGCAGAATGATGCACCCGTATGGACTGGCCGTGCTCATATAAATGCCCTCGCACTGAGCAAACGCGTTCGCTGCCGAGTGGAATGAAAGCCCGCGTGTCTTTTGGGGCGCAGACGGTGCGGGCAAGGCCCTCAACTCACCATAGAGCTTGATCTTCTTCTCCTTGGTCTCCACGAGGATTATCACGTATCCACCGAGGTCCACCATGGTCGTCGCGCCCCGGGAAGCACGATGGGTCACAGTTCGCTGGGCACTTGTGACGCCAGTAACTTTGGAATTTCACCCCGGGGGGGAGGGTACTTTCCTCCTTGTGCTTGGAACACTTCCCCCCCCTCACCCGGAAGATAAGGGAACCCGCTGAGGGAAGAAGCCCCGGAAGAGAGGAACTCCGGGGGGAGGGCGAAACACCTTCAACGGGGGGGAGTGGAGCGACGGGGTGGCAGGCGCCCCCTTTTGGGGCTCCCCCGATGGGACCTCTCCTCGCGACCCCCTCTGTGCCTATTCCAAAGGAAGAAACACCGAAAAAAAATATCCAAGAGGGCAGCGACCCGAGGCGGCGGTGCTGGGCCGAGGGAAGCGGAATAAGGTCAAACACGACTTTCTTTAGCACATTTTTTCATCACGTTCACTGGCGAGAAACATGGTCGCCCGGCGCACTTGATCCCACCCCGTCCGTATATATGTATAAAACACAAAGAAACACACACGTATTTATTTATATTGGGACAGTTTCTTCCTCATTTATCCATCATCACTTCCTCTTTCCTTTTCCTCTTCTTCCGATTCATCGTCTCGCGAATAAAGAGAAAGGCCCTTCGCGCACACCCGGGCTCGAACGATCACCAACTCACACTCGAATCAGGCGCGTCATCTGGGCGCGGGATTCCCGCCACTGATTTGTATCTCCGGCCCTCCTCTCCCCGGCGCCTCGCCTCTCTCGAAGGCGCCACGAGGCGGAGTATACCTAGGTGGGAGGGGGTGCCCGCGACCCCCTTCGATTTGTGCGTGTCCGAGTGGAGGCGTCACGTGTTATGCCGCCCCTCTACTCACGCCCCCGAAATGCGTATTCCCGCCTCGGGGGTGGGTCGGGGGAGGATTTATCGCTTGTTTGTACGCACCCCCGGCGTCTGCGTGGACCGAGGGGGGTGAGGGGGAGGAAGGGGGGTGGGACAGGGGGGCGCGCCTGTGCCGCTCCGGGTGCACGCACGAGACTCGGGTCGCTCCAGGAGAGGGAGCGCCCGGGGCAGCCAGGGGGCCCGGACTCGCCCCCCCTCACTGCCGTGCGCGGCAAGGAAGAGAGGGGCGAGGAGGGGTCGTGGTGGGGCGGCTTCAAAATGGGCGCATCACCGCCCAGGGCCGGGTCGGCCCCGGGCATCGACGTCTCGGGCCCCGTCTGCGGTCACGTCGTTCGCAGCGGCGGCGGCGGCGGTCCGCCCCCGGGCAGCAGTCGCCCCGGGCGGCAGCCGCCCCCTCCTCCGATCTCCGCCACCCCCCCGTCGCCCATCACCCGCCGCCGCCGCCGGCTCGAACCGCGGACCCCGCCACGGGACCCTTCCGGAGTCGGTGTCCACTCCGTCGGCCGCCCCTGGCCGCCCGCCCGGGCACCATTCGGCGCCAGGGCCGCCCTCGGGCATAATCACCCCTCCCGCGCACGCCCCCGGCTCACTCGCTCGCAGCGGCCTTCATCGCGACTCCGATCACCGCCGCCCTTCCTCCGGCGGCGTCGGGCCGCGTCCTCCCCGGCCGGCCGCGGTCTTGCTCATCGTTCTCGCCGGACACCCTCTCCTCCGGGGGTGTCCGCGCCCCCCTGGCGGTCGGACGAGACGGGAAAAGGACGGGCGGGGTGCGCGGAATCGAGTGTGCGGCCCCAGGAACGATCGCCGGGCTACTCCCGATCGTGAAGGGGTGCAGGGCGACCCCGGATGCACCAGGGGGCGGTCCCCCGCGCGGTTTCTCGAGCCCTCCCCGCTCTGCAACGAGGCGAGGTGTCCGGAGGCACGCTCGCCGGGCGATGTGTCGCGCGCGCGACGTGGGATGAGAATCCGCGCAGCCGGGAGACGTCCCCTCCGCCGCCCACGGGGGAAGGGGTGCGCGGCGGTGGCGTGTCGAAGCACGAGGATGCGCGGGGTAGCCAGGGGGTGGGGGTCCTGCGGGAGGAAAGGGGGGAGGGACCTTTCTGCAGGATCGCCGGCCAGCCGGAGAGAGATGGTGTTGGTGTCGCCCGGAGTCTCCGGAGAAAGAGAACGCCACCCGAGCGCCCTGCTGCGGCGGGCTAGCCGCACTATCCACTCCCCGGAGTAGCCGCCTCTCTCGAAACTCCGGCCGATCGCGTCGTTGCCAAATCTCACACTCATATCCCAGATTCTCCGGGATTCCTCCCGAGATGAAATATTTAGGATATTCTCTAGTCTTAGTCGAGAATCTTTCTTCCCCTGTGTGCTAGTTAAATGGCTGACTGACCATAAGGGCTGTGTTCCATTCCACGGTGCAATTGCTTTCCAAATTTCATCCCCAAAAAACTGTATACGGAGTTGGGTGTAGTTTGCGAATCATCAACTTTTGTACGTGTCATTCGACGTTTTTGTTCCCTTATTTCGCCGAAGCCCTTTATTTCATACAATTGTAAACTGGCTCTTCTGGAAGTACCTCTTAAAAATTCAAAAGCCCCGTGAATTATTAGAACATCTCAGTAATCAACCCGGAGGTCGACTTCGATGAGCGAGAGATGAGCTCGCCTGGCACCGAGCCCAACGACATGTACAATTCACCGATCAACAGGGTAACGAGAGGGGAGCAGCTCGTTTCCATGTGCCGTCTCTCATTTCTCAGGAAGTATAACACATTTTTGAGTGAAGCTGAGGGTGTCAAGAGTTGTCACCACGAATCGACCTGGGCACTTCGGTCAGTAACCCAGTGCTTTACCCACTGAACCACCACATTCCGTGGAATATATTTAATGTCCAACATTTTTTCTCTTAAAAATGCGTTAGAAGCAAAATATTATTCTGCTTTTTATCAACAATTTTATTTGGTTTGAAACTGGAAACGTTTAGGAAAAAAGATGTCAGTTACTTTGGACTCGTGCTCTGAACATGAGTCGCGGGGATTAGTCCAGCTGAAGGAGTGGGTTGTGGATCATGTTCCCTTGGGCCCCTCGCTTTGTTGATCACAACCCCCACCCTCTCCCCTTGCCCGGAAGCAACTCTTTCGAATGTTGGTAGTCCCGAACGAGGTGACCCACTCCTCGCCCCCACGCCACGCCCCCCTTCCCCGGAAAGGCGAGGCGGAAGGGGTTGGGATCCCCACGAGCGACATCTCCGATGACCCGGCGAAGAGTGGCGATGTTCACCATATTCATGGACATCGATACGTTCGTCAATTGTCGCTTCCACTCAAACCATGTGACTCGTCTGAATTAATTCTAATGAGTGAATCCTTGAATTGCCATCGAGTTGGTGCAGTGCTGCCCTAGTTGGCTTCCGTTAGCGACGGAGAGATTAAATTTAATTAAATATCAACAGAATGGATTGTAGAACAAAAAGATTTAAGATGTCATTTTTTCCGCGAACGATAAGGGATCAGAATAACACTGTCTGACCGCGGCAGGGATAAAAACATTCGGGTCCAAATTAGTCTGATGTGTTTCAAGAAGCTGCGAGGGTTGCCGCAACAGTAACTTTTAACGGAGACATCTGCTAATATGCATTTCAATACAATCATTTAAGAGAGTAAAAATCATTCAACTTGACCGCTCGTTGTGCGAACGAGTGCTTTAGCCATTTAAGCTATCGAGACGTCCTCTTAGTCTAACATTTTCGGGCATCGAGGGATCCGGGTTCGAATCCCGGTCAAGGCGAACGATTTTTACACTCTGAAATTGTGGCATTAGTCTGATGTGTATTCACCCCCTGCCACACACTCTAGCGGTGGCGTAGAAGCGCACCAAAAAATACAATAATACAAAAACTCGCAAGCCATGTTCGTCCGTCTTTGACACCGCGTGTGGGCAGATGGCGGCTGAATTATTACGAGTGTATGTAGTATCTGCCCGTCGGATGCGATGCCGAAACGTTTACTTTCTCGGCGTTCGTAGCGTTAACGCGTACGAGTGCACATTCTCAAAAGAAATGGGATGGTAATGATATTCGGGAAATTTCGTTTGAATAGATTTTTATTACTTCCGGCTAAGTGATGGAGATCGAAAAAACGTGTATTTTCGAATCTAAACTTGTGTATTTAACTCGATTAAACCGTCACTACATTTTTCTTGGAATTTAAATCAATTTCATATTGCATATTTACTAATGCATGTGTAACCACATTGTGATTTGTGTTTGCAGCGTTGCTGATTGGCAAAAGTTATTTAAGGAAAAAGTATAGATGTTTATTGATGGGAATCTTACGCCAATTGTTATTGCTAGTTACGGTTGTTTTGCGTTTAATTCGTACCGGTATTTTTAAATAAATCTAAAGCGAATTCAGGTGATTTTTACTTTAGTGTATTTTACTAAACAAGTAAATTGTTATTTTGGCGTGTTAAGCGCTTTAAACGCCTACAAATAGACGGCACTTCACTGAAACGTTTGGTTAGAAAGGATAGTGTACAACCTTTAGGTGGAAAATACCTCAAATTATTTGAAAAGTGCATATTGTCCACTCCTGGCCCCGTCTCTGCCTTCGCCTAATCTCTCCCTTCTGTACTAACCTAATCTAACCTTCCGTACTCTCGATCCCTAGATGGAGAAATCGAGATCACTGATAATGCAAGGACCTCGAGTGTAGGCGGTCGTTTACCCTGGTAAGTAACTGGCATAGAGTAGCACTGCACTGCATTTCAATTCGACCATTGATGCGATACACAAATTACGAAACGATGTACATGTGTGATGTAAATGTCTCAATCACCATGTAACTTAAAAACAAATTGAGCCGAGGAAAATTTTGCATTCTGTCCATCAATATCTATCCATCCACGGGGACTGTCAAGAAAGTAACTTACGTTTCGGCACAGCGTAGCCAATAGTAGGGCCAGAGCCACCATCTCTGAGTTTAAACGTCCCAACACTCGGTGCACCCATCCCACACTAAGTATGCGTACTGCTGTTGTAGTGTGCGGACTGTGGTTCTTCTACTTTGCTTAAAACCGTTAAAAAATGCGCTGCAATTGAAAATCTCGCGAGTTTTGAAGTAGGATCTGTGATTAAGTTATTACTGGCAAAAAACCTACACGTGCCAATTGAAATATTCATAGGCGACCCTGTGAAGTGTGTACGGAGACGGAATAGTATTGAGTAAAGGTGGAGTGAGGGAGTGGTGCATTCTCAGTTTAAAAATGGCCACAGCACCAATGTTCACTAAGAGGACACCGCAGTAGTCGGCCTAGCCTTTTGACAGGTGAACTGGCGGATGACCAGTTCTTGGATATTATGGGCATTTGTCCGTTCACTCTTGAGCTAACAACACCACAGTCGCACCACTCTTCTCAACCATCGCATTTGGTCCATACAGAGGGCAAATTTCCGGATGAAAGCCAGCAGCTTTGAAGTTTATTGCCAGTAAAAACCTTATTATAAAACGGATTTTACATTTCGCAGGATTTCCAATTGCATTGCTTAATTTGACTTGCTACTGTAAACAAACGACAAGCGACAAAGGACCTTCCAAACACTGCCGCTCGTGGCGTACTGCTCTAGTGTGTGTGTGTGTCTGTCAATACAGTATTCATCCGGCTTCCCCCTCTACTTCGCTCGCTACACGCAAACGGAGGTTACTTTCTGGACGGCCCTCGTAGCTAGTTAAGATTGGTCCTTCTTCTATTCTCAATGTTGTTCTCGCTCACTAGTACCCCTGACCCTCTATTTCATATTCACGTACACTGCAAAAGGTACACTGGTTCAATACAGTTGTCGTCGCATATCTCGCGGCATTGTCGAAACATTAAAACGAAAGATTTGGACAGCCGGTGGGATCGGTGGGACTGTAAGGGGGTTGGGGAATCGTCGCGATGACGTTACATAAGGTCTTCGCGAGCAGACACTTCGACTCGGCTGTTTTGGTCGTCCGTCCAAAGATTCTCGGGACGAGTTTAACGTAGATCTTTGGCATCGCCAAACTTTCAGTGGTAATGATGTGCACTGTAACTGTCTTATCAATACCAATACGATCTGCAGTCATGCGCACACTCAACCGACGCGATGGTCTGAATTCAGCACTTCACGCACATGTCAGGAAAAAATTTTTCCCGATTCTATTTATGCTAACCTTTGCGCATGCAAGTGTTTGTGAACCTCCGACTGCCTTATTTTTCCTTTTTTACGCGGCCGAGTGATGGTATTATTTGTTGATTTCCCTGAGGAGTTCGAAAGAAAATGGTTCCGTTGTGAGAAGACGGGAAGTGTATTTGCATGCATGAAAGTTGAAAAGGTTTTTACATAAATATCGTATATACGTCTCTGAGGGTGTGGATTAGCATGAATTTGTTTTGTTTCCCAACTGGTTCTCTTTTGCGGGTAGTCACTTGCACCCCTGGCCACACGCCCTTGCGGTTTCCGGGATATTATGTAGATGTAAATGAAGCATGGGAGAGGCGGCGCCATCCGCCGGGGGATGAGACCAAATGGCCCGCAGCTCGGGCCCTTTGAAAGAATTCGTTTCATACAAGGAAGGACGTAAGGGTGAACTTTGGGCGGAATGAAAAATAGCGTCTACTCATGAACAGAAGAGAAACCTCTATTCTTATTCATTTGGGATAAACTGGCACTGCGTATGTGCGTGTACATCACAAAAGAATATAGTTCCTGCTGTGAATGGAGATATATTCGTCATTTGAAGGAATGTTAACCAAAATTCTGTAGCCGTAACCGGTAATGGGGCTGTAAGTTATAAGATTTGCTTCGCCCTACGGTGCGGGGATTCCTCATTTGAGCCCACTTGCTCCTTTAATTTCCCCCTAAGAAAACAATGGTTGGGTACATGGCTGCGTAGATTTTCGCGGCGGTGGCTTGAAGAATTCTGCATGTCCGGGTTTTCACCGCGTTGTTGTTTGAAGCCGACAACAGTTTCGCCGAAGTTTCATCCGGCGTCTTCAGGTCGAAGATGAGGATTCAGATTTTGGCCGTCCTTATATAGGTGGTCCCGTCCGGGTGCTGCAATCAGAGAGCAGCACCCGGACGGGACCACCTATATAAGGACGGCCAAAATCTGAATCCTCATCTTCGACCTGAAGACGCCGGATGAAACTTCGGTGAAACTGTTGTCGGCTTCAAACAACAACGCGGTGAAAACCCGGACATGCAGAATTCTTCAATGGTTGGGTACATTTATTGGCGAATCAGATCGCGCGCACCGTAGAGGGGCTAGATTGGTAAAATGTTGTTACGATAGACTTAGTAGCGTATCCAAAGCATTAAAGCAGCTTGGCTGGGAATCACTCACGGAGCGAAGGTTAAATTACAGATTAAACCTCTCGCATATGAATTGGAAGGATGTCTCTGTAGCAGTGATGTTGGAAATGCATTATATTATCCCCATCGTACCATGGTAGGAAAGATCATTTAAATAAAATTATAGAGATAAAGACAAAAACCAATAGAGTTAATATGTCACTTTTTCCGCGAACGAAGTGGAATCAGAATAACTTTGTCCGACCGCACTAGAGGGAAAATGTTTTTGGGTGATAAGTAGTTTGGCGTGCAATCTGCCACTTACCATAGCGGTGGCTTACAGGGTACTACAGGATGCGTTCCAAAAGTAATGCAATTAAATTTCCCGCGCCGCTCCTATTGTTCGGAGTGGGATTAAACCACTTGGGAGTGGGTGAAGCGAACGCTTAGCTTTGCCACAACATTAATCTTGGAGCTCTCCAAGCTGTGGGGGCGGCAGTACGTCAATCAGTTATACCTCTGCGCGCAGAGCGTGTCACGAAAGACCAACCGAGCGGAAATTTCAAGTGAACTTTTGCAACGTATTGAAAATAAACCTGATTATTTGGACAATGTCATCACTGGTGATGAAACCTTGGTTTTTTAATACGACCCAGAAACAAAATGCCAAAGCTCTGAGTGGCCCACCGATTAGTTCCCCAAGCCCAAAAAGGCAATAATGAGCAAATCAAAATTGAAAATAACGCTCATTGCCTTTTTCGACAGTAAGTGGGTGGTCCCATAACTACCCGACCTGATTTAGAGATGGCGGTAGTTGTTTAAAAAATACCACTGCATTAGAAAGTACGTAATCTATAAAGCATGTGTTTCAAGTTTGAAGACGCCACGTCGTTTAGTATTTGTTTGGCAGCCATCAATAATGAACGATTTCAGTGAATTTGTGAAAATGGAGAAAATTGGTCATCGTTATGTGATACAATACTTTTATTTGGAAGGCCTCAGCCCAACCCATATAAAAGCTGAACTGGATTCTAATCTGGGTCTGCTCCTTCGTTTACAACAGTAAAATATTGGGTAGCAGAGTTTTAAACGAGATCGTACGAGCTGTCAAGACGAGCACCGCATTGGTTGACCAAATGAGGAGACGGTTCCAGAAACGTTGAAGAAAATCCACAAAGTGATACCTACTAGATGATCGTCAAGTGAAATTGCGCGGGCTAGCAGGCATAGTAGGCATTTTAAAAAGTGCGGAACATCTACATAATACCCCGCAAGCCGCCGCAAGGGCGTGTGGCGGGGGGAACATCGCATATTAGCTGAAAATTTGGATATGAGAACGCTGTGTGCAAGATGGGTGCCGTGTTTGCTCACACTCGAGCAAAATCAGTGTCGTGAAGATGTTTCAATTGAGTGTTTAGCAAGGTTTCACAGAAACAAAGCAGAATTTTTGCGCCGTTTCATAAGCATGGATGAAACATGGGTCCATTCCTTTACACCCGAGACAAAAGAATAATCAAAACAATGGATTCACATGGGAGAACCAGCTCCAAAGAAGGCGAAGACCGTTTCATCTGCTGGCAAGGTCATGGCGTCGGTTTATTGGGATTTACCTGGGATAATTTTAATTGGCTGTCTTGAAAAAGGAAAACTATCGACGGCAAGTATTATGCGAACTTATTGCAACGTTTGAGCGAAGAAATGATGCAAAAGCGGCCGCATTTGGCTAAGAAGAAATTGTTGTTCCTCCAAGACAATGCACCAGCTTACAAATCCGTTATTGCACAGGCCAAAATTCATGAATTAAAGTTTAAATTGCTACCTCATGCACCCTATTCGTCAGCTTTAGACCCCTCGGATTAATTTCTGTTCACAAACTTCAAAGAATAGCTCGGTGGTCAAAGATTTGCAAACCGTGAGGAATTGATGTCGGCAGTTAATGGCTATTTTCAGGAGCAAGACAGCTCTTATTATAAAAAGGGTATCGAATTTATTTAACAACTCTGGGAAAAGTGTATAGAGCTGAAAGGAGGTTATGTTGAAAAATAAATATATTTTTATCCAAAATGTATGTGATTTCTTTGCTGGGTCAGGTACGTCTGCGACCACCCTCGTAAATGAGTGATCCATAAGGAGTTTGTTCCTCAAGGACAGACAGTTAACGCTGCCAACTACGTGGATGTGCTGGAAAGACTCCGAAAAAGAGTCATCAGGACGAGGTATCTCCGCTACCTGGCCACACTATCACGACAATGCGCCACGAGTCCGCCAGTTCCTGGCCAAACACCAGGTGCCAACGCTGCTCCACCCCGTTTTTCGCCCACCAAAGAGATATAATTAGCCGTGACGAAGACCTTGCGAGAGGTCCCCAAAGACGCCTTCCAGGGTGCGTACCGGTCATGGCAGAGTCGCTGGAAAAAATGTGTAGAGGTCCGAAGACCCGGGGGCCCGAGGCCCTTTGAAGAATTTTAAGTGTTTGTGCAAATTTGTACAATTAATCACTTTTAAAAAACTGCATTGCTTCTTGAATGCACCTTGTATGTAATAATAATAATAAGTGAGTGATGTGAAGATCGTATGTGGCATATTCCACTCCAATTTTAAACAGAAGATTTTATGGGTAGACTTCACCGAAATTAATCTGTTCTGCCATCGTTCGTTAATACTGAAGGCAGTGCATATGCTCTCCTCCATTGGGAGGAGAAATGACATGTTGATAAATCCATGAATATCACAGGCGGCATTATTCTATTTATATAGATCAGGGCATGACTGGCCAAATTAGTGTTCCTCTTCCATTTAAATAATACCTACGATTCCTATTTACCTAATTATATTCAATAAATAAAATTGGAGTAATGGGTCCCAATGGGTAAGAATTGTTGTCCCGAAACTGCCACATGAAGGGGCATGTAGTGTTTTATCTAAATTTGTAAAATAACTCGAAACATGGAATCTGAAAAAAGGCAATCCTACGGCCATAATTAACGGGCATGGACCGATTTAGAAGTAGTTCATGACGGTTAGTCAAAGGGTGTTCGCTTGTTTTTATTTTGAAATTTATGACCTATCATTCCCCTTAGAGCGAGGACTTTGGCGGGAGAATTTTGTTGTTCACTCTTGGAACTCATCCGTTAATTCGTTTGGTTCTTATGTCGTTATGTCTTATGACTCTACAAAAAACGTCCCTGTGCAAGACAACTCTCCAAACTGTCCGTGACGCAAGCCAGCGTTCCCAAATTCAGAATCGGCGGCAGCAGACATTTATTAATGACCTCGGATTTACGGCAGTACACCTTGCACTAGTTCTACTTTCTACGTGCATCTCATTTAAGTCTTATTACTGAAAAATCCAAAGAGAATTTTGTCTGGGAGCCTGTCAAGCGCAATTTGAGCACTCGCACGCACGACATACATCTACACCCCCATACTACCCCGCAAGCCGCTGCAAGGGAGTGTTGCAGGTGATGTTAGGTCATCACCCGTAAAGGGGAGAAAAAAAACCACATTCAAAACTAACACATACATGGAAACCCATACCCACAGGGGGGCATACGTTCTTGAAAAGTCTTTTCGTTGTATACTCATTCAAATACATGTACTATTATTATTATTATTACGTAATCTACCGTTTAAGGTAGGTTTTTGGATGGACACAACTATCAAATACACATTTTGTGACTCCCCACCTATCAAACTAATCTATATCAGGTCCCTCTTCATCTCGGTGTACTTTTTTCCTCCCTTCATCCTGTCCAACATCCCTATCCTGTTCCTGGCCTTACCTCGCTTGCCCAACATTCTCCCCTCTATTACCTTCTTCAACATTCCACTACCGCTCAATACGCCTTTCATCCATTTTTCCTGCCTCCATATGATTTCTCTCAACAAACCTCTCTCCTCACCCACCATCTTTAGTACTTCCTCATTTGTTTTCCTTTCGGTCCATTTCACCTTCTCCTTTCTTCTCCACACCCACATTTCAAAAGCCTCCAATCGACGTCTATCCTCCTGCTTCAGTGACCACGTTTCCACGCCGTACATAGCTACGCCCCATATCAGAGTTTTTACGAGTCTTGTCTTAACAGCCCTACTCAACGTCCCCGTCATCAACTCCCTCCTCCTTGAGAAAGCCTCCTTGCCGAGCGCAATTCTTCTCCTTACGTCCCTACCACTTTGACCGTATTGGTCCAAAACACTTCCGAGATATGTAAACTGCTCTACCTGCTCTATTCTTTCCCCGCCTATGTTAATATTTTGCTTAGCCTTTTTCTTTCTGTAAAATCGCATAACCTTTGTTTTATTAATATTGATTCTCATCCCATATTTATCGCACTGAACCTCCAATTCACTCAGCAATGCTTGCAACCCCTTGGCTGACTGAGCAACTAATGCCTGGTCATCAGCAAACCTAACCGATTTTACGAATTCCCCTCCGACATTCATTCCTACCTCCAGTTCTTCCCATGCCTCTTTAATCATTTCCTCCACATATACGTTGAACAGCACCGGTGACAATGGGCAACCCTGCCTTACCCCTCTTCCTAACACTGCCCATCCGGACTCTCCGTTCCCCACTCGCACCTGAGCAGTCTGAGACATGTACAGGTTGCGGATCAGTCTCCTGTCCCTCCAATCCATTCCTATTTTCTGCAATACACGCATTAATTTTTTTCCAATTCACTCTATCAAACGCTTCTGAGAAATCTACGAAACAGGCAAATACGTCCTGATTGTATTCTATATTCCTCTCGATTAGTGATTTCATTACTGCAATGGCATCACGCGTACCTCTTCCCTTCCTAAACCCAAACTGATCATCCCCTAAGTAATCAGTTTCCTTACTCTCTATCCTTATGTTTATGATCCAGAGAATAATTTTAGCTGCGTGGGATATCAAACTTATTGTTCTGTAATCCTCGTGATGTAGCCTTTACCTTTTCCGGAATAGGAGGTAACACTGATCTCACAAAATCTTCCGGCCAGATTCCTTCCTCATAGATACTAGGAATCAGTCCATATAGAGTCTCCTTCCCACATTTTCCATAACATTTCAACAGTTCCACAGAAATGTTGTCTATCCCCACGGCCTTATTTGCTTTCATCTCCTTTAATGCCCTTTCTATTTCATCGCCGAGTAAGCCTGGACCTAAGCTATCTTTTTCTACGTCATGTTCCTTTTCTATGTCTAACCTAAGTTCTCGGCCTAAGTTCTCTACCATAGAATGTTTCTATATATTCCTTTCATCTCTCTAGGATTTTATCTAGTTCAACTATTATCTTACCCCACCTATCTTTAACTGTTAGCACATATCTTGCCTTCTTACTTCCCGATAATAACTTAACCTTGCTGTATAGCTCACCAATTTCACCTTTCTTCTGTAAACTTTCCATATCCTCGCATTACGTTTTCCACCATTCTTCTTTAGCTTTATTTGTGGCCCTTCTCAATTTATTGTTTAACTCTTTGTACTTCATTTTGCCTAACTCTGAGTTTACATTCTTCCATCTTCTTCTCTCATCCATCTTTGCAATCATCTCATCCGAGACCCATGGTTTCCTTATTCTTTTCCCCTTAACGGTCCCTATAGTGTCCTTTGCGGCTTCCGATATCCCTTGCTTGATACATTCCCATTTTTCTTCGATTGTACTCAGTTCTTTACCATCATCCATTATTTTCTCTACATCCTGCTGATACTCCTTCCTCGTTAATCCATTTAATGCTTCTACGTGCCATTTCCTAACCCGCCGCCTTGCCTTATCTTCTTGAAACGGACGTTGCATTTCTATACTTGTATACATGTACTATTATCTAACAAATAATTGCCCCTTAGGATGCAGAAAGAAATGTAACCAATAAAGTGCAAGCTAGAATTTGGTAGGTAGGAAGGCGAAATCCCACATGAACATGTGGTACCGATTCCACTACACAGGACAACATGAAACGCTCTCCTCCTCAAAGACACAGGTAAAGAATTTGACCCCACGCTGAAGGTAGCAGGGTCCCCCACAAAGAGAGACAAGAGATGGAAGGGAAAACTTAAAAACACAAAAGACAGAGCAAGCAATACTGTAAAGTACACTACATTATTTAATGGCATTCTAATGCGGTAGTGCGGATAGAAAGGATTTTTACAACAAAACATGCGAGGTTATTGAAAGTGCATGCAATTGACTAGACCTGATTATTCCTAGACGCTGAGGACATACTTAGCCTTGCTAATACTACGTTTCTAAAAATGACGCTACCTAAGCCACTTTTCGAGGAAAATAAGAGAAGGGGCCTGCAGAACTGCCTTCAGTAATGGATTACTTGGAAAGGTTTGATGGTCGCCCAGGGAGAGGGTAGGGGCGAGGGCCCCTCCCACCTGGACGGTCACGTCGAATCAATGCACTGCGACATTGAATGCTCCAAAATAACTTCAGCAAGGACTGGAAAAACTGCTGACGTCTTGTCGTCGGAAAAATCCAATTTCCCGCAACTCCACGGATGGAGTTCAACTCGTCAGATACGGAGACATTTGAGCGTGGTTGAAGAGCGAATGTGAAAGAGGATACGATCGGAGACGAATGGACGCCTGCCCAAATTTAGATGTAAAAATGGTGAAGAAAATCATAAGGTCTCTACTGGAGAACGCAGGAAAAGTTATGTGCGAGACAACAGTGAACTATAATTGCAAATGATGTGTAATGCCAAATTTATGTAATGAATTTTATAAAAAAGGCATTAAATGCATTCGGGAAAAATTCTCATTTTTTTGATGTTTTGAGCTAAATATTCATTCCGTGAATTATACTAGGTCGGTAAATTAATTAATGGGACTGGCAACGTAGCATTCGATCTGGCAACACTGGAGGCACTGGGCTTGGAGGGACGGAAGGGGAACATGTGATCCGCCTTCAGTACGGATTTGAACTCGCTCGAGTCATTTGGTTGCCCAGAGCTATTTTGTTAGTGAAACAGTTTTTTCTATTGTGTTCTAAAAATGAGTGACATCAATTTCGACTTGCTATCAGGTTTTTTGGTTTCAGACTCGGGCACAGTGCAACGAAAACTCTTGCCAAACTTCACCAGGTCTACGGAGATAATGTTTTGTCAAGAACCTAGGTTTTTCGGTGGTTTAAGGAATTTTCAAAAGGAAGAGAGTCGGTTGAAGATGAACCACGAAGCGGAAGGCCTTCATCTTGAAGAACCGATGAAAATGTCGACAGAATCCGGGATCTTGTGCGTTCAGATCGTCAGTTGATGGTCAGAATGATCAGGGAAGAGTTGAATTTGACTCACACCACCGTTCATCAGATTTTGACTAATGAATTCGGGATGCGAATCCCAATGAATTGGGGATGAGAAAAATCTGCGCAAAAAAGGTTCCAAAAAACCTTTCGCAAGACCAAAAGGACCAGTAGTTTTTGACCAGTAGAAATATTCCTGTGGCTCCTCAGCCTCCTTATTCGCCTGACTTGAGTCCTTGTGACTTCTTTCTCTTTCCGAAGTTGAAAAATCACCTCAAGGGAACTCATTTTGGGACAGCCAAAAACATCCAAACGGCTCTAATGGTCCAGAAGTATCGGAGTTCCAGCAATGCTATGAGGAGTGGAAGTACCGTCTCCAGCGCTGTTTGGCTTCTGGAGGAAGTTATTTTGAAGGCGAAAATATAAAATTGTAATCCTATTTGAATCAAAAAATTTAAACAAAATCAGTCTCATTACTTAATTTGCAGACCTCGTATATTTTTCAAGTTGGATTCGCTTTAAACTCTGGACTACTTTTTTGGATGTCTCTGAAATTTTCTTCACTCGGGAAGAGAGCTCGAGGTTGTCGCAATTTTTCGTAGAAGAAATGAGAGTAGTAAAAATATGATAAGAGTTAAAGAATTAATATCCTTTTTAACTACTTAAGTCGTAGGATTTGCAAAACTGCACACTTTTAAATAAATTAAATGATCATAAAAAGTCAATTGATTAAATTTACACAAATCAAGAGAAAGAGTTTTTTACATCATTCGATGGAGTTAGCAAAAACAATATCAATTTTTATCATTAATAATAGCCTTCCGGTAAATTTATGTGTGGAATGTTCTGAATCGATATTCTAAGCCTCAAATAAAAGGATACCAAAAACGTCCAATGCAGTCATTAAACATTCTTCAGCATCTCGCACAATTTGCTTCCTTTCATTCCATCCAATGCGTAATTTCCTGTCTCTCAACTCGCTAATACAGCACCCTTTCCTCTTTCGCAGTCTTTACCGCTCCATTTCCTCAAAATCCGTACGCCCGCGTCCAACTTCACCTGACTTGCAAAAACGGCATGAAAGCTCTCGCGGCACGAATATTGTGAAGATTGCGCCCGTACTGGTTTCACGGTGTGTAACACTGCTGCTGCAAACCAGGGTTAAAGTTGGCATCTTCAAGTCGAAGTTACGGTATGATATCGAGTTAAAAGGTTTTTATTTCCGTTATGCCATAGATTATATATAGTTATAGGAAGAATAATAGACTTTGAATCACAGAAAAACATAACAGAAATCCCGTTTTAGAAATGAATTCCTCTTCGTGGTGTACATAGCAAGAGAGGAGAGCACAAAGAGGCAGCGATTGCGGATAGGTTTTCGTCGGGAGCGGCATAGGCATACACTTGCCCAAGGGCGGAGGAAAACCTCCATCAGGCCGCGGGAAAGAAAGGAAAAATAAATAACGTAGCAATACAGAGATTGGTAACATTAACGTCCGTAAAATATTTAAAAGTATAACATGAAATAGACTGTTATAGTAAGCTTGGAACGATTATGCGAGTATGTATTATCAGGAAATGTTCTGACTAGACGATTAAGATACTGGCACTGATCATTGGGGATACATCTAGATCTACTCAATACCCCTCAAGCCTCCGCAAGGGCGTGTGGCGGGGGGTGTTAGGGCACCACCCGTAATTTAGAAAGAAAAAAAACCGCATGCAGAAGCCACAAATTAATAGTCCACAAACCAATAATGGTAAACATTCATGCAAGAACCCTTTCACACACATGCAAACCCACAAACCACCAACAAACATACACATCTTTGAATTTTTAATTCTGTTCCGACTTGTCAATTAAATGTTTTTAATATTTCTAAATGGACTTCGGTTTCTTACTATTATGATTTCTGATTGTTCTGGGGAAGAATGAGTATTTAAATCTATCTGTATTGGAATCTATCTCCCTTATTTTATCTTTGTGGTCTCATCTACCTAAGTAGTGTGGGGCCATTATAATTCCTCTAGTGTCAGCGTTAAACTCGCTGGTTTTTAATCTTTCTAAATGTCTAAATCTCGCTTGTTCTCTTCGTATTTTAAGGGGCTCCCAGCCTAAATCCCCTAAGGGACCTGCAACGCTTGTGTTCTTATTATAACAATTTTTAACGAATCTGGCAGATTTTCTCTGGACTTTATCTGATTCTTTTTGCCAGATTTTCTCCCAATGATCCCAAATACTCGCGGCATATTCCATAACATCGTTTACCGTGATTACTACCAGCAATCCCTATTGCTGGCTGCTTGACTATATCTCACCGACACGTTATTACCAATTATTGCTATTTTATCCTTCCAAATCGACCATTGAAATCACCACACACAAAAAAAATAAAGAGCATCAAAGTAAAAGTGAATTGATTAGAATAATGTCTGGAAAACAAAACGTGAGACAAGAGAATGGTGTTTTTTGTAAGTGGATTCTCGTGTATATTTCGGAAAAGGTTTGGAGTTCGCTAAGAGCCAAACCAATAACCATGCATATTACGTGTTTGCGGGTCGCGGTGGTCTAGCGGGTGGAGCGTTGGACTGCTGACCGGAGGGTCCCGGGTTCAATTCCCGGGCACTTTGGGCACCTGCAGCTCCACCCAAGCTAGTTGATTTTTCGGGTACCAGATCTTACTGGGAAACCATAACCGGCACAGGGAAAGGAACTGGCCCCCCTACCCTGATGTGTGAATATTCACACGCCGTATTACCATCACCTACTAAACCGACCTTCGGGTTGATTACTGTGTTTATGGTTTATTACGTGTTTATAATAACAAAGATTTAATATATCGTGTGTAAATCTGAAGTGAACACTACGCATGCCTTTTAATCTCTCTTGGCCTTTCCAAGGGTCTTCAATACACCAGAACGACCGAAAGGTAACTCTGGATTAGTTCCATTCCATTAGTAATCCCTTTCCATGGTTGGGAATGGAAGGATTCCATTAGGAATCGAGACAGACGTGCTCCAATTATATCCTGGAAGCCATTTCTGTTATGTATCCAAGGATGGATGTAAATGTGAGATGTATAGGTAATCAAGATACAATTACCATTCCGAAATTTTGATGGTGGATATTTAGAGAGCCCAGGACGGATGGGAGTCCAGAGGGCGTCCAATCAACTTTGTATTTTGGAGTCGTATTCTTAGAGGTGCACTCGTTTTGGCCTTCGGTGAACTAATCCGGCAGTACTTGGGTCAAAAATTGTTTCATGGCATGGCTGACCAATAGCAAATGATAAAAGTAATGCAAGTCGAACTGGCCCTTGGACTGGCCTGAATCAAAGAGTGTGCTAGGAAGTCTATCGCCTGGATAGAAGCTACGTGTAAGGAGAGCGCCCACTTTTGGGTCCACTTCAAGGCGTTTCACCGGCCTAGCCGGCATTTTCAGAGAAATGATGCCCTCTGCGGGTTTTGGTTGGGCTTTTCCGGGAGGTTCGAAGAGAAGGAGGATCCGATATACTCCTCCTTATATTCGCCAAGAACTCTTTAGAATAAATTATTAAATCACCCACAAGGGGTCACAGAATACTAGGTATATTCGCCACTTCTACACTCGAGACCATTGCACACATTGAAATAATGGACGCGTCAGTGACCATAAAGCTATTCTTGTAGAATTGGAAACGAAATCAGTGAAAGTACGCCCAAAAAGGTGTAAACTTTATTTGTTCCACGAGACACATTTTAACGGACTTCGAGAATTTTTGAAAAACGTATTACCAGAATTCAAGACAAAAACCCTGACAACCGATTCCGAAAACGCTTGGACATATTTCTTAGAAATTACACGCGAAATAATGAAGGCGTATATTCCATCCAAACTTAAATGCGGCAGTAAGGAACCTAGATTGTACAACTGAGAAATCAGATCGGTATTAAGAAGGCATAACAATCAGGTTTGAAAAGAGTTTAAAAATAGTTACTTAGTTTATGCGAATACATCCAACCAGAACCTAAAAGAATGTCGTAGTAAAACAAAAAGTATCACTCTGAAAGCTCGAAGTCATACGAAAAGTGCGTACTTATCACAGGCAGCGAGGAAAAGGTAAATGTTAAAAAAATGTTTTTCCCGAGCGTCTATAATAAAGGTACAAACTCACCAAATGAGCTCTCACGTCCATCCAGGGAACACAAGAGCGATATAACACTGACCAAGAAAGGAATACCTGTAGAAAATCAGCTCCATAGTATTAAAGCCAAAAAGGTTTATGGTCCGGAAGAAATACTTGCTAGAATATTGAAGGAAATAGCTAAAGGTATTGACCCGTTTTTAGAAAGTGTTTTTCTTAAATCGATAGAAGGCATAATACCTAGTGACAGGAAGCTAGCCCATATAATTCCCATCTAATATAAAGGCGGTAAATAAATAAGTATGGGATAAACTTGATCCAAACGAGAGTTATGAGATTTTTAAGGAAGAAGGTTAAGCTAAATGCTAAATCTGGAGGGATCGCTTAAAATGCGAAATGCTAAAGGGAGAAAAGAGCGCAGGTGAAACTGTTTACGTATATCACAAGTGTGAGATGGTCACAGAAGCAGGGATATGAGAAGAATAGCGTTAAGCAAAACACTTAAAGAAGAAGGAAAGAATTGATGACATATACGTTAAGTAAGGAGGTTAAGAAAACTTATGTATGGGGCGTGGTTTTGCAAGGCTCGGAAACTTTGATATTGAAACAAGACGATAAGCATAGATTGGAGACTTTTGAGATGTGAGTGTGGAGAAGGATGGATAAGGTGATATTGACAGAAATGAAACGAAAGGAGGAAGTGCCAGGCGTATTTGGGGGATGAGGGAGGGTTGTTGGGAGAAATCCGTAAAAGGCAGGATAGTGTGGATGTACAAGTGTAGAGTACTTTGATTGGTGGTGGGTTGCTGAAGATTGTGATAGAGGGGAGGACGGTAGACAAGGAAGGTAGGGGTAGGAAAAGGATAGGGATGTTGGAAGGAATGAAGGGAGACAGAATGTATGCCGAATTGAAGTACAGTTTAATGTAGTGTTCTGTGTCAGGTTGCCCCCACCCCTCTCAGGCCCTTCCACCCCTCCCCGCCCCCACTCTGTCCTGAGGGTATATATTCTTGCACTGTCCATTAAGTAAATTTGTACCTGATGCTGCCGCAAGTCGGTGAAATGCGTTGTACCATTTAATAAAATCTGTGGAAAAGTACAAGTCTTTCCTTTTAAGTATGGATATTAAACACTTCTCCGAAGTGAAGCCTGAAACAATAGAGTATATTCCGTGTCAGGTTTTGTGTTGTTAGATGAGGCTAAGAAATGCAGGAATGCACAGTCTGTTGGGCACCAATAAATTTGTTGAGAATAAAGATAATGTTAGGTTAAAAAGTTATATTAAAAGTTATATAGGCATGGGCCCTGAGTTGCCATTCGTGAGACGGTTTGATCATGTCGATGTAAATGCTTTTATGCCAATCTAGTGAGTGATCAGGGACATGGGCTAATTTCGTTGCTTGTGATTGTGGCCCCATCCTCTTTGGTTAGGTCAGGCCACAAAGATAAAATAAGGGAGATAGAATTCAGTACAGATAGATACAAATACCCATTCTTTCCTTGGACAATCAGGGATCATAATTGTAAGAAGCCAAAGTCACTCTAGACATATGAAGACATTTATTTTACCGGTGAGCACAAGATTAAACTCTGCGTAGACATTAGTTATATTCGCAGGTGCATGTGTATCTTAGTTGATAGTATATCTATTTTCAGGTGTGCAAGTTAAAAGGTTTCGGAATTTGGTTTTTGGGATGGAAAGGAATATTGCATTCATCTCGGTGGGTGTAGTTTTGCATGAATTTGTTTATTTTGTGTCTGGTTTTGTTCCCTTTGACGTGTGGTGACCGAACACCCCCCGCCACACGCCCTTGCGGTGGCTTGAGAGACATTGTATGTATATACAGGTTTAATTTGTGCATATCCATTCCTTAATCTATGGAAGGTATTTCTGTCTCCAAGTCTGTTCTGTGCTCATTGTTTTTTTAAGCTTGTAATTATGTTCCTACGGACTTGACCAATATAACGATTACTGAAATCTGGCGACACATCACAAAAATGACGTATTCCTGTACCTGGGTCTGTTTTCAATTATCTAGAGAGATTTTTGAGTTAAGAAAAAATTCGGATCGTGTCAGGTCTTCCCATGGGGGCATACAGGCCCGTACGTCCATTCATAAAAAACAAACTGAAAAATAGGTTTCCTTTTTAAATAGAATTATAATTTGAGCCTTTTCCACTAAATGTTTGGATTTTTAAGAATAGGTGTAAGGCACGGGCCTGGACAAAGGGTCGATTGTAAAACTGAAAAATGACTACATCTACATAATACCCCGAAAGCAAGGGCGTGTGGCAGGGGGTGTTAGCTTACCACCCGTAGGACACTAGCTCACTAACCCTATCCCGCCATTTTGAGTAGGTGCTATCTGCGAGGTTCTCGTTCATGCGCATAAATTAAGGAACCACATTCCAGTTTTAAAGAAATGCCTTGTCAATCTAAACTACTATTGTACGGTCTGCTTCCGATTAAATACTGCTTCAAAGTAATTGAATATTTCAAAGGATTTCGCGTGATTATTAGGTCGCTATGCCCAGTAACGCCGCAGCTTATTGTCCATGATTGGTTAATCGTCAAGTACAGTCACACATATTTCCCAGATTACCTGGAGTTGCCTCTCTATTTGCATGTAGCGGAGGCGATTGATAGCTATAAGCCATCAGGCATTCTTAACGCAATGAAAATACCAATCAAATATTTTTCTCATCCATAAAGTAAAATCTGTCATAGATAGACCCTATGTTGGATAAATATGCACAGGAAAACTCACACATGGTTTGTATGAACTGTATCGGGAAGATAGATTTAGGTCAGGTATTGCCAAAATGCCTCTCAAAATTCTTCAAAGTACCTCCCTTGAGCGTCGACACACTTTTGCCAGAGCGGCTTTTCCACGACTCAGAGGTTCCCTGGTAGGTGGTATCCGGAAGCCCCTTAAGGGTACGCGTCCAAGCCCCTTTGGCGGTGCTTAGGGTCCCATGGTGGTGTCCTTTGAGGGAGGATCTCACTTTTATAGGGAATAGGAAATTGTCTGCGGGTGCCATGTCGGGCCTGTAAGGGCGTTGGGGAATCGTCGCGATGCCTTTGCAGAAGTTCTTCGCAGGCAGAAGACACTCGACCCTATTCTTGGTCGTCCGTCAAGACTTTCAGAGGACGAGATTAGCGTTGATGTTTCGTATTGCTAAATTGTCAGTGATAATGATGGGCACTGTCGCTGTCTTATCGAAGCCAATATACGATATTTGCGATCATACGCACACTTAACCGTCGGTCTGAATTCAGCACTTCACGCACACGTCAGGAAAAAAATAGTTGCTGATACTTTTTGTGCAAGCCTTGTATAAGCTATTAATATGAGATAGTGCAAGAAAACTGAAAGTGTGAATACGGCAGCATCTGATAACATACATTCAACAAAAGGAATGTGTTTGGGAATAATATTTAAAATGGATCATGAATAATGAGACCGCGTAAAATCTTTCAATGAGTGACGCAGTTGGATAAAGAAATACCCTTGTTGTAGCTAAAATTTAAAGACAAGGTCTCATATTGGAGAGTAAAGAGGTATTTAATAGAAAGAGAAGATTATCGTGAGCGCTCATCGACAAAGGATTAGTGTGAATTATGGAAGGGAGGTTGCGAAGACTGAAAGAGAATGTAGAAAAATGCCTGGCAGGGTTTCGGGTGGACATGGAAGGGAATGGAAAAGATGAGTGATACGAGAAAGGAATGAAATGCTGAAGAGAGCTGGTGAATGAAAAGGCCTGTATTAAAGGATATGAAAAATAAACAGACATAGGGATTCAAAGGAGCACATTAACGTCAATAAATTCTTGGAGATCTCCTGGAAGAAATTGTAAACGGAAGGGGAAGACGAAGGAAGTGTCAGGTGGTAGATAACATATCAAGATGGGAGGAAAATATGGAAGTTCGGGGAGAATACAGTCGCATCGGAGATGACAGCGTGGAGATTAGCCTCGTTAGGACCTGACTAAACGGGGTGTATAAATCATCATTTGCGACGTGCGGAATGTTCTACAACTTACAGAGATGCCCCGATAAGGGAGACATTAGTGAGGTAAGATGACTACAAGGTTTGTCCCAAAAGTAGTAGGACTGAGTCCATAGCAAAAAAGTTATCGTCATAATTGATACATTCACTCAAAATTCTTCGAAGTAGCACCTTAGTGCCTCCACACACCACTGCCAGCGTGTTATCCACGCCTCGTGCGCCTTCTGGAAGGCGGCGCCCGGAATACTGCTAAGCTCCCTCGTCACGACCTGTTGCAATGCTTCCACCGAGCCGTGATGACGTCCTTTCAGCGCGGATTTGAGGCGGGGGAAGAGGAACAAGTCTGGTGGGTCAACGTCAGGGCTGTAGGGTGGCTGAGGCATGGTCGAGAAGCTCTTGGCAGATCCGCGTGCAAGTTTCCTTTTGCTCGCCCGAGGGAACTCGCGGCAATAAGCTCCCCCCACAAACCATTCTCATGCCAATGTTTTCGGTCACAAGTCGATGCACATCACTTTTAAGAATTCCAAGTTCATCACAAACTTATGCTAACACCCACTCTAATGGGTTCTATCCAACAAATCCTTCATCCTTGCAAGATTTGCGTCACTTTTTGAGGTCGAAGGGCGTCTTGAACATCTTCTCAGCGTCTTCAACATCTTCTCTACCCTCTCGCAACAACTTGTGTCGATCTACCCATGGCGTCATCAGCATAAGCTGCCTTGAGTACGTCAAGGCAGTCCGTCAGCAAGACAACGCAGTGAGCATGTCGTCCGTCAAGACCTTTCGGGACGAGTCTAGCGTACTTCTTTCGCATCGCCAAATTTTCAGTGCTAATAGTGTGCATTGTCATATTATCAATACCAATACGATCTGCCATCATGTGCACATTTGACTGGCGGTCTAAAATCAGCACTTCACGCACACGTCAGGAAAAAACTGTTCCTGGTACTTTTTATACAAACTTTGTAGGAGGGCAGAGCGGGCAGGGTGTAAAAATTCGTTAACCAGGGGGTGAGTTGTCCTTAGAGTGCGCGAGTGTGCTTGTCTGCGAGGGCATCCAATTTGGGACCTTCCTTCTCCATATGTAGGATCTTGGGTCGGAAAGCACTGCGGTGATTGTACTTCAATAGGTGTTTAGCGAATTGAGGAATGTATTTTTTTCGTAAAGCAGTCAAAGAGATCTTTGGTTCTGATGCTATGTGTTCTCCCACTTTGCACAATATACAGGGCCTGTCCAGAAAGCAACTTACATTTTTAAATACGAGCCCGTAAAATATGAACCTAGTGACAAGACCAAGGTTTGCTATAAACATTTGAAAGGCACATTTTCAAACTATTATTCCCCACAGTTGCCATTCAAATAGAGGCATTTTTTATGACCATACACAAGTTTTTAAGTTCCGTCCCTGAAGAAATCTGCTGCCTTACACTTTCACCACTCAAACGTGCAATCTTCGTCACTATCAAAGCGTTATGTTACAAGCCACCTCTAGAGAGAGATCCGTAATCGTAAATCGGCGATTTTTACGCATTTTTTCGTTGATTTTCACCGTTGGTTCATCTGTCACAACACTGCGGTGTCCTCTTGGTGAACATTGGTGCTGTGGCCATTTTTAAACTGAATACACCACTGCCTCACTCCGCCTTCACTTATTATTCCGACTCTGTACGCACTTTACTAAGTTACCTATCAACGTTTTAATTGGCTTGTGCTATTCTTTTACCAGTAAAAACCTAATCACAGATCACACCCTTCACTACTCGCGGGATTTTCTATGCAACGCAGATTTTAACAGTTCTCAGAGTGTGCAAAGTAGAAAACCCATAGCTGCAAACCACCACAGCTGGATGTGGACTGAGCGTAGGGACGTGTAGACACCAAGATGGTGGCTATAGTCCGACTACCTTCACGTTAGGTCGAAACGGTTTGGATGACCGCCTGGTGTATACCAGGCGGAGTTGTTCCTCAGGTGACGAAGGCCATCGAGGCGGCGCGGCGGTCAAAGGTACGAAGTGCTCTCGGTTGCAGGTCGTGGCCCATGTGGGCACCAACGACGTCACGGACCGTGGATCCTAGGTTCTCCGATCTCTCAAGGAACTGAGCTCCGAGGTGAAGCGTGTTCAGGGCGTCGAGGGTGTGCGGCTGGGTTTGACGGTCTGCAGTATTGTTCCGAGGGAGGATCACGGGTCTCTGGTTTGGAGCCGAGTGGAAGGCATAAACCATAGTCTTTGGCGTTTCTGCTTGGTCATAGGAGCCTCCTTCGTCGACCTAAGGCTAACCTTCTGATCGTGCAGGGCTCCCCTAAATCGATCTGGAGTCAATTACACGGCGGGGGCGGCGAGTAATATATATATATATGTATATATATATATATATATATATATATATATATATATATATATACATACATACATATATATATACATGCGCAGTTAATTTAACCTGTATTTAAGCCTACGACCAATTAATGGCTCCCATCCCTTTTCTTCCAATAGTGTCGGGACACTGCTACCTTGCTCATAACAACTTTTCACAAACCTGGCAGCTCCCTGCTCCAAGGTGCATTCGATCTAGTTCCAAAATTAAGCCTACTTCATGAAAGATCCCATACACTTTCAGTATACTCAAGGCTTGAGCCTAACTAAAGTGAAGCAACAAAGCTCCTTGACCCTCTCATTACAATTCCCAAATATCCTTTTTGAGTCCATTCCTTTTTATTTACTATCTCGCAAATTTCAAGAATGTGTTTTCCCCAGGACAAAGAGGAAGGTTTCCCTCGTTGAGTGTATCAGGTAAAGAGAGAACATTTTCATTCCTATGAATATATAAATCATGATGATGGTTACAACGACGAAGTATGGAGCGACCGGTCATACTTTACTTCTTAACGACTGGCTGAAGCTTTTCACAGTTAATGTCAATAGAATGACAAAAAAAAGTCTTTTTGCTGATTTTTTATCTGCGTATTTGCGTCAACGGCAATAGAATCGCTTTGTTATACCACAAACTCTCAGATTGTAACGGTAAGTAGTTAAGTATGATTTTGTTTTAATGACACTGCTCGACGCAAGCCACAGGAAACCTGCAGTATCAAGGGGGGAAACTCTGTTGCTGCTTGCGGAAATTTAGAAAAAACGTCGCTGAAGTCCCTAAGTCTATTTCATTCTGTACTTTTCAATGTCCATCCGATATCTTATTCTTGCATTCAATTCTCTGATTGCCGTCCCAATCGACTACCTCCTCGTTCACATTCCGCTGCATTTTCTCCGTCTTCCTCGTCCATTATGGTGGCTCCACGTGGTGGTGAAATACCGCCCTTCATATTGTGCCACAGTGCTCGTCGGCGGGGATCGACTCACACGTGGTCGAGATGCATGCGTCTATGCATTCCCCAGTAATAAGTGAGGAAAGAGAGTCGGAGGAAGGAACGCTTGCATATATCCGGTTCTCGGCCATCTTCGGACGCGAGACAACCGAGAAAGAGAGAGGGAAATTAAGCGAGGCGGTAAGGGCAACTAGAATAAGGGGAGATGAATAGAGAGGAAGGGAATCGCGGCCAGCGGGTAGAGGGAGCCCTTTGCCCGCGCCTCGTTCTGCCTCGCACCTTCGCGGATGCTGCGAGCGATGGATATGTCCCAGATCCAGAGAGGGGCAGGAGGGATGCTGGGGGGCGTGTGGGGGGGGGCTGCCGCGCGCTCCGTAGGCAGCTGGGATCAATAATACGGCCGCCGAGAGGAGGCCCCACGCTCTCCCGCCCCCTCCCCGCACACGAAGGGGTGGCGGCGGGGTGCGTACCGCCGGAGAAGGGGGCGCGAGCGGGAGGGGGCGGTCGCTTGAGTGATGTGGGCGAGGAGAGGGGAGGGAGGGCAGACGGACGGAATATTCCGCGGTTCCTGTCCGTCGCTACTTAAAGAAGGCGCCGCTTGGAGCAGGGAGTAGTTGTATTCGGTGCCCCAGGGCGTGTGGGCCCAACGCTCACTTCCACACCGCAACCACTCGGATCACCCATCTTTCGAATTATTGAATGGGAGTGATGATGACATCGGTGCAACGGGACCTCTAAATTTGAACACGATACCATGTCGGCAAATTGATTATGAGGGAAATTTGTAAAAGTTCTCGGAATGCAAAAGAAATAAACGACTTACCTCAGTGAAACTTTTTTCTATTTTTCAATATAGTCTCCCTGAACACTAATGTCCTTGGTCCAGCGATGTTTCAATGTCTTGATTACTTATCGAAAATCAGATTCCTTCAGTCATGCAAAATACCCGTCCACTTAGGCGGTTAGTTCTTTGTTTGAAGAGAATTCTCCGTTCCCAGAAGATAAAGTTGAGCTTAGGGGAGAGATGAAAATATGATGGAGCCAGATCAGGAAAATGTGGCAACAATGCGTATTATAGTTCACGTATTTTGTCGTGGCAACGACACTTGTGTGTGGGCGTGCATTGTTCTGATGGGAGATGACTTTCATGCTTACCAAACGTGGGTTTTTTTCGTGTATCTTTAGCTGTAGTTGGTTCATAGGTTAGCATAGCATTGTCGAGTAATTGTTTGACCAGTGGGAAGATAATCTATCAGGAAGCCATAATCTATCATTTCAGAAAACTGAAGCCATCACCTTTCCGGCCGACCGTACTGCCTTTGCTTTCTTTGGCGGTGGTGGATCAACATGTTCCCACTGCTTTGACTGCTGTTTTGCCTCTGACATATAGTGTTGGACCCACGTTCCATCTGTGGTCAAAAATCTTGTTGGTTGGTCTTGAAATGGGCAAACTATTGCTCGGAAATTTCCATTCTGGCGCGTTTGAGCCTGCGTCAAGAGTCGCGGCACCCATCTAGCTGATAATTTCCCCATATCCAATTCAACTGTTAAAATGTGATACGCCCATTCTGAAGAAATCCCTACTGCTTCAGTCATTTCTAGCACATTCAGACAGCAATCTTCCATGACCATTTTATGCAATTTTGTAATAATGCCTGGGATCGTGGCACATTTTGGCCATCTGGTCTTAATTCCAAGATGTTTCCTAGCTATCCCCGTACATGTACGTCGTGTGCATTTCATCGTCACGAGCGATCAATCCGAGGATTGATTGTTGGAGTAGCCCGCCAATATATTATCCGGTCTCCGCCCATCTCTCTCCTCTGCCCCACAACAGCTCCTTACGATGGCATGGTTCATCACTTACCGCTCGTCATCCCCCGTGCGTCTTCCTTCATTCATGGTCGTCAGGAAGCCATCGCGCCTCAAGACTGTGGCCAATTAGTTTTCCTCTTCTTTTGTCTTGCATGGCCTTCTTCCTCCACTCACCCACCCTTCGAGCTATTTCTTCATTTGTTACTGCATGCATCCATTTGTTGCTCCGTCCGCACCACACGTGTTTTCCCCGAGCACAGACGCTCTTCGTGTTCACTCAATTAGCCTATGGGAACTGTGGCGCGTCGTGCACAAGTATATTTAGGGCTATTTAAAAGAATTAAGTTACATGCAGGAAGCCACAGTGTGGAATGATTACTTATTTGATTAGAAATTGGTGCTGTTAAGCAGTTCGGGTTGATGGAAGGTGTGGCGCGTCGTGAACAAGTGAGGTAAAACCGCTCGACTTCGCGTTCTTGGTGAGACTGACTAGCGTCCCTCCGGGTGCCTGGGTTAGCATTCCGTGGAACAACTCTGAATCCCAAAACAAATGACGAGCATGAACCACCACAGGAACGAAGACATCCTTCCGGCAAAGAAGAAGCCAAAGCTGCTCTGAGCAGGAAGAAATCGAACGGCTGACAACGCAGAAGAACTCTTCCCGCCTTGGTAGCCTTGGAGGCTGGAAAGGCGCAGTGTAAGGGCTACGAAAGAGCCCTTGCATTGAGCAGTCAAAATGATTTTATCAAGCGATGCCGACGAAGTCCCCGCATTCTCTCGTTCACCCACATGACGTAAATGGTATACATTTTTACGTGAAATAGTGCTTGACAACCTGCTTCGTATTTTCATGTTCAAATAATAGCAATTTTCCACTGAATAAAAGTTTTATTGTCGACCAACTGTCGATTTTCTACATAAATGATGTGCATGTACTGAATGGCTACGATTACCGTCTTACATGCGTTCGATTCGGGCGAAAAGGACGTGGAATGAAGGGAGGGGTCGACGTAAGACTGAGAAGCAAGTTCAAGTTTAACAGAGGTTCACAAAAGCAAAGTTCTGGTGTCCGCCAACGTAATGTGCTTCATCGGGCACCCCTGATTGCTTTCGAGGCCATTTCCGTAGACCTCAGTAGGCGCAGGAACGAATTCTAGGAGGTGGGGGGAGCGTGGCCGGTGTCCGCCCCTATCTCTTCTCCCTCCCCCCGTTCATTCCGCCCGGATAAAACTTGCATAAGATGACACTCGTGATCATTCTGATCTCTAATGAAATTTTTATCCAATGGAAACATGTTTTTTATTGGTCATTATGTTCCAATTCCACCATATCACGTCTGAAACTACGAACTAAGTTAGTATTGTCATTAGCAGCTGATGGGCTCATAAAAAAACCTACCGGCCTATGTGAATTCTTGAAGGGCCCAGAAACGAAATAATTTTTAAACTCACTAAAACCCCGTCTAGCACTATCCTTATCAACATTAGCACTTCGTAATAGTAAATTACTCTCCAACTCCGGCCTACCTTACTGCACTCAGCATTCAGACCGTTAGTTAAGTGTGCGCATGATCGCAGATCGTATTGGCATCAATAAGATGACAGTGCACACCATTATCACTGAAAATTTAGCGATGTGAAAGATCTATGCTAAACTCGTCCCGAAGGCCTGCTCCAAGGCAACCGGCTACCGTGACAAAAAAACGTCATAGCGACGATGCCCCAACCCCTTAAAAGCCATGACTTGGCACCAGAAGATAATATACTATTCCCAAAAGTGAAATCCACCCTCTAAGGGCACTGCCATGGGACGCTAAGTGCCATCAAAGAAGCTTGCACATGTACCCTTATGGACCTTCCAGAATCCACGTACCAGGGAGTCTTGGGTCATGGAGAAGCCTCAAGGGCAAAAGTGTATCGATGCTTAAGGGATGTACTTGAGGCACTGTAGTAATTTCTGAAAGAAATACATTTTTCCTAAACTTTTCCCGATAATTTTTATAAAAACCTTTTATGCATTACGACATGCAAACCTCCATATCCAAAGGTCTATCTGTAAAATATTGCAAATAATTCTCAACTTCTTGTTCATAACAGTAAGAATTTTTGTAGACAAATGAAAGAAACTATAAAGCATCATTAATAAAATAAAATGAAAACTCCTTTAGCCATAATAAGTTGTTATGGCTATCGGAGTTTTCATTTTAGTTAATTGATATACGAGGCCGTAGAGCTCAATTTCTTATATTTTATAAAGCATCATGGTAAAGTAACTGTACATCAAGTCAGCAGTCTGGATATAATTGTCTTAATAAGGGGACTACATTTTTCAAACTTTGCTCCAAGTTTGGCATGCCATAGAGAAATCAAAATTTTAATGAATTCCTCATTCTTGATAGAATTCACCTGTTTTTGAAAATGATGTTATGATAGCTCTCACTTGGCTATAAAATAGTAATCCAATTTTGGTGACTGTGTGCTTTGATGAAATGAATGTTGTGTAGTGCAAATTGAGTATTTCCTAAGACTATATTCTTCTACATGATGAATTGTTTTTATTTTTTACATTTTAGGAATGTTAAATGTTCCTAAAAATAAAAGAAGGTGGAGTGATGCGAGTCAGTTCTGCCGACAGAGTGGCGAGAAGAGTTCAAGCCAGCTAGATATGGGCCAGGGGTCCCCCCTTTTCAAACAAATCATTTGAGGTGAGTGTGTTTTTAATTCCTTGGCTGATGGCAACATACTTCACTCACATGTTGTGGCAATGAAATTTGTTGTCTTAGGTGTAACTCTATGGAATTTACACAACATGTTGAAATGAAGGAAGGAACGTTGTAATTCCACACGCACACACACCTTGGTTAAAGCACGACCTAGGTTGGACATTTTATCTTTTGAGCCTGGAATTCTCTATTTCAAAAATAAAGGCCATATACTCGATGCATTGGAGCAATTACAAATTTTAAAAATGTGTCATTGAGAGGATGAACTCACTAACAAAATTTTGTATCCCTCCCACTCGCCCCTCCAAGATCTAATACTCTCTCACATCCAGTGTTCCCCACACAGGTCATCCTCCTCCCAAGCAAACTCCCATTAACAGCCAACGATTGAAACCAAAGGCTGTACTTCCCTTTCCATCTCACCTGCCTTTTAACCTTCTTTTTACCCCCGCTTGGAAGGTATATGTACAAAGCTGTCTTCTGTAGGAACTACCTGATGATGACATCCAACTTTTAAACTTAGGTCTTTTATTAAATAAAGTGTGTGTAGAATTATAAAGCTACTTCTTTTTTCTCAATTTAGTGTTAATAACGTTATGCAAAATCATTCTGAATCAGGGTTGCTATAGAAATGGAGAAATGGGAGACCTGGAAAAGCTATGGATAAAAAAAGGAATCTGAAATTTTTTAAATCATTTTTGTCATTTCTAAATTCAATATTCATGTTATCTTTTTGGTTTTTACTTCATTTTCCTCTAGAATTCCAAATGCAAATATAAAGGCATGAGTAATTGTAAAACATTGGGGGATAGTTTATTTTGGAAAACATTTTGTTTCCGTTAATTTTGTGGTTCTACAATTTTTATTAATTACTGAAACTTCAATGAAAATATTTCCTTCCAAATGTGAATCTTGGAAAATTCAGAGATTTACAAAGTGGAGTCTGTAATAAATCGCTTAAATTCCGTTAGGATTCAAATTTCATGTGGAGAAGACACTGGGAAAAGAAGTACAAGTTCTCAGGGAAATTAAGAAATGACTTGTCCAAAATTTTCTCTATTCATATTGTCTCAGTTACGGTCTTATATATTTGGTGGGAAATGTTATAATTGAGAAGGATGTCATTATACATTGTTATTTCCAAGATTCTTAACTGCAAAAAATGATTAATGCCAAGAACATAATTGTGCACAGTAAAATACCCTACACTCCATTAGTTGAATAAAAGTGGTTCACATAGATTGTGTATGTATCAAAGTATCATTTAGTTAAAAAAATATAAAGCTAAAATAATATCAAAAATCCCTTGATATGATGTAGGAGAAAACAGTAAAATAGATTTTCTATTTTTTTAATACACAAGGCTTCATACACATTTAAAAAACGAAATAAAATTATTAGCAACAGCAGTAAGCACTGGTATGGTTACTTTTAATTCCCTAATGTATTTACTTCTTTTGACTACCTTTATAGATATGATGTCAATTCTCATTAAAACCACATTTTGTAGTCACTCTTAGAGGTATCCCCCAGACATAGTCTAAAGGTGCTGTAAATCCATTAAAAGTTTCAAGATTATTTCATTATGAAATATCCTGTTCTCAGAAATTCATTCAATTATAGTCTCACACTCAATTTTTAAAACATAATCCATGCATATGCAAATGCAGTGGAACCACATGGAAAGAGCACAGTTTGTTCCGAAATCTTTCTCGTAAAGCAAAATACTCTTCAAGTGAAACAATGTTTTGTATATAAACTAATGTAAATTACGATAATGAATTCCATGCTGAAAGAAAATAAATTATGCACAAGGTTTATTAACAGGAAATTATATATAGATTGCTAAGATTTGTGGATCACTTCTTATATCACAGAATGAATTCGATTTGTCAAAACAAAAAAATATTAAACATTATGTATGATAAGAATCTAATTGCTTTTTACTAGAAATCTGTCCAGAGGCATTTGTTTTTGCCAATATTTCAAAATTTTGTAAAATTGTGACTCAGCAGTATCACTAATCATATTTATGGCGCTGCCTTATTAGGGTGATGCTTTGTATCCTCGATACAATTCAGCAGTCTCCCATGACCTATGCATGACATTTAGCTTGCTCTTTTTGGCGTGACACTTCTTGAAGGCTTGAGGAGTTTATTAATGGTAAATGAGCGGAGGTTTTATTTTCAAATTGCTGCTTGTATTGCTAAAAAATAGAATCTTTTCGTTGGCTTATGGCTGGGCAATGTGTTCTCCTCTACTTTTATGTGCACAAGTGTAGGTTTTCATGGCAAGTAACTCTCAGAATTAACAGGCTTCTTGAAATCACCAATAAAGTTCTCTTCTGCCTTTGACTCAGAGCTTGCTGCTTCACCATGCCTTGCCATGCCGTGGATGCCGGTCCTTCTCTTAAACTTCTCAAACTAAGAACAGCTCCCATTAAATACTTCTTTGACCATTGATGATCCTGGCACCTTCTTAACAAGGTTGACAAAAATCACTTTCACCTTTTCACAAATGATTTTCTCATTAATATTGCACCCACATTACAATTGCTTTTTGTTTATCCATATGAGAGGCAACCTTTCAACATTTTTGAGAATATGTTGCATAGATATTTTTTGTCACTCCCTTTGAAGCATCTATCTCCTTAGTTTTGCCCTCGTTCTTGAGGAGAGAGCAAATTGTTGATGTTGACTGATTGTACATACTATATCGTTGTTGTGCGCATTGCTTGTGCATGCTAGATCAGCCACGCTCACACCTTGTTCCTGCTTCCTTCAGTGATTTCAATTTTCAGTTCTGCTGTTACCTTTATTCTCTTATAGCTGCCTTCTTTTGGCTTTTTCTCCTGGAACATTTTTAAAAAAATACAAGAAGTGTTTAAAAATTGTGCCACAAAAAATCACAAATAATATCTCTGAACACAAGTGTGGAAGTATGTGTGATTACTAGCGACACTATGAGATGCAATCAGAATGTGTGCTAAACACAAACTGAAGCAGTATTCCGGGAATTCCTCTCTTCCCATCACTCAAAGGACACGACCACGTGCCATCAAAGAAACTTGCATGCGTACCCTTAAGGACCTCCATGAATCAACATACATACTTCAAATATGAAACAATTTCCAGGAGAACAATGCAAAGGGATAACAGTGAACAATTAAGGAATATGAGCCGGCTCCTCTTTTTACATATAGCATTGTAGTAATGGCAGAGAATCTAGAATGTCTGCTTCTCTAAATGGAATGAAATAATCCTTTGAAAGATGCTGATGTCACAAATGTTTAAATTACCAAAAGAAACCAAAGATTTATGTATGCAAGCCGAAAAACAGAGAAGATGCTGGATACTAGAGCAAGCAACCTCCATCATTAGAGATCATTGTATGATATGTAAGGAGCTAAACTGAAATCAACAGACTTATGCTATTAAGAAATTAACTTAAGCTAAGAGGATGATTAATACAGAGGCAACTACTATGCTCTAGGTTTTACAAATAAGAAAATGGTATATAAAACCTTTCATGTGGAGTTTGACCCTCTATAGATTGGAGAAATAATCATTAGAATACCAGACCATATCTGAAATAAATCTATTTTTCTGAAAATTTTCCCTGTACTTTTAATACAAACCATGAATTAGTTTATTGACCTCCATGAATCTACCTACCAGGCAGACTTCAAGTAATGGGAAAGCCACTGGCCAAAGAGTATCAGCACTCAGGAGGTATACTTTGAAGAACTTTGAGAGGCATTTAGCACTATCTGAAATTAATCTATTTTTCCGAAAATTTTCCCAGTACAATGTATTAGTATTAGTATTTTTGTAATATGTATTAGTTATTATTTGTCATTTACATTAAAGTATCATCATCAGTATTTCAATCCTAGAATTGGTTTATCACTGCCGTCCATTTGCCTCTATTTAATGTCAATTCCCTCAATCCCTGATACCTTTTCTGTCTTATATCTTTCTTAATTTGTCCTATGTACATGTCTCTTGGTCTTCTGTGTGGAATCTTCCCTTCTATTTTTCCTTCTATTATATTCCTAATCAATCCATTGTGCCTCAATGTGTGTCCAATCCATCTTTTCTTCTTTGCCATAGAGTTCTTCATATGGTCCTATCCTCTTCTCCTCTTCTATATACTTCCTTGTTCATTACTTTGTCTGTCCATTTAATCTTCTTCATTCTCCTCCAGCACCATGTATCAAAGGCTTCCACTCTTTGCTGGTCCACTTTTCCAATGTTCCAAGTCTCAGAACCATAGAGCGCCATGCTCCACATGAAAGTCTTGACGAATTGTTTCCAGCCTTTCCAATTGATTCCAGCCTTAGGTTCTTTGAACATATTAATTACCTCTTATTCATGAATGTGTTCTTAGCTTGGGCTATCCTTCACTTGGTCCAACTTCTTCCATCCCATGTTATGCTGCTACCCAGGTAGATGAAGGATTCCCCTTGTGCTAGTTTCACCCCTCGAATTGTGATATCTGCATTCAGTTTCTCTCTTTCGCACACAATGATTTTAGTTTTTTTCTTGTTGATGGTCATATTATATTCCCCCAGCACTTGATCCATACCACTTAAGAGTTGCTTGCATGTTCTCTCGCGTTTCCGCCATTACTGTAATGTCATCTGCAAACTAGAGCATGTTGACTTCTTCTCTGTTTTTAGATGGAAACTGACATATATCTTGCACCCAAGCAATTAGAAATCGAAGTGATAATGCTATAGCATTTCTTCATCAGTAATAATTGTGAATGGATATTTTTTTAGCTGAATTGTGCTAATTTTATGATTAAATAGTTCCCTCGTTTTTTGTGAAATTATAATTGTTATAATATTGGTTAATAAAAAATACAGTGAATACACTTTTTCTAGAAGAGTGTTGAAGTGGTAAAAATAGGGTTAGATGAGGTGTAGGAGTAGAGAGTGAGTCATGGAGGCATGTGGGTTGGACATACCAGTAATGAATTAGTAGGAAAAAAGTCCTCATTGGTTTGTCATACTCAGAGAATATATGAGAATTGAGTCACCAAATGGATATATAAGAGTAAAAGATTGGATGTTTTTCCAGAGAAAATTTAGATAGAAGCAGTCACGGAAGTAGTGGTTAAAGAGATTGTGAAGGGATCTGTTGGAAAGATAGCAGCAGAATACATAGTACGATTGAAGTAATGTTTGAATTATGGCGAGGAAAAAAGTATGCAAAGTCAGGGTATATAGAAAAAAATAGTAAAAGAAAATAGTTGTTTCATATAAACCAAAATCAGATTCATATATTCAAAAAAGATAATTAAAAAAAAAAGAAAAAACCAATAGCAAGGGCCTGCTTGCCGTACATTGCCTCGATCTCTGGGAAAATATCCAGGTTACTGGCAATGCACAAAATTGAGGTTATCACAACTGCAAACCACCAGGAACAATTAGAAATTTGCTTGTCATAGCCAAGGACCTGATGACCTAAAAACCCCTGGCATATACCAAGTCCTCTGTGCCTACGGAGACGTTTATATTGGAGAGACCTGGGACCGGGCCATCAAGACTAGGCTTAAGGAACCCAAAAGAAACTTTTGACTGGGGCAGTTGGAGAAATCAGCCATTGCCGAACACAGTATCATGATGGATCACTCCATTAACTTCAATGGGATGAAAGAACTTGCACACGCCTGTGGTTACTGGGACGGAATAGTCAAAGAATCAATTGAAGTTTGATTGGCAGGATATAATTTCAATAGGGATTCCATTCCCTCAGTAATGATTCTATTCATGATTCTATTCCCTCAGTAATGCATGGAAACCTGTGCTAAACCAGGTAAGAAAAGGAAGGAACAGACCACAACGGCCCGACGGCCAATCAGGAGGTCCTCCCTCCTCGGACCAATCACAGGTCACCTGACCCGAGAGCTCAAATATATAAGACGGTCAAATACAGAGTGGCAATCATCCACCCTGAAGACGATGCATGAGTCAGGCATCGAAACGTCGGCCAACCCCTGACCCAGTGAAAGACCCGAGAATCCTTCATGAAGCAAATACACCGGGAAAGCACCAGATCTTACTTCAACTAGAATCAGGATTTCTGACCTTTTCTAATGTGATCAGGGTCAATAAGAAGGATATGCAAGTGGGTTTGTTTACATGGTTTGAAGATGAATGCTTACCTGGAAGACCTGAAGTGGTATTTTAATTATCTGTGCAAAATCTCATAGAAGTGGGTTATTTTTGATAACACCTAAAGGCAGCTTGATCCATATTTCTTTGACATGTAGACTTTGATGCAAGAGAATAATTAGGACTTCATTTAAATTGTTCATTTATTACACTGGTATTGATTAAACATGGCAATTGTTTTTCATCATTCCATCAGCTACATACATTTAAATGTGTGAAGTGTTTATGGAGTGCAATTATTGCATTATACGATAACTACTACTGGTGTGATACTGCTACTCGTACAAGTAAACCAATGTTCCCTAACAACAAATCTGTTCTACTGTTTTTCATAAAAATCTGTTCAAATCTCATCACAGCAGCAGAGACATTGCTTAGATTCAAATGTTCAGTCAAGGTTCTGCACTGGGGTCATCCTAATTGTGAGTCCAGGTGGAATCTTTAGTTGTGGGAACAGTTTCTAGGATTAGGTGGTGTGCCCTCCAGCAATGGAGACTTGGCTAAGAACTGATTTAATTATACCATTTTTATCATTTATCACATTTTGCAACTTAATGAGCTCTCTGCCAAATCTTTTATTCCATATTGTTGAAGGACTTTCATTTTCAATGTTATGTTGGGTTCAATTTTTATTGCAATATTACTTTCATCTGGTTTCAGTCCTTCACATATCTTGAACTTTGCTTGGAGAATGCCTGGATATAGTTTGTCTCTAATCTGTTGGAATAATTTCAGTGAACCGTAAAAATCTCTGCCACCTGAAATTGAAAATACATTGAAATGATTATGATTATACTATATTGCTATTAATTATGAAGGCATAGCAATTCATATGCTTTACATTGCCATGACTGTGGTCTAAATGGCAAAAGGATTTACCCATGAAGCATTATCTTTTGTGAAAGACAATTATTAAAATAGCCATGTTCATCTCAGATGGTATGAGCTTATTTTTACATTCTTGTAGCTTTGAAACATCTCTTCTGTGGTGCTTACCATGCCCAACAAGAATAAGCTTGAAAAGAAACATTTACTCTTTTCTTCATGTAATCAGAAAAATCAACTGTAAGCATGTGAGCCTAGGAGGGTATTGAAGTGTTCTGCTCCCCTCCCTTGTACAGTTCAATGGACTCGTTCATTACATAGGAAATGTCTCTGGTCAATGCCATAGTCATGCCCAGAGAATTCCATTGACCTCTGGTCATATTAGGCTAGGTAGAAACTAGCACTGACATGCAGCAAGTGCCCCATTAATGATTTGGAGATCTTCTGTGTATCTACAAGAGGTTTATGTTAATTCATTTTGATTTCCATATTCTAATTTGAGTTAAGGTGAAAGGCACTGACTAAAGAAACTTCAAATATAATTGGAATGAATAGTTTGCCTCAATTCTTGTAATCACCATAAAACAATTGATAGCAATATAATTTGATTTGTGCATTTTGACCTGCATTAACTGTAGCTTGTCATGGTCGTTTTTAGCAAAATAAATTGAAAACTCCTGTAGCCATAATAAGTTAGTATCACTGGTCCGGCAATTAAAACATAGTTTTGTTGGGATAGTTTGTGAGAAAAGTAAATCCATGACAGTGACCAGCCACCACCTCTCAACCTAACACTCTTCTGCAGTTGTTCTGGTAGAGAGGTTGTGGTTGAACACTGACATGGAATTTCTTTTCTCACAAACCATCACAACAAAATTTTGTTTTCATTGCAGGATGAATGGTGCTAACTTATTAAGGCTACAGGAGTTTTCATTTTATTTAGTTAATTCATGAGGCCAAATAGCTCAAGTTTCCTAGATGATTGATTTTGTAAAAAATAATCCGTCATTGTCACCAAGTAAATAAAACATGCAGTAAAAATAAACTCAGGTCAAGGATGATATCTACTAAATATACGATTTTAGGCTCCCTTGAGGGACAGAATTCAAAGTATTTCTCAGAGTGCACGCCTGGTAGCATTGCAATACATCAATATTTAAATGGATCATTCCACCATTGGCACTTTCTTGGCATTGTCAGCCATGAAAAATTAATTGTCTGCTTTAATGACCAAGAAATCTTCATTATCATTATCCTAAAGTGATATTATTGGACTAGTGTTAAGAATGAACCATATCATTCTGCTTTCTTTATCAAGAATAAACTTAAACAAGGAATTTGGTCAGTTAAACACTTTGCTGTCTTTAAGCATAATTTAAAGGTTTTACTACAGAAAAAAGTTCATTTCGCCTTTAATGATTATTTTGTGCCTAGTGTGAGGCCCTGCTAGTATTATTATTAAGTAATTTGCTGGTTAAGGTAAACTTTTGGATGGACACAGCTACCAAATAAATATTTTGTAACTCCAAACAAAACACATTCCAGCAACCTACTCTACATCAGGTTCCTCTTCATCTCTGTGTACTTCTTTCCTCCTTTCATCTTGTCCAACAACCCTATCCTGTTCCTGCCCTTTCCTCATTTGCCTAACCTTTTCGCCTCTATCACTATCTTCACAATCCCACGGCCGATCAATACACCCTTCATCCATCTTTCCTGCCTCCTTAGCATTTCTCTCAACAAACCCCTCTCCTTGGCCACCTTACCTAGTACTTCATAATTTGTTTTCCTTTTACCATCCAGTCCATTTCACCATCTCCATTCTTCTCCACACCCACATTTTAAAAGTATCCACTCTACTTTTATCATTCTGCTTCAATGACCAGGTTTCCATGCCGTACGTAGCTACGCTCTGTATCAAAGTTTTTATGAGTCTTTTCTTAACGCCCTTACTCAATGTTCCTATCTTCAACTCCCTCCTCCTTGTGATAGCCTCTTTGCCTAGCGCAATTCTTATCCTTACATCCCAACTACTTTTTTGACCATGTTGGTCCAAAACATATACAAGATACGTAAACTGTTCTACCTGCTCTAGTTTTTGACCTCCTATTTTAATGTTTAGCTTAGCATTTTTCTCACAAAATCACATAACACTCGTTTTATTAATATAGATTCTCATCCCTTATCTATCGCACTTAATTTCTGATTCACTCAGCAATTCTTGCAACCCCTTGGCTGATGGACAAATTAGAGTTTGGTAATCAGCACCATTAACTGATTTAATTAATGAATGCCCCTCCAACTTTTATTCCAACTTCCAGTTCTTCCCATACCTCTTAATCATTTCCTCCACATATACATTGAACAGCACCAGTGATAATGGGCAACCCTGCCTTACACCTGCCCATCCGGACTCTCGGTTCCCTATTCGCACCTGAGCAGTCTGAGATATGCACAGGTTGCAGGTCAGTCTCCTGTCCCTCCAATCTATTTCTATTTTCTGCAGTATACTCATTAGTTTTTCCCAGTTCACTCTATCAAATGCTTTTTCAAAATCTACGAAACAGGCAAAAACGTCCTGATTGTATTCTATATTCCTCTCGATTAGTGATCTCATTACTGCAATGCCTCTGCCCTTCCTAAACCCAAACTGATCATCCCCTAAGTAATCATTTGCCTTACTCTCTATCCTTTCGTTGATGATCCTGAGAATAACTTTAGCTGCATGGGATATCAAACTTATTGTTCTGTAATCCTCACATGATATAGCCTTTACCTTTTTCGGAATAGGAGCTATCAATGATCTCACAAAGTCTTATGGTCATAATCCTTCCTCATAGATACTACGAATCAGTCCATATAGAGTCTTCTTCCCACATTTTCCTAAACATTTCAACAGTTCCACAGGAATGTTGTCTACCATGGCCTTATTTGAATTCATCTCCCTTGATACCCTTTCTATGTCATCGTTGAGTATACCTGGACCTAAGCTATCTTCCTCTCTGCCATGTTCTCTTTCTATGTCTAACCTTGTTGGCCTAAGTTCTTTACCAAACGGTTCTTCTATATATTCCTTCCATCTCTCTTGGATCTTTTCTGGGTCAACTATTATCTTACCCTACTTCTCTAACTTTTAGCACAGATCTTCCCTTCTTACTTCCCCATAGTGATTTAAGCTTACTAAATAGTGCAACAATTTCACCCTACCTCTGCAAACATTCTATATCCTGCTAGTATGTATACATAATTTTTATAATTTTTATTGTGGATGTATATGTTAATATACTTCTTAATGATGTGCTTTGTGTCATGAATTTAGACAGACTGAAGAAGTAATATACATTGTTGTTGACAAAATTCCTGTGCAGCAACCTATGGAATTAGTTTTCCACTTCTTATTTGAATTAAATTACAATAAGAGTTTTAAGAACCTTTCACTTTGACAAAAGGCTTTTTAATTTATGATTTTGTCCTACAGATTGCTTGGGAAATTCACAGAAGAATATTATATCTATGTATTGAACATAATAATGCTAATTATTATAATCTCCTAAAATTACTAGATTCATAGCTAACTACTGGTGAATCTAAATGCTTCAATTTTTCTTTTTGGATGTCTGAAAACATTCTTGAGGTTTGCAATTCTTACCACTGGAAAATATGAGTTATTGATTGCAGAAAATATTTTCCAATATTCCAGGGAAAGTTGCGGAAAATCTGCTGAATGAATATGACGGTGGTCATCTTCTTATCCCTCATGGGGACCAATTTTTGCTGGTTGAATGAGGTGGTGGAATATGGTTGGCTGCTGCCTGTCCCATGCCACTGGAAGGGGCGTGCATGGCCTAGGTGAACCAGGGAGGCCACTCTGTCCACCAGACATGCCTCCAGCTCCAGTGGTGCCATGGCATCTAGAAAGGTTGGTTGAAGTGGTTTCATTCTCTTACTCTAGCACACAGGCAACTCATTCATTTTTGTGTGTTGGTGTGCACCTTGGGGTCACAAGGCTGAGGTCTGTGGCTTACAGGTGAAATGCATTGAATGAGTAAGCAAGCGTGGTTTGGCAATGTGCACAACATTGGATTAGTGGTTGAAAAGTAATTCATACAGGTCAACAAATATAAATGTTAAAATTAAGTCTAACAAATGCTCTCATACTTTTTCAAATTCATCACCATATGATTCTTATTTCATTAAACATCTGATTGACAAAGGACCCTGAATTGGTTTCCTCAGTAACCTTTTCCATGTGGGATACAAGGGTTAAAAGAATTGAAAAATCTCTTTAAGATAACCTGCGAAGCCTCTTCCCCTTCCACCCCTCCCTTTTCCCCATTAATTGAGGTTTTTACTGAATCTCTCCTGCAACCCCAAAGTTCACCATGTTTTCATCTACAACAGTGTCCTACACTCCTGTTTGAACCTGCTGAGGTCAATATTTTGGAATGCCCAATCTCCACTCATGATATTTCCCCAGCCCCTTTGTGGTGCACTATTTAAAGTCTGTCCTCCATCCACTCAAGAACCAAAACTTTTCCTCCAAAATCATTCTGCTAACATCATTGTAAACATCATCCTCTTCAAAATCTCCAGTCCCTCTTTCCTTAATTCTTTAAACCCAAAAACTAACCTTTCCACTGCTAAAATCACTACCCTAAAAAAATGAATCAATAATCCTAATTTTCATTACCTTAGCAGATGAAGGATTGATAGTGGTAATTCTCAATAACTCTGATTATATTAATGAAGCAAACTGACAGCTCTCTGAGACCTCTACCCACACACCGATTTCAAATGATCCAGCTACATTGTATTACACTACCCCTTTTCTTAAGGATCACACTCCATCAGAAAATTTATCCCATTTAACGTCTCCCCCCCCCCTGTCCCATTTTCTACTGCCCCAACTCCCCAACTGAGCAAATCTCCACCTTTGTTTATCATTCACTTTCATCAGTTGCCCATTTCCTCTCTTTCTTTGTTAAGGAAAGACGCCCCAATCACCATGGCAACTATTGAACCACCTCTGTACATCTTCATATCACACACCAAAGGTCTCTCCTTCGTCCATACAGTATTTGCTTTCAAAATGCCCAACCCAATGCTTCCCCAGGGCAGCATATCTCATTTATCTTTCCCATATCATCTTCACCCATTATTCATTCTCCTCCAATAACCAATCTCATCTCTACATAGATCAAAGACTGTGTCATGGGAAATCATTCCATTCTATTCTACCCCTTCCTGGGTGATCTTGAATTATTCTCGTCTCCTCCACAGTCACTAAAATACATTTTCTTGATGTGGACATATCCAATAATAATAACAATAAATTTCACACTTCTGTCTACATCAAGCATATGAACAAATAATGCCGAATAACACAGTAGCTGCCATCCCTCCCAATTCAAACATTCAATCCCATACTCTCTTTCTATTGGTCACAGAATCTGCAATAACCCTAATTCCCTCAATAAATTCTATCAATTACTTCCACCATTCCCTCCTCCGAAATGGATTCTTGACATTCCTCCTCAATAAAAACAACTGAAATCACTCTTCCACACCTGAAACCTTCTCCATCAAAGACCTGTACCCACTTTCCATCTGCACAATGTATTTTCCTGGAATACGAGGTATGTTCAATAAATACGCGAACTGAGGCCATAAAAACTTTCTTTTGCAAAATTTAGTCTACATCCATTTTGTCTCCTTAAAAGTATTCCCCATTCATTGCAATGCACGTATTCCATCTTCTTTTTCACTGCTTAAAGCACCCTTGCAAGTCGTCAGCAGTTAGGCTTTTTAGTTTTTTCATCATTACTTGCTTTATTGTGCCCACATCTTCCCAGTAATGTCCCCTCATTACATTTTTGCATTTTGGGAATAGGAAAACATCGCAGGGGGGGGAGATCTGATGAATAAGGATGATGATCAAGGATGGTGATTGAATTTTTTTCCAGAAACTGGAGAACAATCAATGCTGAATGTGCAGGTGAATTGTCATGTGAAGGATTCATCCATCGCCTTGAGTCAAATTTGGCCGTACATGATGCACCTGATCTCTCAAACAGTTGAGAACCGTTAGGTAGAACTCAGCGTTTACTGTTTGTCCTTCAGGAAGAAATTCATGATGAACAATATCTTCGACATCAAAGAAAACCAGGAGCCCGACTTTGATTTTTGATCTTTGATTTGAAACGGATGTTGTCTTCAGAGCATTATCACCGTAAACAGCTGTCAATATTTCAGCAATTTTTTCATAACTTTTACTGCACTTCACCAAAAATTTTATGTTGATTTGTTGCTCTATGATTTCATTAATTTCCATTTTTGACAAACGGTAAAGGTACACTCTAGTGCTACCCAAAGACAGGCTAAGCAATGGTTTGATGTTAATCATTTAATTTTAAATACTAACACAACTCAGCATATTGTATGCAGACTTAAATAAAAAATTAACTGATATTGAAACTGTTAAAATACTAGGAATTTATATCGGTACAAAACTTTACTGGGAGACCTACATCAGTCAGATCTGTAATAAACTGAGTAAAGCTGTTTATTTATTAAGAAAGCTCAACTTTTCCATTTCAAATGAGTATCATTTAATGCTTTACCTTGACTTCTTTCAATGTCATTTGAATTATGGTGTTGAGTTATGGGGTTATTCCCCACACATTAAACTAATCTTGCTACTACAATTGAGAGCTATTTTCTCTCTTGCTAATATACCAACGCATGATTCCTACAAACTCTTTTTTATTAGATATGGAATAATCACTGTATTTAGTTTATATATCTTTAAGCTTCTGATTCATGTGAAAGTTAATCTAGAAACTTACCAATTAAGATCTCACATCCATAATGACCCCACAAGAAGTAAAGCGAATCTAAATACTTCTTATCGTAGATTGTCATCAAATCACAACACATTTCATGACATGAACATTCGACCATACTATAGTATAACTATCTGCCCGATTAATTGAAATCTGACTGTGGTCGGAGTTTCAAGAATAGGGTGTATACCTGGTCACTTGCTCACCCGCTCTTCTCTTTTGGATGAATTCTTATTTGACAATTTTCATCACATTTAAGTACTTATGTTTATATATTATGTTAAGTAATATTTTTATTGATGAACTTTAATGCGGTTGTACCATTTTTCAGAATGAATAAGTATTATTATTGGGTCTTGGGAAACTAGCGCCACTAGTGGGAGGGTTATAGTCTGCATCATGGCTGCCAGATTACACCAGTTCGCGTATTTATTGTACAGACCTAGTACATCCTTTTCAATCCATTCTCACCATTTTCTTTTTTAGCTTTCCATTTCTTACCTTTTCCGTACTTCCTATTTTTCCTATAAGACCACAGCTAATATTTTCCATACATCCCCCTGGATTGCATATAGGCCTCCCTTACCAATATAAACAAATTCACCAAGCCTCTGTTTAAATTGTCCCCACAGCCAAAATCCACATCTGTGTGTCATTGGGATGGATGCCCAACTGGGTTGACAGTGAAGGAAGTGACTGAACTTTGGTTGCCAGTCCTCCTGTCATTCGAGGCTCCCAACGAGTGCACAGAATTCGTTATTTAGTGAGAAACCTATTGTTAACTTATATAAAGCATTTAGGTCGCGTTGATTGGGATTCAAATCTCTCTGGGATCAGGTGTTGTGTCATTGCCTCCTTGAGGCTCTAGGCAGACGGGTTTAAACTGGCTAAACAGTGGTACTAAAAACAAACTTTGGCTCTCCTAAATGACAGTTAAGGCAAATCCATCCACCAAATAGTATTAAACTGATGCCCAAGTTTGGGAAACCTGAATCAACCCACACAAACATGGTAGTGGAGGTTGACCCAGTAAACAGAAAAATGTCACTGAGCAATAAATAGGTATCTTTAGGTTTTGGGTCATAAAGGCTAGCTACCACACAGGAAACAACTTGGTGCTATATCTGTCAAATCCTGGTCCACACAGCTAAAAGATTCAGAACTGAAGAATCTTTCCACTGCAACTGGGCAAGTGGGCACAATTCCAAACGATACTCTGATTAGGAAAAAAGTCCTGTCTTTGCTAATTGCAAAAGGTACTAGTAAGCAAACAGTACACAAATGGTATGATAAAAATCATCCTGTAAAACAACAAAGACTCAAACCATTAAGTGAACTGTTAGATTGAAGAGACATTGTCAAATCTCTCATTTGAACACTGCATTAGCTATTAAACTCATTAAACCGAGAAAGGCATCTGGAATTGATAAATTTGAAGGATTTTTTGTTTTTTTGTGAAATTGTGAGAATCAATGAACAATCATTCTTCTGGAAATCTATGAAGATAGCTTACTGATGGGGTGCTTCCTAAAATCTGGAAAACTGTATTACCTACTACCATTTTTAAGAAACAGGGTGGATAGCTATCCTTTCCTAAGTCATTTTGACTGCAAACCCTTCCAGTCCTTGGAAAACTTTTTAATAGGTCAACAAAACATTAAGATAGATGTCGGAGAAAATCAACTTTATCATAAACACCAATACAGATTAAAAAGAGAAGTAGCATTGCTCAAGAAATCCAGCATTTTGTCAATATTATCAGAATTAAACCTAGGATATACTTTGCCATCATATTTGTAGACTTTGAGGTGACCAATGATTCAGTATGGTGAGCCCTAGTCATCGATGAATGTCATTATAACTTATCTCCAGTCTGCTTATTTTCTCCATATCTCTTTTGGATCCCACTTGCTACAGAAACAGTGAGAATGATAACAATTTGCCTTTGTGAAACAGGGTTAATGGTAACATGTGCCATTTGCTTTGTAAAATGGAGCAAAGGCATAAAATATTGTTGACAGATGTGAATGACAAATTCCAACTTTTACATGTCATTTGGATCCATCATCATATCAACTCGCCAAGATAAAGGCGCTCAACAACTTACTGTGCTGGGTCTTGCCCAGGGACAATCTCCTACACATTCAAATCATGCAAGGTCATGGAATATTCAATTGTTTATTTAATAATGAGGCATCTTGATAGTCAGGATTTATTGATGATCCTACAAAACACAACTTACAATTTTTGTTCATGATTTTTGAGATTCAGGAGAAAATAATGTTCCAGTTTAAGCGATTTTTTATAGAATTTAAAAAAACTTTCAATGAAGTATTTTTTAGCAAGCTACTTACAAAGACAAAAGTCTATGGCATAGATAAAAATATCCTGGACAGGATAAAAGAATTTTTGAATGGGCATGTACTGAGTGTAGTTGTATATGGTGTTTCCTCTAATTCAGTTGAAGTCACTTGAATTGGGGAAGTGTCATCGGACTCCTTTCATTCTTTCTTTACTTTAACAGCATTCTCTCTCTGAAGCGGAACTGTCTTCTTCCGACAGATTTCAATGGATGTCCTCCATTGCACTCAGTCCTAAGCATCTTGTTTCATTTACCTGTAACTTCTGCCATTTCTTATCTCATCAATCATTCTAATCCTTCTTCTTCCCCTTTCCTTCAAGCCTTTTCGGCAGAAAGCAATAATGGCATAATACATATATAAGCCCCAATATATATAATAATATATATATATAAGCCCCAACCTAGATGTATTTCTCTTTTTGATTTCTCTCAGCAGTTTTCTTTCCTCTCCTATTCTCATCAGCACATCATCATTTATTGGTCTATCTGTCCACTTCACCTCAAGTATTCTTCTCCACAACCATATTTATAAAAACTCCAAGTATTTTCCATCTTTCTTTTTAATAGTTCATTCATGTTTCACTGGACTAAGACATTATATTCTAAACATATTTAGCCTATCTCTTTCTAAGTTCCTATGCTCATTCCAAATTCTTTCTCCACTCTTAAAATACTCTTTATCGTACTCTGTAGCTCATCTTCTGATTCTGCCACTACTAATGAGGGCAAAAAAAGAAACTTTGCACTTTCACATGAGATTTAACATGACCATGGTTTCGATGCTGTGTATCATCCTCAGGTGACCTACAGGTACATAAAACTTTTTCAACTTCTATAGCCTGGCTCCAAGAGGGGAGGATGGTAGGAAGAGTAAGGGAGAGGGGGTAGGCTGAGTGCAGGTGCAGCAACCTATTAGTGGGTTAGGGGGGAGGAAGGGTATGTATTGGAAGGTTTCTGGCTCAAATTTGTGGAAGTTTACGTTCATATAATGAAGAACACAATGTAACACTCCACATTTCTTAGAAATAGCAGCACGGAAAAAACCACACTGTGTTCTACATCTAAATAGGGTGGAGTTTGTCTGCAATGGTTTGACCTTCATTAAGGGACAGTTGATGGCCATCACTGCATTGGTGGGGGTGGGGTTGGTGCGGAAATATATTGTCTTTTAGGAATTTTAGGAGGGGAGAATGGGAAAGGTATTATGTTTCGTTGACCACTTCAAATCTGTCAGACTAAAAGGATTGCCAAATTTACACTTGTTCTTGAAGAGTATTTGTTGTGTCATGAGTGAAACCTGGCCAAGAAATGGAATTCTTCGCCATTGGTGCTTGTCAAGTTTAGATGCGTGGTATATAGATTTTCTTCATCTTCTGTATTTGGATTGGATCCACTGGACAGTTGGACATTTTTTTTACTCTGTTTAATTCTTCAGATGCATGTATACAATTCACAAGGGAGTTGGAACCCGACGGTGCCTCGAATTTCCAGGATTTGACTGTGAAAATAATTAACCAAAGGTTTGACTTTTCCATTTCTAGAAAAAAGTGTTACTCCGACCAAATCATAGCTTCAAGCCATCCAAGCATCAACATTCACGAAACCGTGCAGCCTTTCATGTCATGTTACACAGGGTATGCAATATCCCAATATCACCACCCAACAAACAAGGGGAACTCCGTATTATAAAACAAACTGCAGTCAACAATGGTTACAGGACTGTGATGAAAACAATGATTGAATACATGTACAACTGAAAACAAACACAAATAGCCCAGAAATGTATACAAGGTGTGATAAAAAAATACCGGGCTGATTTAATTTTGTGCAAACCGTTCAACGGTTCAAAACGAGACACAGTGCGCCATATAGCGATACATGTGACGACTAAAACGAGGGGTGTTGCGTTTGTTTACGTCGAGTCGTAACGCAGCAGCAGCGGTACGTGTCTTAACCTGTTCGTCGCCGCGTACATCGACGGCAATGAAGGAGCTACAGGAGCAGCATGTGGGCGTGAAATTTGTTTCAAACTTGGCAAAAGTGCTACGGAGACATTTGGAATGATTCAGCAAGCCTTTGTTAATGAAGCTATGAGTCGAAGCCAGTGTTTTTATTTATTTATTAGTCTTAGTTCGAAAACAGCACTTTTTGGCCTTTACGTCGGACAATAATGGCAACACAACAGTAACAACAATACAAACACCCAAGCCCTAGGTGAAAAAAATCCCCACCTGGCGGGAATCGAACCCGCGACCCTTGGATTGGCAGAAGAGGACTTTACCCCGCCGCGGGGTAACGTCCTCGTATCGACCGGGGCGGGCAACGTTTGAGTGGTACAGTCGTTTCAAATTGGGTAGAACCGCGACAGATGAAGATTCGCGCACGGGGCGGCCATCCACTTAGACAGACCCCAAACATGTCAAATTGGTGAACGATTTGGTGCGGGAAAATCGCCGTTTAACTGTTAGGGAAATTGCCGAGGAAGTGAACATTAGTTTTTGATCCTGCCAGACAATTTTGGCAGACATTTTGGGCATGACGCGCGTCGCATCGAAATTCGTCCCGCGGGTGCTGACTGATGAACAGAGACAAAAACGTGTGGAAATTTGTCAGGAACTCCTGGATTGAGCCAATGCCGACCCAATGTTTCTTAAAACCATCGTAACCGGTGACGAAACCTAGGCTAACTGTTATAATGTTGAAACAAAGGCCCACTCTTCTCAGTGGAAAGGGCCTCATTCTCCGCGACCAAAGAAAACTCGCGTGTCCCGGTTCAATGCGAAGGTCATACTGGTGTGTTTCTTCGATTGGCAAGGGCTGATTCATTGCGAATACGTCCCTCTAGGTCAAACCGTCAACAAAGGTTTCTACTTAAAGTTTATGAAAAGGCTGAGGGTCGCAGTGAGCCAAAAGAGACCGGACATGTGGAGAAACATGCTTGGCGTTTAATTTCAATGATAACGCGCCGGTTGACACGGCGCTGATCGTGACTGAGTTGTTCGCCAGAACCGGAACTACCGTGATCCCGCAGCAGCCACCCGACTCTCAAGACGTGGCTCCATCGACTGTTTTTTGTTTCCGAAGTTAAAATCTACCTTGATAGGGCGCCGACTCGACTCTGTTGCGGATATTAAAACTAATTTTACGGCGGACCTGAAGAGGATCCCTAATGCGCCTTACCAGGCAAGGTCCAAGAGCTGGAAGAAACGTTGGCAAAGGTGTGTCGTCAGCCAAGACATGTACTTGGAGGGCGACGAGTTCGATTAAGCTGCATCCGTCGAAGTAAACAAGTTATGAAGTCAGTCCTGTCTTTTTTTGATCACATCTTGTATACTACACATCTAAACTTGACGAGCACCAATGGCGAAGAATTCCATTTCTTGGCCACAGTTTTGCATTCTGGTCTTTAGTTATTCTTCTATCCTTATAGTCATTACCCTACTGGTGGCTTCCACGGTACTACATAAAACTAAAAACTAGTCTATATCAACATTTTTTACAATATTCAGCAGCACATTACAGTCGACTCTGTCAAATGCATTCTCACAATCGACAAAACATATATTCCTGTCCCGATTCACACATAACATCTTTTTACTTAACGCCCCGTAGACACCCTATGGAATCTCATACTCCTTAAAGTTTTCTGTATCCGAACTGGTTTTAGCTAATACGCTCATTATAATTTTACTTTATATCTTTCTTCTCTTTTTTCTTTCTGGAGATATTGATCGGACCATGATTAATATATAGTAGTTGCCTATTTGCCGACGACGCAGTTATTGACAGGAATACCCGTAGTTCTGAGGATAAAGTTATATTAGCAGACGGTCTTAATGCAATATAACGATACACAACACCAGGCAATCAGAATTAAACTTAAAAAAGTACATGGTGATGAATTTGTAAAAGAGGAGTAGCGTCCTCCCGAACACCCACTACAACAGAAACACCGAAATAGAATGTGTAGATTCGATTAAATACTTAGTCGTTATCATTACTCACGACATCTCATGGGTAAAGCATATGCGGGGAATATGTAGGCAAGCTAACAAAAAATTAGGATATATTAGATGAGTGTTGGGGAAATATGACGAGAAGGCTGTAGAGCAATGTTATCTTTCACTAGTAAGGCCTCATTTAGAATGCGCTGCTGGTGGATGGGATTCTCATTTAGTTGGATTGATTGCCGAATTAGATCGCGTGCAGCGTAGAGGAGATAGATTTATCAAACGTTATGACAAACTGAGTGGTGAATCAAAATTATTAGAGGAGCTAGGTTAGAATTTAAATATACAAGGAACGTAGCCACGGTCGTGAATCTATGTAAACAAAAAATGCCGAGACCGTAAACTTGAAACCGTGAACTTTCAAGTTTACGGTCTCGGTATTTTTTTGTTTACATTGAGCTAGGTTAGGAATCACACACGGAGTTAAATTACATGTCAAACCTCTTGCGTTAATTGGCGGCAAGTCTCTTTAGCTATGCATTTGGCGATTGGAGGTACATATGGGGTATACACGTGAGATACGGTATGTATATTATTACACATTTCTACCAGATGATACGCGTTGCATCGAACCAAATAAATTCTGTGGAAAAGTACGTTCTCTTTTTCATTTGATGGATGTACAAAATTTCCTCGAAGTGAAGCCTGTATCCCTATGGTTTAAAAATTTTTGATGTCAAATGTTTGGTGTGTAACCACCCCCTGCCACATATCCTTGCGGAGGCTTGTAGGTGACCATGTAGATGTATGAAGGACGATTCGTCCTCACTCATTTCTCTCACATAGACAGCTACCACCCGGCAGATTTGGGAGTTTGTTCGTATAACAGAGACTGCATGTTTGACTTAAGTGAAATGTGAATGGAAGTAAAAGTAAATAAGCAAAGGAACTTCTGTGTCTCACCGTATTTAAGTCTTCTTCGCCCCTCTGCACCATTTTATGCAAAGCCTGAAATTTAAGCTGGGTGTTTCCAATATCTGGAAAACGCGAATGGTATTTTTTGTCTTTAACTAACTCCTGAAGCATTTCTCTTTTGATTTGTTGTTTCACCTACTTCCTGGCCTTTTTAAACCGTACCTACCATATTTTATTCCAAATTGTAGAATTTTTTATCTAACGTATTTTTCAAGATATGTAGCCATATTGTCAATCCTCGAAAACATATATGTGATAGTCATTCGGTTAAGTAAGTCAGGTTGACACCGATGGAACTTCGCTCTGCTTGTGAAGATGGATGAACAGCTGATTGTTGCCCCTAACGCCTCCGATCGTCGCTTATCCTACTCATAGGTGTCAAAAAAAACCCGAGTATCTTTGAATGTTGGAAAATGGGGAACACGCGCGCTCACTTGCACGCACTCGAGGCCATCCGAAGGTTGGGAAGGCGTTTTTGGCTCCCGGGGCGTGGTGAGTCTGAACTCACCAGGGTCCTTCGGGGTGCGGCAAATCCTTCGACCCGTGGCAGCCGCGGCCGCAAACAGCAGCACTGCCGCCAGCAACGTTCCCGCTCTCATGGCCGCTCCCGGCGCCGAGCCCGACAGGATGGAGGCCCAGCAGGATTAGCTCTGTTTGCCCTGTTGTCGCATGCGCTTAGTGCGACAACAGGGTGCTGTGACTGAGGGAAAAATTTATTCGAAACTGAACGGATTAGTTGTCAGTGTGGAGGAAATGTGTTTTTAATTTATCAGGGTGAATTTAGTGCTTATCCAACCGGAGACGATATTAATATTCATATAATTATTATTATAAGGTAATCTACCGGTTAAGGTAGGTTTTGGATGGACACAACTACCAAATAAATACTTTGTGACTCGTAACAAAACACAATCCAGGAACCTACTCTACATGAAATCCCTCTTCATCTTTGAGTACTTCTTTCCTCCCTTCATCTGCTCTTTCCTCGTTTGCCTAACAATCTCCCCTCTATTACCGTCTTCAACATCCCACTGCCGATCAATACGCCCTTCATCCATTTTTCCTGCCTCCATCGGATTTTACCCAACAAATCCCTCTCCACGCCCATCATCCCTAGTACTTCTCATTTGTTTTCCTTTCACCATCCAGTCCATTTCACCTTCTCCATTCTTCTCCACACCCTCATTTCAAAAGCCTCCAATCTACGTCTATCCTCTTGCTTCAGTGACCAAGTTTCCGCGCCGTACGTAGCAACGCTCCATATCAAAGTTTTGACGGATCTTTTCTTAGCATCCTTACTCAATGTCCCCGATGTCATTCATATAATATCGACTGTAAACATGACTATGCATCTAAAGAAGTGGAAAATGCGGGATATATCGATCAATGATAATTAACCGTTAATATTGACAATATAAAAAAATGTACTGGAAAATCCTTTGGCGAGGTCCTGATGGAAGTGAGAAGAATTGAGCAGGAAAACTCAGAAGACACGAATATTGTGGGCGAGCAATTGATGAAGGTGATTCTGAAAGCTACCGAGAAAGAAATTCTGATGGAAAGGAGGGATTTGATGGCAGGTAAGGCAGTAATGCAACAAAAGCTTCGATACAGAGCGTAGCGCATTATGGATCAGAAACTTGGCCGTGGAGGCGAGATACTTTAATTGGAGGTATTAGGGAAATTTAAAGAAACTGTAACAGTAACTTTAACGGAGTCACCCGCTATGTGTGCATTATAATGCAACAATTTCAAAGAGTAAAAATCATTCGCCTTGACCGGGATTCGAACCCGGATCCCTCGATATCCGGCCGAGTGCTTTAACCAATTAAGCTACCAAGACGTCCTCTTATCGGACCGGATATCGGCCGGATATCGAGGGATCCGGGTTCGAATCCCGGTCAAGGCGAATGATTTTTACTCTCTGAAATTGTTGCATTATAATGCACACATAGCGGGTGACTCCGTTAAAGTTACTGTTACAGTTTCTTGAAATTTGTCTAAGGTATGAACAGCCTAAGTGTTTGAAATTGGCTTTATTAACATCGTGGACTGTGGCGCGTCGCGCACGACTACGAATGCCTGTGACATTGTATGTACGGTATTTCGTCATAACATCTTGTTCCTTTAAAGTCCCCAAAATTTCAGAGTGTAAGAGGACGTCTCGGTAGCTTTAATTGGTTAAAGCACTCGGCCGGATATCGAGGGATCCGGGTTCGAATCCCGGTCAAGGCGAATGATTTTTACTCTCTGAAATTGTTGCATTATGAGGTATTAGGGATCGATTCGGGGAAGAATGAAGAAAATAATTTGACCGCGATGAAAGCCCACGCAGTTTAAAATTATATGGTGGGGGAGTTAGGAAGTTGCTAGGGGAAATCCGAAGAGGGCAGAAAATGTAGGTGAAGGAAATGATGAGAGGTGGATTGGGATGTCGATAAGTCCGTGATAGAAGGGAGAATGTCAGGTAATATATTTAAACGTCAGAATAAAAGGTCTGTTAATCCATTTACATGGTAACCTGCAAGCCGCCGCTAGGGTGTGTGGCAGGGGTGTACGGAGAATATCTTTAAATTGAAATGCAAGCGAGGTAGAGACAGGAGGGAAATAAATTTCAGACGGCACTGAGGCAGTTAGGAGCTACGTAGAACTGATGAAGGAAACAATGTAGAACAATTACTCGCGATATGTAGAAGATATTATGCAATTCATGTCAATATGTGTTTCGATTAACCAAATAACTCCATCATCAGTCAACCAGTTTACTGCACTAATCGGTTAACTATCTAGCCATACGTACATGAGGACCAGCGGAGAGGTGCTTCTTCAAAAAGAGAGTTGAAAACCTAACATTTAGCATTAAATAAAGAGAATTATTTTAAATTTAAAATGGTACGTCGTATGATGAACGAAACATTGAATACTTGTTTAGTCGTCAATGGCGAGGAAAAAATTCCTTGATTGATGTACGCATGTATGTTTTCAATATCTTGATAACGAAGGAAATGTTGGCTGGGCAACAGTTAAGGTCAAAAGGTCAACTGTTAAATATACGGTCAATTGGTTGAGTTGAGGGTGCACTTTCGTGGTCCACCCAAACCGTTTATTCTAACTGATAGCTTATGTAGAATGAATAGTTTCGGGCGTAACTTTATGGTACCGTTTCATTAATGAATGAGGTCAAAATCAATTTTTTACATTTCACATGTAATAAGATGTTTTATACGTGGAATTACAATGTTTTATTTTTAAGTTTTTGGTTATGCAGAATTAACTACCAAAACCGATTATCCGTGTTTAAACGGTTATTTGGTTAACTGCGTTTCACTAGCCCTAGCCCCTGACACCACGGAACCCACAGCACGTGTGTCATGACAGGAGAAACCGCTCCCGTGCATGGTGCAGATTTGTTGTTTCTGGTTGAATCGCACTTACCTGAACAATCTTTCCCCGTCGTTCCGCTCCGATTGATTGGAATTGGAATGTATCGGCCCCCCCTCTCCCCCTAACTCTCTCTCTCTATTGAGTGCGATGCGATGAACCCTCGGCGAACTTCTGAGTTTCCACGGCGACAGCTTCTCCTCTACCCTCCCCCCCACCCCTTTCCCCCCATTTTCCCTTTCCCTCAAATTGCCCCGAGGCCAAGCAACCAGGGCGACCGTCTCTCTACGCGGGCTGATCTTCCTCTTGTTCGCGCGGGGAGCAGAGAAGTGAGGCGGGGAGGGAGTGGGTGATCCGGGGTCGCGTCAACGGGAGATTTTAATTCGTCGCGGGCGATCATAGATATTCACGGTCGGCGACTCGAGAGTGGGGGCGCACCATTATTTAGGGCTGCTTGTGCTTTTCACCGCGGGTCGTAACCTCCCCAGCTGTAACCTTCCGCAAATCCTTCTACGCTAGGAATCACTCCGGGAAGGTGTGGGAATTGGAGTGACCCACTCATGAATCTGATTGAGAATTTATAAAAATCCGGCGCATCCCAACTCTTCGCGATGGAAAAAACTACTTCCATTTTTTAAAAACAAAATGGTCTTTTTTGAGCCCATTTGAGTGGGGTGAAAAACTTAAATGGTTTCATGAAAGGAAAATTTAATTTTTAAAGCAACAGGCCCAATTATTTCTTTCGGTCGCCAAGAATTCGGATGCGTCGACTTTTCTTCTGACACTTAATTAAAACCGATCGAATTAAAAGGCAAAATCCTATATGAATAATAATAATCAATGGTGACGGTCGAATCTTATAAAAGTTTGCAATTTCAATGAATTAGGATATAAATGGTGATACTGAAGGGAATATTCAACTTTCAAGGTCTGGTGCATATTTGGGATGATCCATAAAACCCCGAGAGGTATTACTAGAAATGACTTTTGTTCGGAAGTTTACAAAACGACATCTGTTGTTACGAAACATTACGGCATACAAGAAAACGTGAACCCTAAGTCCTGCGGAAGTGCAGAAAGTTTACGCTGAAGAAAAAAAATGCTGACATTTGTCTAAGTCTGCTCCAGCGTGGATAAAAAAATAGAATTGAAGTCATGAGGAAAGAATTAAAAATCCCACAACTGAATGACAAAACCAAAGAATTCAAACGAAGATGCTGCGAACATTGGAATAATATGCCTGAAGTAAGACTACCGGTAGTGTCAACTCTTAAATATTAATCGAAAGGAAAGCGTTGGCAGGCGGAGAAAGAGATGGGTTCCTGTACTTTTTCGGACTTATTTCCTGTCTGTCTCCAGCGCCATCGAATCTTCCTCGTGACAGCATACGCCCATTCTGGCTGAAGGGAATTCGCATTTCCATTTCCTTTGCTCCCATCCCCTTTTCCTCTTTCCCTCGAAATGTTCACATCGAAACCACAAGACTAACTTAATTTTCGCTTAACTGTATCTTTTAAAGGAGGATACCATTTCATATTTGTTCAATCATTCCATCTGGAATTCATGAGCTACATCGAATAATAATCCTATTCTTTCACTTGTATACACTAGTCTTTCAGTCTCAAGAAGGTTGACGGCTGTCTTTCTATGCACGTTCTCTCCATTCAGAGATGATTCTCATGGCCATCCTGATAGATTGGCCTTTCTCTCTCGGTCATTTTCACCCATTCTATTAACTTGCATCCCTTATGTCTCAAAACCATTTTTACTCCCCAATTATTTGGTCAGCTAATTTGTCCCTTAGTATTCCTGACGGAACCTCTTATTCCGTTGCCCCGTATCCTATCATATTATATTTTGTTAATTTTTGAAGAAACATCAATAGCACTTCGGCCCTTGGTGAGGTAAGGCGAACATTTCTTGCACGCCTTTCCTATGGACATGGTGCAGGTATGAGCGATAGGAACAACTTTGGCTGCAATTTTGAATCGAGTAGAGTTTTTCAGTCGCGTTCCCAGAAGGGATTTGGTGGCTGCGCCTGAGATGTGTCAGTCAGTCGTTGCTCTGATCATCATTCACGTCCGGTGAGCCACCTCAAGTGAACTGACATTAAACACTCCAAGAAAATAATAAAGGAATATTGGTTGAATGTTGAAAGGAAGGTAATTTTATTTCGGCTCCCACAACCACGCCAGTGAAAGGTGGAAACATTGGCTTATGTTGCGGAAATCATCCATTTTGAAGATAGGCCTTCTCATTTTCAGCTAGCAACTTTTATTCACGTAATTGTAGGCAAGTCTATTAACACAGCGCTCATATATGTGACGAATTAATCATATTTCTCAAGATGAAATATAAATTCCCACGCTTGCATTGGCCGTGTAATGTACATTTCCAGTGTCGCTCACTATCTCAGCGTGGATTACCGAGGAGATGTGGGTCGCCGGCATCTCCAGCCTCTTCCCTAATGTTTTCGTTTCTCTGCGGCCCCTCGCGCTGACGCCTTTATTTGTAGCCCCCATTTCATAGTAATTCGATTTTGGACCTGCCCCACAGACCTTTCCCGTAGCGCTGGAATACGCCCAGTTAGCCACCCTCTTAATATCCTTTGTGCTTCCCTTTCCGACATACATTCTCCGAAGGGCTTCTTAATTATTCATTCGGTCTGCCTTCGTCCACTCTTTTCAGGATTGTTGCCATCGCACAGCGAATGTACGAGATAATCTGGCACGAAATAGTCGAAATAACAAATTGAGCAGACTCGGACGAGATAAGCTGTATGTTGGAACATCCCCTCCTACCTAATGATGAGGTAATTAATAATCGAAATTTAACGGAAAAGTGTCGATGACCGACCTACACTTTTCAATTGAATGTATTCCCACACGTGACGCTGATTTTCCCAATTTTATTGAACAGAAACCGATATTGCCCTGAGATGGCAGACGAGGTGATTGGGGTTATAAAGTGCTTGATAATTTCTATAGGGAAGACGGTTACCTTTGTCTAACCACTGGAACGATGTCTATAGAAGTGGTCCTGTAAATGATGGTCGCAACATTTAAGGAGTATTTGCGAACGGAGTGATAGGTTCACGCTGGACTCGAGACTCCATAAACCGGGATAGAAAACTGGCATAAGCGCAGAACAGGTAGGCACAATATCTCTCATCAGAGCGTTGATTCGGAGTTGCCAGATTCGACTCCGTCATTAGAGGATCTGATTAGCACATCGCACCAGAAGAAGTTGACACGAAGGCCGGCAAAAATGCCATATTTAATAAGCAAATTAGATAAACGGATGAACGCATAAAATGACAATTATTCACTAAATCGATTGTCGTATACTGAATATCACTTGAACTGTAAGGAGGGTTCTAGTGGAGGTGGGTTCCCTGGGATACACATTTGAGTTCAACGTTGGTTCCGAGGGCCTCGTGTGTGGGCTGTGGAGGGGTCGCGAGGATCAGTGTCGGCGACCGCCGTCGCCCCAGGTTTCATTGGCGCTCGCCACTCTCCGGAGCAACTCTTCGACGGCGGTGGCGTCCCGACGCCCAGCATGGCTGCCCGGTCGCCGACCTCCGGGTGTCTTGAGAGGTACCAACACCAGGGTTTCGGCGGCCGGGGCCTCTGTAGTGGCGCCCCCCGCTCCTCCGCCACCGGTCCTCGTGGCCATCACCACGAGGTTGAGCAGGAAGCCCCCGAAGGCGAGGAACGCCAGCGCCGTGAGCGACATCTGGAACACGGTCGACGCGGAGAGGCCTTTGTGCCAGGGGCCCTCCCACGTATCCCCCTCGTCGCCCCACTCGCCGCCCCCCGAGGGGTGGTGGCCCCCGATGGTCGAGTAGGATGTATGCGAGTGGTGTCCCCCGTCCGCCGAAGGGTAGAGGTCCACCGCGTAGCCGCGGTCCCCCCGCTGGCCCTCCCACCACCCCTGTCGAGAGAAGGTGACCGAGGATTAAATGTCAGAAACTGTATTTTTGACGGAGCGTTGTGACCCGTTTCATTATCATAGGGGGAGATTATCATGAAAAGTAGTCTCCCGGTCAATGGAGGTTATTGATGGACCAGGTGAGATTGCAATATCCTTTTAAAATTGGAATGAACTCGATAATTAGTTAGGGAACAACTTTATTGGGTTATCTCTCGAAAACCCGCGCAATCAACGTTTTGGTCCGAAGGGTATTGTAGTGCTGGACTATGAGATTCAGCAAGCGTTAGCATTGATTAATTGAGATATATATATATATATATATATATATATATATATATATATATATATATATATATATATATATATATATTCCTATGACAATGATTTAGACGAATTACCTGATGAATCCTGGAAACTCCTCACAATGAGTCAAGTGTTGTGCCCAGCAGTGGGTGGAGGAGGCAATCACTCGTTCCCTTATTTGTTAAGAGCACATACCGTTGGGCTTTAGTACTAGACGGACTCTTTATGTTCACATATCAAAACAAACTTGTGTGGAGTAAGGTTACTTATCATGATAGTGATTGTGTCACGTTAAAACACTGTTGATGAAGGCAACTGAAAACCACGTCAATTACTTATCCCAATAAAGGATGCTGGCAAAGAGTATAGGAATGAGTCCTGGCAACTACTAGATCCCGCTAGACCGCCTGTCGTGCACGGTTTACGCGGCCGTAATCTCACTAATGCCTTACAAAGCGATATCGAAAGCAGCAGCAGAGGAGAATGTGCAGAAGATGACTGAATAAGTTGGATGGATGCAGAGCATTTGATTGACGATGGAATGCTGAAGACTATGATAGGGGGGAGAATGTTAGGGAAGCGAACATGTCGGAAGGGATGAAGGGAGGTAGAAGGTGTGAGAACTGGACGGCCAGTTTATTATTGTGAGAGGTGTCAGGTTTTGTCTTGTTGGGAGGGGCTACACTGTAGGAGTTTACAGATTGTGGCCACCCAAGTACCTACTTAAAACGGTAGACTACATGAAAAACGTACATAGTTCACATATTCGGGAGTATTTTTCGAGAAAATAAATAAGGGTTATTCAGAGAACAAGGCACATCAATGAAGTGTGAACTCAAGTCGGAAGAGAGTTGGTGACAAGTAAATTAAAGAAGAAAATGAAGATAAAATGAATGGAGTTATTTTTATGGAGGGCAGTGCAATATGGATGACAAATGACCGTAGATTGGAGACTCTTAAGATGAGGATTTGTAGAAGAGTGGGGAAAGTGAGTTGGTCAGAAGAGAATACTAAGGGCTAAGTGGCTAACGAAGAGAATGTTTCTGGGTAAAATCTGAAGACAGAAAATATGTGCGGAGAAGATAATGAGAGGCAGAGTTGGATATTGCTGGCCGTTTTAGAAGGGATAATATTAGTTAAACACATTTGTCTACGCTATTTTTTGACGGCACGAAAGCAGGTTGAAATGATGAAGAAATGAAGAAGAGAACAATGTAGTGAATTAGAGGAATTCCAAGCGACACGTAGTAGTCATTACGGAAATCCCGAGAGTTCGAGAAGGAATGTTCACGTGTGTGAAGACCACTCACCTCGGCACCTCCTCCTCGGACAACATCCCTCCCGGCCCCGTCCTCCACGCCGTTTGCCCCGCCTCGCTTCGGGCGCATGGCGGACCGGAGGGCACTGGGTGCCCGGAGGTCCGCTCTCGCCGCCGACAACCCCTCGGCCGGCACCCACAGGGCTGCCGCGACGGAGATTGGCCGGAGGAGGGCCATTGTCGAGCAGCCACTTCAGAGATCGCCTCCGTCCCAGGGCTACAAATCCACGACCACTGTCCCCTGGGATCACTGTCGCCGTTGAAAGTGGAGAACATGTACGACGAAATGTAAATTCATATTATTTATAGATTTGAAGGGGGTGGTAGTCCGATGAGACTCCGATTTCCGGGCGCTTGGGCTCTAGAGACCCTCAGATTCACGCAAGTTGCATGATTATTTGGGTCTCCCAGATCTTCCCGAGAAACTGTATAAGGAAAGGGACTATCCCCCTTGTTGGCGTTTAAACGTGTGATTTCTTAAAGTTTTATAGGGTTTAGTACGATGATACATGTATGTGAGATTAACCATGAACCCCTGTTAAACCAACCTTTCGCTTGATCGAGTGGCTATTTTTTCAAATGCCTGAATAATTATTGCAAATATTAGTCTTAGTATCCTATCAAACCTACTCAGAAGAAATAGTGTATATAAATAACCAAGGCAAAAAGATATGCGTAGGGTCGTGCATTTATGCCATAATGAACTTATTCAGATATATGATATTTAATATGAAACCATAAGCACAGTAATCAACCCGAAGGTCGGTTTAGTGGTGATGATAGAGTTCACCCAGCACTAAGCCCGACGGTGCGTGCATTTTCAATAGGGAGGTAGGGGGGCCAGTTCCTTTCCCTGTGCCGGTTATGGTTTTCCAGGAAGATCTGGTACCCGAAAAATCACATAGCCCAGAGTGCCTTGCCCGGGAATCGAACCCGGTCAGTAGTCCAACGCTTTACCCCCTGGATTACCGCGGCCCACTGATACTTTGATATAAAAATCATAATTTCAAGTTTTGACAACCGTGGGAATGCGAATGGAATACTGGTCACCAAAAATGTTTCGGTCTTGCATTAGCGAGTGACAGGGAATGAGTTTGACCCCTTGGTAATGCGGTAGTGAATTTCTTATTCACTGAGAAACCCTGCGTTCCATCCTCACCACTTATAAAGAAATTGGGGATGATTACGCTGATTTTTTTATTTAAATGCCTTAATTGTAACTGATAGCTAGGAAAAGAGCCCATCCCAGCCGCGGATGTCTTCGTTAATTTCCGAGAGTGTCCAAGCGTTCATTGTCGGCCCATACGGGCACACATACACCGTCCCGGTGAGCGAAAACCCACCCTAACCGGTCATTTAACAAACAAGATAAAGCCATGACATTCCAAAAAAACATCTCAATCGTGTGCGTGTTGTTTGTGAGAGACGAGAAACTTATGATTTAAAGTAAGCTATGCTATAACAGAGGTTTACAATAGTGGTTGAAGCCGACAGGTAACGGCTCATTTAGAAACTAGGTTAAACTTGGCGGAGAAAAGCTATTACATGGCATACAATTTGAAAGAATATGTGTGAATTTGGAATATTGTCCGTACAGGTGGACTAAGGTGGAATACAAACTAGCACTAAGAGGAGAATGAATAAAACTTTATGGTAATAGACATAGGAAAGACTCATAGGCGAGTTACGTCCTTAGGCAGTGTATATGTATGCTTATAGTTGATATCGTAATCCCAGATGTCGGATAGCAGAGCATTTCCAGTTTTGCCGAGTCGCGAACGAAAGTTCGCGACCTGAGAGCGGATGAAGTCCGCGGCGGACGGAAGACGATGAGCGGCACGCACCTCGGCCATCCGCGTGAGGCGGCTAACCATTAACAAGCGCCGGATGGAGATGTTTTGTATTGTTTCGAGGTGTTTCCATATCGTCTTCCGTACTGCAAAAATTGGGCAGGCAAAAAGAAATTTGGGCCGCACGATAGCCGTGAATAGGCGCACCCGGTCCGTATGACTGATCGGGGAAGCCGCCGACGCAAGACAGCGGAGTTGATTGACAGCAACGTTGGCTTTCGCACGGCAAGAGTCCAGGTGGGGTTTGATGGTGAGTTTGTTGTCGAGAATGACGCCAAGGCAACGGTGCGACGAAGCTCTCGGAATGCAGTGTGCATGTAGAGTAAGCGACAGGTGTGGTGTGCGGGGGCGGCGTCGGGTGAAGTGGACATGAGTACTTTTGTCCGCGTTTATCCGAATTTTCCATGTTTTGGTCCACTTTTGAAGTTTCCGTAGGTGGGTGTTGAGGCGTCGGATGTTCGCCGAGTGCACACGCGACGTTGCGGCAATGGCGGTGTCGTCTGCATACATGTATAGGGACGTGTGGGGCGTTGTCGGCATGTCATTGACGAATAAATTGAACAAGAATGGACTGAGGAGAGAGCCCTGGGGGACACCCGCCTCAGCTTTCTTTACATCGGAGAGGGAATCACCCATCTGCACATGAAAATGACGATCAGAAAGGAAACTGCGGAGGATAAGGATGAGGGGAGGCGGGAAACCGTACTGGTGCATTTTAAACAGGAGGCCATTATGCCAGACCCTATCGAAAGCACGGGCGACGTCAATGAAGACGGCATCCGTGAAAGGGCGGAGATTTTCCGAGAGTGTTTCTCGATGCATTCCTGGCAATGGGACGCGAATGCATGCGACGGCAGTTGCGGGAGGAGACGGCGAGAGGTTGTCTTCAGGGGGGAAGGCAGTTCAAGAGGGGCAATGGAATCCACGAGTATTAGAGTTGGAGTAACACACTTCCCGTCTCCATCTAGTGCCAGGGCTGCAATGTCGCCTGGGTATCAAATATAAACTAATAGTTATTTTTAAATACAACAAATGTAATTTAAAATTTGAAGACATTTAACCAGATAAAATAATTAAAACCTGGTTTATACTTTATATTTATGTATTTTTTTCAAATTTGCAATGATAACTGCATTCATAACAATTTACGCTGTCAATGGGCGTGGGAAACGGGTTTAACATTATATTATGTGCGATGAACCCAAATAGAACAATCGGGTCTGATTTTTTATCGAGGACATCCATATTTTATGAACAGGACACTCCTAAGCTAAATGGATGAATTAACTTTGATATGTTTAGTCCAATAAATATAGTATTTTGAAACGCACGCTTCCTCTGACCCAATCGAAACTATTGCTGCAAAATCCACTATTCTAATGCCGCTCTGTGGGATCGCACAGGCGCCAATTACTCTTGCCGTTGCCAATGACCGTACATCCTGTGCAAGCAAAAATATTTGAACCTCGGCGTGGTACTGTTTTGGGTCGAATGTCTGCGTGCACACTTGCGGAATACCCGCCTGCTTAGCAGACTTTAAATTCATAGTGGTTTTGGTTATTTGTAACAATATACCGAAAAAATATTTCCGAAACGGAGGCATGCAATCAAAAGAAGCACTCCGATGTGTATAATGTTGATTTGTTAATTTTCGAAAAAAAGTTATTATATAACTATCATCGATCGATGATAGGAGGGATTTTTAAAAATTAAAGTGCGTGTTTACGAGTCGATATCGTCGGCGAGTTCATTTGACAGTTCCCCTACGATAAGAAGAAAGTCGTCAGGACGTGTAAATGGCGAGGAATTGTGCATACCTGCTAATGGGAATGGACTCACCTTTCGCCACCCAGCACCTCCTGAGAGCCTCGCCTGGGTTCCCAAGACGCCGCGATCACCTCTGCTCTGCCGTCTCGAGCGGCCTTCTGTCGGGTTCCTCTTCGTTCCACTCCAAACCTCCCTTTGAAGAATTGCACCCCCCCTCCCATCCGCAACGAGGCCGAGCATCCCCTCACTTCAACCTGACTCTCTTAGTGAGGCCGGGAGAGACAAGCTCCTTTCCGTCGAACCAGCGTAGATCCAGGCATCACGCAAGAGATGGACCACGATATTCAGGAAATGATTCCTTTGCTCAGAATTCCAAGGGGGTTCCTCCTGATGAAATGAAAGCAGATTGAAGGGGGCTATTGACGACCGCCGCCATCGGAATCGGCGACCACCTCGATTTCCTGGGGGATCACGCTTCCCGGTGTAGATGATCCACAAAAGCGTGTGTATCAGAGCCTGAAGTTGTGTGATAATACACTCTAGTGTGAGGAATAATATCGGTAACATCAAGATATCAGAGAATTTCCTTAAGATGATACTAGGATCTTCAGGGAGAGCTCGGGCCGCTATGGGTGACCCTTTTACAGTGGACGAAGTAATGACCCTTCTTAGGTTAGTGTCTTGGGCTCCTCAACGCCCACAGACAATAAACTATCAATTAAGGAGCCTACTACCCTCCGCGTTGATGCTAAATAATTTTTTTAATCGTAAAGCAATGACTATATTCAATAAGTGTGCGTGCCAAAGCCCTTACCGATGATGGTATCCACCGAGACAATGCGAAGCGTAGGGGTGGAGGAGGGGTGACGTAACTGGCAGCATACTCATGCCGTTAAGCCCGTGGTGCGTAGAGTAGGCCTTTTCCATCATTAGTCGGATGGATGAGGTCGTCGTCACAAGGGAAGGCCCCTCATACCTTCTCTTCACTAATGAGTGCACACCACGTCGCTGTGACCTGTGCAGCTGTCCTCAAAGCTACGTTCCCATGGATGCGTTTTTGCGCCGCCATCGTGTCCCGTTCTCATGCCTACGGCACCGCCGGACGGAAACAGGAGATGACGATGAATCGTGCGCCGTGTTCTCATGGGAGATAAACAAATGACAGAAGGCGAGCGTAGGTTTTTGCTCATCACCGCGAGAGTGGAGGGAATGGCAGCTTCTGCGTCGTCACTACCTGCGGGGCGATCTGCGTCCTGATTGGCTGCGCTGTCTGCGGCGTTGTTAAATCGCATGCATGAACATTTTCCATTAGTCTCCGATATCCCTTATTGGAGTGCAATAGATACCTGGTTATACGCAGACGGGTAGACATCGGAGGAAACCTAGAATACGTTTAGACGATGGGTCTGATCGTCTAAGCAGAAATCGTTCTAACTAAAATCGTTCTTAAAAGAAACAGGCATATGTAGTGATAGTAATTTACACATATTTTATTTTAATGTGTTCGGTTTTATTTCTAATTACTTTAGTATTGCTGTATACATGAATTCATATCCCCAATTCATTTTATGTGATCTAAAATGACTTCTGCCTAAGAACCGAACCTACAGAACCTAATAAAAAACGTACTATTGGTACCAGACATCACCCAGAAAAGTTGGTTTCGCTTAATTTAATTTCTTTCTTACTTATTCATGCCTTTAATCAGCCTTCATACTTTAAAAAATCCTCTTCTCTTCCTCGTTCTGCCCCGCTTATCTAATATCATCTTCCATGGCCTTCACTAGGCCTATGCAGCACTCTGCCACACCTGCCATATTCAGACTTTGTCAAACAACTTCTTCTCTTCTCCCCTCTTCATCATTAGTCTACCTCTATGTCCAACTAACCCGCTTCCGAATTCTCCGTAGCCACATCTCAAAAGCCTTCATTCAACGAATATCCTCATGTCTCAAAGACCAGGTTTCAGTCCCACATAACACTAAGTCTACTCACGTGCACGCCCGATTTTCCCCAACTACTTTCAAATAGCGTTTAATATTCCGCCTGCTCTAATTTTTACTTCCCGCTGGAATGCTGCGCTGAGCTGTCTTGCTTCTCGAGGATCTCTTTACTCTGGTCTTACAGCGTTTAGTTCTCATAATACCGATACTTCTCGCATTTCTCTCGTGAAGCATTCGACATTATCTGCATTCCCATCGCTGACTGGATGACTATTGCTCGGTCATCAATTGAAAATCTAAACTATACATCTATTCTCCCTCTCTGTTGTCCAATCACGAGGTTTTCCCATCACCCCCTCTCCCTCCCAATGAGACATTCTTTCAAACCTCCCCAACGGATTCTCATTCTTCTCTGAAGTGGCCTGCTTTGCAGGCGAAAAACCTGGTGTTAGGTTTTCTCTAGGCACTTACCTACCCGCGATTTTAGTTCCTTGTTAGGTTTTCTCTAGGCACTTACCTACCCGCGATTTTAGTTCCTTAATTTTGTTTGTGTGATTGACGGGTCCCTGACATAGTAGGAATCCTTGTAAACCCTGAATGAGTGAGTGCGTGCGATTCACAAAGGCCCGATACACCCGAGTGATTGAGTGACTGTGTATTTACGTAAGTCGTTTCGTATGGCGTGTTTACCGAAGTCTCTTATTTTCCGTTTTGTTAATTCTGTGTGATTGGTGGGTCCCTGGCATAAGAGGAATCCTGGTAAATCCTGAATGTGTGAGTATTTGTACATCGCAAAGGTTCTCGTTTTCGAGCACACCTGAATGATTGATTGAATGAGCGAGAGCGTTCGTACATCCGTGTTATAATTTTATATTACTCTGTGTGATTGACGGGTCAATGGCATAGGTGGGAATCTTGTAAACCCTGACTGAGTGAGTGTGTGAAATTCACAAAGGTCTAACACACCCGAGTGATTGAGTGACTGTGTATTTACATTAGTCGTTTCTGTTTCACTACACCCTTTTATAATTTTCATTTATTTGTGTGATTGACGGGTCACATAACATAGGAGGGATCCTTGTAAACCCGGAGTGTGTGTGTGAATGTGATTCACGAGAGTGACAGTTAACACACACTTACACACCCTAGTGATCGAGTGATTGTACGTTTGTTTTATTATTTATTATTTTTATATTTATTTTGGCTTTTGTGTGTTATTGAGGTATACGTGGGTCACTGTTTCTCATACACACCCAAGTAATCCAGTGTGCATTCCCTAGTTCTCTCCTTACTTGTATTTTTTCCTTCTTCTTTCCCTTATCACTTAGTGTCAATGAAGTTTACGGTCTCAGCATTGTTTTATTTACATTAATTGACGAATATATCACACTAACTAGCCTAGTCATGAACCAAAACTTTTTTAATTCCAAGGAAAGTTTTATCAACAAGAATATGGAACGGCGATGGGAATTTCCCCATTCATAGCAAACGTATTTATGACCCACTTTGAGAAGGAGTTCAAAAATAAATTTAGTTATCCCCCTTCCGTTTAAGTCAGATACGTGGACGATATTTTATCAATTTTCGACACCACGAAATATAACATAGAGCAGTTCATCAATGACTTAAACAGCCTATTGCCATCGATCAAATTAACATACGAACTAGAAAAGAATATCCAACTCCCATTCCTTGATCTGCTATTAACCAGAAACACTAAAATAACGTACGACTTGTATCGCAAACCAACACATACCAACAACTACATACATCATGATTCGTTTACACATGACAGCCACAAACTTGGCGCCTTCCATGCTCTTGTACACAGATTAGTAAATATTCCCTTGAATAGAAACAACTATTTCAAAGAATTAAAGAACATCTAACTGATCGCGATTCAAAATGGTTTTAAATAGTTGATTATCGATAACCTAGTAAAAAAGCTTCCCCTATACCAGTACATTTAAAGTACTCCTTCCCCCTTCCCATCTTCCCACTAATCCTATTGGTCCCCTAACTGCTACATCCGTTCTTCAGCCACTATATATATTTGGCGTCTGTCTGCGGTGGTTTACTTTCAACCATGTGTTGGAGGTGTTTTTCCCTTCAGTTCGCTGAAGAGGGCTACTATGTGGCCGAAACAAGCGTGTGCGACGTACGTATATCCTCGTCTGCGCTCTACTTGTTTTCAGATTCTCCCAGAAGTTGAGCCTTTTGAGTGTGTGTTAATTTCTTGAGTCCTAGTGTGTGTGAATGGTCTGTGCTCGTCCTCTGTGGATAGCCACAGAGTGTGTACTTGTAGAACATCCTGGTAACTTTAACGGGGTCTTCTCTACAGCCTCGTGAAGGATTCCAGACAGGATAGTGTGTATGTGGCTGTGTGTGGTCCCTGGCGTGGATTTATTTCCCATAAACCACCACTGTAAGTATTCTTGGTCGAGAGGTTGTGGTTGGTCCCTTACGTGGTTCCCGCGAAAACCAACACAGCAATTTGGTCTGACGAGAGTCGCGACTGTTTACAACGGCCATTGGAGTTTTTCTCCCTTCTCAATTCGTTCATACTATTCTTTAATGAAGAGCACAATGTATTTTTCCACTGTTTTTATTATATATATATTGTTCGTACTACTAGTTTCGTTATCAGGTACACATTTTTCAAGTTAAACTAGTCGTACGAAATAAAGAACAGTGGAAAAATACATTGTGTTTTTCATTTAATGAACATGAACTTCCACAAAGTTGAGCCTGAAACAATTGAATGCAGATTTAACCTAGTATTTAACCTTCGCCCCAGGAGCGATATCCAGCCTAGCTCCTCTAATAATTTTGATACGCTACTCAGTTTGTGATAATATCGTTTTACAAATCTGGCTTCACTACGCTGCACGCGATCTAATTCGGCAATCAATTCAACGTCGTGAGGATCCCATCTAGTGCTTGCAGCATGCTCTAAATGAGCCCTAACCAGCAAACGATAACATTTCTCTTGGACCTTTTCATCACATTTACCCAGTACTCTTGTAATAAATCCCATTTTTTTCTTGGTTGTCCACATATTTCCCGTATGTGTTTCACCCAGGAGTGTTCGTAAGTGAGGGTAATGCCTAGGTATTTAATTCAGTCTACACTTTCCTTTTCGGCGTTTCCGATGCAATAACCTATCCAGCGAAAGATAACATAGCTTCTTCGTCATATTTCCACAAACCTAACCTAATAAATCCTATTTTTTTGTTAGCTCACCTACATATTCCCCGTATACACTTCACTCTGGAGAGAGAGCGAGTAATGTTAACGCGTAAGTATTTGAACGATTCTGCATATTCTATCAGCAGAAGGCGTTCGGAGGGCACTACTCCTATTTCAAAAATTCATCATTGAGTTTAATTCCAATTTGCAAGTGTCGCACCAACGTTGTATGGCATTTTGGTCATCGGCTAAAGCTAGTTTATCCTCAAGATATCGGATATCTCTGTAAATTTATATATCGTCGGCAAATAAACTTATCTTATTATTTACCCCAGAGTTAATGTTGTTACGTAAAAAAGGAATAAAAAAGGTCCGATAACACTTCCCTGAAGAAAAACTTAAGTAACTTTCACTGCATTATTTGGAACATCATTTATGACAACCCTTTCTAAGCGACCAATCGAAATATCTTTACTCCAACCCAGGGTATCTATGCCCTAGGCTTCTAGCTCTGTGATAAGTTTAGTACGAAGTGCTTTATCGAAAGCTTTCTTAAAACTCTAGGATACTGCGTCCTATGGAACAACACTCTCTCCCGAACGAAGGAATTTGTAAGCACAAAGCGTAAGTTGGGTCTCGCAGGATTTATCCTTTCGGACCCCGTGCAGGTTTCTCATCAATAACGCTCAACTATCGAAAGTTCTCATTTTAGAACTAATAATTATAGATGGATATGAGGCGATTAGGTCTGTAATTGTTCGGTTCCTCCCTATTTCTGTTTTTAACATTAGTCGTTTTCCAGTCTTTAGGAACCTTGTGATCTACTCGGGACTTCTTAAAAATGATACCTAGATAAGGCGCAATTTCCGGTGGTAGAGCCTTAAACATACGAACTATTATTTCATTGAACCCGTAGGATTTATTAGAGTCAATATTTTTCAGCAAACGTTCTATTCTACATATATGTACAATTAACGTTCGTGAATCATTGTAAACAAAAAAATGCCGAGGCCGTAAACTTGATAATTTTGAAAAGACATGAGATTTTGTATATGCCATATTTGAGAAAGAAAGACATGATCAAGTTTACGGTCTCGGTCTTTTTTGTTTACGTTCTATTCTATGATATGAGATTTCACTTTTGGGCAACATTTGACCGGTACGATTTGGTAAGCCATCGGGGACATTTGGTGAGACGTCAGTGAAGACGCTGTGAAAGAGGAATTAGGCTGGCCTTTTCCAAACTGATGGTTATTATTTCGTTTTTATCGTTGCTGAATGAATTGATTGCAGAATTATTTCCCTGAACCTATCTGACATATGACCGAAGGGCTTTCGGATTCCTTTTCAAATTTCCCGCTAATCTTTTCCCTTTGAATTTGCTTAACGCTTTCCGAAATTCCTTTTTCGCATTCATCAAAGATATCTTGTAAGCGAAAGTGATATAATCTTTTTGTCGCTAGAGGTATCATACCTTATGTTTTTTATCTTGGCGTAACATAGAAATTGGCGTCGTAATGATTATCTAACATGTGGATGTTATCTATATTCCATGTTATCTTTTGTTAATTCTATTGGAATTAACCTTTCGACTGAAGGATGGTGATGATGGTGAGGTGGGGGACTATGGGTTAGGCACAAGGAATGACCGCGGGGAGAAAGGAATTGAATTCTGCAGGAGACAGGGGTTAATCATCACTAACACATGGTTTAGACACCACAAAAGGCGTAGGTATACATGGAAAATGCCAGGTGACTCAAAAAGGTATCAGTTAGATCATATTATGGTTTGGCACAGGTTTAGACTCAGCGGCGGGGACGAGAGCCAAAGAGGGGTTGCCTTATTATTAAATAATGAGGTAGGAAGAAGCGTAGTCAACATAGAGCAAGCAACGGATAGAATATTACTCGTAGAGATTAAAGCAGATCCTACGAACTTGGTCATTGTTCAGGTAGACATGCCACCGGGCAACCATAAGGAGGAAGAAATCGATAGGATTTACGATGAGTTAGAGGATAAAAGTGCGTGTGTTCCTGCAGGGAAACATTTGAAAGTGATGAGGGATTGGAATGTGACGGTAGGCAAAGGAAGAGATGGTGGTGGGAAGGGTGAAATTGGTGCGCTATACAGCAAGGTTAACTTATTATCGGGAAGTAAAAAGGGAAGATCTGTGTTAACACTTAAAGATCAGTGTGGTAAGGTAATAATTGACGTGGAAAAGATCCAAGAGAGATGGAAGGAATATATAGAAACACGGTATGGTAAAGACCTTAGGCTAAAAAGGGTTGACATAGAGAAGAAACATGACGTACAAGAAGATAGCTTAGGTCCAGGCATACTCGAAGATGAAATAGAAAGCGCATCAAGAGAGATGAAACTGAATAAGGTCGTAGGGATAGACAACATTCCTGCGGAACTATTGAAATGTTTAGGAAAATGTGGGAAGAAGACTCTATATGGACTGATTCGTAGTATGTATGAGGAAGGAATCTGGCCGGAAGATTTCGTGAGATCAGTGTCAGTTCCTATTCCGAAAAAGGTTAAGGCTACATCATGTGAGGACTACAGAACAATAAGTTTGATTTCCCACGGAGTTGAAGTTGTTTCCTGGATCATAAACAAAAAGATGGAGAGAAGAGCAAACGATTAATTAGAGGATAATCACCATTGGTTTAGGAAGGGGAGAGGTACGCGTGATGCCATTGCAGTAATGATATCACTAATCGAGAGGAATATAGAATACAATCAGGACGTATTTGCCTGTTTCGTAGATTTCGAAAAAGCGTTTGACAGAGTGAATTTGGGAAAATTAATGCGTGTATTGCGGAGAATAGGAATGGATTGGAGGGACAGGAGACTGATCCGCAGCCTGTACATGTCTCAGACTGCTTAGGTGCGAGTGGGGAACGGAGAGTCCGGATGGGCAGTGTTAGGAAGGGGCATAAGGCAGGGTTGCCCATTGTCACCGGTGCTGTTCAACGTATATGTGGAGGAAATGATTAAAGAGGGCATGGGAAGAACTGGAGGCAGGAATGAAAGTCGGAAGGGACTTCATAAAATCGGTTAGGTTTGCTGATGACCACAAGCATTAGTTGCTCAGTCAGCCAAGGGGTTGCAAGCATTGCTGAGTGAATTGGAGGTACATTGCGATAGATATGGGATGTGAATTTATAATAATAAAAGAAACGTTATGCGGTAAAAAAATAGGAGGGTAAAAACTCGAGCAGGTAGAGCAGTTTACGTGTCACGGAAGTGTGTTGGACCAACACTGTCAAAGTGGTAGGGACGTAAGGAGAAGAATTGCGCTAGGCAAGGAAGCTTTCACAAGGAGGAAGGAGTTGATGACGGGGACAGGGATGGGTAGGGTGGTTTAGAAAAAAACTCGTAAAAACTTTGATATGGAGCGTGGCTATGAACGGCGCGGAAACGTGGTCGCTGAAGCAGTAGGATAGACGTAGATTGGAGGCTTTTTAAATGTGGGTGTGGAGAAGAATGGAGAAGGGAAAATGGACCGAAAGAAAAACGAATGAGGTTGGAGAAAACTGGGTATGGTGGGCGAGAAGAGGGGTTTATTGGGAGAAATCCTAAGGTGGCAGGAAAAATAGTTGAATGTCGTATTGATCGGCAGTGGGATTTTTGAGACTGTAATAGAGGGGGGAATGTTAGGCAAACGAGGGAATAGTACGGGAGCTGGTGGTATGCTGTGAACCTGATATTTACATTTGTAATATTTGCTCACGTTTAACGAGGATACCTAGCTGAGTTCAAAAGAGGCAAGTCTTACAAGTTGCCAGATATCTTTCCCCCCCGGGGGGGGGGATGTAAATTTGCGAATCGGACACATTTTATTTGCGTCTTAAAACTTGGCCGAGTAATCAATGGGTATTGCAAGACCTCGTTTCGACCATTTTAAGCGGATTTTGGTGCGCCGATTCCGGAATAAAAAGACGATAATCTAGATACAGACTTACTAGATGGCGAGATAGAAAATGCATTAAGGGAATCGAAATCAAATAATGCAGTGGAAATAGACGACACCTGCTCTACTACTGAAGAGTTAGGAAAATTTGGAAGGATTTTTATGAACTAATTCGTATATATTATGAGGGATGGATTTGACGGTGAGTCTTCTTCAGATCAGTGTTAGTTCCTATTCCAGAAAAGGGAAAGGTAGCAATAACCTTAACAAGTGTGTTTTTGTGCGCAGCCAAAGTGGTTCTAAGGATCATCAACCAGAGAATGAAGTGCAGGCCGAATGAGCAATATGAATTCAGGATGGGTAGAGGAACGCGTGATGCCGTTGTAATTAGATCAATAATTGAAAGGAGCATAGAATACAATCTGGATGTAGTATTTGTCTATTTCGTAGATATTGAAAAGGTGTTTCAAGGAGTGAATGGGTGAGAATAGATAAATGTATTCCAGAAAGTAGGAGAGGATTGGAGGGGAAGGGGGGATATCCATAACCGGATGGACAGCGCTGGGAAGAGGAGTATTTCACCTCCCCATCATCTCTTCCCTTACCTACTCTGGCGTTTTAATGCCCCATCACTATCAAATATTTCCCTCCAGGAACGCCTGCAATTTTGTCCTCTCTTCTGTAATAAAATCATTGATTCTGCGTAATTTTTAGTAAATGCATCCTGATTTTGCTGTGCTAGTTATTCTCTTTCTTTTTATTAGTTACCTCATTGCTGCTGTGGCATCACGCGTGCCTCTCTACCTCCGTGCCCTTATTTCCATCCTAGTATTGATGCTCCCAATTGGGCACCACCATAGCTGCTCGGGAAGCTAAACTTTTTGTCATATTTATACTCTTCACATAAGGGTTAATTTCCTGTTTTTTTAGAAGGGCAGCTGTCACTGATCTATCAAAATTTTCCTGCAAAATCCACCTTAATTAATGAGCACATTAAAAACAATCTTTCCACGTTTACCTACTCGTAAATATTTTAGCAAATCCATGGACATAGTACGTGTTTATCATGTATTTATCTCTGTGGTCTTCTTGATTTGGAGAAAGTGATTCATTCCTGGAATTCCTATGATACAAAGGCTGTCCAGAAAATAACCTCCGTTTTCGTGTAGCGTGAGAAGTAGTGGTGGGGAGCCAATTGGTCGCTGTATTGGCGCTCACACTAGGGCAGTACGCCTCGAGCTGGCAACGCAGTTATCGGAAATACATCTTCCTCCACTTGATCTCCCTTAAAAATTCATTTTCCGCTTGCCTAACGCTTTATAAGTTACTACCTTTCGGGCTTGTAAAAACTCACCCTAAATTCCTCGTACTAGTTATGAATGATATGAATAAATGTTATAAACAGGTATTACCGCGAAGTGGACGTTTCCTTTGATCTAGTGACGTGCTATTGAAGATGAAACAGCGATTTCCTTCGGCTGTTTTCTTTTGTTTCTCTTTTGCTCGTCAAGTAATGAAAATAAGTTGAGGGGCGAGCAAGGCCCCGCGGTCATTGGCCCTCTGAGGGGATGGGGCAATCGGCCATCATACAATGACCGAGGGCCAACGAGAGGAAAAGCAAAGAAACCTTGGCAATAGGCTAAGAGGGTTTAATTTTATCAATTAGTTTTCATGGCTAAACATATAAAAAATAAGGGCGTAGGATGTTTCCTGAGTTAAAAAGTCGGACAGCCCCGAACACTGGCCACAAATGGGCGCTCTCGATAAATCATGGATCGATTCATCGGGGGCTACTGTTCACAGTTATCTATTAGTCATCGCCCACGCGGGCATGACTCCGCCTCGTCTTCTCCGGCCAATCGATCGATGCTCGAGAACGCCTATAGTATTCGGTTGGCAAAGCCATTATGCAAATGACCCCGAAAGGCGACCACACGGGTGGGTGCCGTCTTAAGTTATGCTTCTCGAATCCATCTTCCGACACCTCAGCGAGGAGGCCGTAAGTACTTTTTTTCCAAAAGCAGGGTGGGAGTAATTAATGTATTGTACTGAAAAGTGTATTAATTGAGCAGATAAGAAGTCGGCGTCCGCGTATCAAAGAAGCTTTTTCGAGAGGCATGAAATCAGTCATTGTCCTGCTGCGGAGTTTTCTTCCAGTTTGGGTTCATTCATGCTCTTGGTGATAGCTACACCCATTTTGGCCTTCACTCTCGAAGGGAATGCGACGGAGACTTCGAAACTCAATTCAAGAGGAAATCAGCTCGACGTGTATTTTATGGCTGGGAAAATGCCAGACCCTAAGCTGTGCAGGCGGAGAATAACTGCATCTGACACGTCTTGCAATGTCTGCTACGGGTTAGAAAATGTCGCTGCATGAGAAGTACAACTTCGTTTAGGATAATTGCCAAGGAGTGCGTGCCAATAGTCACCGTGGGAATGATATGTACGCCATTTCTCTGCGTAAGAGTTTGAGCATTTGTTTCAGAAAGCAGTTAATTCAATAAAGGAGAAATAAAGCCTCAGGATGAAGTATCGAACATTGTGTTCGACACCCGACTCTCAAGACTCCTCAGTTCACGTGAAATAATATTTTGTGTCATAAATGAGACGCTGTGTGCGGTGAGATGAGAAGTAGCTGCGGCGGCAATCGCTGGATATTAACTTAAGAAATTAAATATTATCTTTGCTTTCTACGGGAATAAAACTTTATTTGTCGACTAGTTTCGTTTACACTGTAACCTCCTCAGGACTAGTGTTACAGTGTAAACGAAACTAGTCGACAAATAAAGTTTTATTCCCGTAGAAAGCAAAGATAATATTTAATTTCTTAAGTTAAACATGGATTTCTACAAAGTTAAGGCCTCAACCATTCAGTGCGCTGGATATTAATTCTCCACACATATATTTAAAGCATTAGTGCACTCACCCGTGTAAACAAATAAACGATGTGGCTATAGCTCCCCTGAATTTGTTAAGGTAATTTTGTATTCGTCCTTTAATGTTAGCCTATAGATTCATATCTTGTTCTAAAGCTAAATTAAAATTGATCGCGGGTTATAATTCCATCATAATCACAAAGTATGCCTCTACAAATACAATTCACGTCATGATGTAGATGCTGCACCTGAGTTTCAACGAAAACTGCATGAGTTACGAGGTAGTAATAATTACGGCAAAGAGAATCTGAATTAAAATGGTCTACTTACTGCAGAAGCGTAGAAGTTTGGTTTGGGGTCGAGCAAATGGTGGCTAACATGGACAAAAATGATATCCGTTGAATATATTTTTGTAACCAGAGTAATAACATTCGATGGATGAAAACAATTCATGAATAGGAAGAAGAAATTTGAACCAATATACTGGCTGGAAATAAATTATTTTGCAAATCTCAGACATACAATTCACGGTTCAGATAAGCATTAGAAAGCAACAGACATTAAATTACCCCATCCCCCGCTTCTATTTCAAATTACCCAAAGAAAATAAGTACATGCCTTCGGTACAAATACTGTGTTTTTTCCTCCCAATAAAAAATCAATATTTGATGACGGATAAGCTAGTATTCGCGAGGTTTATGCTTCCGTTTCTCAGCGTTCAAGATTTTCCTAACGAAGCCACAGTCTGATGATCCCAAAATTTTATTTGCTTCTTGTGGAAGCGATTCCATCGAGCATCACTTTATTTTAAACGCCTTGTTATGTGCGCATTAATAAAAATGATTCATCGTGAAAATATTGCCCTTCTGATGAAACGGAGCGGGAACTTATTAGGGAAAGAGCCACGGGAGGAAAAAATGCAGACCCAATCGAGTAAATCTTCTCGCAGGGGTTTTGACGAAAACCTTATAAACAGTCTTGCTCGTCTTAACAAATCGCTCCTTACACACACACGGGGAACCTGGTTCTTGGTCTTTTCGCTCGTCCTCATCGCGAGGAGGCGTTTGCCCTCGGGAAGGCAGCCTCCCCTTTCTCGCGTTGAATTAGAGTCGAAGGGAAGAGGAGAGAGGTCCATTCGGGGGGTGGGTGAGGTAGGGATAAGGCGCCCCACCTCCCGTAGACTCGCTCATCGTAAATCATCGTAATCATAATCTTAAATATTAAAAAAGTCCGCCTTGGATTGTGGGAAAGCAAGCAAGGGGAGTGGGCATCGCGTGAGAAGCCCCATTACATTTCTCCTTCGGCCGTTGAAGTCTCCCCTCCATCTGCCCGCTCCCCGTCGGCCGTTCAAGTCTCTCCCTTCGCTTTGCCACCCGCCCCTCATTGCCATCACCCCTATTCCCCCCCTCCTCACCCCCGTCCTACCTTCCTCTCATTCACCCACCCCACCACCGCATTAAGCGGACTGCCCGCCTGCGTGCGTCCGAGGTGTTGGACTGATGTATTGCCCGCCGCCTCGCGGGTGGCGCTGGAGTACCCTTCGTAGCGGGGAGGAAGTGTTTTGACGGCGGCCCTGGCCGAGGGCCGGGGGGGTCGCCCTCCCGCGAGGCGAGGCGACCCGGGGTGGGGGACCAGGAGGGGCGGGGGAATGGGAGATCAGATCCAGAGGGAGGGAGGAGAGGGAATGTGCAGGTATCACAGAAAGGTCAAATCCGAGCGGAGAGGCTGCTAAAGACTAGTAATATTTGTTGAATAACCCTGCATTGGTGCTGGCGTGCTTTTAATCCTATCGTGCCGGCATGTAAAGGGGGCTGAATTATGGAGCATTTATTAGCCTCCCCAAAAATGTATATAATACAATTTAACCGTGTTCGAATCGCTCATTATAACATCGGAGGGGCAGAGAGGAGTAACTCAAGATTTTAATGCTTTGAAAATTTTTTCCACGTTTTTTGGGCAAATAAACGTTTCAGATCAATATGTTAGTTAGGCTGATAGTCTGTCAGGCAGAATGACGTGTGCCAAATGCGTCATTCTGAGAATAAATTTTGGCGACATCATAAAATAAAAACAAGAGAAAAATGGACAAACACCTGAAATGCTTAAAAAGTAAATTCACATGGAGGTTCACTAACGTTTCGACGATCATATTGCCTTCATCAGATTAAGATAAGTGATTTTCTGGTCTCTGGATACGCCATATTGATATGTACTATTTATTGCCGCCATTAAATTTTTAAAAAATACTGATTAATCTCTTTTGCAGATGCGTTTCTTGGAGTGATTGTCTCTTTCACATGACCAATGATAAGACTTTTCTGAAAGATACTGAATACCTGGATAGACTGCTTCATTAGACTCCTAAATATGCCCTCAACAATTGTTCCTATCTTTGATCAATTTTGAAATAGCCACAAAATTTTCCATTGTGCCACTACCGACACTTAAGTATTGTAAATGAGAATTGAACGTCGCCGCATACAAGATGTACTCTCATATTCGTTGAAGATATAACGATTTTTCAGAGTAAAAAGGTACCCGTGGTGTGGTAAATTGAGGATTAACTGCCAGATTTGAAAAATATTTCTTTAATATAAAAACACATCGGGTACTGATAAAATTAAAATCCGTCCGTATTGGAAGATGATAGGTCATACAATTGATTGTGTATCGAGAAAAAATAATTTCTACCTGATAGTATCAGCACTTCAACTCATGATTTATCAACTAACGGTCGACGTTGAATATAAGGGCTGTCTGAGAGTGTGAGTACGGCTAACGGCAAAGTATTCAATCCGGTGTGCGCTCTCTGTTTAGAAATCATGCATGTGGGCAACGTTCGAGAGGGAACCATTTATATTCCACAAATTCATCAATATACACTTTGAGTTCAATTCTACTTATCATCTGTCGCACTCGCGTTTTATTATTTAATGCCGTCTACTAATTATAGTTTATTCCCAGAACTACGTTTATCCCTGTAAACCACAGAGTTGGCGGCAAATCTTACTACTAACCACCGTGTTGAGATCTTTAATATAAAGAAAGTATAAAACGTGTTGGGTGACCCATCCCTGGGAAACACTCAAAGTGATTTCCATTGCATTAGAACGAACACTATATATGCAAATTAACCCTTTGTACGTGGACATTCAATAAGTTTTCAATCCAGCCTAGGAGTTTTTCATCTATGCCAAAAACAAGCCTTTTAATTCGCACTCCAATGAATTCTTTTACTTGGCTAGCAAATGTGTCGTTTATGAAAATCGTGGCATTTATTCCATCAGGATTTGTTGTTGATCATTGTTAGTTGTTTTTTGTGAGATCAAACACGGTTCAATGAAAAAAATTAAGCCTAATGAAGAGCAGTCGAATAAAATTATTTTAGGATCCGAATATACGCCTGTACCATCAGGGTAGGATATTGCTAATCTCTTTCCTGAAGCATTTGATGGCGAATATAAAGAGTACACATCTATTAATAGAGTCATAAGTGTTGATGACGTATTGACTTTCCCCGTTCCACAAAGCGTTGACATGGAGCACTCTCTTAAACACATGATAAAATATTCCGAACATATACTCACATACTCATTGTGCTATTTTTAGCAGTAGGTGCAGTCGCATTGATGAAAAATAAGAAAATTCAATCTCTTTCTGACGTTTTAATTTAAAAGTTCTCGATCGTAGCTTTATTCCTACATTCTAAAATTTGCAACTGAAAACACTGTACCAGGAAAATAACATATTTCCATCCAATACAAATAATAATTTCCTCAGTAAAACCGAGAAATTTTACACAAAAATATATGAAATCGATAGTCAGAAAGGACAGTGAGGCAGGGGAGCAAGACAGGGTTAACAAAGAGGAAAAATTTTGGAGTTTTTCACATAATAAAGATTTATTTCCGACGTACTTTTAAGTCACTTAAAAATGATGTAGTACATTGAAACTAGCCCAAAATAAATCTTTATTAAGTGGAAAATTTCAAAAGTTTTCGTTTCTGTTATTATGGAACAGTTTCACTACATCACACCTAAATGTGTAATTTATATAAAAGAGGGATGGTGGGGTAAGAAAGAAAGAGACTGCCGCCCGTATTTCCAACGTATTAGTGAAGAAAATGGTGAAATAGCCATGAGAGGAACCGGAGATAGGAATGAAAGTCGCTCGGGAGCTCATAAAACCATTTAGCTTTGCGGATGTTCATGATTTAGATAGCCAGTCAGCGAAAGGGTTTCAGTCATTGGTGAGTGCATTAGAAAATTAGTCTTATAGCTTTGTGATTAAAATCAAAGCAGACAAAACATTGGTATCAAAAATTATGAGACAAGACATAGAAGCCGGTAGAACAGTTTAAATATCGAAGCAGTCTTTTGGACTACTAGTCTTTTGGAGGTTAAAGTGACAGGGCCATAAGGAGAATATTTTCGTTGGGTGGTGCAACTTTGGCGAGGAGGAGAGAATTGATGACAGGAATGAGTGAGCGTGGTAGGAAAAAGCTCGCTAAAACTTTGATATGGAATTTTATGTTTTGTGGTGTGGAAACATGGTCGTTAATGAAATATGATAGGGGTTGATTTGAAGCTTTTGGGAAGTGGGTGTGGAGAAGGGTGGGATAGGCGAAACTAATAGAAAGGAAAACAAACAAGGAAGTGTCAGGTATGGTGGCAAAGGAGAAGAGATTGTGGAGAGAAATCCAGAGGAGGCAGGAAAGGTGGATGCAGAGAATTTTAATTAGGTTGGGATGTTGAAGATTGTGATGGAGGGGAGGGTCGTTAGGCGGGGTGGTGAACGGAATGAAGACAGTTTAAAAGCATGTGGAATCGGACAACAGTTGAATGTACTTTGATGTGTCAGAGCATGTCTTGTTAGACGAACCTAGAAATATAGCGATGTTCAGGGACGGTCAAAAAGTATAGGCATGTTAACTAATATTACTAATCTTATTTTGGCTCAGGAGTCTTGGCGCTCAAGTGAGTGTTGGGACTGTGGTTGCCATTACTCTCGATTTTGAGTGGATTTGCAGTGAAGTCATTGTCATTACTCTTACGAATTTGTGATTTTTAGATATTGAAAGAACTTTTCCTCCCCTTTGGTTTTTGTCGTTTTGAAGGTGTGCTGTAAATTATCATCGGAATTGTATACTTCTTTCGTGCTTACATTTTTTGTGACTGCGAATTAATAACGATTTCATATTTGAAGTGCATGAAAGAATTGTCAAATGTTGGTGCAGGCATGCAATAGCAAACACCATTTTAAATGTGCTGGCGTATATGACTCCACCAGGAGAGGTGAAAGTATGGCCAAATAGAAGAAGTGGCTTTCCCTGGCACGCAGAATGAGGAGATGTGAAGCTTAATAGTTGCCTGAAGGTGAAAGTATATCAATTCTGTTATCTCCATTTAAAGTTGTCGAGGAAATAGAAGAATCGGTTAAATGTATGTGCGTTACCATTTATGAATATAAAGAGATGGTTTAATACAACACGGTAACTATGGGGGAACAATAAAATCGATTCTTTAATTAAATGTTCAAATTGAAGAAAGTTACAATGAAGATTTACTAATCGAATACATGTTTTGGAACAAAAGGAATTAGGTTTTCAAGGATAAGTGATTGGAATGAATTCTGATAATTGTGCCAACGTGAAAGAGTTTATAGGAAATATTTGTCATTCGAAAGAAGCGGAAAAATTAAAATGTCGTCGATGAGCTCGAGGTAAATAATTATATTAGAAAATCAAAGAATTTGATTGATAAATTTAAAACATTAGCTATTCATCAGCATTTAATGAAAAATAAGACATTTTTGAAAAAGTTAAATTTTAGATTTAATTTTATACGTTTTTTGTATTAATGATTAGCTAACCTAACAGGACCGAAATTTAGAGTGGAATGATGAAGTAAAATTTTAAAGGAATATACTAAATTTTCGCCTGGCTCTGGGCTGTCAAAATTTTGGCTGGAAATGATTAAAGAAGTAAGCATAAATGAATCAAAAACTTGGAAGGTTTAGATAAACTAAATAAAAAACATGAATATTTAAATATAATTTTGCATGCAGCAATGAATTGTTACAGTGGTTTGAATTCTCTGAGAAATTGTATTTTAAAGTGTATGATTTGCCTTTAAGTTTTATTGAGGATGAGGACTACGATTTTGGTTTATTGCATTTGAATACTTGATTATTAAGAAAAAGTGGAGTGAGTTTATTGCGTTAATCTCCTCTATTAAAACGTATATAAATTGCGTGTATGACTATTCAAATAGCTTATATAAATGTATAAGAAGCCGATGTAAACTTTCATGAACCGGGTGATAGCCATAGGTTTTTTAATCTAATGCACAGACATTTCATTGAACGCCTCTGAGATACAGCGACATTTGAGAACTTTGAAATATTTTTTGTTACGTTTACTCACCACTTATATTGAATCCAGAAAAGATTATAAATGACTTGAATTGATAAACTCTCATGTCATGCAAGAATAATTAGAAGCAGGTAGTATTAAAATAAAAATATGAAATATAAACATAATGCAGTCGCAGCTAATCACAATGATGTAATCTCTAGCAGAAGTTTCAATGAGGTAATTATTGTGATTAGACTTGAGCTTCCATCTGAAACAATAACTTCTCCAGGTCATTTTTTTATGTATGCGATTATTTAGCACATACATAAAACAATGAATTGTTTTGTTTCAATTTATCAGGTGAGATTCTACCTGACGACGGAAATAATGATATGCTCAAAATATTTCAAGATGCTTAAATGAAAAAAAACTAAAGAGGTCATCTACATGATAAAATATTCTAGGAAGCCATGAATTACTTATATTTGATATGATAGGGCAAATAATAGTATGTGTTGGTCTCCATAATAAATGGAAAAACGGCCCAAGTGGTAAACAATGTCGACGCGAGTCTCAAAACATTGGAAATTAAGTGAATAAAGCCACTGATAGGGCAATGCTTGAATTTTACTACTTTTATGTTAAATGCGGAGGCAATAACCCAAAATTGGCGTACTCTGAAAACAATGCAAATAACTGGTAATAGGTAAAAAAAGGTGCCGGATATTGATGATTTTCGAAATTTCACAGGTTCCATGGATTTACAAGGTTTGGTAATTGTACTCATAAATCAATATTCAACAAAAATAGAAGGTGTTAAATAGCTCGTCCAGAAGAATGTAATAGTGTAGCGGTTGATCGAGTCGCAGAAAATTATCTTTCGAGTATTCCAAAAGACATGGGAAATTAACCTATGATTTTGTCTTTTTCGACTCCTGTGACTGCGAATCTATGCGGGCGAAGCTCTAGGACTTGAAATCGATCCGGATTGGTGGTTTCTAGAATACCTCTGTTATTAATTACCCACGGTACAGGCTCTGCCGCCCCCTCCGGCGCAAGTGGCGGCATTTCTAAGGAAAGAGGCGACTAGATATTAGAAAACGCAAGCATTCATTGGTTTTGCTCATTCTCGTTTTTCAGGATAGCGACTAATCCATTCATACGGGTGGAAATGCGGATTATATGTGTGTAATGGGATACATGTTTGTAGAGGGTGAGGAGTCTCGGTGGGTGTGGGCTGCAAAGCAGTGACTGGGATGCCAATGCTCCTCTGCCGTTCGTGAGGCACGAGAAATCGCGGCATTAAGTTCCATAGATGGAGCAAAATGTAGTTTAAGTCAATTACATTAATACTCTTAGTATACTCGGGAAGGAACCCTCAAAGGTGCAATGAAAAAGTAAGCTGTGGCCCCGATGGTCCCCGCGGGCCCAAGGGCGAGCAACGGGCTCTGCCTTGAAGAAAAGTGCACTGAGCCTACTTGAGGAGTCATGGAACCGATTCGGTTAGCAAATCACTGGTAAAAGAGACCAAAAAGAAATTCCGATCATCATTGATTGCAATCCAAAATATTTTAAGAAAAATGAAATTAATGTGGTACTACAGCATTGATGAATTATCCCATTGGCGCATGAGCTTAAGATGTGTATACCATCGAGTAAAATGGAAAATTGTAAATATTAGATATCTCCAGTTGAGAGCGAGGATGCTGTGGAGGAGCAGTCGAGAACTAGTCGTTTGAAGAGAACGCTTAGAGGAGCCTCAGAAGAAAATATAGTCTCCGCCAGGAAGAAAGAGGAAGCGTCGAATAAAATTAAACTTACATGAACTTGAAATTATTGGAAAAATAATTAAGAAGTTGTAATACATGTTGTGATTTTCAAAATTTATCAAAGTAATTTTACAGTTTTCACAACTGCCCCATCGCAGTCCCCTCGTTTTTGCGCTGATACTATATTTCTTCTCTGTTGCGCTCCTCAATTTCTGCCGCGGAGTGCTATTTGGCAATTCTTTGCATGATTTTATATTTGATCGGAATTATTCTCGTCATCACGTACAGTTCATCGTTCTGTGTCAGTCCGGTCGCTGCTTGCAACCATTAACTAGTGGTGCCCTCGCGTTTCATTTCATTTTCTTTCGCCACCTCCTATGTTTAATCCACACGCCTCGCAGCGGTGGATTAAACATTGACTCGATGAATGTTTTCGTTGCCCCGCAGTATGCTAGTGACTTCTAATTTTATGGTAAGTCATTTTGGCTTCGTCCATTCTTTTGATTGAAGCGAGCTTGGGGAGTCAGTGTCACAATCCTCAAGTTCCTCCAGAAGAATTCGATATGATCCTCAAAGTTTTAACTCACGGATCTGCTAAATAAGATGATGTATAATTTGATTTCGGCATTTCTAAAGCAATATTTTCTTGTAAACAAATAATCTGTTATATCCCAAGGAGCAATGTCGTATGGACTTAGTGAATTTAGGCAGTGCCTAATAAATTTATTACATCCGAATAACCAAACTACTAAGTGCCATTGAGAGGGGATTTTCTTATGGAACAACTTGTACGTAAAAACTCAGATTGCTAAATCGATTCCTGTTTACGTACGATTTCCAGGATTTTTCTTTTTGTCGCTGCATAGTTTATGATTTCCAGATGTTAGCAGGAATGATATCTGAGGATTTCTTCTTATTAAAAACTCATGTGCTCTTGGTTTTCCAACGCCTCACCTTAATTGGGCTACTCATTTATGACACAGCTTTGTTCCTACTCCCTTTGGAGAAGCGAGGAATATTCGTCCTATATTTGCTCAAACAAAGCTTCCAAGAAAAGTGCAAGGTAATAATTTTTGGACAATTCAATCTTTTTTGCAAATTGCAACTGAAGTCTCAGATACGCTCCAAAGCTGGCTTTTTTCTAGAAAAGTCATACAGCTAAACCGAATCCATCGTAGGTAATTTGTATGAGCTACAAATATGCCCGAAGATAATTGAGTCACGGGGAAGGGAGGTGCGTGGGGGAGGGGGTAGGAGAGCGGTGACCGGTACAGTTAGGTAGTAAGATAGTACATGGCTGCATATACGGTCAATAAACAAATGGCATGACATAAAATTATAAAGCTATTAAATAACTGAAATTATTTGAACTATGGTACGCATTTCATGTCCAATTTTGGCTGTCACGATAATTTAAAGTGATTAGTTTTGAAATGCTTGCTTGGCATAAGGGTCTGTCATTTTACAGAGTTGCCTAAAAGCCGAGGCGGCAAGGTACACATCCTAATGCCAGTGGATTCTCTGCGAGAGTCTCCCTCAACAAAATCAGTGAAACGTACTCCCCTTCGAGAATTGAGAGCTTTGAGAAATTATAAAAACGCGATATAAGGTCCTAAAATAACTAGGAAGGCTAATTTAAGGCAGAATAAATATGATTGGAAATGATTCACGCATTTGGGCAGTCATTCTAAAGTCCGCGAGGGAAACGGTTGGCAAAGGTGGGGTGAGAATGATTGGGTTTTAATAGGACTTTTACCCCATAGCAAGGCAATGATCATCGTAACTCAATGAAGAGAGACGAGCAGAAAAGATTATTGATATGACTTTTCTGTGCAAACGTTTGATGTTTCCGAAGGCAGGTCCTTGAGGGATGAGGTCAAGTATGAATGGTAGGCTTTCGTACGGAAGTGGAGAAGGGCAGAGCAAATTGTCTGGAGGGACACGGAAGAAAGTGAGAAAGAAGCTGGCGGGGGGAGGGTAAGGAGACCGCTGAGAGGTGGAAGTTGGGGGCGCGAGGACGGCGAGGCTGCCACGAGTGTTTGGACTGGAAGGGGGATTCGGAGGCGGAATGAGGAAGGGGGGTGGCAAGTATGCGGATCCGAGGAAGAAAATGGTGCTGGAAAGAGGAGTTGGTGCTGATCAGATGTACTCCAAGTGGAACGTGCGCTTCGAGGTGCTATTTATTCATCAGGCAGGCCATATCAGTGGCACTGAGGGAATTTAGGTTTAGTTGTGTCCTGCGCGAGTTATCATTGTTATCTGATAGAATCTAGCTTTATTTTTTAAATCATCATTATCATCAGCATTTCAATTCCAAGATTGATTTACTTAAGCCCTCCATTCTCTCTCTGCGATGTTAATGAACACATCCCTAATAACTTTTCTGTTTTATGCCCTTCTTAATATGTCCTATATACTTGTTTCTCGGTCTTACTCGCGGGATTTTCCCTCCAATTTTATATGAAATTATGTTCCTAACTATCCCATTCTCCATCACGCTGTCTCCAATTCATCCAGTTCTACTTTGCCATAGACTTCTCCATAAATTCTTTCCTCTGCTATTCTCCTTCACTGTTCCTCACGTTATTTATCCCTTTAATCTTCCTCTAGCATCATGTTTTAAAGGCTTCCATTCTACTTGACCAATGTTCCATATCTCTGACCCATAGGGCGCAATGCTCTATACGAACGTTTTGACGAACTTACTTTTTTCGAAATTCAGATTCTTTGAGCACAGTAGGAACTCTTCTTCGTGAACGTCTTCTAAACTTGAGTTCTTTTTAAAAAGAATAGGGAAAAATATGTTAGACGTGTTTCCAGTTCCTGGTTGCCTCAAAAGGAATTGCTTTGAATGCAAATATTGCAATTTCGACGAAAATCAAAATATATAAATATGAATAATTCATGATAAAGTTAGAGTTGAAAACGTCTACAAAATTTTATTATTATTTAATTATCAAAATTACATTTATACAAAATTACAATTATTTCATTGGAAAACCTTCCTGTAGTGACCTAATGCCAGGAGTCGAAGAACACCAGAGTTATCGTAAAGCTATAACATCCAAGTGAAAATGTCAGTGATGTATGTTGAAGTAATTAAATGGCATGACTTCAAACCTGAAATAATAAATTTTTAATTTCGATCGGCATTATCAAATATTTTATAAAAATACATACGTGAACAAATGTTATCATGAAGCAATGCAGTAATACCCCTCGCTCGCTGGAAGACTCGGGAGGAATTTCCGCGCGCAATATGCTGGGAAAGCACGAAATATTACTTAAACGTGACAATAATATGGTAATGTAATCAATCACGTAATTAGAGCATTTCAGACTTAAATATCCTTTTCTAATTATCGGTGACTCAATAGTGTAATTCCATTGCAAGTTAGGGGGAAGCGTGGTAAAGAATACATGCACAATTCAAATTAAGTGATTGGGAGTGCCCAAGATCGAGGGATTGCCTTCAAAAATCCATGAAGATGTGTACTAATCACTTGGCACAGCCCAAAGTCAACCCACCTACCTCCAATCGGTGGACTATAGAAAACCATCCTCAGTTTTGAGAAGCATCTCTAAAATGACCTCATCTGCCCGTAAATATCCTCGGTGCCATCGTACTAATTTGTCCGCACTACTGAAAATATAATCCCTTATAAAAACCCATTATCTATTAACCCCCATTTTTGGGTTTGAAGAGCTATCGGTGTTCGGGGCGAAGGCGCTCGTCCATCATCGAACCCAGCGAGGGGTGGAACGGGGGTGGGGCGGCGGGTCGCGTTTCGAGGTGGGGTGGTCAGGAGGAGGCCCATCATATTCGCCCGGTGGCCATAAACACGTCTCCCTCCCCCCGCCCCTCTCACTGGTGCTGAGGCGAAGTTTCGCGTTACAACTGACTTTCTCTCTCTCTCTCTCTCTCTCTCCACCTTTGCTCCCCTCTCCTCCTCCTCCAGCCTCCCAACTGTTGAACGCTGGTGTCCCCTTTTCCGTTTCGCCCTCGGACCACCAACACGATCAGAATGTCTTGTGAACCACCTCTCTCATTTTATTCTCGTTTTTGAAATGATTAGAAAGAGCACACGCGTTTCGGCTTGGAATTTATGTCAATTTTTTTAAATCGAGAACTGCGGGAAGTGGGCGTACCCTTGGTAAGAGAGCTAGCTCCCACTGAAAGCTTAGGCAAATTTCCGTTGAAAATGACAAATTTCACCGTTAGCTGTGGTCCCAAAAGGAAAGTACTTTGTAATTGCTGCGTTTGCCATATTTGATGCAATAACGAAATAGTCGTGCTAATGCCTCCTACGAGGATCTGATCAATATAAATACGTAAATTCACAGTTTTCCAAATCAATGAAAAATAACCCCATCGTAATTGCTATCAAGATTATTCTTTCTCATAAGAAAAAGTTTTTGGTGAGCTTATGGACTGATCACTACTGCTCTTCTGTCCCCACACCTAATACAACACTAATTCCCACCAACCACAGTAATCAACCCTAACGTTGGTTTGGTAGGTGATGTTATTACTATGCCTAAAGGTGTGACCAAAATTACACATCAGGGTAATAAGTGGGGCCAGTTCGGCAATGGCTGATTTTTCCACCTGTCCTAGTCGTAAATGTCTTTTATGTTCCTTCAACCTGGTCTCGATGGTCCGCCCTGTCTCTGCAATGTAGACCTCTCCGCAGGAACATGGGACTTGGTATATTCCCGAGGTCTTTAGTCCGATTGGGTCCTTCGCTCTGACCAGCAAGTTTCTAATATTCCCCGGTGGTTTATGGATTGCCTCGATTTTATGTCTCGCCAGTATCCTGGATATTTTCCCGGAGATCGAGGCGACGTATGGCAAGCAGGCCCTGGCTAAAGGTTTTTCTTTTTCCTCTGCCGTGCGTGGTTGCGAGTCGAAGGACCTTTTTAGGGCTAGGGATATTTCGCGTCCACTATACCCATTCTGGAGGAAGGTGGTTTTCAGGTGGTTAATCTCCTCCGGCGAGCTGTTTTTGTCGGCGATGACCCTGGCTCGTTGAATACACACCATGTCCGAGTGTGCCATTGTTCTTACATCGAACCAGGATATCGAGGAAAGGGAGTTGGCCGTCGATTTCCGCTTCCATGGTGAAAGCTATATTGGGGTGTTGGCGGTTCATATGCACAAGGAATTCATCAAGTGCATCCTTCCCATGTGGCCAAATCACAAAGGTGTCGTCTACATACTGGAAAAAATGTTTAGGGCGGAGCATGGCCGATTTTAGTTAGTTTTTTTTAGTTAGTTTTCTGCAAAGTCTTCCATGACGAAGTTAGCTATGGCGGGGGAGAGTGGAGATACCATTGCCACTCCATCTGCTTGCTCAAAGAATTGCCCATCATACTGGAAGTATGTGGAGGTCAAGACGTGGCGAAATAGCATCACCGTGGCAGCGTCGAACTTGGCGCCCAGGAGGCGTAAAGTATCAGTAAGGGGGACCTGTGTGAAAAGGGATACCACGTCCAAACTCACCAGGATTTCTGGGGAAATAAATAATATGGAAGTCATCTTAAGAACTTTCAGTTAAGACCGTGAGAAATAGGATCGTCATAAAAAACATCAATGAGAGTGAAGTAACTTATTTGATAGTTTTATTACATATGCGTGTAGATAATACCCCGCAAGCCACCGCAAGAGCGTGTGGCAGGGGGTGTTAGGTCAGCAGCCATGCATGCCCAATATTTGCATCTCTAAAAAGATATTCGTTCAACCATGCACTCGAATAAAGTTAGTTATCTCGAAAGAAGCTATTTACATGCAAAAATATTCAATAACAGCGCAATGTTTAAATCAACAATCGGGAACAATGTTATAAAAATGGCTCTATTTGAGATGCATGCAGACTATTGACAAAATATATGAACTACCAATACTACGGGGGTCGTTCAATAAGTCCTTGGGAAAAAATAGAGCCACATATTATTTTTGGTAGATTTGATTTAATTTTTCATCATAATATCCTGTAATCTCACTGAACTTAACTTTTCCCTGTGTTTTTCCAACTCTTTTAATCCGTCCCAAAAGGAGTATTTTGGATGGTCCTCCAAAAAGGAATCTGTGTTGGCGATGACGTCCTCATTCGACTTGAACCGTTTTCCACCGAGGCATTGTTTTTCAATTCAATTGTCTGGTGAATGTTGAAAAAATTCGAACTTTAATTTCATAATTTTCACCATCGAAATTGCTTTTAGCACTAGAAACAGTTGTGTACCCGTGCATTATCTCCATGGAAAAGATTTTTTATTTATGTAATTAGGACGTCTTTTCTTGATTTTTTCGTTCAACCGGGGTAATGACGAATCATAATACTCTCCATTTCTCGTTTATTCTTTTTGCGAGTAATCGACGTAGATGATAATTCCGCCTGCATCCTAAAACACCACCTAGTAGGCCGATCTCGCCGTCTTCGGAGCGAAATCGTCTTTAGAAACTCATTGTTTCGACTGCTTCTTTATCTATGGAGTGTCGTGGTGTATTCATGTTTCGTCAACAGTTGGACGTAGAAACCTATCAGGATTGCGATGGTAAAGTTCCAAACCAGCCTCTGAATCGTCGAAACGAATGCGTTTGTTCTCGACTGAGTACTATCCTTCACTGAGTAATATATTGACAGTAGAAGGTACCTAATCCAAAATTACTGAACAACTTGCCCAATGAAATTGTTGTCTTACTTAAATTTTGAAAATGCAACCGAGAATGAACTGGAAAAAATATTTTGAACAAGAACACGTTTCATGCAATTGATTACTAATCTGTATCAGTGTATCATAATTAAAAATAATAATTATGAGCTGCATTTTATGTTTTTGATATTTTTGACCACGTTTGTATTATAAATGTTTAGACAACTCTCGTCGACAGGTTATCCCTGATGGAATACTATTGTTATTCCTGATGGGAAACTAATGGTTAATGAACCGTTTTTATCAACAATTATCGTGTTGTAGTTTATATCTAAATTTGCAGCATGTTTATTTTTAAAAGTATTCATGTTGTATGGAAAACGTAGTTGTAGTTTGAAACTTACCTTAAACTTTCATATAAATGGTAATAATGTTACAGAGCTTTTATTTATTTCTGAAATTTCCGATTGTAGTCCATTTGCCAAAACTGTGGGACCCATACGGTCGAAGATACTCACTGATCACTAGAGCGAAATAAGTAACAGGTGTATTGGAATATATTAAATGGGAACCTTACCGTTAATCATCACAAATTAACCCTTCTCGCATGTCATGGGAGATTTTCGGAAATGTATCGGGTACTCTAGTATTTTCTGATAGTCAGTGCATCAGTTATATGAAACGATATCATCTGAGAGAACTAAAAGTACGCACGCATTTGCTTCCATTATGCTGAACAATTGGTTAGTGTCTACACACATGCCTTCTCCCCACCTCCTTTCTCCTTTCTATCCCGGAATCGTGTTTTGCAGTCTGTATTTGCACGGAATGTTGAATCCTCCTCTTCCTACCCCCTCCCCGCTACCGCCAACACCGGCAGAGGACCGGACCCAATTCACCGTCACGGTGGCGATTCGCCCCTTCCCCCCGAGGGTCCTCTTCTTTGCAGTGCACCGCCTCCGGCGTGCAAGGGCCCGTGAGTTTGCCTCGAAATCGTTCTGAATCGCCATGGATGGGGCCATGTCACGTAGTATGGATGGAAACATGTTTTAGTGTTGCCGTAGATTTATTACATCAAACGTTAACAAGAGGGCCAATGCAGTCCATTCCCTATGGATAGATTCCACCCGTAAAAAATGGCATTTTTTCGGCATGGTTTAGCGGAGTCCTATTAATTTTTACCAACTTGTCAGCATCATAATCAGTGGTACTCCATCTGGGTTAAACATTAAGGTCTTGAATGATCCCCAAAAACCACCATGCACGGGACCACCACGAGGATTTCTCCAATTCGCCGTGCATGATATCCTTATTTCTCCTTAATGTCGGTCTGTCTCCGAAATCTGAGAACGCGTCCGTTGCAAACCTCACTCATAAACGTGGCTTTTAGGGTGGAAAGTATGGATTTCCGGGATTCGTGATATCTTTAAAAGCGGAAAACCAAGCAATTTTGAGAGCACCTTATGACTCGAGCCTGATGTGAAGTGTGAGCGTGATAACTGAAATCCCCCGCACTCGCTCAGTGCTCAAACCTCACGAGCGTGGCCTCTGACCAGTTGCGTTCTTCCCGCGAGGCCTTCGGAAGTGCCCATTGCGTGTGTGTGTGTGCCTGCGTCGAGATGGGTGTGTGTGCTGGTGTCACCGCGGGGTGTCGTCGTTGCGCGGGCCGCGTCACCGGGCGACCTCCCGGCATCTCCGGCCCTCGGCTCTTCCCAGAGTTCCCGTCCGAGGGCGTGTGGTTGCGTGTTCTCTCCCGAGGTATGCGCGAGAGAGAGGGGGCCGCGGAGAGACGGGGGGGGTCCTCCTGAGATCGGCTTGGTTTACGAGGCGGCGGCGGCCGCTAACCTCGGGGGCGGGGGAGCCTCCCTGGCCGCCGCCATGTGTGCGTGCCGGCTTTCAATTTACGCGCGGCGCGAGTGAAATATCGCGCCTCTCGGGCTCGTTGACCGGTCAGGGGGAGCAGGATGGAAGGGAGAGGGAGGTCTCTTGTGTGCGTACGTGTGTGTTTGTGTGTGTGCCTCTCTCTCTCTGTGTCTGAAGCTATACAGAAACTTGAATTCATCCGTCTTGCGGCTGAAACTTGTCAATATCCTTTGCATACTCACTTTGATCGCTGTTCTGCAGTATCCACTAATGAACCAAGCAGATGTCGCTGAGACCGCCATGCCTGCAAAATTCACGACTCCAATATATTTTCAATATACATACCCTGCGAGCATCTTACTGCCTGTTGTGACACGTGCTTAAGTTTGAAAATTACTAAAAAATCCAAGAAAAGATATAAAATTGTGTACTTTTGCGCATATATGAAAATTATAAAACGTTAACACTTCAGTACTTCCACGAATGCAATGCACTCTGTAATTCGTGCCCTTAACTATGCTTTGGATAATGAGCGCTAGAAGTAATTTTTCAAACATTAGCGCTTTGATAACTTTCTGTTTTGCCGTTTGAAAGTACGAATTAATACAAATTTGGATTTCAATTAATATGTCAGCTGAAATTCAAATGCACGTATTTAATTAAAATTACGTATTCATATCATATGTTGGTGCTCCTGGTATGGTCTTGCCACATAGGTCAAAGGTTAGAAGCCAGACGAAAGGTAGTCCACGCAGCGTCTGTTCCTCAGTAAGGCAGCTGCAAAAGCGTCTGACCCCAGTGGGGCGGCCATTAAGTGATGGTGTCACGTTAAAAACATTAATGAGGAAGGCAACAGGAAACCACCTCAATTATCATTTCCAAGATTGCTATGATGGACAAAAGAGAGAAATTAAGTCCTAGAGTCTGCGGGACTCGGCCCAAGTGTGTCATAGCCCGGCAGCGGGGGAGGCAAGGCTTCCGTGGTCGTTAACCCGCGAAACACTTGCGGGGAGAAATAACAGCAGCAGGACAGAAGGCGCAGAAGAAGACGAAAGTAGTTAGAATAGGAACATGGAACGTCAGGACAATGTTGAAGATAGGCAAATTAGAGAATATTAAGCGAGAGATGGCAAGAGGAAATATAGATGTTTTAGGTCTATGTGAGGTGAGATGGAAGGATAGCGGGGATTACTGAAGTGATAATTATGGAATAATATACATAGGCGGGGACGAGAGCAAACGAGGGGTTGCCGTAATATTAAATAAAGAGGTAGGAAGAAGCGTAGTCAACATAGAGCAAGCAACGGATAGATTATTAGTAATAGAGATTAAAGCAGAACCGACGAACGGTTTACCTGCCGCCGAGCAACCATAAGGCGGAAGAAGTCAATAGGATGTACGATGAGTAAGAGGATATAATCCCGTGTGTTCCTACAGAGAAACATTTGATAAGGATGGGGATTGAAATGCGACGGTAGGCGAAGTAAGAGATGGTGATGAGGTGGGGGACTATGGGTTAGGCACGAGGAATGAACCCGGGGAGAAAGCAATTGAGCTCTGCAAGAGACAGGGTTTAGTCATCACCAACTCATGGTTTAGACACCACAAAAGGCGTAGGTTTACATGGAAAATGCCAGGTGACTCAGAAAAGTAACAGTTAGATTATATTATGGTTAGACATAGGTTTGGGAACAGTGTGGTAAATTCGCAATGTCTCCCGGGAGCGGATACAGACTCGGACCACAATTTAGTTGTTATGAAATGTAACGTCCGTTTCAAAATGATAATGCAGCGGTGGCGGGTAAGGAAATGGAATGTAGAAGCATTAAATGGATTGACAAGGAAGGAGTATCAGCAGGCTGTAGGGAAAATCATGGAGTACGGTAAAGAGCTGAGTCTATCGAAAAAAATGGGATTGCATCATGAAAGTGATATCGAAGCCACAAAAGACACTATAGGAACCATTAACGGGAAAAGGATAAGGAAACCATGCGTCACGGGTGAGATTATTGCAAAGATGGATGAGAGAAGAAAATAAAAACATACAGTTATGAAAAATAAAGTATAAAGAGTTAAACAATAACTTGAAAAGGGCCACAAATAAAGAAAAAGAAGGATGGTGGAAAAGGCAATGCGAGGATATGGAAAGTTTACAGAAGAAGGGTGAAATTGGTGCGCTATCCAACAAGGTTAAGTTATTATCGGAAAGTAAGAAGTTAAGATCTGTGCTAACACTTAAAGATCAGTGGTGTGGTAAGATAATAATTGACGCAGTGAGGATCCAAAAAAGATGGAAGGAATTCATAGAAAACAATATGGCAAAGAACATAGGCAAAAAAGAATAGACATAGGAAAGGAACATGACGTAGAAGAAGATAGCTTAGGTCCAGGCATACTTGACGATGAAATAGAAAGGGTAGTCAGAGATGAAAACAAATAAGGTCGTGGGGTTGGACAGCGTTCCTGTGGAACTGTTGCAATGTTTTGGAAAATGGGGGAAGACGACTATATAGACTGATTCTTAGTATCTATGAGGAAGGAATCTGGCCAGAAGACTTCGTGAGATCAATGCTAGTTCCAATTCCGAAAAAGGTTAAGGCTACTTCATGTGAGGACTACAGAACAATAATTTCGATTTCCCACGCAGTTAAAATTGTTCCCAGGATCATCATCAAAACGATGCAGAACAGGGCAAATGATTACTTAGAGGATGATCAGTTTGGATTAAGGAAGGGAAGAGGCACAAGCAATGCTATTGCAGCAATGAGATCACTAATTGAGAGGATTACAGAATACAAGTTGGACGTGTGTGCTTGTTTTTTAGCTTTCGAAATGGCGTAACAGACTGATTCGCAGCCTGCACATGTCTCAGACTACTCAGGTGCGAGTGGGGAACGGAGAGTCAGGATGGGCAGTGTTAGGAAGAGGTGTAAGGCAGGGTTGCCCATTGTCACCGGTGCTATTCAACGTATATGTGGAAGAATTGATTAAGGAGGCTTGGGAAGAGCTGGAGGTGGGAGTGAAAGTCGGAGGGAAATTCATAAAATCGGTTAGGTTTGCTGATGACCAAGCATTAGTTGGTCTGTCAGCCAAGGGGTTGCAAGCATTGCTAAGTGAATTGGGGGTTCAGTGCGATAAATATGGGATGAGAATCAATATTAATAAAACAAAGTCTATGCGATTTTTCAGAAAGAAAAAGGCTAAGCTAAATATTAAAATAAGGGGGGGGAAATAGAGCAGGCAGAAAAGTTTACGTATCTCAGTAGTGTTTTGGACAAAGACAGTATTGCGACCTCATCACTCCCAAACCCCCCCTCTCTCTCTCTCATACAGGAAACCCACTAATTACGAAATATCCTGGTATTAAACTTCCTAGGAGTTCATGAAATAGCGCAGGTGGAACAGTTTAGATATCTCGGAAGTCATTTGGAACAAAATGGTCAAAGTAGTAGGCACTAGAGAATAATTGCCTTCGGTGTAGAAGCGTTAACAAGGAGGAATGAAGTGATGACAGGGATGTTAATAAAAGGTTCTTCAAAACTCTGACGAGGGGCGTTGTTTTACATGGCCATTTTACTAAGGTAATAGACATGTTGATGTAAAGAAGGATGGAGAAGGTGAAGTAAAACATACGAGGAAGTGAAAAAATTGGTGGAGGAGGAGAGGGGATTGCTGGGAGAAATTCTAAGGAGGTGGGACAGACGGACACAGAGCATATTGATATGATATGGGATGTTGAATATTGTGATAGAGGGGAGATGTTAGGTACACGAGGAAGGGGCAGGAAAAAGATGTTCATGCTATGCATACTAGTTGGACGTGTGTGCTTGTTTTTTAGCTTTCGAAATGGCGTAATGGAGTGAATTAGGAAAACCTAATGCATGTATTGCGGAGAATAGGAATATTTGGAGGGACAGGAGACTGATTCGCAGCCTGCACATGTCTCAGACTACTCAGGTGCGAGTGGGGAACGGAGAGTATGGATGGGCAGTGTTAGAAAGAGGTGTAAGGCAAGGTTGCCCATTGTCACCGGTGCTGTTCAACGTATATGTGGAAGAATTGATTAAGGAGGCTTGCGAAGAGCTGTAGGTGGGAGTGAAAGTCGGAGGGAAATTCATAAAATCGGTTAGGTTTGCTGATGACCAAGCATTAGTTGGTCTGTCAGCCAAGGGGTTGCAAGCATTTCTAAGTGAATTGGGGGTTCAGTGCGATAAATATGGGATGAGAATCAATATTAATAAAACAAAGGCTATGCGATTTTCCAGAAAGAAAAAGGCTAAGTTAAATATTAAAATAAGGGGGGGAAAATAGAGCAGGCAGAACAGTTTACGTATCTCAGTAGTGTTTTGGACCAATACGGTCAAAGTAGTTGGGACGTAAGGAGAAGAATTGCGCTAGGCAAGGAGGCTTTTTCAATGAGGAGGTAGTTGATGACGGGGATGTTGAGTAGGGAGGTTAAGAAAATCCTCGTGAAAACTTTGATATGGGGCCTAGTTATGTGCGGCGCGGAAACATAGTCCCTGTAGAAGGATGATAGAAGTAGATTGGAGGATTTTAAAATGTGGGTGTGGTGAAGAATGGAGAAGGTGAAATGGACCGAAAGGGAAACAAATGAGGAAGTACTGGAGATGGTGTGTGAGGAGAGGGGTTTGTTGAGAGAAATCCTATGGAGGCAGGAAAAATGGATGAAAGGTGTATTGAGAGGTAGTGGGATGTTGAAGAAGGTAATAGAGGGGAGAATGTTAGGCAAACGAGGAAAGGGCAGGAACAGGATAGGGATGTTGGGTGGGATGAAGGGAAGAATGAAGAACGCGGAGATGAGAAGGGACCTCATGTAGAGTAGGTTGCTGTATTGTGGTGTGTTAGGAGTCTGAAGATATTTATTTGATAGTTGTGTCGATCCAAAAATCTGCCTTAACCGATAGATTACCTAATAAAAATATCATATGTTGGATGAAACTCGGTGTGGAGGAGGAGGGTTCCGACAGGAGCCCTGGGGATTTAGAGCTCCTGCTCATTATGCCAGTTCCTATTCAACCCGCTTGCCAAATGGAATCAGTGGTCAGAGGACCACTGTTAAGGAGGTTACTATTCCTACCTCCATCGTAAACCAGTATTGCTATTGAGAGAAAGCGATGTAATGGGGAGCGATGTGTGAATGTTGTCCTGCCCCTTGATCAATTTCAAAAGTCTAAATAAAATTGCAATACTTTTAATAAGAATATATTGAATCTAGTATTTTTTACAGTTAGTTACAACGAAATTATTTGAATTTACCTTTACTTATAAATAACACATTTTGAAGTGTTCCGTAAATTTCATCACAATACAGCAAATGAATTCACTAGCATTTTTTAGTATAATCTCGTATTTTTTTGACAGTACAGAACACCTTTTTAGACACAGTATTTGTACCAGGTGAATATGAGTTTCCCAAATATTACCTTAGCATAACATATAAACTGTTGTACTGTGTAACTGATTTTTTTATCATTAGCTGGAGGTAAAATTAAACATTTCTGTGATAATTCATTTAGAAAAAGTGGGAAACATTTTTAAATGGCTATCCCCACGCGCACTAAGTGTTACATTTCACTGCGCTTGCGCAATATGTTTATGTAAGACTAGGGGGGATGAAAGGCGGGAGTAGTAAGGAAATGGTGTTTCCAACGCAGCGTGCGCGCGGCGGCCAACTTGAAAAAGCGTCGGTGCTGCCACCTATTTGAGTTTGAAAACAAAAGCGTAAAGGAATGCTGCGCTCGGACCACCATGTCCTTAACTGGGGGTGGGGGGAGTTTTGTTTCGAAGGCGATTGCGAGTTGTGGTGGTGGGGGTGAGTCGAGGGTTCCTTCTTCTCCTCCCGCCTTTGTGGATTTATAATTGCGACCTGAAAAAGTCGGTTTATATTATTCTTACAACTCCCTGAATAATTAAATTTATTGAATTAAATTTATCATTTTGTACATTAATATGTATCCAAGCTTTAAATTTTGAATAATTTATTTACTGCACATTTTAATTTCTCTTTTTTTGTGACAATTTAGATAGCATGTTGCTGAAGTTGAAATCGAACTCGGTATCATTAACTCTACGCAGCCTTAACAACATGATGTGCGCCTGGCTGTGCCGGTACATTTCTAAAAAAGGTAGTGGCAGGTGTGTAATGTGTTCGTCGGAGGGTATATTAATTTCGCCGTTCCCGGCAATGCATGCTCTGATGGAAGCGTTGACTCTCTCCATATAACCGCTCGCATCCATGGTTGGAATAAGTACGAGCTCAATGCTATGTTAAAAGTGTTCTTTTGAGAAGAGTATCACGTGAAGTGGAAGAGGGAAAAAGATAACCGGAAAGAAGATAACAGAGCTAGGAGACAGAAAAAAAACTTGTTAACTGACGTTGCCTGAAACTCCTCTGAGATTTAAGCATTTAAGGGGTGATGGAAAAAAATTAAAAAGGAAAGAACATTTTCTTAACCAATATATTCTATGTAAATAATTTTAAAAAATACACACATTACAATAAGAATATGATCAATTTGGAATTCAAATTCCAATTTAAACAAAACATAAAAAAATTAAATATATTTTAACATTGAAATGAAATTATCATACTGTGCATTGTCATGTATCCAAGCTTTTAATTTTGAACAATTTTCATCGCACATACTAATTTCCCCGTTTTTGGGTACAGAAATTCGCATTTTGTTGAAGTGGGTGAGAGTGAGCGCAATTTCGGGACATTGAAATATTTTGCCAGTTCCATTACTGGACGTTCTATGATTTCTGACAAAAATTTACATTTTTCCAATCCTTTTCCAAAAACATATTGAAAAGACTCGGCTTCCCTTTTTAGGATCGTGTTCAATTCGTCGTAAGGCACATTGCCCAAATCATAATCTAACCCGTGCCAATTTCTAATGAGCAACTGGTTCGTTTCCAAATTGGCAATTGGGATGCGGGGTGGAAACTGGAAAACCATGACCTCCGCCACTCAGATTCCAGATCCTCCATAGACAATTCTCTCATAACCAAATCCTTTCCATCAACTCCTGCCTGGAAGTCCACGATGACTTTGCTCATCCTTGTGCTCGAGATGGGTCGAACGGGAAGGGCACGTTAAAACTGGCAGTCTTCTTCATGCCAAAGGTTATTCTCAGGTGCTGCACCCCCACGGTGCTCACGGTATGCGGAATAGGTGTGAAGAATAGGTCCAGCTTCGGGCTCCAATGATTGGCCACTAGGATAGTATCTATGAGTACGTTTCGAATTTTGGAAAACTCGAGCCATTCCGATAGGTTTAGCAAAACAGTTTTACCCCACCGTTGATCGAGGAGAGCAGCTCCCGATTTACGAACAAATGCCACAACTTTACCACCGTTTTGCGTACCATACTCGAAGAAGAAATTCGTAAGTGGGCGGATTGTTTTTGGTTTTGCCTTAGATCTGCTTAAAAAAATCAGTAATGATCTTTTCGCAGTTGCGTAGGACACAATGTTTTATTTAATATGCAATTAGAATTCAAAATTTCATTTTTCACTAATATATACCAATTAAAAAAAACCGAACACTAAATTTGTCGATGCTTGTAACACAAAGGCTGTTCATTTGAACTGGAACGGGAGCATGATTAAGAAATAAAAACGCATTATGATATTTTAAATTATATTATCCATGTATATATTATATTTTAAGATTACATTAGCATCTTTCTGTGATTCCAAACCACAAATGAAATAAAGGAAAAAAGGAAAATTATATTTTACAATCAATGAATTGTAAAGGGTAAAATTTCTAACCAGTGATAGTAAAATGCAAAAGGATAGTATTTCTGATAGACCATGAATGTTCTTAAAATAGTCAAGATATAATATTTGAGTGATTAATTATATAGCGTGCGAATAAAATGGATCTTTTATACAATTTATTCTTTATAATTACAATTTATTATTATATAATTTATTAGTATTATTCATTTCGCTCACGCGAAATTATCAAATTTGGAGATGACCGCCAGCAGGCGGTAGTTTTCAGTGAAGCGTGTGAGGGAAGGCTTAACGTTATCATATTTCTTTTCTGGAAAAAAATAAAACAGCAATGGTTTAAATTCTCGTATTCTAAAACGTGCTCAGCAAGGGCGACTTTCACTGGCTGCGGCCAGCCTTATCGCTCGCTATATCCCTAGCGGTTCCGGTCGGCGCGCTGGCACTGCTGGGTGCACTCGCACTTGGTAACATGGAAATAAATATTTTCCAGCGGCTCCCGACTTGTGCTGCCGCCAGTAGTGTGAAGCTGAACAATATAAAGTTTCCACAGGCGCGCTCCATCTGCTGTAAAAAAATATTTCCCATCGTCTCTCGGCGCATGTTACCACCGTATCATTTATATATGCGAACTTATCATTCGCCCTTCAGTTACTTGCCAGCCTTTTACGTGAGAACTTCGTGTGTGTGAAATAATGGAGGAATTTTGTGATTTGTGCTACACATTTTATTGAAATTGGCAAAGCCACCAAACTACCGATGTGCACCGAAGGCACGCAATACTGGGCGGTGAAATTCGACTGATAATCGAACTTGAGTCGGCAACACGAGGTCGATTGGAAACATATTTGGTGAGTGGATTCGAAGAATTATCCAATGCAGAAGTAGTTCTCGGGCTGGACTGCGTGAGAGACATTTTGGCTCAACGTTTCTGTCTCGTTGCAGGGAGCGTCTTCAGGAGCCAAGACGCTCTCTGCAACGGGAAAGAAACGTTGAGCCAAAATGTCTCTCACGCAGTCCAGCCCGAGAACTACTTCTGCATCTCTCAACAGCTGCGAAAGCCTACGATCTACAATTATCCGATGTTGTAACATTTCTAGGTTCGATAAAAAGTACTATCCTAACAAAAATAACGAAACAATTGCAAAAAGAAGCATAAAAAATTAATTTGATTTTTAAATGTTAGTTTATAAAAGATGACGAATCGGATGAGCGATATTTTAAAACCAAAAATATTCGACTGTTTCAAGCCGATGACGTTGATATACAATTGGATACATTGTAGGAGAAATTGTTGGAAGGAAAGTCGGAACACCAAACAAAAGGTTCGGGTTGGATTTTATCGATGGTGAAAGGGCTTGAACTGAGAAGAAACGAATATGTACCCTTGATGGGGACCGGATATATTGAACTTCCTGAACGAATTAAAAAAACAGGAGCGTTAATCAACGTAAAAAATAACGACTCATTCTGCTTCAAATATGCAATTTGGTCAAAGAAAATAAATCGAGATCAACAACGAGTTTCAAAATACGATAATGAAGCATTCCGAAGCGGTTACGATTGGGATTGCATCAGCTACCTGGTACACATTAAATCAATTTCAAAATTCGAAAAAGCTAACAATATTTCGATCAATGTTTTCGGTTTAGATGAAAAGAATAAGGTGTATCCGATTAAGGTTGTGAACAAAGTGCTTGAAGACCATCGTGATTTATTGTTTTTGTCCGAAAACGATGAGTCTCATTATTGCTGGATTAAAAACTTTAATCGATTGGTAAAGTTGCAGATGAATTAACATGGCGGACGCCATTATGTATGCAACAGGTGTTTCAAATGTTGCTATTCCGTGGAATTCCTCAAGGAGCACGATGACAATTGTAGTCGTAATTCGCAAGCCGAAATAGTGCTTCCAACCGAGGGTGATGCCATTTTAAAATTTAGAAACATTTCACACACAGTTCGAGTTCCTTATTTTGTTTATGCGGACTTTGAGTGTTTGCTCCCGAGCGTTTTGACCGTTGAATGAGCATTCGTATTCTCTAATGCAGAATCATCATGAAGTTATGTCCTTTTGCATGGTAATGGTTTCGAGTACTGATGAATGTTTTGAGCCTGTTCTTTACCGAGGAAAAAATGCAATCTCGATATTTCTTGAAAAACTTAAGGAAATGACGTTTTTCGTTCGAGACAAGTACAGTAACATAATACCGATGCAAGAAATGAACGAAGATGAGCTCACATTTTAACAGCGCCTCTATTTGTCACGTTTGTGATCTTGAGTTGGGCGAGGACCGTGTGAGAGATCACGACCAACTTTCAGGTAAATTTAGAGGTGCGGTTCATTATGCATGCAATGTAAACTTTCAAAAACCGAGATTATTGCCGGTTTTCATTAATAATCTTTCGAATTACGACGCCCATCTAAGCGCACCACATCTTGGCTATGATGATTTAAGAATTACATGCATACCGAACAATGAAGAAAAGTAAATTTCATTTTCGAAATTTGTAGATAGCCGATTCTCATACCGATTTATCGATACATTTCGATTCATGAGCACTTCACTTTCAAAGTTGGTCAGCATTCTGCCTACAGAAAAATTCGAAAAATCTTTGTGCATATTTGGATATAGAGTGGAACTTGTGACGGGGAAAGAGGTTTTTCCATATGAATATGTGGCTTCATGGAAAAAAACTCGAGGAAACTTGCTTTCCACCAATTGATAAATTTTATAGCACGCTGACGGAAGATACAATTAGAACAGACGATTATGCATTTGCCCGACTGGTGTGGGATGAATTCGAATGTACCACCCTCGGGGACTATTCCGATCTTTACCTAAAAACCGATGATCTCTTACTAGCCGATATCTTTGAAAACTTCAGAGATTCGATGATGAATATCTATGGGCTAGATCCGGGTTGGTATTATACAATTCCGGGCCTTTCTTTCGATGCGTTGCTCAAATAAGCGAGAATTGAACTTGAACTGCTTACCGATTATGACATGTTGTTGATGTTCGGAAAGGGCATTCGAGGAGGAATAAGTAAGTGCATTAAACGATATGCGGAAGCCAATAACGAATATACGGAACATTTCGATCCGGATAAGGAAACAAAATATCTAATTTATGTTAACTGCAACAACCTTTACGGATATGGGTTATCGGAGCCCCTTCAAAGTGTGGTTTCAAATGGATCTCGGAGGGGCAGGTTGTGGACATCACATCAATTCTTGATGATTCCCCTAAGGGCTATCTTTTGGAAGTGGACATTGAATATCCAACAGCACTTCATGATTCACACTCCGATTTGCCGTTTTGTTGTGAAAATAAAACACCTCCAGTGGGAAAAAATTCGAAATTGTTAACTACGCTAGACGATAAGAAGAATTACGTCATTCATTACCGCGCTTGGAAACAAGCAGTAGCAGCAGGCTTACGACTGACAAAAATACACAGAATAATCGAATTTGATCAATCTCGATGGATGAAACCATTCAACGATTGTAATTCGGAAATGCGAAAAAACGCAAAGTCCGATTATGAAAAAGAATTAATGAAGTACTCCAAAAAATTCTTGTTACGGGAAAGCTTGTGAAAACGTGCGTAATCGAAGAAAAATCGAACTCGTAAATATGGGAAAAAGATTAAAGAAATTGATCTCAAGTTCAATTTTTCTTGATCGAACGATTTTTTCGGAAAATCTCATAGCGGTGCACCTAAGACCAACATCAATCAAAATGAACAAACTACTTTACATTGGTCAAGCTGTTTTAGATATTTCGAAAGTATTTATGTACGATTATTTTTACGAACACATAAAAAGAAAAAATGTAAAATTGTACTATATGGATACCGATAGCTACATAATCGAAATGCCAAAAAATTGTTACGAAGAAATCAATCAAAACATTAATTTGTACGATACATCCAGTTATCCCTCGGACCATTCTTGTAACTCGAGAGCAAACGAAAAAGTAATTGGTAAAATGAAAGACGAATGTGCAGGTAAAATAATGACGCATTTTGTCAGGTTGCGGAACAAATTATATTCTTACCGTGTGCGGGGTGGTGGCGTGAGTAAACGCGGAAGGGTAATAAAAAGGTCACGATTGATAAATCAATTACGTTCGATGATTATGTTACCTGTTTGCGTGAAAGCACACCCTCATTCAGAACGATGTCTTTCATCAGATCACAAAAACATCAACTGTGTACCGTAGAAATAAATAAAAAAGCTCTCATCCCCGATGATGATAAACGATGTGTTTGTGAAAACGGAAATGATACACTACCAAGGTCAATACAAATTAAAACGAGACGAACCATTTTCCGAAACGTGACTTACCTATTGTTAATATTGATAGCAATGCGTAGATTAGAAGGTAAAAATAATCTAGGACTATTCGGAATACCATGCTCCAAGAATTATTCTCCAGTGTTAACAAGCATAGCGAATGAGTTGAAGGTGCTCGTGATGCGTATGCATGAAATGCTCGAAATATGAAGATAAAAGCACAAACTGAAAAGAGGATCTTTCATTTTTTCTATTCGTGCCTCGAGAAAACGTTAATGATAACGATCAAGTGGAAGCATCCTTTTACGTGTGTAGTTGCCGGGCCTTCAAGCAGCGGAAAAACAGAATTTGTCCTTAAGTTTATTAGAAATTTAGCGTCAATGGTGGATGGAAAGATAGATAAGATCGTATGGTGCTGTAGCTACGGAAGTGCACCTAATGCAATCGATACTTCCAAGGTTCAGTTCATATTCAATCTTCATGTTAGCTTTGCGAATCTTAAGAAGGTACCCACTCTCTACATCATAGATGACTTGATGCATGACTTTTTCAGTGACATTAGAGTAAGCGAACTTTTTACAAAAGATTCGCATCATTCAAATATCTCCGTAATTCTTATTAGCCAAAATGTTTTTTATCAGTAACGTTTTTCACGTACCATATCACTAAACGCAAAATACATTGTATGTTTTACAAATCTCCGTGATCGGTCACAAGTTAGACATTTTGCCTGCCAGGTTTATCCTGAAAATCCTGCATCGCTAACCGAGGTATATAGGGAGGCGGCTTCGAAGCCATTCACGTACTTGGTACTTGACTTTGCTCAAGAAACGGACGATTACTTAAGGTTCAGAACGAACATATTTCCCGATGAAATCAGTGAAATTTTCGTTCACTAAATTTACTAACCAACCTTCAACCTTAACCCCATTAAGATGAAACGTGTGAAAATAACCAGATTAAAACGAAATATTAACATTTTAAAAAAGATAAAGAAGGCCTTGACCAAAAAATGAAGATCCATCATTAAGACAGCCGATTCGGATGTCATTAAATCTTTGAACAAATGTGTCCGAAACGTACTAAATGGTAATTGTAAGATTAGGCCAACGTTGAGAAAAAAATTGCTCAGATATAAAAAAGCAATCAGAGAGATAAATTGCTATAGAGCACCCCTGAAAAGAAAACGCGCGTTACTTAGTCAACAAGGGGGTTTTTTATCAACTCTTCTTGGTGCTATACTCCAACTAATCAGCGGCGGAATAGCTAGTCTGATAAAAAAATAATGAGTTTCAAAACGTTCGTGTTAGTGGATCCCACCCCCACATATGAAAAGGGGCAGAATATTAAGAACGAAATGACTAAGTTGAATAAGCAAATGCAAGGAATTCTTAAGTGGATTGATTTCAACGATTCCCAAAAATTGCATTATTATCGAAAAGTATTAGACTCATATTTAGACATAGTAGCCGAAGGTAGCGAATATAATGCATTACCATCCACCGTTAACTATCAACTCAATATGGCACGTCGCAAAGGAAGAAAAATTGCTAAACCGTCCGAGTCTGATCATTATTTTTTTTGGAGAAAACACTGAAATAGCTTACTGCGAAGGCTTCTGCGGTGATGAGATGCAATCTGTACGTTTTTCGGGTTCCTCCCGCGTTGAGCTGTGTCTATTGACAACGGTTTTGCCAGAAGTCCCGCTGGCATTCAGCGGGACTGCTGGCGCGGATGCCAGCGGGACTGCTGGCGAAACCGTCGTCAATAGACACAACTTAACGCGGGAGGAACCCGAGACACATACAGATTACATTGAAATAGCTCTCGACAAAAACGTTAGAGAGATTTTAAATCGAAAGGACCTCCCGGATCAGCAAAAATGGATTTTATATAGAAGAGTATTGAATTCGTGTATAGAAAACGTATTAAAAAATAATAAGCGGCCCATTCCTTCGTCAATATTTGATGATGGTGGACATTCCGACGATGACGACGAGGCAGTGCCAAGAAGTTGCATAGTAAATTCTGGAAAGGAATTACTGCAAGCAGACACTAAGTTTGGGAAAAGATGGGAGGAAAACCAAGAGAAAGGAATACAGAGGATGGAAAATCTACTGGACGACTTGGAGCAACAAATGCGAGAAGGAGAAATTGCGGGGAACGTGTCCATAAAAGAAGAACAAGAGGGAAAAAGAGTGGAGAACGACGAGGAGGAGGAGAATGTTTTACCAAGAAGAGGAAGTCGAAAACGAACGAGATGATCACCATACAGTCCACCGTCAAACGGCAAAAGGAAGGGAAAAGTCTCTCGAAAAGGAGGTAAGATTCGAGCTTGGACTTCTCATCCTTGAATAACATTTAGTACGATCCATCACATCCGGCCAGTTTTTCGACTAAGAACGCATTGTGCGAGGCTCTCGGAAGAAAATTTTCAAAGAATGACATTCAAAAATGGCTGGATTCGCAGGAAACGTACTCGTTACACAAACCTATCAGAAAGAAGATTTTGGGAAATTATTACGATGTGTCTTACATTGATGAAACTTGGTAGTGTGACCTCAACGACATGAGAAATTTGATGAAGTTTAATGAAAGCTATCGGTATCTCTTGACAATCATCGACTTATTTTCTAAATATGCCTGGGCTGTACGTTTGCGGAGCAAGAAGGCTGAAGATGTCATCCAAGCTTTTCGTGCTATTCTCAAGAAAAGACAACCATTGAAAGTGCAAAGTGACAAGGGAACTGAATTTTCCAACGAAAAATTCAAGTCATATCTCAAGATGAGAGGAATTAAATTCTATACTACCAACCAACCTGGAGTCAAAGCTGCTGTTGTGGAGAGATTCAACAGGACGTTGAAAGATAGAATGTATCAATATTTTACAAAGTACAATACATACAATTACGTGAAAGTGATCTCGAGACTACTACAAAGTTATAACAATCGAGTGCATTCCAGTATCGGAATTCCGCCTTCGAAGGTTAACATTCCAAATGCTTTTCAGGTTGCACAATAGCTCAATCAATCAAGACGTCTGAAAAACAGAATGGTCAATAAAACAGCATTTGAAGTGGGTGATCACGTTCGAATCAGCAAAGAAAGGACACCATTCGAAAAAGGATACACCCCCAATTACTCCACTGAAGTCTTCAGAATTAAGCCTTTAGTGCAGGGTTTGAAGGTGCCAACCTACCAACTAGAAGATTTAAACTGAGAAGATATAAAAAGAACGATTTACGGAGAGGAGTTGGTTCGAGTACGGTTGAGTGATAACACCGAATTTCAGATCGATAACATACTCACTCATAGGGGTAAGGGAAAAAAGTTGGAGTTTTTCGTTAAATGGATAGGTTATGGTAACGATTTTAATAGTTGGGTGCCGGCGTCTGCCGTGAAAAGATTGCAAGATGTTGGATGATTTTCACATGACGCTTCTCAGCGATAGTTCTGGTAATTTTTTTCTTGATAATACCATCGCACACATACGTACGAAGCTTCCTCATCGGATTTTACTGGAAAATGGAGATTGGACCGTGGGGTTGGTGGAAATTTTGATACCGGAGGCATATGAAACACCCGTGGAAGATGTATCGGTGAGAGTCCTCACGAATCACGTACTGAAATTGGATAAAAAATACGGCTCGCTGAAAGAATTGATTGATGCTATGCGAGATTCTGCGCCTGCAGATAGCCATGCGGGATACAAAGTCGAAATTGCTAAAACCATTGACACTTTCACTCTTGATCCTTCTATGACGAATACCACGGATGATATTAAAGTTGGTAATAGCAAAGGTGATAAAAGTGTGAATGAGAAGGAGGAGGAGGAAGCTGACGTGAGTGTGGAGAAGAAATTTACCTCGGATTCTCGCCGCGGTTATACAGATAAACATAAGATAACAAAAGAACATCATTCCGGAACCCTCTTCGTGTACACTGATTTGATAAAACGACAATATATTGGTAATAAGTTAGCCAGATGCATGAGAGTTATAAATACAGGCAGCGGAAGGCACCAAATATTTCAAAATCCATATTATTTACCCATCGAAAGAAAGGAATTCGATAGCATTGAGATATTTCTCACAGATAAAATGGGTAAATCATTTCAATTTATTGATGGTTTGGATCCGGCTGCAGTGATACTACACTTTAAATTGAAGTAATTTCATTAATTTTCAGTAGTATGTATCAAGATGGCGAATGATAATGATGTGGATCGATACATAAGATATTACATTTCGAGGAGTCAAAGAGGCGGCGATGTCGGATCCGTTTATCGTGCGAGCCATTTCAAACCGAGAGGAAACGAACTTGGGTCTTTTTCAGCGGATTGCGGAGATACGTCAAACCATTTTTTACTTCCGGGTAGAGAGCCGTCGGTGAGGAGGCGGTGAAGGCTGGAGTAGGGGCACTTTCCGACATCGGCTCGAAGTCGGGAAGGGAAATATTACGAACGCGTTTAGGAGAGGCAGGAAGCAACCTTAAGAGGAAAGCCGAAGGAAAAATGGAAAGAATGGGAGGTGCCGGCTTGCGTACTGCAAAGCGGCCGCGCATTGCATCAAATATGACGTATGTGATGTCACCTTCTGACGCTGTTATCAGCATGAATGGCAACATACCCTTGACTTCCAAGAGAAATAGAAGAAAATAGGCGGAAAAATAGGTGGAAGAAAACAAAGTTGAACCTTAAGAAGAAGGTACACCGTAAGAAAAAGAATGTCGTTACGAAGAAGAAGAAGAAAAAGAGGAAAGGGAAGCGACGTGGTGGTGGTGGAAGAGACATTTTCTCATAAAACCGTGATTTAGCACAAACATATTAACAGTCTTTCTAGAGGTTCGGTGCGAACTACATAAAATGAAATGGAGCAAGTCATTACTTCGTGTTTGGACCTGTTCAAACAGCTTCCTATGCCAAACTGCATTACCGGACACAGGACGGTATCGTAAAATCCAGTTACCGCAATTGACACATATTCGGAATTGCAATTTTCAATCAAAGGCAATGGAGATAGGTATCTCGATCTAAGCAGCATATTTCTCAATGTTAAATTACGACTAAAACAAACTAATGAAAAGCCTTACGCGAGTGTTGACCCAGATCAACCCGGGGTCGTGATCAACATCTTGCATTCCATGTTCGAAAATTGTAAAGTGTCCTTAAACGGGAAAAGGGTAACCACCTCGGAATTCTATGGATATAGAAGTTACTTAGAAAAGCTTCTGAACTATGACAAAGACGCCGCTCGTACACACATGATTTGCGATGGATGGGCACTCGATGAAGGTGACGATTTGGACAAAATTGAATTACCGAACAAAGGTTTCGTAAAACGTCAAACTTGGTTGAAAGATAGTGCCTTGCTAGAATTAGAAGGGAAACTCCACGCGGATGTGCTGTATCAAGACAGATTGTTGATCAATAATGTAGACGTTGATATAGATTTATCATTCGCCAAGCCTGATTGCTTTTTGATGGAAAAATGGATGGAGGTTCCATTAATAAAGGAAAGTATAAAATTTTTGTTACAATCCACCACTTTATTTTCGATACTACTAGTTTCGAGCCGTAGCGTCGAAACTAGTAGTATCGAAAATAAAGTGGTGGATTGTAACAAAGTTTTTCTACTTTCATTTATTAAAATGAACTTCCACAAAGTTGAGGCTGAAACTATTGAGATGGAGGTTCCATTTTGAAAATTGAAGAAGCTACACTATATGCCACACATTACGATCTAGATCCTTCCCTTCTAGTGGCTCACGCTATTGTTTTTTCCAGTGGAATTCCGATAACGTTACCCTATAAGCGAGTTGACATTAAAACATTTACTATCCCAGCAAATAGCAGTATGTTTAACAGCGATAACTTGATATCAGGAACGATTCTAAACACATTTATCGTCCTTCTTTTAGATAGCAATTCATTTCTCGGTAAAAAGAATAAAAATCCCTTCAACTTTCATCATTATAGTATGTATGCCTGTTCGGTCTTTGTGGACGATCAAGAATACCCCTGCGGAGGGTACGAAACTGATTTTGATACCCTTTCCAAAAAGTTTTGTACTAGTGCATACCGTCAGCTGTACCAGGCCCTGAGGATTCATCATGGTGACAGTGGAAACCAGGTAACAAAGGAAATGTTTGAGCATGGATATTTCATTTTGGCGTGGAATCTCAATCGCGACGGCTCAGGACACGAGACCCTTATTTCCCCGACTTGTAGGGGGAATTTCCGTTTTGATGGCAAATTCAAGAATCCTATACAAAACGCCGTGACCGGCCTCGTTTATGCCGAGTATGTTTTGGGGATTTTAATTAATAACAATGGGGAAGTAATTTTACCATTTTCATAAGGTGCACGACATGCAAACTCACGAGATTGAGAGAGTTCTTAGACAAAATCCACTAACACGAGACTCATTTCGTGGAGTCTTCGCCTCTGACGTTTTACCGAAATATAATGTTAAACCTTGGGTGTATGTAATTAATTTTGATCCGTTGAGAACAGCGGGAATTCATTGGGTTGCAGTGCACGTCATCGATTCGCAACATTTGGAATATTTCGATTCGTATGCGATTTATTCTTTCGTTCCCAATATATTAATCTTTCTTTCAAAATTTTCGTCCTTGATAACGAATACTACCCGTCTTCAGAATTTCAAGTCTGATTTGATTGGTGAGTACTGTTTTTTGTACGCACTCTTCAAATCCACCAAACGCTCTCTTTCGCAGTTTATTAGTTTTCTCGCACCCACACATAAATGATTGCAAAGTTGCTGTATTGTCTGCAAAGTTTTTCGGTAAAGTCAGAAGTAAACGCAAGTGTCATCCAAAATTATAAGTATGCTGCTCGTTAGCGGAAACTTCTGATTGGTGGAAGAGGCTGAGACATATGATCGTACGAGCTAATGGAATAATCATTAGCCCATCCGCTGTCAAACGAAGATCATCATGTCACAATCCGAGAAAAGGATTAAAAAAATAATAAAAGACATCCGAAATCCGAGACATGGAATAAAAAAATCAAAAGACATCCGGTAGAGGCCGATAAATTTCTGGACATACGTGGATGCGCGAAGGAAATCGCTAATTTATTAAACAAGTTGGAATATATAAACGATGTCATTTCCACGCAAAAGGATACGTTGCATCCACCAGTAATCGATCAATTCCTAGACGAATTCGAGGGGGATATTCCTGGAAAAATAATCGACTTGGATTATATATACAATATCATTTCAATAAGAAAGGAAATATACCTTCAAAGAAAATTGGAAAAAAACTTTCGAATCGGTAAACGAAAATTTTCCAGACGAACATGTAACTGGATTGGTTAGGGATAATGAAAAGAGACCGGATGCAAAGACGATAAGAAACCTGGAAATGAGCATACAGTGAAATACGAAGCGTCAAACAAATTTTAAGTGAATCATCATGAAGTCGCCAGATCATCAGCAGCACCCGGAGCATCAACAGTCTCCTCAGTCTCCTGAGCAGCATCCGTTGTCTTCACAGCAGTGTGAAAAACTCATGCCGTCATCGGAGCATCAAAAACAACCAGAGCAGCAGCTACAGCCTGCCGAGGAGCGGCAAATTGGTGCTTCTGACCCTCGAATCAAGCGAAAGTTCAAGACAGGAGGAGGAGGAGTTGGAGGGAAGGAAAATATACAACCCAAGAGAACGGCGAAGACAAGTAAAACAATCGAACATTGTATCGTATCATAGTATCAGTGCATTAGAAAGTTTGGAGAGGGAAATAGCGGAAGCGATCCTCGAGGCCTTAAACGCAGATAATCCTTACGCGGCACCTGCTCCACCACCACCACCTCCACCACCTCAACCATCATCGGTTACACCCACGACCTCTTGTGTTGTTGAGAAACATCTATTCGCTATTAAACATTTGTACTATTTCGGTAAGTGCAAACAAGAAAATTCGAATTGCGTGGCAGCTGAGGCAGCAGAGTGACGGTGAACGTGGACGGGCTTACGTGCGATTGTTATATGTAGCAGAAGACTGTGACGAATTGAGTGAACTGGAGTTATTCGATTGGGCCTTTGTGCCCTACGCAACTGCGAAAAGATCATTACTGATTTTTTAAGCAGATCTAAGGCAAAACCAAAAACATTCCGCCCACATACGAATTTTTTCGTCGAGTATGGTACGCATAACGGTGGTAAAGTTGTGGCATTTGTTCGTAAATCGGGAGCTGCTCTCCTTGATCAACGGTGGGGTAAAACTGTTTTGCTAAACCTATCGGAATGGCTCAAGTTTTCAAAAATTCGAAACGTACTCATAGATGCTATCCTAGTTGCCAATCATTGGAGCCCGAAGCTGGACCAATTCTTCATACCTATTCGGGATACCGTGAGCACCGTGGGGGTGCAGCACCTGAGAATAACCTTTGGCATGAAGAAGACTGCCAGTTTTAACGTGCCCTTCCCGTTCGACCCATCTCGAGCACAAGGATGAGCAAAGTCATCGTGGACTTCCAGGCAGGAGTTGATGGAAAGGATTTGGTTATGAGAGAATTGTCTATGGAGGATCTGGAATCTGAGTGGCGGAGGTCATGGTTTTCCAGTTTCCACCCCGCATCCCAATTGCCAATTTGGAAACGAACCAGTGGCTCATTAGAAATTGACACGGGTTATATTATGATTCGGGCAATGTGCCTTACGACGAATTGAACACTATTCTGAAAAGGGAAGCCGAGCCTTTTCAATATGTTTTTGGTAAAGGATTGGAAAAATGTTAATTTTTGTCAGAAATCATAGAACGTCCAGTAATGGAACTGGAAAAATATTTCAATGTCCCGAAATTGCGCTCACTCTCACCCACTTCAACAAAATGCGAATTTCTGTACCCAAAAACGGGGAAATTAGTATGTGCGATGAAAAATTGTTTAAAATTAAAATCTTGTATACATAACAATGCACAGTATGATAATTTCATTTCAATGTTAAAATATATATTCAATTTTTTTATGTTTTGTTTAAATTGGAATTTGAATTCCAAATTGATCATATTCTTATTGTAATGTGTGTATTTTTTAAAATTATTTACATAGAATATATTGGTTAAGAAAATGTTCTTTCCTTTTTAATTTTTTTCCATCACCCCTTAAATGCCTAAATCCCAGAGGAGTTTCAGGCAACTTCGGTTAAAAGTTTTTTTTCCTGTCTCCTAGCTCTGTTATCTTCTTTCCGGTTATCTTTTTCCCTCTTCCACTTCACGTGATACTCTTCTCAAAAGAACACTTTTAACATAGCATTGAGCTCATACTTATTCCAACCATGAATGCGAGCGGTTATATGGAGAGATTCAACGCTTCCATCAGAGCATGCATTGCCGGGAACGGCGAAATTAATATACCCTCCGACGAACACATTACACACCTGCCACTAACTTTTCTAGAAATGTACCGGCACAGCCAGGTGCACATCTTATTGTTAAGGCTGCGCAGAGTTAATGATACCGAGTTCGATTTCAACTTCAGCAACATGCTATCTTAATTGTCACAAAAAAAGAGAAATTAAAATGTGCAGTAAATAAATTATTCAAAATTTAAAGCTTGGATACATAATAATGTACAGAATGATAAATTTAATTCAATAAATATTATTATTCAGGGAGTTGTAAGAATAATATAAACCGACCTTTTCAGGTCGCAATTATATATCCACAAAGGCGGGAGGAGGAGAAGGAACCCTTGACTCACCCCCACCACCACACCTCGCAATCGCCCTCGAAACAAAACTCCCCCCACCCCCAGTTAAGGACATGGTGGTCCGAGCGCAGCATTCCTTTACGCTTTTGTTTTCAAACTCAAATAGGTGGCAGCACCGACGCTTTTTCAAGTTGGCCGCCGCGCGCACGCTGCGTTGGAAACACCATTTCCTTACTACTCCCGCCTTTCATCCCCCCTAGTCTTACATAAACATATTGCGCAAGCGCAGTGAAATGTAACACTTAGTGCGCGTGGGGAGAGCCATTTAAAAATGTTTCCCACTTTTTACAAATTGAATTATCACAGAAACGTTTCATTTTACCTCCAGCTAATGATAAAAAAATCAGTTACACAGTACAACAGTTTATATGTTGGGCTAAGGTAATTTGGGAAACTCATATTCACCTGGTACAAATACTGTGTCTAAAAAGGTGTTCTGTACTGTCAAACAAATACGAGATTATGCTAAAAAATGCTAGTGAATTCATTTGCTTTATTGTTATGAAATATACGGAACACTTCAAAATGTGTTATTTATAAGTAAAGGTAAATTCAAATAATTTCGTTGTAACTAACTGTAAAAAATACTAGATTCCATATATTCTTATTAAAAGTATTGCAATTTTATTTAGACTTTTGAAATTGATGAAGGGGCAGGACAACATTCACACATCGCTCCCAATTACATCGCTTTCTCTGAATAGCAATACTGGTTTACGATGGAGGTAGGAATAGTAACCTCCTTAACAGTGGTCCTCTGACCACTGATTCCATTTGGCAAGCGGGTTGAATAGGAACTGGCATAATGAGCAGGAGCTCTAAATCCCCAGGGCTCCTGTCGGAACCCTCCTTCTCCACACCGAGTTTCATCCAACATATGATATTTTTTATTAGGTAATCTATCGGTTAAGGCAGATTTTTGGATCGACACAACTATCAAATAAATATCTTCAGACTCCTAAGACACCACAATACAGCAACCTACTCTACATGAGGTCCCTTCTCATCTCCGCGTTCTTCATTCTTCCCTTCATCCCACCCACATCCCTATCCTGTTCCTGCCCTTTCCTCGTTTGCCTAACATTCTCCCCTCTATTACCTTCTTCAACATCCCACTACCGCTCAATACACCTTTCATCCATTTTTCCTGCCTTCATAGGATTTCTCTCAACAAACCCCTTTCCTCACACACCGTCTCCAGTACTTCCTCATTTGTTTCCCTTTCGGTCCATTTCACCTTCTCCATTCTTCACCACACCCACATTTTAAAATCCTCCAATCTACTTCTATCATCCTTCTACAGGGACCATGTTTCCGCGCCGCACATAACTAGGCCCCATATCAAAGTTTTCACGAGTATTTTCTTAACCTCCCTACTCAACATCCCCGTCATCAACTACCTCCTCATTGAAAAAGCCTCCTTGCCTAGCGCAATTCTTCTCCTTACGTCCCAACTACTTTGACCGTATTGGTCCAAAACACTACTGAGATACGTAAACTGTTCTGCCTGCTCTATTTTCTCCCCTTATTTTAATATTTAACTTAGCCTTTTTCTTTCTGGAAAATCGCATAGCCTTTGTTTTATTAATATTGATTCTCATCCCATATTTATCGCACTGAACCCCCAATTCACTTAGAAATGCTTGCAACCCCTTGGCTGACAGACCAACTAATGCTTGGTCATCAGCAAACCTAACCGATTTTATGAATTTCCCTCCGACTTTCACTCCCACCTACAGCTCTTCGCAAGCCTCCTTAATCAATTCTTCCACATATACGTTGAACAGCACCGGTGACAATGGGCAACCTTGCCTTACACCTCTTTCTAACACTGCCCATCCATACTCTCCGTTCCCCACTCGCACCTGAGTAGTCTGAGACATGTGCAGGCTGCGAATCAGTCTCCTGTCCCTCCAAATATTCCTATTCTCCGCAATACATGCATTAGGTTTTCCTAATTCACTCCATTACGCCATTTCGAAAGCTAAAAAACCAGCACACACGTCCAACTTGTATTCTGTAATCCTCTCAATTAGTGATCTCATTACTGGAATGGCATTGCTTGTGCCTCTTCACTTCGTTAATCCAAACTGATCATCCTCTAAGTAATCATTTGCCCTGCTCTCCATCGTTTTGATGATGATCCTGGGAACAATTTTAACTGCGTGGGAAATCGAACTTATTGTTCTGTAGTCCTCACATGAAGTAGCCTTAACCTTTTTCGGAATTGGAACTAGCATTGATCTCTCGAAGTCTTCTGGCCAGATTCCTTCCTTATAGATACTATGAATCAGTCTATATAGTCGTCTTCCTCCATTTTCCAAAACATTGCAGCAGTTCCACAGGAATGCTGTCCAACCCCACGACCTTATTTGTTTTCATCTCTTAATACCCTTTCTATTTCATCGTCAAGTATGCCTGGACCTAAGCTATCTTCTTCTACGTCATGTTCCTTTCCTATGTCTATTCTTTTTTTCTATGTCTATTCCTATGTCTATCATCAAGTGGTATCGTCACCTAATTTTTTAGACGAGGAATGAACTAGTTTACGACACTGTGCGAACTAATTCGGGCAAAGGATTAAGGGTTTGGGGAAAAGGTGGATTCGGCTTAAATGGTAGTGTTATTACTATTGGTTTTCTCCCGAGTAAAGTAGATTTTGGATTGACAAAGCCTATAACGCAGTACCATGGTGCAACAATACACTTTCCTGCCTTCCCTAACATAACAAAATCCGGCATCTTTCACAACAGTAAGTATCCCTTCGATTCTGCATACTCCTTTCATTCCGTCTAACATGAACATCTTTTTCCTGCCCCTTCCTCGTGTACCTAACATCTCCCCTCTATCACAATCTTCAACATCCCATATCATATCAATATGCTCTGTGTCCGTCTGTCCCACCTCCTTAGAATTTCTCCCAGTCACCCCTCTCCTCCTCCACCAATTTTTTCACTTCTTCGTTTGTTTTACTTCACCTTCTCCATCCTTCTTTACATCAACATGTGTATTACCTTGGTAAAATGGCCATGTAAAACAACGCCCCTCGTCAGAGTTTTGAAGAACCTTTTATTAACATCCCTGTCATCACTTCATTCCTCCTTGTTAACGCTTCTACACCGAAGGCAATTATTCTCTAGTGCCTACTACTTTGACCATTTTGTTCCAAAAGACTTCCGAGATATCTAAACTTTTCCACCTGCGCTATTTCATGAACTCCTAGGAAGTTTAATACCAGGATATTTCGTAATTAGTGGGTTACCTGTATGAGAGAGAGAGGGGGGGTTTGGGAGTGATGAGGTCGCAATATTGTCTTTTAAAATTGGCAAGAGTTCTCTAAGGAAATTTTTTTGAGTCTGCGGGATCCAGGGAAATAGGTAGTTTGAAGACATGGGGTTGTTATTATGGGATGTGTTAGGTCGGGTGAAACGGCGGATTATATTTCGTAGGAGTTTTTCGGTTGATCGAGTTTGTGGAGTGCATTGTGGAGATTGTGAAGCTACAGCGTCTGTCCCAAAAGTAGAACGACTTAATTTTTCCCGGATAGACGTACGGACGGGCGGCGGTTTCTTTAAATGGGTACGAGGAGTCTCAGGAAAGGCTGGACGGTGGTGGCAGTTGCCCCCCACCCTCTGCAAAGTGCGGATCGTTCGTTTGTAAAACCTCTATCACGTGACCTAGTTATTCTCCGTCATGAATCAGTTATTGGAACAGCTCCGTGACATCAAATTTTGCGTGAAACTGGACCGCACCGCAAAAAAGAGTTATGGTATCAGTAAACTCTTCTCGGGATTTCATCCGGGTAATCTCCTCCATCTCCATCGCTGCCGACGTTTCGATGAAATCCTTTTTCATCGTCATCAGGGCCGATGATGCCAGTCTGTAGGTGCCGGTTTATATATCCTCGGTGGTCATGTTGGGACCCAACATGACCACCGAGGATATATAAACCGGCACCTACAGACTGGCATCATCGGCCCTGATGACGATGAAAAAGGATTTCATCGAAACGTCGGCGGCGATGGAGATGGAGGAGATTACCCGGATGAAATCCCGAGAAGAGTTTACTGCCATCATCCGCCGGGAGAAATTGAAGTTATGGTATGTTCAAGGCTCCTTATGGTGATAACGCCATGGACAGAACAGGTGTTTTTGATTGACGTAGGCTGTATCGGAAGGGTAGAGAAGATGTTGAAGACGACAAACGTTCAGAACGCCCTTTGACTTTAAAAAGTGAAAAAATCTTGCAAGTGTGAAGGCACCTTTGTAGTACAGGGATGGCAGATTAAGCGTTTGCATGGTTTTGATGAACTTGGCATCCTTAAAAGTGATGCGCATCGACTTGTGACCGAAAACATGGTCATGGTGTGAACGGTGTGTTTGAAGTTGGTGCCGCGAGTGCTCTCGGGCGAACAAAAGGAAACTGGCACGCGGATATGCTAAGAGCCTCTCGACCATCAGAACACCACTCTACTGTGCCTTCCTCAGCCACCCTACGGCCCTGACGTAGTCCCACGGATTCATTCGTCTTCCTCCGCCTAAAATCCGTGCTGAAAGGACGTCATCATCGACGGAAACATTACAACAGGGAGCGTGACGAGGGAGCTTAGCAGCCTTCCGGGCGCCGCCTTCCAGGTGTACGAGGAGTGGAAAACCCGCTGGCAATGGACGCACAAGGGTGCTACTTCGGAGACATTTGAGTGAATGCATCCATCCTGGAAATACATTTTTTTATCGGCTCAGTCCGACTACTTTTGGGACAGACCTTGTATTTGTTGAGAGAGACTGTGGAGTTGCATATCCGATGTCCGCGGAGAGAATTGGGAATCGGTTGTTTGGCGTGGGTAGGGTGGAACTGGTGAACTTTAGGCATAACTCCACGACCACAATCTCACCACTTCCGTACACATAAAAACTACGAAATACCCTCATGTCGCTGTTCAGCGCCTCTCCCTCCCGCCCTCCTGCTTCACCTTCCCGCGAATGCCGCGCGCGTGCCGCTGCCCTCATCGCGGTCCCTCTCACCGCCACCCGCCCTCCCGCCTCGATCATTAATCCTCCGATCGATTACATTGACTGACCGTTCCCCCCTCCTCTCTACGATCCCCATCCTGCCTCTCACCTCTCCATTCTTCCGTTTTTCGGAGTTTCCCCTTTGGTTTCTCTTCCTTCTCGTCCATTGTACTAACGCTAATGCCTTGATCACTTGCTCCTTCGAATTGATGTCCGTCGTTCACCTGGCTGACACTTCCTTCCTCTTTAGTTTTCTGTCCTCGTCCTCTATTGCCACCTGAGGCTCTCATCGCCAGAAAAATGAGCATTGTCCTACGTCTTGACTTAAGGGAATCTTAAGCTCTGCAAAATGTATAATGCTTAATAAACGCGACGCAACGAAATAGTACTTAATCTGTCGAATAAATACTCGAACTGAGGGCATAAAAACTTCATTTTGCAAAAGTTAGTCTACAGCCATTTTTTTCACTTCAAAGTACTCTCCATTAGTTGCTATGCACTTACTCCATCTTCTTTTCCACTGTTTAAAACACTCTTGGAAGCCCTCGGCAGTTAGGTGTTTTAGTTTTTTCATCGTTTCTTGCTTTATGGTTTTCATATCTTCCCAGTGATGTCCCCTCTTTACATTTTTGCATTTTGAGATTAGGAAAAAGTCGGAAGGGGCGAGATCTGGAGAATAAGGAGGATGATCAAGGATGGGGATTGAATTTTTATCCAGAAACTGGCGAAAAATCAATGATGAATGTGCGGGTCCATTGTCATGGTGAAGGATCCATTCATCATGTTCTGTTAAAATAGTGTGTACTGTTGATTTTCCAAATTCAGTACATCGGCTGTCATCTGTACAGTTTATCGACAATCACTAAGGACAAGGGACCGCACACGATCATTGTTGTCGTCAACACAGGGGATAGAAGGTCATCCCGACCTTGCATCATCCGTGGCGTCTTGTCGGCCATATTTAAAACGCTTAATCTACTTGAAAACATATTTTTTGTTGCATTATCACCGGTAGTAACTCCCAACATTTCAGTTATTTCTTGATAACTTGTACCGCACTTTATCAAAAAACCTGATGTTGATTCGTTGCTCCGTGATTTCGTCACTTTCCATTTTCGACAAACAGCAAAAACAAGGACAACAGAAACTAACATAACTGGCACCATGCGCACAACTCGACGATCCGCCAAGCACAGACGGCTCATTGGGTCTCAGGCAACTAGCGCCACTAGTGGGCGGGGCTTTAATCCGCGTCATGGACGCCAGAGTGCACCAGTTTGCGTATTTATTGGCCAGAATTTGTACTTACTACCCATTATCAGTCATTCCTATTTCAATATAAATTTTACATCACATAGTCACAGCACCGTTGTGACCTGATAGCTCCATCGCGTCACGGTTGTCCGTCGGATAAATTGACCGGCAGCAGTGGCTCCCTCCTAAGGAACACCAAACGAGGAGCCATTCGGGTCATATATGACGAACTACGTGCGAAAAATGTAACAGCATTGGGCAGAATAACAGCCATTGCCATGGAATCCGAAATCACTTTCGCGCATGATCTCGCGTGACGCGTGGCTGCCGCAAGGGGCGAGAGAGGGTGGGGAGGCGGGGGAAGTAGCACTCCTCCTCCCCTCCGGCCGTGAGGAATGGGCCCCGCGTCCACATTCGCACACGAGGACATGGAAAGTAATGTTCTCGGGGAAATTATGACAGTAATGATGGCGATAATGGAAGTACCAAGCGTTCGGTTTGCGGGGCCCCCTCCCGGTGCGACGCGGTGCTCTCGTCCGCTCGTGGTCGCGAATGAACGGTTAATTCAATCGTGCTTCGATTCGGCTGTGATCATCGCTGCGGTCTCCCGTGACATCTTCAAATCGCTGCAATCGAGAAAACACACAAACGCTATATTCTTAGACCTTAATAAGTGTTCAATAGAGCAGAACGATGCAAGAAATATTATGTGCCATTTATGAGAAAGTATGTGTAACGAATTGGACCAGTGATTTTCTTTCTTAGCGTAAACTGAATGAACAAGGTTCATTTATTTATGTACCCTAAAAGCGACCACTAGGGTACTGGATAGGGGGTGAATACACACGAGACTAATTTTTACCCAAACATGACCCTACCGCGGTCGGACAATGTTATTCTGATCCCTTATCGTTCGTGGAAATAATCACATCTTGAATCTATCGCTTCTACAATTGATCTCTCTGATTTTATTGACATGGTTTCTCAAACCATAGTACAACGGGAGTAATAATGCATTTTCAACATCACCGCTAAAGAGATGACCTTCTAATTTATGCAAGAGTTTCAATCTATAATTTAACCATCGTTCCGTGAGTGATTCTCAGCCCAGCTGCTCTAATATTTTGGATATGCTACTAATTTTATCATAAAAACGGTTTGTATTAAATACTATATAGGTTTGTGTAAAAACGTTTTAGGAAAAGTTTTGGAAAAATACAAATATTTCAGATATTGGTATAATACCTCAAAGTATCTCCTCCGTTGAACGTCAACATACTTCTGCCAGAGCCTTTTCTACGACTCGAAGGTTCCCTGGTTAGCGGATTCCGGAAGTTTCGTAAGGGTACTCGTGTAAGTTTCTTGGACGGCACTTGGAATCCCATTGTGTTGTCCTTTGAAGAAGTTTTTTCTGCATGATTTCCCTTCTTTTCAACTCTTTTGTTCCAGAATTTATCTAACATCAGTATTCCTTCCCGGAAGTGAGTCTGTAATGCTGTGAAAATATCCATCTACGACCCTTTCAACTACTTCATTAGACGTGGAGCGTTTCCCAGAAACAAAGTTCTTCAAGTTTGGAACTGATGGAAGTCCGAAGGTGCTAAATCAGGAGAATGGGGGGTGGTGGTCAAGCAAATCGAACCCCATTGCCCGTAGTTTTCCAATCGCCAGCGCACCTTTGTGTGCAGTTGACAGCAGGTTGTCCTGGTGAAAGATGATTTTTTTCTTCTTCAGGTCAAGCCTCTTCTCGCGCATTTTGGCATCGAGCTGGTCAAGAAGGTTGTAGTATTATTTCCCTGTAATTTGCCTTCCTATTTCAAGGAAATCAATTAACAGAATCCCTTTCGAATCCCAAAAAACACTTGCCAGGACTTTACTGGCAGATGCGATCGACTTCGCTTTCTTTGGCGCCGAACCACGGGTTTCCACACACTGATTCGACTGCTGTTTCGTTTCTCGCGTGTAGTAGTGGATCCATGTCTCATCCATGGTGACAAATTGCCGCACAAAATGGGTCGGTTCTCTCTTAAATCGGTCAAAAATTTGCTTTGAAAATCGTTTGCGCATTTGCTTTTGATGGGCATGCAGCAAATGCGGCACCCACCTTGCGCAGAGCTAATGCATCTCTAATTCTTTATACAAGATGTTTGGCACCCTTTTTTCCGGTATCCCCACACCCTTATCACTAACCTTCACTCACCTATTGTCCAGCACGATATCGTGCATTTTTTCGATGGTTTCCGGTGTAGTTGAGGTTTTTGACCGTCCTTAACGTGGCTCATCTTCGAGGGATGTACGACCACGTTTAAACTCAGCTACCCACTTTTTATCGGATGATATGGAAGGAGCAGAGTCTCCATATACTATACTTTTGTCAGCTTCGGATGAATTTTCTTGGGGGTTAATTCATCCAAAATGGAGAATTTTTTGTGACTCCACGAAATTCAAGTTTTTCCATTTTATCGAAAAATAGGAAAGACGTCTATTGCAGCAATACGTGCACACAAACTACTTGAGAGAGCAAGTTGAAACTTGTCATTCCAACTAATGATAGCGAGAACTTTTCACCAATCTCTCGTGTATGTATTTTTTTATATGCATGTATGTATTTTGTATATGTTTCTATTTTCGTGTAAGTATGTATATGTATATGCATGCATGTAAATGAGTATTTGTTCGCCATATGGAGGGTATTCATGTGAGTTTGCATCTGTATATATGTATATATATATATATATATATATATATATATATATATATATATATATATATACTACCTTGATCAAAAAGTTCCCGGAATTTATTCAGAAAATAAAAAATACAAGTTTATTCATCTAAATCTATATTGTCCCCTTCAAAGTAATCCCCATCGACTGCAACACACTTATGCCAGCGCTTGATCCAATCCTCGAAACATTTTTTATATTCGGTTTTCGGTATGTCCATCAGTGCTTCCTGCGATTTTTCCATTACTTCCTCTCGGTTGCTAAAACGCGTTCCCCGTAATGGTTTTTTAACTCGATTGAACAGAAAGAAGTCACAGGGAGCCAAATCAGGTGAATTCGGTGGCTGTTGGATGGTATTTGTTGCATTTTTCGTCAAAAAATTACGAATAATGATAGCACTGTGCGACGGTCTCGACGCACTGTGCGACGATTTCTGGTCTCTTTCGGCGAATTGCTTCACGCAAACGTCTCATAACGCCCAAATAATACTCTTTGTTTACTGTCTGGCCTTCTGGCAAAAATTCATGATGCACTACACCGTTGTAATCCATGAAAACCGTCAGCATTGCCTTCTTTTTTGACTGAAAACGACGTGGTTTTTTTGGTCTCGGCTCATTTGGTGAACGCCATTCACTTGCCTGATGTCTGGATTGCGTGTCGTACTCATAAACCCACGTCTCGTCTCCAGTAATGATCCTTTTGATGAATGTGGGATTGGATTCAGCCTCGCAAATCATGTCTTTTGCGACGTCAACACGGTCTCTTTTTTGACTATATAGATATTCAATACAAGCCCACCCTCCGAAGCATTTACAAACTCCCCCCTCCTCCCAAAGGTCCTCCGATTTTCCACATGCGCCAACCACCACTGAAGGGTCCCAGCACTTCTCTCCACTCCGACAATTCTCATAACATTTTGAACCTTTCGAACACTAGCCTTTCTGAGAACGAAATTTCCGTACTAAGCAAAGGCCTATCCTTCTCTCCCGCACCAAAAAAAACCAAATTAACATACTCGCCGATACACTCAATTTCTGCCGTAACCTGCGATGGCGCGCATTTTGGAAAGCACAAAGCAACTCTTCTAGCCAAATTTAAACCAATCCCACACTCAATAAATTCCGCCTGACCTCAACTGATGAACCAAAACCCCTTCCCAGTAATCACCCCGTGGAAATACTCATACGTCTCCTTCTCCAAAAATTCTCAAATAAATCCTTCACACAATCTCTCAATCCAAAAAATAGCCTTTCCACAAACGAACGTCATGCCCTAAAAACCCTACAGGCCAATCCCAACATTTTGATCACCACCGCCGATAAAGGCTCCTCAGTCGTAATTATAAACATCCAAGACTATATTTCCAAAGCCCTCAGTCACCTCAACGACACATCCACCTATACCACTCTCACCACCAACCCTACACCAACCTTCCAAAAAGAAATTCGGTCTTTCCTCCTCCAATTTGGACCAGAAGAAGGCCTCACCTTCCAGGACATATCCCTACTCTCACCCCCAAACCCCAGAACACCCCAGTTTTATCTCCTTCCAAAAATACACAAACCTAACATACCCTTTCGCCCTATTGTTTCTAGTTTCAACTCTCCTACCGAAAGAATCTCCGCATTCCTTGACCACCAACTACAACCTAACGTACTCTCCTTGCCTTCTTCCACGAAAGACACGTATCACTTCCTCCACCGTTTAACTCTGTCTCCATTCCCTCCAACTCCAAACCTGCTTATGGCCACCATCGACGTCACCTCCCTCTTTACTTCTATTCCCCATGCAGAAGGCCTATCTTCCCTCCGACATTATCTTTCTCTACGCCCCCACCCCAGTGCCCCTCGACCGAATTTCCCCTCAATATAGCCACTTTCGTCCTGACCAAAAATGCATTCTCCTTCCAAAACGGTTTTTATCTACAAACCAAAGGTACAGCGATGGGAATGAGGATGGCGCCATCGTACGCCAATCTCTTCATGGGCCACCTTGCAGAGAATTTCCTTTCACAGCAACCCTTTCAACCTCTTTTCTGGGTCCGCTACATAGACAACATTTTTATTCTTTGGACGCACGGCCCTGAGTCTCTTGATAATTTCTTATCGGCCTTAAATTCATCTTTCACTGCACTTCTTCCATATCAGACTCCACCATCACCTTTCTTGACACAGACATCTCACTTCACAATAACATATTCACCACTTCAGTACATATCAAAGCCACTAATCATCAACAATATTTACACTCTACTAGCAGTCATCCTTCTCACACCAAACACTCAATTCCCAACTCTCTCTCTCTCTCTCTATCCGTGGACATCGGAATTTCAACACCACAGCTACCCTAAACAAATACCTCCACAATCTACACCATGCATTCCACAAACGCGGTTATCCAGAAAAGCTCCTACAGAATAAAATCCACCGTTCCACCCCACCACACACACCACAGAAAAACAACTCCACATCTGACGCAGGACTCAACCTTTGTACAACCTATTTCCCCGGATCCCACAGACTGAAAACCCTTCTCAAAGAACTTTTTCCTATTTGACACGACAATGACGCGACCTCATCCTTACTGCCCCAATGCTCCTCTGTCGCTTACAGACGACCAGCCAATCTCAGAAACCTTCTGAGATCCACCAACCCTTTGGCACCCCGCTCTGACAAATTTCCTCATATTTCCCCAACTTGCAATCGCCCCCGATGTAAAACATGTCTGCTGATCAGATCTGCTCCCCTCTCCCCATATCTTCTCATTGCCCCTTCATCCAGTTCTCACGCTAATTGCCCCTCGAAAAACATTATATATCTTTTGTCGTGCAAACTATGCACTTCATTTTACATAGGCGAATGCATTACATCCATTCGAATGAATAATCACCGCTACTCCTGTAATTCTGTCTCATTCTCTTCTCTTCCTATTCCTTCACACGCAACTTCACACAGCCTGTCATTCGACGAATGTTTTCCCCTATCAGTTTTAGAATCCCTACCCGATTCAGTCACCAACATAGAGGTGAAAACGCACAAATCCCCATATATCCTGGCTTTCCGATCCTTTCAAATTCCCACCCTTAACCGCCATCTTAATTCCCCTCCCAGCATTCCCTGAACCTTCCCCCCTTTTTTTCCCTCTCCGTACACCATTCTTCACCCAAGACCTTTCAGTCTGACCTGAAGAAGGCCTCGGAGTAGGCCGAAAGCTTAAACAATCTACAATGTGAGTGTCCTTTTCCGTGTTATCTATTTTATTTTCTGTTCTATTGTGTCGTCTAACTGTTATACTATATTCCTCTCGTGAGTGCTTCCACATCATCGATATATATATAAATAAAAATATACACACACACCAACTTAGCAACGCTCGCCATATGCCCTTTGCAGCGGGTTGCGTGGTTTCATTTGCATGTAGGTGTGGTAATCTCCTCCTTCGTTGGTTGTCCAATGTTGGGTAAAGGAAGGGGAGAAGCCCGTGATCCCCTGTCTTCTCTCACTGTTCTCCATCGTCTCAATTACGCTCAGGTCGCCGCGGGGGCAAATGAGGGGGGTTGGTAAATCCCAATGCATTCACAAATATTAGTTTATGTCTGCATTTGTAATTATGTTTACCCACTAATGAATCATTGACTAAATGATGAAATGGTCGTTTGTAAGCAAATATATTCTGGTCCTTGGATTCGAATTGGTTGTGATTACATACTATTTTGCGATGAAAGACCAAGCGCATGAGCCCGCTTCCAACGGTACCTGTCTCTATGATTCCATCCCGGTGATTTATTCTACTTCGTAGAGTAATGGGCCATTGTGCGTGCTTTTCTCGGTATCCCAAGAAAGGCCAGGCGTCTCGTATTCCTAAAAAAATTCCAAGTCTTTGGGTGCTCTCTTCGTGAACAAAGAGGCTCCCAACGTGATCCGTAGCAATTTTTGACCCACGTCTACATCTACATCTACATAAATACCCTGCGAGCCACCAAAAAGGTGTGTGGCAGGGGGTGTAGCACCATGAGGGAAGGGTAAGGGTTAAGGGGGTTGGGGGTTAGGTGAGGAAAGGTGGGGGGAACCTGTAAGAAAAAATAGATACATATATACATATTCACATATATATATATGCACGTACATATATATATATACATATATTAAAATATACATATATATATATATATATACATACATACACACATATCCTCGCGCAGTCCCTAACCTGTACGTTAATACTTATTGTAATGAACTATGTCCTGGGGAATTTCGACTATAAGCATTCTGGTCCCTTATCGTTCTTGGAAAAAATGACATTTTAAACCTGTCAGTCTTGCAGTCTATCTCTCTAGTCTTATATTCGTGATACCTTCGACCGTAATACGTTGGGGTGCACAGTACTCCACCTACTCGTACTCTGTCTGATTTTCGCGAACTGATCCTCCTGCCCCGGCCACCACTTCTCCCACTCTCTTTTCCTGAGTGAAAATACTCTGATTACAATATAAATTCTCATCAGATGATGCCACGCAAAAGTTAACAAATAGTCGCGGAAGCGGAAAACAAAATTTTATTGGCGGAATCGCGCTGTTTTCCCTAGTCTGTGCGAACTCGCCAATGCATTTCACTGTGCATTTCCAGTCGCTCGAAGTGTCTTCGGGCCACCAGTGCCCTCGTCTTAGTTTTGTTGGTTTCCTCAGAGTGCCAGTCACCTAGGCCATACTGCATCGATTTCGGTGTCTAATTACAATTACGGGCGTTCATGCCGGGGCACCGTCCCCAGCCCCCGGGAAGTACTCCACCAATCCCCGTTCAACACACCCCCCGCGGCCACCGCCAATAAAAAAGGGCGACAATAATTAAAAAGCAAAGAGGAGCCGTGAAACATCACACCTCTTTTCCCCCTCCCTTCGCCATGACTGGAGGAAGAAGAAGGGGCGGCCAGGGAGGAGGGGTGGGAACAGCCCTGCACCGTGCACGCAGGGCCTCCCGCTGAGCGTGCAGCAGCGCCGTGCTGGAAAGCGGAGGAATTATTATTATTAGAGGGGCTTGGGAAAGAGGTCGTGAGGGAGGAAGGGGAAGGAGGGAAATAAGGGGGAAGGAGCGATTAACAGCACTAAAGAGTAGATTCCGGGAGTTGTGTATCGAACTAATGGACGGAGAGTTTCTGGAAAACGTTACTGGATGGGAAAATACATCGAACTCACCTTATATATATATATATATATATATATATATATATATATATAATCTTGGAAATTACGCTCTCCGGCGACGCACAAACACACAAACACTAAGACAACAAACACCACACACATAGAAACATAAAAGAAGGACACTTACATTGGATATTTACGTTTCGACGGATTATGATGACGACGGCCGTGCCGTCGAAACGTAAATATCCAATGTAAGTGTCCTTCTTTTATGTTTCTATGTGTGTGGTGTTTGTTGTCTTAGTGTTTATATATATATACATATATGTATATATATATAGTAGTGGTATATTATTGTTATATATATATATATATATATATATATATATATATATATATATATATATATATATATAATTATATGTATGAGAACTATTGATGAAAATTGGAAATGAATCAAGACAGTGATTTCGAAAGCCGCAAAAGACACTAAAGGAACCGTTAACGGGAAAAGGATAAGGAAAGCATTGGTCACGGGTGAGACTACTGCAAAGATGGATGAGAGAAGAAGATGGAAAATTGTAAACCCATAGTTAGGCCAAATGAAGTACAAAGAGTTAAACAATAAATTGAGAATGGCCACAGATAAAGCAAAAGAAGAATGGTGGAAAACGCAATGGGAGGATATGGAAAGTTCACAGAGGAAGGGTGAAATTGGGCGCTATACTTATTTGAAAATCCCACAAACGTGCACAGTAATGTAAATGGACTAGTCGACACAAACACAGAAACTGAAACACATAAAAGAGGGACTCACTGGGTCTCGAATTTTCGGTGGTGCAACCACCTTTCTCAAGAGGAGTTAGGAACAGAATTCTTAAGTTGAGCGGATTTGAGCAGATCACAAATTTAAAAATATTCCTTAAACGGGACTTGAACACCGGACCTTCCACTTGCCGGGCGGATGCTCTAACAACCTGAATCACATTGCTTGGGTACCAGATCTTCCTGGGAAACCATAACCGGCACAGGGAAAGGAACAGGCCCCCCTACCCTGATGTGTGATTATTCTAACGCCGTCGGGCTTGGTACATGGGTGAGCTCTACCATCACCTACTAAACCGACCTTCGGGTTGATTACTATGTTTATATATATATATATATATATATATATATATATATATATATATATATATATACCTCACATGGACTACAACCTTGACGTGGTGGAAGTGTTTGTGCTTCCCGATGACCCCTAGAGCTGTTCTGGCTGGAGGCATAATCATTGCTCCGAGTAGGGTCACCCATGCCAGATGGGTCGAAGATCGTCTGACCACAGTGGGGTGCATATTGGTGATTGTGTCATGTTAAAACACTATTGAAGAAGGCAATTGGAAACCACCTCAAGCATGACTACCAAGACATTAATGATGGACATTATAGTAAATATTAGTGCTGGCAACTACGGGATTCGGCCCAATCGGCCGTTTGTCGTGCCCCGCGGCGGGAGAGGTTAGCCTTCCGCGGTCGTCATCCAAAAAAACCTCGCAAAGCTAAACCAACATCAGCAGAACCGAAAACTAAGACCGAATTACTTAGAACAGGAACTTGGATATTAGGACAATGTTGAGGACAGAAAAATAGAAAATATTAAACGATAGATGGAAAGAGGTAATATACATGATTCGTCCGGGAAATAATTGTACTGATTTTTTCCCGCCGCTCCAGGCGCGCCCAGCACCGCTCTGACGGGCTGCGATTGGAGGGGGGTATGTTGGCAAGCGACGCTGAAAAAGGCAGTCGGCTCTGAGCTGTGGTGTAGTGAGGAGCTCTGTTAACGCGAACCTCCACGCTCGACCCTCGTCACGGAACGTGATGCCGAAGTTTTTGGAGCAGCGTTATTCCATCAAATTTGCGGTAAAGCTTGGGAAATCGTCTACCGAAACTGTCGGTATGATTGACCAGGCTTACGGGGAGTCAGCCATCTCCAGAAACATGATCTTTTGGTGGCACAAGATGCTCGTGGAGGGCAGAGAAGAGGTCGACGACGAACCACGGCCAGGACGCCCATGAACGACACTCACCGACGAAAATGTGCGAAAAGTTCGCTATGTACTGAACTCTGATCGTCGTGTTAGTGTTCGGATGATAGCAGAGCAGTGTAATGTGCCAAAAACGAGTCGCCCGCGTCCGGCCAGCGATCAAAAGCATCTGGCGGCTGCATCACGACAATGCGCCGTCTCACACCGCGCTTGTCGTGTCGGACTTCTTTGCCAAGTACGGCGTGGCAACGCTGCCGCACCCGCTTTACAGCCCGGACTTGGCACCACCGGACTTCTTTCTGTTCCCGAAGATAAAGAGGAGTTTGAAAGGAACACGATACGGGACTTTGGACGCCGTCAAAGAGGCCGTGACGACGTGTCTTCGAGAGGTTCCCGATGATGCCTTCGCGGGAGCGTTCCAGGAATGGGAACACCGCTGGAGCAAGTGTATCGACTCACAAGGGTCCTATTTTGAGGAGTATTAGCTTAAGATATGTAAAAGTGCAATAAATTTTTTTTCCTGAGCTCAGTACACTTATTTTCCGGACGAACCCTGTAGATGTTTTAGATCCATGCAAGGTGAGATGGAAGGATAGCAGGAATTACTGGAGTGATGATTATAGAAAAATATAGATAGGCGGGGACGAGAGCCAACGAGGGGTTGCCGTAATATTAAATAAAGAGGTAGGAAGAAGCGTAGTCAACATAGAGCAAGCAACGGATAGATGATTAGTAATAGAGATTAAAGCAGAACCGACGAACTTGGTCATTGTTCAGGTTTACCTGCCGCCGAGCAACCATAAGGCGGAAGAAGTCAATAGGATGTACAATGAGTAAAAGGATATAATCCCGTGTGTTCCTACAGAGAAACATTTGATAGGGATGGGGGATTGAAATGCGACGGTAGGCGAAGGAAGAGATGGTGATGAGGTGGGGGACTATGGGTTAGGCACGAGGAATGAACCCGGGGAGAAAGCAATTGAGTTCTGCAGGAGACAGGGTTTAGTCATCACCAATTTATGGTTTAGACAACACAAAAGGTACAGGAACATGCCTTTGACTCTCATAAAGTAAAAGTGGAAAATGCCAGGTGACTCAGAAAAGTATCAGTTAGATTATATTATGGTTAGGCATAGGTTTGGGAACTGTGGTAAATTCGCACAGTCTCCCGGGAGCGGATGCGGACTCGGACCACAATTTAGTTGTTATGAAATGTAACGTCTGTTTCAAAATGATAATGCAGGGGTGGTGGGTAAGGAAATGGAATGTAGAAGCATTAAATGGATTGACAAGGAAGGAGTATCAGCAGGCTGTAGGGAAAATCATGGAGTGCAGTAAAGAGCTGAGTCGATCGAAAAAAATGGGATTGCATCAAGAAGGTGATATCGAAGCCACAAAAGACACTATAGGAACCATTAACGGGAAAAGGATAAGGAAACCATGCGTCACGGGTGAGATTATTGCAAATATGGATGAGAGAAGAAAATGTAAACATAGATTTAGGAAAAATAAAGTACAAAGAGTTAAACATTTCAATTGAGAAGGGCCACAAATAAATCAAAGAAAGAATGGTGGAAAACGCAATGCGAGAATATGGAAAGTTTACAGAGGAAGGGTAAAATTGGTGCCCTATACAGCAAGGTTAAGTTATTATCGGGAAGTAAGAAGGCAAGATCTGTGCTAACACTTAAAGATTAGTGTAGTATGATAATAATTGACGCAGAAAAGATTCAAGATAGATGAAAGGAATGCATAGAAACACAATATGGTAAAGAACATAGGCCAAAAAGGTTAGACATAGGGAAGGAATATGACGTGGAAGAAAATAGTTTATGTCCAGGCATACTCTATACGACTATATGGACTGATTCGTAGTATGTATGAGGTAGGATCTGGCCAGAAGACTTCGTGAGATCAATGCTAGTTCCGATTCCGAAAAAGGTTGAGGCTACTTCATGTGGGGACTACATAACAATAAGTTCGATTTCCCACGCAGTTAAAATTGTTCCCAGGATCATCATCAAAACGATGTAGAGCAGGGCAAATGATTGCTTAGGGGATGATCAGTTTGGATTTAGGAAGGGGAGAGACACAAGCGATGCTATTGTAGTAATGAGATCACTAATCGAGAGGAATACAGAATACAAGTTGGACGTATTTGCCTGTTTTTTAGCTTTCGAAATGGCGTAATAGAGTCAATTGGGAAAAACGAATGCATGTATTGCAGAAAATAGCAAATGGATTGGAGGGACAGGAGACTGATCCGCAACCTGTACATGTCTCAGACTGCTCAGGTGCGAGTGGGGAAGGGAGAGTCCGGATGGGCAGGTTAGGAAGAGGTGTAAGGCAGGGTTTCCCATTGTCACCGGTTCTGTTCAACGTATATGTGGAGGAAATGATTAAAGAGGCATGGAAAGAACTGGAGGTAGGAATGAAAGTCAGAGGGGAATTCGTAAAATCGGTTAGGTTTGCTGATGACCAAGCATTAGTTGCTCTGTCAGCCAAGGGGTTACAAGCATGCTGAGTGAATTGGAGGTTCAGTGCGATAGTAATGGGATATAAATGTCGATAAAACAAAGGCTATGCGATTTTCCAGAAAGAAAAAGGCTAAGCTAAATATTAAAATAAGGGGGGAAAAATAGAGCAGGTAGAACAGTTTACGTATCTCAGTAGTGTTTTGGACCAATACGGTCAAAGTAGTAGGGACGTAAGGAGAAGAATTGCGCTAGGCAAGGAGGCTTTCTCAAGGAGGAGGGAGTTGATGAGGGGGACGTTGAGTAGGGAGGTTAAGAAAATACTCGTGAAAACTTTGATATGGGGCCTAGTTATGTGCGGCGCGGAAACATGGTCCCTGTAGAAGGATGATAGACGTAGATTGGAGGCTTTTGAAATGTGGGTGTGGAGAAGAATGGGGAAAGTGAAATGAACGGAAAGAAAACAAATGAGGAAGTACTGGAGATGGTGGGTGAGGAGAGGGTTTTCTTGAGAGAAATCCTATGGAGGCAAGAAAAATAAATGAATGTCGTATTGATCGGCAGTGGAATATTGAAGACTGATATAGAGGGGAAAATGTTAGGCAAATGAAGAAAGGGCAGGAACAGAATAGGGATGTTGGACGGGGTGAAAGGAGGAAAGAAGTACACAGATATGAAGAGGGAAATGATGTAGCTTAGGTTGCTGGATTTGGTTTTGTTTGGAGTTTCAAAATGTTTATTTTATATTTGTGTCCATCCAATAAAACCTACCTTAACCGGTAGAGTACCTAATAATAATATAATATATATTTATATGGATAAGTTTATTAAATATATATACACACATTTAAATTTGTATATACACTCACTTTCGAACACACTTCACCAGTTTTACGTTTTATAACGTTTACATGATAGAGTTCTGCAGAAAATACGCAAGATGGAAAAATTAACCCCAGGCGTCTCCTTAAACATTGTGCTCCTCCGGTGATCCTTCTTATATAAGCCTTCCTTATATTCCGTCCAGCCTCCCGCAACGTCAATCTGCCGTGACCCACTATTAAATGCCCCCTCACCGTTAATAAAAGGTAGTAGTAGATGTTTTAAGCACTAATTACGTAAAAGAAACAGCCGGCATCCTTCAGGTTAGCGTCACGATGGACGAACGTCAGCTTCTTTCGGGCCTCTTAGAAATACTTTGCTTGTGCTTTCCACCTGTGATATCAGGTCAATGTTGACACCCAAGTATATTCGCGGTCTAAAACGTACATCCGAACACCCCCGAGGGATTCATACTGATTTACCAGCACGTATTTAGGAAGAGCAGATCTTGCGAAACACAACTAGGTCTTTTCATTCACTATGTACTTAGACCGGGAGAAAACAACACACAAGTCGATGCAGTATTCCTAGATTTCGAAAAAGCCTTCAATAAAGTCCCACTCAATACATTGTTACAGAAACTAAAATGTTATGGTATCAATGATAAAATAATTAATTGGATTAGAGACTTCTAGTCAAATCGCAAACAAATAGTAGTCATCGATGGGTTGTGCTCAACGGATATAGCTGCAACTTCAGGCGTCCCCCAAGGAACTGTAATAGGGCCACTTCTATTCTTAATTACATAAATGACTTTAGCATAAACGGTTAGTAGCAATCGTAGGTTATTTGCCGACGACACGGTGGTACACAGGGAAATAAGGAGCCAACTAGATCACGAGCTCTTTTTAGAGACCTAGACTCAATCTGGGATTGGTGCAAGAAATGGGAATTAGCGTTTAACATAGACATATGCGTAGTTTTTAAATTTTGGAACAAAGGAAGTGGCAAAGAGGGCATAAACTACGAAATAGAGGGTTCAGTACTAACTACGACCAAACAAGTAAAATATTTGGGGTAGTTCTAACACCACGCCTCTCATGGGGAGCACATATCAGGAAAATATGCGGATCTGCTTCAAAGAAACTGGGCTCCATTAAACGGGTGGTGGGGAAATGTAATGAGAATGTGTAAGAGAAATGTTATTTCGCTCTAGTTAGACCACATTTGGTATATGCCGCAAGTATTTGGGATCCTTGGGAGAAAATCTGGCAAAAAGAATTAGGTAAAATCTAGAGAAAATCCACCAGATTCGTTAAAAATATTTATAATAAGAACACAAGCGTAACAGGTCTCTTAGGGGATTTAGGCTGGGAGCCCCCTGAAATACGAAGAGAACAAGCGATGCTTAGACTTTTAGAGAGATTAAAAACCAGCGAGTTTAACGATGACACTAAAGTAATTATAATGGCCCCACACTACTTAGGTAGATGAGACCACAAATATAAAATAAGTGAGATGGATTCCAAGACGGATAGATAAGAATACTCATTCTTTCTTAGAACAATCAGAAATCATTATAGTAAGAAATCGCACTAACTTTAGATATATATTAAAAACATTTAATTGAAAAGTCGGAACAAAATTAAACATTACAAAGTTATTAGGTGTATCTATGGACGCATGTGTATGTTAGGGTATAATTTGTGTTTTGCATGTGTGTGTGCTGTACGGGCTTTTGCATGAATGCATACCATGTTTTATTCATGGATTGTAAAAATATTTGGCTTCAGTATAGGGTTTTTTTTTCTTTCTTAATTGCGGGTGGTGCCCTAACACTCCCCGCCGCACACCCTTGCAGCGGCTTTGGGGGTATTAAATAGATGAGGATTTGTAATTTTAAAATGATATCACTAATGTTAAGAAGAAAGAGTGCAGGTCATCTGACCCTACCCTGAACGGCTTTGGAGATTACTCTTACGTAATGTTGTTTGCGGTAACTAAGGCAGTCCTGAATCTAGTTTATTATATTGTCGTTAATACCACTCTCACAACTTGTGTATTAATTTGGTAAGGGGGGCGTTATAAAGGCCTTTTAAAAAACCAACAAAATCGCGTTAATATTTTTGTTCCTTGTATGGTTGGAAATGTGGAGATGAGAAGGTGAAGGAGATATGTCATTTTTCTTAGTAGGACCCCACGTAGAGTATGCGACGAGCATAAGGGAACCATCTAAGTAAATTAAATACAAAATTTACACAGTTACAGAGAAGAGCCGCCATATTCGTGAAAAAATCGCAAGAAAGAACGCAGAGCGGCACATCTTTAATGCAAGATATTTCATGGTAACCTTTTACTATTCGATGACTCACAGTTACTTTAAACCTATTGCAATGATACTAATCGTGTGGTTTTCGCATCCGAAGTAGAACATATAATTCTCTCCCTAATCACATCATGACTGGAAATTATTTTAAAATAAGTGTTATAGACTGGCCAACGGAAAGATTCAGTTTTCGTTCCTCCCGCGCACTATTTGTGACAACGCAAAGGGACACTAAGACGAAAATGGTCCTCGCGAAAATAGGTAAGAGCATTTAAGTCACATTTCTTCCTAATTCACTTGATGGCTGACGTCACAACATCCCCCACCACGGCCCTTTGTATTTGGTGCGGCGGTGCTGTGTATATAAATGCATTTGTGGGTCTAATTCATTTGCGAATAGTTCGTCCTGCATGAGTGGAATGCTACCTGAGAGCTGGTGACTGCGTTGCATGTGACCACGCCCTTTTTAATGGGTTTACTTATTTATGTTCTCAGTGGAGTGATCAATAACATTATAATATACTTAATGTTATAAGGGGTGTTGCATAAATGGTGCCCGATCGCCTCCTTCCATTTACCCAATAAGGGGATCACGGAGTACCATGCATTCGTGGAAAAATTGGATTAGATGTAGTTTGGCTGGTGATCTAATACCCGCTGCCACACGTCGTTACAACGGCTTGCTGTTTAGTGGATATATGAATATGTTGAGAAATAAGGTGGAATGTGGACTCGGGTAGTCACGTTAAAACCGTCGTAAGTTTTCTGACCAATAGAAACTGTAGATTATTTGCAGGCGATTCGTTGATTTACCGTGAAAAAAGGACTCCGATAGACACTCTCTGACAATTGAGATCCGGTATCGGAGTTTTGGAATGACTTACAAGTAAAGAGAGACGTAAATTATAAAATTCATTGGACATGGTTAAGCAATTCAAAACAAGCCAACTACCTGAAAAAACTTGGGGTTTTGACTGACATAAACCCTTCATGAGGCACACACATTAGAATGATATGTGGATCAGCCTAAAAGAAGATAGGATCCAATCTATTTATTTTATTTATTTATTATCGACTTAATTGGGCGAGGTTGAAACTAAATAGTCCCTTCTTCCACCTAACCCTTACATTACATACATTATATTGAAGACAATTACATACAGCCAAGCCCTGGATGGAGAAAAATCCACCCAGACGGGAATCGAACCCGTGACCTCTCAGTTGGTAGACGAGGACGTTACCCCGCCGCCACCGGGGCCGGCAAATACGGGTAGTAGGAACATTTTATTAAGAAGTAAGAGAGTGTGACTTCGTATTAGTACGACCACATTTAAAATACACGCCTAGTATTAGGAATCCATAGGAGAAAACGTTAACCAAAGAGTTCCGATAAGATTCGTTAGGTTGGTCAAAAATTGCCTCGAGAATCAAGTGTGACGGGTAAAAGAAATGTTGTGTGTGTTGGAGGAATTAAGGTCTGGAGTCCCTTGATTCTATAAGATAAAAGTTACTCTTGGTTTTTTGGAAAGGTAGACCAAGCCTACACTTGAGAAGAATATGCGTGTTGCCCTTAGGTTAAAATAAAGGGTTTTTAGGAAAATGTAATGAAAAGGTAGGAGGGAGATGTTACTCCGCTTAAATTGGATCGTCTTTGGAATACACGGCAAGTATTTGGCATCGATGAGAGAAAAACTTCGTTAGGAAATGGAATGAAGTTCATTACATATCCTTTAGGTTTATTAAAAATTGCTTTAAGAAGAGAGTAGTTGTCACAGATGGAGGAATTGGACTGGGAGCCTCTTTATTCTCGTAGGAACAGTCAAGGCTTTTAGAAATGTTCAGGGTACCTGAGTTTTCTTGCGACGCAGGGGATATTATTATGAACCCAATTTAGAATGGCGGAGTCGGCCATCGAGATAAAATAAGAGAGATTAGACGCCGTCCCGGACAGTTTCTCAAGCACTCGCTCTTCCCTCCAAACACTAATACTTATAATAAAATCGAACACTAAGCACTCGAAACTGCTAGGACTTTTTCTATGACAAAAATTTTATATTTTAGTCAATTATCATATATTATAGTCACATATGTGTACGATTGTTTTTACATTTGAGTTGACAAACGTAGGTAGTCTTGAAAGTTTCCGATATAACAAATAAAAGAATCATTTTTTCTTTTCACTTATTTTCATTTTTCGACATAGTCTCCTATGAATTCGATGCACTTTTTCCAGAAATGCTTTAACTTTTTTCACCCTTTCAAATAGTAGACGTCTTTCTCCGCTAAACAGGCGAATGTGTATGCAATAATGTCCTCGCCCGATGAAAATGTCTGTCCTCTAAAAAAACATTTAAGGCTAGGAAAGAGGAAAAAATCGCTGAGGAGCAGATCTGGTGAATATGGCAAGTGGTCAACCAATTCGAAGTGCCATTCGTGAATTTCAGCCATGGCAACCGCACAAGTTTGGGCAGGTGGGTTGTCCTCGGGTGTTACTCAGAAAATCACTTTCTTCTTCTTCAAATACAGTCGTTAATTTGCAATGTCTGCCTTCAGCTTTTACAGTAATTATGAAAATAATCAAAGGTCTCAATTCCGTGATAATCCCGAAAAAACATTCCCCTTCACCTCACCGGACGATGGAACCATCTTCGCCTTTTTTGGAGCAAGTTCACCATTTGTAGTCCACCGTTTTGACTGTTCTTTCGTCTCAGAAGTGTAGAGCTGGATCCAAGTTTCATATACAGTTATGAATTGGCTGCACAAAAATCTGATTAACTTCGCTTAAACCACTTCAAAAGGACCTTGGAAATGCTCACTCGAATGCGTTTTTTTGTCCAAATTGAGCAAACGCATGGTAGTTTACGCATGTCCAATTCTTCAGTCAATTTATTAACAAACGCGTTATTTCGATATGCCCATAGCTTCTGCTGTCTCTCTTAACCTTGTTTTGACGGTCCTTCAGTACCATTTTTGATGCTATCGATGCTTGTCGCAGTTTTTGGCATTCTCAAACGCCCATCATCAGCCAATCTGGTATGGCCACGTTTCAATTCAACTTCCCTAAATTTCACGGTCGTAAATGACGGGGGGGAGTGTCCGTATGCAAGTACAACTCATCTTTGATTTCCATAGGCGTATTGCCTTTCAATGACAAATATTTTTCGACAGCTCAATACTCAAATTTCACAAAAACCCTTACAACGACTTACTCAACTGATTATCAAGTGCTCAGCTGAGTGTCCAAACATGATTGAAATTTTGGAGATTGCCTTTCAACGCACGAGCAAAAACATTCCCCAGATTTTGTACTGTCACCTTCATGTTGGGGTTGGAAAGTTTTCAGATCACTCACATGTATTCAAATGAAGCTGTGAACTCACTTTTTCATTTATGGCTGTTACCCTAGCACATCAATCCGCCAGGAAGTTGTTCTCCGACATCCACTTTTGCCGAGCCATATGGAGTATTGTGCAGATGTAGAATTATTGACAGCAATTACCGTTTCCGAAGGCATGGGATATCATGAAGGAATTAATAAAATAAACATTGATATTTTCTCCTCCCTCAATTATGTTGTTTTCGATACTACTAATAAATGGGCTCATATGTATTTGAAAATGTTATCTTCGTTGAATAGTGTACCAATTTATACACCGAAGTATATTTTGTAACTTTAGAAAATTAACCTAAGGCTGCTGTTAAATGATCCTTTAAATTTCATCAATCACTTGATTGCCTTGAAAATAAAACTTATAGTTGGAGTTTTTACAGTTTACATCCTTTCATTGGAATTGCAGCATTTAGTATTTTGTTTTGAAATAACATGAGGTTTTCTCATCATGAAATTCTTATCATTGTAGGAAATTTCATATCAAAACCAGAACACGGAGCAATTTCAAGAAACTGCGACACAAAATAGGGAGGACCCATGGCTTCAAGGACTAATGAAGGATCTTCCAAGTCCTTCCGTTCCTGAGTACAAGTTTGTAAACTTTTATAATTTAGCACTTAATATTTTTATTTATATTTTTTATATTATTATATCAATATGTAGTGTTTATTTTTTCATGCCAATTGATCGTTTAGTCATGTCATCAAATGGGTATTTTTCTCTCACTTACGTCTTCGCATTATCGTGAGAGCAAACTGATAGGGCGTGGAGCAAAGGATGTTATGGCATAGGCACACGGGACAGGAGATGAAGTAGAAAATGGATGAAGTGGTTTCTTTTGTTTTT